>CAWUFW010001772.1:857500-2057500 GCA_963921515.1 Calotriton arnoldi | reverse complement strand
CAGGGGTCTCCGCTGTGGCCCATGGCATGCTTCTTGCGACCCCTGGCTTTGCTCCTGCGACCTACAGTGTCAGATCGGCAGCCATAAATAGCTCGCTAGGAAATATTTGTTTCTGAATAGAAAACGTGCAGGACGGCTTAATAAAGACTTCATCTTTTTTTCACTCGGCCTCCATTGTCTAAGGGATATATTTATGTTTCTCTTCTGGTGGAATTTAAGAAAGGCCTTGCTTTCAATTGTGTTTCAGCCAATGTTGCAAGACCATTGAAAAGACACAAGTCACACGTTTAGTCGGGAAGCATTTAACACAGGTAGGTCCCTTAGCGCCTTATAGATTGTGATTGCATTTATATAGCGCTTATTATCCCTAATGAGGCATCGAGGCGCTTTTTCAGCGAGTAGCACGCTTCTCTGGTACCAAAAAAGGGTTAGTGGTGAATTAGTGTAGGGAAATATGAAATTAATTTGAGCGGTGGACACGTTAGTCTGTTATTTGGATTGAAAAGGTTTGTTTTTTTTCTTTGGGGATGCTGTCCTATAACTCCAAGAGTACATGTTTCTGGTGCACATCTCAAATAGTATAAACATTTTCTACTGGAACACCTGTTCCCATCTGCTATGTTGCCTTGTCAGAGAAAAGCTGAAAAAAAGCAACAAGCTTCCAGGATTTGAATAATTTATGGAGTCCATTTAATGTGTGACATGTGGCCTGTCCTTTTGTCATGTCAGTGGAGATTCTGGCTTTTTCGCCTGACTTTTAGAGGACTATCCACAAAATGTAGAGATTCCTACTTGCCTAACAGGGATCTCTGTGCCTCTGCGCCTGCAGTGCTGACGTGGAAGATCCACCGGAGAGACAGATTGATACCAAGTGGGCACGATGTTTGCTCTCGCCCACTAAGCAATTTTTTGTTTGTTACTTTTATTGAGAGAAACTCCCACAGTAGGAAACAAAGTCATTGATCGAATTTCATTCTTCTGCCAAGGTCTAATGGAGCTGTGGGGACTTCATCTAAAGCCTTTTCCTTTAGAATCTGATCTACGCTCTAATCATGCTACCCAGTGTTTTTTTCTGACAGGCAATTGTAATAGGGTGTGTAATAGAGTAACCAAATATTTGGAAAAAGTACAAAGTAGTTGTCATGATATGGAAGATATGTCAGAGATGATAAAGACAAGTCAGATTTAATTAATCAGTTGTACTACTGAATATCAAGCCCCAGAATAGCAACCAACAAGAATATTGACAGACAAAATATCGAATGGTAAGTGCATATAGGGAAGTACAGATTTACTCTTCCCAACTTCATTTCTACATACCTTGAAGATATATTTAACACCAAGGTACCTATAGGTGGAGCTAGGTACAGAAAATCTATACTTACCTACATATCAATATTTCAGATTCAATCTATTGTCCTCAATACCCTGTGACATCGATAGTCTGCTTTTGATATTCAGGGTGCACACCAAGTAAGGTATGTGACTGTGATATGTTCAATTTTGTTCACTCTAGGGTCAGACGCTGCTTTTGTAGTTAGTCTTTGCTGCCCTGTGGAAACTTACAGTTGCAGTTACACAGTGTGCCATGAGTGACTAGTTTTATTTCCTTTTATAGGAGGGCCAGGTATGTGGCTAAATAGAGAACCTGTCTTTAAGTTCATATGTTCGATTGATTGAATGTAAAAGTGAATCCCTCTGAAGCCCTGCTAGAGAAATTGGTATAAAAGAGGCTTACTACTTAATAACTGTAGGAACTAAGTAGTACCATGTAGGAGCTGGAACACTCAGAAAAGATATTTTATTTATTTATTTATTTAAGGAGTTTTATATAGCGCTGGCCGGACCCTGGGGTATCGGAGCGCTTTACAACAATTTTTCGCAAGAGAAATAAAAATAGAGCAGTGTTAAGCACAGAGGTTCGGAAAGTCCAAGAGCTCTGTGCAATATTGAGGTAGTACGTGAGTCCTGAGGTAACCTCGATGATTGCACAATGTCTTGGGTTGAACTGAGGTAGGTCGTTGTGAATACAAAGTCAGAGAGCAACGGAGTCGGGGCTTGCGTTACGGCGGCGGATATCCATTCGGGAGGGAGCGGTTGAGGAGGAGGACTTTAAGGTGTTTTTTGAATTTTGTGAAGGACGAGATAGTTCTGATATCTGCTGGGATAGAGTTCCAGATTTTGGGCGCGTTTCCGGCGAAGGACCTAGCAGCGGTTTTTTGTTTGCGTGTTTTCATAGGGATGAGAAGTAGGGAGTTGGAGCTCCTGAGGTTTCTAGTCTGACCAGCCCTCTTGAGTTTGGCGGCCAGATACTCTGGTTTTCCTGTGTGTAGGGCGTTGTGCGTGAGGCAGGCAGTTCTGAAACTAGCACGCTGTTCGACTGGGAGCCATTTTAGTTCTCTAAGTGCTGGTGAAATGTGATCGTATTTCCTGATTCCAGTTACCATTCTGGCTGCTGCGTTGAGGGTAGTTTTTAGGGGAGCTAGCTGGGATTTTGCTGTACCAGTGAGCGTTGCATTCCCATAGTCGAGTCTGGATAGTACCAGTGATTGGGTGGCTTGTTTCAGATCTTTGGTAGGGATGAAAGATAGCTTCAGATTAAGGAAGGCACTCTTTGCGGAGTTTTTAATGTGATTGGCCATGTCGAGTTTTGGGTCGAGGGTGATTCCTAGTGATTTTACGGAGTTTGCCAGAGTGAGATTACCGTTGAGGGCGTCCAAAGCATTTAGCCATTCTGCAATTTGAGGGTTCTCTTCTTTGTTGGAGATGAGGAGGATCTCCGTTTTTTTCTTGATTAAGTTTTAGGTGATTTAGAGACAGCCAGTATTGGATTTCTTTTAGAGTGTTGTTTAGTTTGATGATGTCATCTAAGGAGGAGAGTTCTAGATAGATCTGGGTGTCATCAGCATAAAGGTGGAAGGGGATGTTAGCGTTTTTAAGTATGGTGGTGAGGGGTTCCATGTATATGTTGAACAGTTGTGGTGAGAGCACTGAGCCTTGTGGTACTCCCCTGCTGACGGGGTGTAGGTCGGAGGAAGAGTTTTTGATTTTTATCCTTTGCGAATGGTTGTGTAGGAAGGAGGAGAACCAGCATAAGACCACCTCCTCAGCACCTACCCTTTCTTGTAGGGCCTTGATGAGTAGTTGGTGATCGACCGTGTCAAATGCTGCCGATAGGTCCAGGAGAATGAGTAGGCAGCATTGGTCGGAATCGAGGGATTTATGGATGAAGTCTGTGATGTTCAGGATCGCGGTCTCAGTACTATATCCTTTTCTGAACCCCGATTGGTGGGGATCCAGAAGGTTGATGTTGTCCGTGTGTTGAGTCAATTGTGAGAGGACACATTTTTCGAGGATTTTGGATAAGAGGGGGAGATTGGAGACGGGTCTGAAGTTATTCAGGTCCTTGGAGTCAAGGCCTGTTTTTTTTAGTAGTGGCGTGATTTGGCCGACTTTGAGGCAGTCAGGTATGCTGCCGGTTCTCAGGGAGCTGTTAATGATCCTGCACCAGAACGGGGCTATAGAGAGTTTTATTTTTTTGGTCAGTTGGGTGGGTAGAGGGTCGAGGACGTGGGAGGCGGGCTTGGAGGTGGAGATAAGCTTGAGGATCTCAGCATCCGGGATGGGGTTGAAGGACTTCCAAGTTTTCATGGGGTGCAAGCATGTGCTTTCAATTGTCGCTGGAGGCAGGCTTTTGCAGGCGGGGTTGGTGTTGATGTCTAGAGAGAGCTCAATCTTGGAAATTTTTTGTGCGAAGAAGTTGGCAAAGTTTTCGCACACTTCCCTGGAGGCCTGCATAGAGGATTCGGGGGGCTTGGAGGTTTGTTGCTTGATGATTTTAAACAGTTCGTTGGGTCTGTTCTTTGCGTTGTCCAGGGCGGAGCAGAAAAAGGCGGATTTTTTGCTGCAGATGTGTTTTTTGTACTTCCTTCGAGATGCTTTGAGTTGTTCGAGTAGGCTAGTGGAGGGGTTGCTTCTCCAAAGTCTTTCTGTAGCTCTAAGTTGTCTCCGTTCGTTGTTAATGTCCGCGTTGAACCAGGATCTAGATGGGATGTTCCTGGTTTTTTTTAGTTTCAGGGGGCTACTTGGTCTAGAATGGATGTCAAGGTAGTGTTGTAATGGGCAGTGAGTTCTGTAGTGGATAGATCATCCGTGGAAGTAGTGAGGAGGGAGTTAACCCTTTACTCCAGGTCAGTCATGTTGATCTGAGAGAGGTTACTGGTCCATTCGGAGTGGTCTTTGGTGGGGGGTTGGAGAGTGATCGGTTGGGTGAGGTGGAAGAGGATGAGGTGATGATCTGACCAATCTACGGGCAGAGTGTGATTTATCGTGACTGTGTCGCGTTTGGCGATAATGGCATCAAGTATTGCTCCTTTGTTGTGGGTTTCCTCTGTGCAGAGTTGGGTAAGGTTGTTGTTGTGTAACAGCTCCTTCAGGTTCTGGAGTAGCAGGTTGTTTTTTTCTTCATTTCAGTGTAGGTTGAGGTCGCCCAGAATTAGGTTATTCGCATCTCGGAGGGAGCAGTGAGCAATCCGGTCAGACGGGTGTTCAGTGAATGTGGAGGAGTTGCCTGGGGGGTGGTAGATAAGGTGGCAGGTTAGTGTTTTGTTGTTGCGAGTGTTGATGTTGACGGTGAGGCATTCAAAGGAGTTGTAGTTGAAAGAGTCTGTTTCCGTCACTGAGATATTGTCTCTGTGGATGATTGCTATGCCTCCTCCTCTTTGGTCTTTTCTATCTTTGTTGGTGATTGCAAAGCCTGGGGGGACGAGAGTGTCCAGGAGTGGTAGGGAGGAATCATTTAGCCAAGTTTCGGTGATGAATGCTAAGTCTATGTCGTGGGTGAGGATGGATTCTGCTAGCTCAATGGCATGTTTGGTGGCTGATCTGCAGTTTATAAGCATGCAGTTAGTGGGGGTCATTTCTGTTGTGGGTTTCTTCGTTCGGGGGGCCATCGGGATGATAGTGCGGGTGGTCGGCGGTCTGGGGGATTTCAGAGGGGCCTGGTCTCTTCCTAATCCGGTGATCACCTGGATTTTGGATTGTGGGGTGACAGGGGTAGGATTATCGTATGAGGAGGCGAGGTCTGCCGCTTCACTCTCAGACATTGCGTCTCTAGTTCTTTTGGGTCAGTGTGTCAGATAGGAGAGGGGGGTAGAGATCCAACTCTGGTGGGGAGCCTTGGGAGGCCTTAGTTGTGTAAGGGTGGGAAAGGAGCGGGTGCGCAGAGGCTGAAGGGGCGCGGCGAGGTTGGATAGGATTTCGCTAAAACCCTGGATTATGGTTGCTATCTGGGTTTCCAGCAGGGTGAGTCGCTGCCTAGTCTCTAAGTCGGTGGGGTATCGGGGAGGGTCCTGGGCGGGTATGCTAGACCTGGGGGGGAGAGACTCGTGTTGTTGTGTTGCCTTCTTGTGGTTGTGTTGACCGTGTGGGTGCTGGGCGGGGTCGTGAGTGCAGGGTGGCCGGGGTCGTGTTGGGGTGTTGGGGTTTTATTGTATGTGGGTTTAGGGAGGAAGATGGGAGTCAGAGATTGTGAGTTAGGGTTGTTCGGGGTGGATTGGGGTGGAAGGGGGGCAGGTGGCGGGTGGTGGTGAGAGCCGGTGGGGGGAAGTATGGAGGTCTTGTTCTCTCTAGAGGTGGTGCAGGTGATGTCGCGTGGCGAAGGGTGTGTGTGGTAGCTAGGGAGTGCCGGAAAGCTGGATGGGTTCTGAAGGTGGGCCCGGTTCTTCAGGGGGAGGACTAGGGGCGGGAAAAGGGGGAGTGCATGAGAGGGGGTAGTCCGGAGAGAGGGGAAGAGGGCGTCAAAGGACTCTAGATTGTTGTTATTGGCTTGTATCAGGACTGTGCCATTGGAGTAGATGGTCACAGTGGTATTTCCAGTACATCTTGTGCGGTTTGGATTGGATAGTGTCAGCTTGCAGCTGTGTGGGGTGTTGGTAGTTTTGGAAATAGTGAGCTGCGATCTGAGGATGGAGTTCCATATTTCGGGTCTTTTAGTGTGATAGAATAGTGTAGATAGAAACAATATAGATATTTAGTGGGACCAGGTAATACTCAGATGGGATTTTATTGGATTGGCATCTTAGAGGAAACAATGGGATGAAATTAGGAGGTGTTTGTAGTTCTAAATTGGAAATTAATAAAAACGTGGACTATAAACACATAAGGTGAAGAATGCTGCTTACCTGATGCAAAAACAACAGAAACAGCCCAAAGCATGTTATCATTCTAAACGGTGACAAAATATGATTAAACAAATCATGTTACATGAACAAAATGTCATTAAAATGTATCTTTCAAGTATTAATATGCCCATTATATATGCCAAGCACAGGGTAGTGCTGATAGATTTAAGATGGTGTTTAGTCATGGAGCTGATGGAATCATCAGAGGCTCTCTAATACAAATAATAAATAACTAAGGGCTTTTTCAGTCTCATATAGCCAAACATGGGCGATTTGTACATGCCTACTGACATATTAGTGTAACAATATTTCATCTCTCTAAATATATTTAACTTTGTGTTCTTCGACTCTGCTACTGACTCACCACCTGCCAGCCCGAATTACATAGCTGCAAAGTTATCCGTTTGCTTATGTGGAGGTTTCTAAGTTTTCAGAGTGTTATGTGTGACATTTCAATACTTTATGTGTGACACTTTGAGTGACGCTTTATTATAGGCCAAACAAGGCAGTTGTGTCTGAGTTAAGAGATTATTTTCAGAAATTACATCCTTCTCTGACATGTAATGGTCTAAAAACGACCTTAAAACGGCTACAGTAGCCAGGAACAGTTAAGCACAGGTGAGGAGTATTTTGGCATGTAAGACCTGATCCTATGGGTCATAAAGTATGTATAAGCAGATACCGAGAGCCTTTCCTGTTGCATCATGGCTGTTCAAGAGTTGGGCTTCAGGAAAGAGCACAGGGCATCTTTCAGAAGCAGGGCTCGCAATTAGTTGCCTGGCACAGAGACAGTCGGTGAATAAACTAACAACCTAACATTGAGAGCCCTACTGTCCTGATGGTGGAGGAAACTCAAGCGGTGGATGCTCCTTCGCATTCAACACTTTCTCCAAGAACCGGGGACTCTCTATTAATACCTGCCTTAAAATCAAACTCATAGTTCAGTGGCACACAAGAGAACTAATGTAGTGAGTGTTTGCTCTTTCCTTGCTACAGACTGTAGTGTTGTGTGAGTTAGCAATGACGGAACCCTTCTGGTTCTGGATGGACTCCAAAGAACTATGATGTGAGTGTTAGAGCGTAGTGAAGTGAATACAGTTTTAGAATGCTGAGTTCGCAGTTACACACAGATGAATAATGGCTCAGTGTGTGGCGTAGTCATAGTCATTGGCGGGTGCCACGGATGGGGAGGACGCTACACCTGGCGACGAGATAGGAGATTACTAATATGAAGATCAAAAGTGCTCTCCCACTGAGTTTGCCGTGGTCCAGCAAACTGCTTGTGCGTGCCAAATGTGCCTCATTGGAAGTTCAGAATCAACGTTTGGTGTATGTGGAGTCAAAGCACAACTCCAGCCAGTGTGAAGTATTTGAAGATAACGAAAGCTTCACTGAGAATTGTACACATATTGGCCAAGAACCTGCTGTGAAGGCCGTAAAGATAGGTACTGCGCTACTACTCAGCATAAAGCTATACATAATACAGAGTGATACCGTTAAAGGCAGCAAATAGCGACAGCAAATTGCAAGATCACGCTGCGATCAGATGTGCTGTAAGGCAGAGATCAACCAGGTGTCAGACCGTACAAAGAGACACAGATACAAGAAAAGGTCATCTGATTACCAGACCCGATTAAAGATGGTCATCATACCACAGTGTTGGGTGGAGTGGCCCCAGAGAAAGTGCCTGGGTTTGTGCTTATGAAACCATCCATACAAGAAGCGGCACACCACCAAAGCTGCTGTGTGGCGGCCCAGAACAACTCCAAAGGTCTCCAGAAAAGTGAAGGTCTCCAATGGAGATCAAGATGGAGGTCAAGGTTCTACAGACCATCCAAGATGAACCAGAGGCCAGCACAGCACCAGGCCTTAGTGATGGCATGGATGAAGCGGGTCCTAGAGGACAGCAGACCAGGGCAGAGAGAACTCCACTGTCAGTCCCATAAATGGTTACAATGCCGCCGCCTTCCTGAAACCACCACCACCATTCGATACCGCCAAAAAGCAGAATATTGGAGACAGACGGACTGCTTGGATAGAGACATTTGATGATTTCATTGATGCACTAGAAGAAACCGATAACAAGAAGATCATCAAATACCATATTGGCGAAGGTGTAAAAGAAGTCATAAAGAAAATGCAGCGAGCTGACGAAATTACAAACCGTTGGATCAAAGAAGCCTTGAATCTCAAGTTTAATCCAATGCCAAATGTAGATTACGAAAGGTATATTTGCAGTCAAGAACAACAAAAAGTTGTTGAAACATTTGGTAAATTTGTTGAGAGACTGGATATTCTCATCAAACACTGTAAGTTCAATGAATTTAATGATGAGAAAGCTATACATCTCCGAGTTATTGATGGATGCCTTTCATATTAATTCAGATGATGAATTATGAGAGAAACTCTTAGGGGCATATTCTCAAGGACTTATCGCCGATTTATCGGCACTTTAGCGCCGCAAAAGTGGCGATAGATTTATAGCCCTATTCTCAAGCTGGTGCAAACTGCCGATATCGCCAGTTTACCAGCGATAGCTGCCGCAAAAAACATCGCCACGGATGAGTGCGACAACTAACGCTAATGATATGCAGAGTAGGCGTTCCCGTTCAAAAACACACGAAAACACCACTTCGTGAGATTCTCAACGATCAGCCAGATCTGCGATGCGAACCAAGAACAGGCATTAAGGCGCGTTAGCAGCAGGGATTTAGCACCTGCCTTTTACTGGTGTTAAGCAGGACGACAACCTGCAGTATGAAAGGGAGCCCAGCCCAGAGCCACATCTGAAGACCCACAGATGCCATGGAGACAATGAACATGCAGCTCGGAGACCCAAGAGGGCCACAACACCCACCGCCACCACCCCCAGGACCCCCCCCCCTCCAGACCCCCCCCCCGGACTACCACCGAGGCAGCGTAGGACAAGACAGCGGACCTTCCGAAAACGGCATGGCCCCTCAGCCACACAAGTGCAGAATGTGGGGAGAGGTGGGAACCAAGTATGTGTGAAGGAGGCAACTCACCCATGAAGAAGAATGCACACAATGGCAAGTGTGGCGGTGATGTGCTGGACAGACCACAGAATGCAGAGCACAGACATGTCCATGTGGACATATACTGCTGGGGTATGTAGTGTTGTGGACAGTGGACGCAAACATGTTACCTCAGGCAGTGGGGAAGACCTTGGACATGTAGCTGTGCCGTCCCCCCCTGTAAGCGTAAGCGCAGTGGGCTGGGCCAGCGTACGCCACTCCAGCATAGGAGCACGGATAAAAAGGCCGGGGCTCTGGGCGTGGTTCTCTTCCGTGATGGGCAACGCGTCTGCCAGGGCGGCGCACCTCACCCTGCCACGAGTCCGCCAATGTGACCTCCAGACTCCGCGACACAGGCCCCCAGCGCATCCAGCGGCACAGCAACACGGAGTCATGTGTGTGCCGGATACTGCCTTAGTCCTACACTGCGTCGTTGGCTGTGCACCTGCTGAGCGCTCCAGGTGCCACTGACCCTGTGTAACACAAGTCGATGCCACGTGTCAATATTGAGGCAGAATTCAGTAGGCGAAAAACATTGCTCCCAGTGCGGCCCGCCCGGACGACGCATCGTCGTTGGCTGTGCACCTGCTGAGCGCTCCAGGTGCCACTGACCCTGTGCAACACAAGTCATCACCACGTGGCTGTGGGCCCTTCCTGACCGCTGCCTCCGGCCTACACTGCGGTCAGCAGGGCTCGCAAATCAAATCCAATCCTGACCTGCAAGGACACGCCATCATCGCTGGCTGCACACCCGCCACCACCGCCAGGACCACCCCCAACCAACAACTGCCAGAGTCGGAGGAGTCTCACAGCCAGCCTATCTAAGTTGCTCACACCTGTCTTGGATGCCATCATCAGCTTGATACCCTGCTCAGCTCTTCAGGTGCCACTAACTCAGTGCACCACAACTCATGGACCCTTCATGATTGAGTTTAGTGCTGTGGACAGCGGACGCAACAATGTCACCTCAGGCAGTGTGGAAGACCTGGGACGATGATGATGAAGATGAGGCAGGTGTACCACACCCCGCTGCAGCAGGAATATCCCGAAGGGACCAACTCATTAACAATTTCTTCACATGAGCACGCTCAGCTCTGGTGGCCCTACCTCAGTGCAGCTCAAGTCATCACCACGTGGCGGTAGGCCCGTGCCGGACGCCGTGCATCCGGTGCCACAAACTCAGTGCACCACAAGTCATGGACCCTTTATGATTGATCCGATGATCACTGTTCTAGTTGTTGCCAGCACCAACCACTCCCTGAGGGCTGGCTTACACTCACCCCACACCCATCCAGCACAGGCGTCACTGGACATGTGACCCTGGTAATAAAAAGTGGCCGGGCGCACGTGCCCGTAGCCAGTTCCACTATCTATCTAAGTGTGTCCGTGTGGTCATTATGTATGCATGATGGGCCAGGGCCCTACCATATTACATTGTGCTGTGGACAGCGGACGCAACCATGTCACCTCAGGCAGTGGGTAAGACCTTGGACACGTAGCTTTGTCGTCCCCCCCTGTAAGCGTAAGCGGAGTGGGCTGGGCCGGCGTACACCAAGCCAGCGTAGGGGTGTGAAGGATTTGCCCGGGGCTCTGGGCGTGGTTCAGTTCTGGCCTGGACAAGGAAGTAACTAATGAGTGTGTCACTGTTGTAGTGTCGGCGCCACCCAGTCCGCAATCGACGATCTTGCAATGTAGCATGCACCCGGAGGGCGGGCTTGCATGAACGGGGAAATGAAGGAGTGCAAGAACGCTCGAGGTCTTAGCTCATACATGCCAAGTGTTGTGTGTATCTGTATTGCCGCAGCATGAGCCAAATGCCTAGCCTTAATCGCAGCGCGGGTTCAGCCAGTCATGACCTCTACATCTGTGTCCGCCCTATCCTTCCCACAGGCCTACACTCATGTGGCCGCCCACCTCCAACGGCCAGCATCATAGTGTCGTTGTCAGGCTTGTGGACATGCGCAGACAGGCATGACAATGGTGTGCCGTAGGAGTGCAAGTGATGCAACCACGCAGCGCACACAAGTAAATAGGCTCAGGGGGAGGGAGGAGCAGCTGTGAGGCAACGTAACACACAGTGATGCCGCTCATTTGCCACATGCAAGACATGTCAAACATGAATCCCAAAGTCGCACACATCCCACCCCACCCCCAACAAGCCACTTCACATTTCCTGACTGCAAGCAGATGAGAAACTAACATTAGGGATGAAAGCTCCTTTGTCTGAACTATCAGGCGGAAGCACATCTGCACCTCCGACCTCGGAATTGCATGTGCCCGGCACCCTCTGACAGATACTATAGCAGCTGATGACGACTCCCACACTACGCACAGCCCGACGAAAGACCAACGTATACACACCCCACACACAGAAGTCCTTGCTGGAAGTTATCTTGCATGGAATGGCCTTCACACTTACTCCCACACCATCCCAGGCGTACAACCGTTGCACACTTCAACAACTCATTGATCCGAGCTGTGGCATTTCATCCACAGAACTGGCGCAGGTCAGGACAGTGCCGCTTCAACCAGGGCCACTAACGCAATGGCAGAATATCCCGGACACATGCACAACCCCTGTCAGGTGGAACTGTACCGTGCACGTATGCTGCATTTACTGGGGGCACTGCCATTGGTAGTGCTGCGGATCAGTTACCGGCTAAGCTTCCGCCTTGCCAACGTCACCTGCATGCAGCCTGTGTTGCATTGTCGCTCGTGCATATTCGAGTGGTCCATGGATGTCTGCCTATCCAACTGGACGGTAGCCGGACTGGATTTCGACATGTGTGTGCGCCCCCTGTTGGCCCACGACCATGAGTGTCACCGTGACACCCGTCTATGGGATGCCTGGATACTTGGCATACATGCTGGCAGCTGGACCTGGGAGATTGCAGAACTCCTCGTGTGCAGTGACCAAATTGAGCCGCTCCCCTATTGGGCTGTAGTGCTAATTGGTGAAAGGGGGTGGACGCAGCACATCTGTCCAGACGTGCTAATGGTTAGCCTCGCCGTCCTGTGCGATGAAGTCGACAACAACCTCATGTTGGAAATTATTGCCTACGAAGCTGCACTAGCTTTCATGGACGTGTAACTACGTACCTGCAGGCACAACAGTTTGGAACACATTGCACATGTCCCGACACCTTGTTGGAACTTGGGGTTCTGGTCACATCTCCCACGACGACAGTGAACCTGGCTGCATTCGCCTGGACTCTGCATACATGAGCGGACAACAACGCGGGTAAACACACACAGTGAATGGTGCGGCACTCCCCCGGAGTGGACAGCGGCGCTTGGCAACGTTCCACGTTCTGACATACTGCTGCATTGGTCTGCATGTTGTGGCACTTATCTTGGCCGTACTGACACGCATATGCTAATAAAGTCTATGCACCTTCACTTGTGTTCAACTGTGATGAGTGTTGATTTGTATGACAATGTGTGTCTCACTGCCTATCTGGGTCACGGCCATACATGCATTACTACACCATCAGGGATGTGGGGTTGTACTATCATCTCACAGTTTCCTGCTATGCCACATGCGAATGGCCATTTTCCACACACAAGCGGCAGCAGTTGTGTCCTCTGTTCCGTTGTGCTGGTGTTGCTCTTTGTTCAACATTGTTGTAAATGTTGCGGTGCTCTGGATCTTATGTGTGTGTGCTGCATTGTAGGTGAGTTGCCCCTTCAGCTCTGATTTGGCTGGCCCTTATCCCTTTCAGGCGGTGTGGCTTTCACTTCTGTGCTTATGCAGTGCTGTGATGTTGCAGACTTGGGTAAATTGGGCTCTTGGTTGGTGTTGTGACTCTTGGTCATGGTTTGTCCGCAGATGTGCTCTACTTAATTGTGCATGTGTGCCATTGTGCCCATCTCCCCCGTCCCTCCAGTCCCTGGTGGTTACTCACCCTGTTGCTGTTGTGTTGGGTCATGTTGAGCAGTGTCCGGTCCCCCGACTCCTGCCACCGTCTCCACACTGATGACTGTGGTCACCATTTCCTCCATCTCATCCAGCTCCTCCTGTGGCGCTGGTCTCCCACCTCCAGTCTGCATTGCTGCCTTCTGGTTGTCTGCGAGTTTCTGCTTGGTCTTGCGCTTCACATCATTCCAGCGCCTCTTGACCTCGTCCATTGTCCTCCTCAGCACTCCGACTGCATTTGCCTTGTCCAGGATGGACTGCCATATTCCATTTTTTGTTGCCAATGACACAGTGGAGGTGACGTACAGTTGTTGATGGTGTTCTATCACCTCCGTGATCAGGATCCTGTTTTCCTGCAGACTGAACCACGTCTTCCTCTTCTTCTTCTTCTTCTCCTTGCCCTTCCCTGACCCCGAGGTCCCAGGCTGGTCCTCCGTGGGGCTTGTGGGGTTCTGGTTGTCCTCTGTGCTTGCTCCGGCTACCTCCATGGTGCTTCGCAGTTGTTTGTGTTTTGTTTGTGTTTTGTGTTGCCGCTTTTATTGTGCTTTTTGCAGCCTGACTTGTGGGACTTGCAGGCCTGGCGCTGCTTATCGCTGGATTTTTAATCGCGGTTGGGCACATCGCAACTTTTTTCACATTCGGGTTGAGATTTTTATTGTCGTCCCGGTAGTGTTATCGCAGACATTTGCCGCGTTATCGGGGTACTATTGCATGTTACCGCCGTGTTGAGAATACGACGTTAACACAGAGTTATTTTCCCGCTATAGACGGCGATATGTAAACTTGCGTTAACCTATTTTGGCGATGTTTATCGCACGTTCTTGTGAATATCCCCCTTAGTCTGGAGTGAGTTCTCGTGGCTGCCAGAGCTGAAGAGTGTGCTGATCGACAAGCTGCTGACATGGAGGCAGAAGGTGCCCTGAGAGAGTCAGTCATGAACATGAAAAGTAGGCAAAAGCACCAGGCAGAAGGGGACAGAGTGATGTCTCCAAGGAAAAAGGAGTTGTGCTTCAGGTGTGGATTTTCATTTTCCCACGAAGGTAAATATTCCACCTTTGGACAGATCTGCAAAGGCTGTGGGAAGAAGAACCATTTTGTAACGGTTTGCAAGGTGAAGGAAAAAGTAAGTGTGTCCGGTGCAAAGACAAAATGGCCACCCGAACGTTCCAGATGAGACGTTCATCGCACGCCCACAAGGCCAAGCAACAACACCAGTTGAGGCAAGTCGACACCAAACGAAGTTGATCTTCATCTAAATCATTGTCAAACAGTTCTTCAGTATCAATGTCAAGTGAAAGCGAAGAGCAGGGTGGTGCAATGTTGATGTTTACCTAGGAAAAACATACGCATGTTGGACTGGCCACTTGTGAAGAAAAACAGAAGCCAAAGAAAAATCGAAATGAAAAAGCACCAAAGTTATTCAAACATTTTCCAAAGATTACACTAAAAGTAAACAGTTGCTCAATACCTTTTATTATCGACAGTGGTGAGTTGATAAACATTAAGCCTGAGGAGAAACACAATGAACTATCTCCATTGTCACGACTTACGCCATTGAAAACCAAAGTGTAGATATGGGCTGCATCGACGCCATTAAAAAGTCAAGGATTGTTTGTAGCTACGATGAAACACAAGAAAACAAAATTAAAAGCACCCATTTGTGTATTTCAAGGTTCGGCGTCAAGTGCCTGTCACTAAGCTTCAGCACAGATAAAAAAATCAAGTATAAAAAATTACTTTCCGAGTATAAAGAGTTAATCAAAGCAGAAAAGACCAAATATTTCTCTGGGAAAATCAGATTAGCTACAAACTCTACCAGGGAACTCTTCCAAACAGTCAAATCCCTGTCCAAATGGAATAACAACAACATCTTCATTCCTGATGATCCCTTTCGCAATCAGCTGGCTGATTTTTTCCAATTGAAAGTCAATTCGAATTTTCAGGCATTTTCTTCTAATACACTAAGTATTGACGTAGTTTTAAATCAGGAAGAGGACTTGAACTTCGGATTAGCCTCCAGGCCTTGCGAAACACCCTAATTCGAAAGGTTTTCACCTCTTACCCGGGAAAAAACAATGTCTCATAAGCTCCATTAAATCCGGGGCCCCCTTGGATCCCTGTCCCCCTTTGGTCATCAATCTTGCGGCCAGCACGGTGTCCGGACCACACATGCCCAGAGCTTAAATGAGACACTTAGCTCTGGGCAATACCCAACTATTTGGAAAGGAGCTTCCATCCTCCCTCTGGTGAAAAGAATTTCCCTGGACCCTAAGCAGGTGGAAAGCTATAGACCGATCTCCCGTCTTCCGTTTCCTGCCAAGATTTTAGAGAAGGCAATGAACGAGGAAATACTATCCTTTTTAGATACCAATCAGCTGCTTGACTCTTCTCAATACGGTTTTAGAGCAAACCATTGTACTGAATCAGCACTGATGGCGGCATCTGAGGAAATAAAAGGAATAGTGGACAAGGGCGGCAGAGCTGCATTAATCCTATTAGATCTCTCCGCCGCCTTTGATACAGTTCATCATGCACTTCTTGTTAAAAAACTTCATTCACTTGGTTTTAATAACACTGCACTAGCATTGCTGAGCTAGTTTCTTGACGATAGACAACAGTGGGTAGAGATGGGAGACGTAAATTTAAGACCTTTCTCCCTCCCCTGTGGGGTACCGCAGGGATCTACGCTTAGCCTCACCTTATTTAATGTGTATGTCACCCCTCTTGTTAATCTTATTTACAGTTTTGGCCTGGCTGTATTCTCCTATGCTGATGATACACAGATAGTGGTATCTATTTTGTCACAGGTGGAAAAGGATGCAAACAAGTTCTGCAGATGCATGGCCCAGGTTGCAGGCTGAATGCAGAGAAATTTTCTCAAGCTAAACTCGGACAAAATGGAGGTTCTGCATTTTGGAAAGGAGACCTCCTTTTGGGATGCATCTTAGTGGCCCGCAGAGCTGGGCGCTCTACGAAGGCCAGTTCAGAAGGCAAGAAACCTGGGAGTCATTTTCGACACCAAATTATGTTTCTCTGATCAAATCAATGCTGTGACCTCAGCAGGTTTTTTTTGCTGAGGGTTCTCTAGAAAATTCTCCCGTTTATTCCGTTTGATTTACAGAAAATGGTGATGATGGCTCTCATCTCCTCAAAGATGGATTGCTGCAATGCCCTCTAGCTAGGCACCTCCAAATATCTAATAAAAAAACTACAGTCCCCGCAGAACGCTGTAGCAAGAACACTAGTGAAGGTCCCCAAATTCAAACCAATCTCTTATCTAATGCTTGGCCTCCATTGGTTGCTAGTGGAAAAAAGGATTTCTTTCAAGGCTCTGTGTTTAATCCACAAGACCCTCTACAGAGCCTGTCCGTCCTTCTTTCAGGATCGTTTCTCCTGGTATATTCCCGGTAGGAACCTCAGATCGAGCTCCGCACGAATGATCACGGCCCCAAGAATTAGCAAAGCGAAATGGGGTGGAAGAATGCTCTTGTACCGTGGAGGGAAGCTATGGAACTCCTTGCCTCTTGCCCTACATTCACAACCCATCATGCAGCATGGCGGATGCTAAGCTGCCACGGAGCGTTAGTCGGCTCATTAGCTATTTGCTCTTCTAAATCGAAGGTGTTTTTAGAGTTTTAGTTAAACCGGGGGGCTTTTAGAATTTTAATTCATTGTGTACTGTATGCTTTATGTATGTGCTGCTATCGAGCTGTGTTATAGCTCGGGGGTCACGCTGCTTTTGCATTTTGCACACTTCCGGGCCGACACTCACTTGGGGCAGCGCTCTAGTCGCTGGATCCCGGCCAGGCTATTTAGGAGCCCGATGACGCGACCGCGCAGCGGATGCTAAGCTGCCACGGAGCGTTAGTCGGCTCATTAGCTATTTGCTCTTCTAAATCGAAGGTGTTTTTAGAGTTTTAGTTAAACCGGGGGGCTTTTAGAATTTTAATTCATTGTGTACTGTACGCTTTATGTATGTGCTGCTATCGAGCTGTGTTATAGCTCGGGGGACACGCTGCTTTTGCATTTTGCACACTTCCTGGCCGACACTCACTTGGGGCAGCGCTCTAGTCGCTGGATCCCGGCCAGGCTATTTAGGAGCCCGATGACGCGACCGCGCAGCGGATGCTAAGCTGCCACGGAGCGTTAGTCGGCTCATTAGCTATTTGCTCTTCTAAATCGAAGGTGTTTTTAGAGTTTTAGTTAAACCGGGGGGCTTTTAGAATTTTAATTCATTGTGTACTGTATGCTTTATGTATGTGCTGCTATCAAGCTGTGTTATAGCTCGGGGGACACGCTGCTTTTGCATTTTGCACACTTCCGGGCCGACACTCACTTGGGGCAGCGCTCTAGTCGCTGGATCCCGGCCAGGCTATTTAGGAGCCCGATGACGCGACCGCGCAGTGGATGCTAAGCTGCCACGGAGCGTTAGTCGGCTCATTAGCTATTTGCTCTTCTAAATCGAAGGTGTTTTTAGAGTTTTAGTTAAACCGGGGGGCTTTTAGAATTTTAATTCATTGTGTACTGTATGCTTTATGTATGTGCTGCTATCGAGCTGTGTTATAGCTCGGGGGACACGCTGCTTTTGCATTTTGCACACTTCCGGGCCGACACTCACTTGGGGCAGCGCTCTAGTCGCTGGATCCCGGCCAGGCTATTTAGGAGCCCGATGACGCGACCGCGCAGCGGATGCTAAGCTGCCACGGAGCGTTAGTCGGCTCATTAGCTATTTGCTCTTCTAAATCGAAGGTGTTTTTAGAGTTTTAGTTAAACCGGGGGGCTTTTAGAATTTTAATTCATTGTGTACTGTATGCTTTATGTATGTGCTGCTATCGAGCTGTGTTATAGCTCGGGAGACACGCTGCTTTTGCATTTTGCACACTTCCGGGCCGACACTCACTTGGGGCAGCGCTCTAGTCGCTGGATCCCGGCCAGGCTATTTAGGAGCCCGATGACGCGACCGCGCAGCGGATGCTAAGCTGCCACGGAGTGTTAGTCGGCTCATTAGCTATTTGCTCTTCTAAATCGAAGGTGTTTTTAGAGTTTTAGTTAAACCGGGGGGCTTTTAGAATTTTAATTCATTGTGTACTGTATGCTTTATGTATGTGCTGCTATCGAGCTGTGTTATAGCTCGGGGGACACGCTGCTTTTGCATTTTGCACACTTCCGGGCCGACACTCACTTGGGGCAGCGCTCTAGTCGCTGTATCCCGGCCAGGCTATTTAGGAGCCCGATGACGCGACCGCGCAGCGGACGCGCGCAGCGGGCGCGCCTAAGGCAAGCCCGTCTGCGCCCGTCCGCGGACGGCCGGGACCAGGGGCCACGACCCCTGCCTCTCTGCGTCAAGTAAGGTATAGCTATAGCGCGCAGCAACTAAAATCCTTAAACTGCGACCTTAGTGTGAACTGTAAACATCTCATGGACTTGGAGAGCACGAAACAGGGTTGTGAGGACTGTTCTTTTAAATTTGACCCACGCCCCCTCTCTTCCTTATCGGCTGGGCTCCCGGTCAAAGTTCTTAAATTTTTATCGATTAATTGCCGGTCTCTACCTAAACATACTGCAGAACTGTCTATTTATTAACGGACGACAGTCCGGACGTCATGTTTCTTACTGAAACATGGACTCAGTCCTGTTCTGATCCAGACATTGTCCAAGCCCTCCCCCCTGACTATTTAGTACAGAGGTTAGATAGAATGTCTGGTAAAGGTGGCGGAATCGCTATTATTTACTAGAACCACCTTTCCTGTCGAATATTCGGCAGTCCCTTGTCTGACTGTGAGAATTTTCATTTTTCAATCGGAGTCTCGGCCACCCTCTCCTTCTCAGGCATTCTGATCTATCAACCTCCGGGGCCTATGGGCCAGTTCCTTAAATCTTTACTTGAAACTACAACAAACTTGGCAGGAACAGCCCCCAATTTCACTATTCCGGGCGATCTAAACATCCACTTGGATAATTTGGCATCGAGGGTTGTCTTAGATCTTATTTACGATCTTGCTGCCATACAATTGACTCAGATGGTATCCTCTCCTACTCACTGTAAAGGTCATCTTCTTGATCCTGTATTTTCTAATTTGAAAGATTTGACCTGTTCGGAACCTTATCCCGTACCTTGGTCAGACCATTTTCTGATCTCCCTCCAATGGTCCCCTAAGTCCACTCCTCTGTCCATTTGTCCGTCAAAAAAATTAAGTCGCTGTTGGTCTAAATTTCCTGTGGAACAGTGGGCCCTTGCACTGGACACCATGAGACCATCTCTTGATCCGGACCCTCGAGTAGCCAACGATCAGTTTAATAATTGGATCGAAAGCTCTTTAGATGTGATTCTTCCTAAGAAGATCACTTATGTTAAAACTGGACCTAATAGGACGGCCTGGTATACACCTAAACTCCGTGAGCTAAAACAAACTTGTAAAAGAGCTGAGAGATCTTGGAGGAAAGATTTCACCTCCCCCAAGAAAAAGGAGTACAGAGAAACTATTAAGATGTATAAGACCGAGATTAGAAAGGCTCAAGCTCATTATTTTGAAGAGAAAATCTCCTGGACGGCAAACTCCCCCGTGAAACGTTTCGTATCGCTAAAAAACTTCTAAAAACACCCGTTTCCCCTGATATTCCTGAAGCATCACTCCATCGTTGCAATGAGCTTGCAGAGTTTTTTTTCAATAAAGTCCAAACCATCAGTAGCACATTTCCTATGACCGACTGTGACATAGACCCGCTTTGTATGGATTGTGTTGCTCAGAGTCATGAATATGTGTTAGAAGCATTTCCTCCCTTAAATGAGGAACTTTTTCGGACCATCTCTGCACTTGTTAGGAGTGGTTCTCCCACTGATCCGGCCCCCCCCAAGATTCTGAAATCAGTGGTGGATTTAGTCGGTCCTGTTATGGTCGACCTGATTAACTCCTCACTCTCTCTTGGTGTGGTGCCTCCCTCATGGAAGAATGCAATGGTAAAAGCCTTATTGAAAAAGCCGAGCTCAGATCCCAGCTGTCTCGGTAATTTTCGGCCCATTTCTCTTCTTCCTTGGGTTAGTAAAGTGACAGATAAATATGTGAACTTAGTGCTATCTAGGCATCTGGAGGATGGCAACCTCCTCCACTCGTCTCAAACGGGCTTTCGCCCTCGTCAAGGAACCGAGACGGCACTATTAGCTGTCGTTGAAGAAACTAGGAAAATTCTTGACGCAGGAGGATCGGTGGCCGTGATCCTCTTAGACCTTAGCGCGGCCTTCGATACGGTAAATCACCGTATCTTGGTCCAGCGACTCCACACATTGGGTGTGTCCGGTGTTGCCCTGAAATGGTTAAGTTCCTTTTTAGAGGATAGATCTTTCCAAATTTTTGAGGGTGAAGACATCTCAGATTCCCGTCCCCTGTACTGTGGAGTGCCTCAGGGTTCGTCCCTAAGCCCCTCCCTTTTTAATGTCTACATGGCCCCTTTAGCCGACAGTGTCCTTCCCTTTGGAGTGCAACTCGTCACCTATGCTGACGATACGCAATTAGTGATCTCACTGAACCACGCAGATAGAGCCTCTTCTTGCTTGCTGCCCTGCCTTGAAGAAGTTGCCAGATGGATGACGTCATCTCATCTTAAATTGAATGGCGACAAAACGGAGCTTATGCTCCTTGGCAATAATTCCCCCAACGAAATAGACTCCATTTGGCCAGCCTGTATGGGTCCAAAGCCCACCCCAAAAAAGGAAATAAAGAGCTTAGGCTTTTGGCTTGAAGATGAGCTTAGCTTTAAAATTCAAGCCAGGAAAGTGGTCTCCATTTGCTTTGGCATACTGAGACTACTTCGTAAGGTGCTACCGTTACTCCCTTTTCAAGCTAAAAAATTGATGGTTCAGGCCCTTATATTGTCTCGATTGGACTATGGAAATGCCCTATACTTGGCTGCTCCCAGCTCGGTTCTGGCGAAACTCCAAATCGTACAGAACTGTGCCGCCAGAACCTTGGAGGGCTCTCTGGCTGTCAATCGGCCAGATCTGCCTTAAAAGCCCTCCATTGGCTTCCGATCAGGGAAAGGGTCCATTTTAAAGCTCTGTGTATTTTTCACAGGGTGCTGAAAGGGAGGGGACCAGCCATTATCTCTTCTTTGGCCCATCCTTACCGAGCCAATAGGCGGCTCCTTTCGGATGATCTCTACTTAGCTTCGGTTCCCAGAATCCGCAGGGCTAGAAGTGGTGGCCGGCTGTTTTCGTACAATGCGGCCAAACTCTGGAACGCCCTTCCTCTGCGGCTCCGTGGGGAATCCAGTCACAATACCTTTAGGAAGGACCTGAAGACCTGGCTTTTTCCCATCTAACCCGCTGTAGTTGATCGGTGTCCGTCAGCGCTGGGATGCCTCCGGGTAGCTATGCGCTCTAGAAATGTTACTTCATTCATTCAGAAAACAGGTGAAGACCTGTTTATTTTTGCAATAGGTCACTGACCCATGCCAACGGTATGTCCTTAGGCTGAATGCCTTCCTGTTTTTGATCCGTCTAGCGCTAAAACACATTCGGGTATTGCGCGCTCTATAAAATTATTTCATTCATTCATTCATTCACAGCTGCTGATATGTGACTGATATCAGTGGACTATAACATGAATGCTCATTATGAAACAGAAACTCCGTTCCCTTCGTTGTTTCATGGGTTAGGAAAACTCAAGACTATGAAAGTACAATTACACATTGATGAGGACGTCCGTCCTGTTGCTCAAAGACCCAGACGAATTGCATTTCGTTTACAGGAAGCTGCTGAAAAAGAACTTGAATCCTTACTCAAGCATGATATCATTGAACGTTCCACTAGTCCAACGCCATGGGTTTCTCCCATAGTGGTAGTACCCAAAAAGGACCGTGAAGGAGCTGTGCGCATCTGTGTTGATATGTGTCAAGCAAACAAGGCAATTGAAAGAGAACGACATCCAGGTCTGCACACTGCCAACATGATTACACGATTGATTGGTGCGAAGGTCTTCTGTCGCCTTGATTTGAATAAAGGATATCATCAGTTGGAGTTAAAGGAGAATTGAAGTTACATTACAACCTTTTCTACACATATTGGTCTGTTCCAATATAAAAGACTACGTTTCGGTGTGTCCTCAGCTGCAGAGATTTTATCAAGATGTCATTCGACATATCATTCAGCCTGTCATGAATGCTTTCAATTATAGTGATGTCATATTGGTTTTTGAAGCTCCGCTGAAGGAGCACAATAAAGCTCTCACGCAAGTTTGTCATTTACTTGTTGATGCAGGTTAGACTTTGAATGCAGAGAAATGTGAATTTCATAAGACAAAGCTAAAATTCTTTGGCCATATCTATTTTGATGGGGGTATGACACCCTCTCCAGCTAAAGTGCAAGCATTGTCAACTGCCAGTCCCCCACAAGATGTTTCCATGTTACGTTCATTCCTTGGCATAGCTAGCTACTGTTCTGGATACAATCTAGACTTTGACACCGTAAGTGTTCCGTTAAGAGACTTGACGAAATGAAATGTTTCATTTCATTGGTCACATGAATGCGAGCAAAGCTTCAAGAAAATCAAACAAACTATTGAGAATGCTACTGAAATGACATATTTTGATCCAAAGCTTCATACCGAAGTTGTTGTTAGTGCTAGGCCAGTCGGGTTAGGCGCAATCCTTGCACAGCATAGCGGACACCCAAATGCGCGAAGACATTATGTGGCATAAGCAAGCAGAAGTTTGTCCCAAACTGAATGTACCTATTCACAACCTGAGAAAGAAAGTTTAGCAGTGGTGTGGGCTTGAGAACATTTCCACGTATTCTAATATGGAAAGCCTCTTACGCTTGTGTCAGATCATCAAGCATTGTTGACCATCTTTGGCAATCCAAAGGCCAAGATGCTTTCTCACATTGAATGTTGGGGTTTACAATTACAAGAATACAACAACACAATCGTGCTCCGTCCAGGGAAAGATCAAAACCCTGCTGACTACTTTACACGCGTGCCTATACAGTGCCATGATACCCTTTCCAAGACGGCTGAAGCCTACATAAATTTCATTGTGGAATCAAGCACACCAGCTGCCATTTTGTTTGAACAAATTGTTGCTGCCACAAGTCAAGATAGTGGCCTGTTGAAAGTAAAAGACATTATTACGCATCAGTCTTGGAACCAGCACACTCAACTTCTTACCAGTGACAGTGAATACCAGAAGTTTAAAAATGCCAAAGATTAACTGTCTGTTACTCAAGAAGACAATAGCCTGAGAGGTTTGAGAATTGTCATTCCAGAGAATCTGCAACAACAGATAAATGAAGTGGGAGGGCGTGGCTTGCAGGGCCAAGATGGCGGACGCACCTTAACGCTGCTCCGCCACCCATCCCCATTATCTAGCATTTATTAGGGGTGGCATCCGCAAACTACAGGGATCCTGCTGAGCTGCCCTGACGACCCCCTCTACGACCCTGCTGGTTCAAGACCTGGGGCAACCCGTAAACGCCTGTGACAGACCTGCGGCCTGACATGGGCTGCACAAGTCGGTGTGGGAGTCAGACGCTGGGGGCCACCTGATTGCGGTGATGCTGAGAACCTGCTGAGCTGTGGGGAGCCGAGAGACATTGGAGGTGACCTGATACTCCCGAGGCGACATCCGGAGGGTGCGGACCAAGTGAACCGGTGGTAGGGCTTTCAGGCTGCATTTGTGTGAGACAGCGGCCCTTTGCATCCTGTGTGAGGGCTTACGAGGCCCGCTGCGGGAACGTGCCCACTTACCAGCCCTCCTTCTGCCCTCGCTGGGCCGCAAACACTATGGAGCCCTGGATGCGTCTCCGCCTATCGCCCGTGCCCGCCTTCTGCCTGCGGTGCGTTGAACTAAGGTGTCTACTGAGGGGGCTGTTAAAAATGTAAAAAAATCCGTATTTATAAAGCGCGAACTACTCACCCTTACAGGTCTCAAGGCGCTGGGGGCCGTCGTGGAAATTAAGTGAGCTATTGCCCAGAGTCACATGGTGCTGAGCTAAGCTGCCGCCGGAGCTGGGGATCGAACCGTGAGCCCTGTGCTCCGAAGTCAGTTGCCCTGGCCACTGCACCACACCTCTCCACCCCCAGGGCTGTTGATGCCCTGGGGGTCACCGCTGGTGGCCTGCGGCCTGGTGCGGGGCCTGCTGCATGAGCTTAGGTCTCCACTCCTTTGTGTGTGGTTTCCCTCTAGGCCAGAGGAGTGTGGCACTGTTTGGAGTTCCTTTGCTTTCGCCTTGCAGCAACGTTTCATCTGTAACTACCAATTTATGGGCATTATCGACATAAGACATCCTAGTTTATTTGAGCTATTATAAAAATCTCAACTGTGGAGAATGTGCTATATGGATCTGGCTGATTTTTGTCCTCACTCTGAGACCCCCTGCCCGCTGTCAGCTAATATCTTATAGCCCCTCTTGCTATCACTATTTGGGGACGCTCAGCTCTTACGCGGGTGGCGCAGCTGCAGCTCAACGCTATATTTTGCCACAAAAACCTATTACCTGTACACTCCCGGATGTTGAGACTTTCATGCTGCTATGAGCTACCACACCTTGGGCTGCACGTGCTGCCTTGCACCACAATCGACTGGTGGGCATTTGTGAGCAGGCCCGTGACCTCAGCTAGAGGGCCCTCTTCACTCGCGCCCGTGCTTCGAGGCTGATCTCCTACCTCACTGTGGAGGGAAGTGAAGGTGAGATGAGCTACCATTTATTACACCTGCTCCTTGGGCTGCCCGCGTTACTATATTGGGCCCTTAAGTATTACGCCAGGAAGTGGGCTCTTGTCTGGCCTTGATTGTCTGCACTGCAGCAGCTCCCCTGATGTCGAAGGTCGCTGAGATGGATTGCACCTGTAATGCTAACTTCAAGACCTCCTCGCGTTCCTCGTCTGCTGTGGGGGCTGACGAGGCGGATCCCCCAGGCCAACCTTCTCCCCCTGGGGACAGGTTTGATGTAGTGTTGGCAGATATAGAGCAATCCCGTGTTTCACTGAAATCCAAAATTGACAATGTGGTGGCGGATCTTACACTGCTGCATGCAGACCACATGAAACTGGTCGACCAAGTAAGAACCATGGAACAATCTCT
Organism: Calotriton arnoldi; assembly: GCA_963921515.1. Taxonomy (NCBI): domain Eukaryota; kingdom Metazoa; phylum Chordata; class Amphibia; order Caudata; family Salamandridae; genus Calotriton; species Calotriton arnoldi. Next base: position 2,032,292 of record CAWUFW010001772.1, on the reverse strand, counting down.
CTCGGAGATTCAGCCAACCACCAAACAGTTGGAGCACCAAATTGCGGGAGTATGGCACTAGGATCTAATATTAAGAGTCAGGGGTGGAAGATGCAGAGGGTCGCTCGAGGTGAAAGAATATCTGCCTTACTGGCCTCCCTGAGGGAGCAGAGGGTCAAGATGCGGTCTCATTCACGGAACAGTGGCTCAGGGAACTACTGCCGGAATCCTCCTTATCATCCTACTTCACAATTGAGAGGGCTCACTGGGTCCCGGAGCGAAGGCCTGCTCCTGGCACTGGCCCCCACCATTCATCTTTAAAGTACTACACTATTGTGACAGAGACTCAATACTGCTTGAAACCAGGAAGTTACAGCATATCAAGTTGAAGAACACACGCGTGATGTACTTCCTAGACTATACCATGGTAGTGCAGCACCAACGCAGCTCTTTTTTGGCAGTGAAACAGCAACTTCAGGCACTGGACATAAAGTACTCCCTGCTATTTCCCGCATGGCTGCTTGTGGTATCTGCTGACAAAACAAGGTTCTTCGATATGCTGCAGGATGCCTAGGACTGGCTGGAGGCCTCTGGTCTGTTCTCCAGCCCCTGACCGAAGGGAGCAGGGACCCGTCCAGGTCACGTCATCAGCACAGGAAATGCCGTCCCCTTATTCCTGCAGCCGTCCCAAACCTAGAATCCATTATATCAGAGTGACGTCGGGCTATCCAGTAAGCTGCACGGATCAGTAACACCGTAACTGGTTCTACTAGGATCTGTGCGGTCATGAGATGATCAATCCTCCACAGCGTGCCCATCAGACACTAACTCGACGACTCTACCTGTCATCACTCCACAGATGTCAGGTGACATCATTTGACCTTTTTAACTCCTAAGGTTTGCATAATGTCTCTTGCTGATTTGAAACTGCACTCTACTGAATGTTATTGTTTCTTACATTGCTTATTCTTCATCACTTGATTTTGTCTGGTAATCTCATGTAAAAAAATGTCAACTCTCTGAGTTGGGGGGGCAAGGCTCGGTGGGGGCAGATGGGGGGCTCTCATCCTTCTAAGATGGCGCTCCTCCCGGAAGGTCGGAGTCAGGTCCGTGGCACACACCCTTGTGTTTTCCTTTACCTTTTTACTGTTAAAGGATGATGCTCTGAATGTCTTGAGAAGCTTCATACCCCCCAACTACGTCTTTTAGGGTTTAGTCTTTTTGATGTAGTTTGTGTCTAACTTTGGGCAGCCTTCCCCAGAGGTCTGCTCTTCTGGTATTAATGAAAAGCCATGTTGGCACTTGTTTTATGTTGTATTGGTTCTGCTGCACCCACTCACAAGGGGATTCCAGTCCGCCCTCCTACATAGATACACGTACACTCCTAGGTTTAAACACAGAACACACTTTCATCCAGCTATATGACACACCTGAATATTGTTAACTGGAATGTGTGGGATATGCACACCTCATCTCATTGCTATGAAGTATACTCATACCGCAAACATTGCGCTGCACACATAGCTTACTGCAGGAGTCACACACTACCAGAAGCGATCAAGTTGCAGCACAGATGGAGAGGGCGGGTTTGTGCCACAAATTTCTCCTCTTATGCCCGAGGTGTATTAATCTGGGTCCGCCTGGGAACTTCTTTTCAGGTGGAAGAGGTTGAGATAGATGATAAGGGTTGTTACATTTTTATTAAGGGCAGGCTCGATGGACGTCTTCTCTTGTTAGGCAATATTTGCACACCCAACACCGACCAGGGCTCCTATCTATGGTCACTTTCATAGACACTCTCCAAATGGTGTGGCCTCTCATGGTTAATAGGGGGCGACTTTAACAGTGTCTTGGACACAAACTTGGACTGCTCCTTTCCTCCTCTGCAATGTGTGGTGGCTTCCACCAATGCCTCAGCATTGTGGGAATGGTTACACCATTGGCGGTTGACAGATGTCTGGAGGGCCTGCAACCCCTCTGCCCAAGTGTATTCCTTCTATTCCCATCCACGTAAATTCCATGTTAGAATAGACCGGATGATCTGCACACCTAATTTATTACCCTCCATTACGTATACTGATTATCTGGGGTGCACTCACTCTGACCATAACCCACAATACAATCATATTACATGAGAACTGGACCTCCTCCGATCCCCACTTGGAGGCTGCAGCCAGCTATGCTGGAGGACCTCCCTTTCCGAGCTTCCCTAAGCCCCGCTATTGTTGAATATTTTGATCTAATCATGGGCAAGGCCTCTTCAGATCTGATAGAATGGGATGCGTTGAAGAAGACACTGAGGGGTTATTGTCTGGGCCTGGGCTACAGAATGCGGAAAAAAGTATAGGGGGAGCTATCTAGGATAGAACAGAACCTTCTGGCACTAGAAACCCACACTATTACTGAGCCTTTGTGTGCGTCTGAACTTGCAAAAGCGAGGGACGCACATGCAGACCTGCTGGAACAATTATGATGCTTAAGTCATGAGGCACATTTGCCCAGAGTGCACGCAACTGCCTACCGTCCTGGATCCCTTCTCGCATGGCCACAATACTTACACAGCTTGAAATTCATGCGGAAATGGATCACTATTATACGTCACTATACCAATCAACACTAACTGCATCTACATGAGATATTGACTCCTTCCTGTCTGAGCTGCCCTTCCCTAAATTGACCCCGACCCAACGAACAGACCTTGACGTCCCCATTACTCCTGCTGAGATTCGGGAAGCGATACAGACTCTCACAACTGGAAAGGTGCCGGGTCCTGATGGTCTACCATCCGAATTTATAAGGCTTATGTGGATCTTCTAGCTCCGCATCTTCAGAAAGTATATGATGAGGCGCTCCTATCCTCCCACCTTCCCGATTCTCTTTGTGAGGCCATGCTTAACTCCCTGCCGAAGCCCGAAAGAGACCCCATGAGATTGGGCTCCTATTAACCGCTGGCGCTGTTAAAAATAGACTATAAAATATTGACCAATATATTGGCAGAGAGGTTGGTGCTGCTAGTGCCCTCTTTGAAACATGCAGACCAGTATGGGTTTGTCCCGTCATGCACCACCTCCTTTAATTTACGCTGGCTTTTTTGACTCTTACGCTATGCTCCTCACACCTGGCCCTACTTATTCGAGGTTCTCCCGCGCTATGGCATTGGATCTCGATACCTCTGCTTGGTGAAACTCCTCTATGACAAACCAACCTCGAGGGTTAAAAGGGGGAACCTAATATCTGCACTGATACAGGTCCACACGGGCACCAGACAGGGCTGCCCTTTCTCCCCCTTACTCTTCTACCTAGCGATAGAACTACTGGCCCTAGCTATGCGATTGTCAGTGGTGGCACTTTCGAAATTATACTTATACTTACCATCTGAGCGGGGAGGACTAGTGGTGCGTAATCTCGAACATTACCTTTTTGGTGTCCCAACTTCAATGGGTGGCTTGTGTGTTTTGCAATTCGCCCCAAGTGGGAAGGGTATGCCCAGACGTGGGTCCCGTGCTCACTGCGCCACTGGAGTCAGGCTATCCTGGCTGATGAGGGCTGAATGCCCGAAACCGGTCCTAGGATGCTTGATTCCGGTCCAGGGAAGACATGGCTTGGCAGTTCGGTCTGGACTGTTCCCATGAGGCACAGGGTCAAGACTGATTTGCATATGGCCATGTCTGAACTGGTGTGGCGTGGTGAAGCAAAATAACGATGGATTAAACCCAGATCTGTGACTGGGGGTGAATGTTTGCCATTGTGCAACATTCTGTCCATCATCTTGTGTGTTTTGCAATTCGCCCCAAGTGGGAAGGGTATGCCCAGACGTGGGTCCCGTGCTCACTGCGCCACTGGAGTCAGGCTATCCTGGCTGATGAGGGCTGAATGCCCGAAACCGGTCCTAGGATGCTTGATTCCGGTCCAGGGAAGACATGGCTTGGCAGTTCGGTCTGGACTGTTCCCATGAGGCACAGGGTCAAGACTGATTTGCATATGGCCATGTCTGAACTGGGGTGGCGTGGTGAAGCAAAATAACGATGGATTAAACCCAGATCTGTGACTGGGGGTGAATGTTTGCCATTGTGCAACATTCCGTCCATCATCTTGTGTGTTTTGGAATTCGCCCCAAGTGGGAAGGGTATGCCCAGACGTGGGTCCCGTGCTCACTGCGCCACTGGAGTCAGGCTATCCTGGCTGATGAGGGCTGAATGCCCGAAACCGGTCCTAGGATGCTTGATTCCGGTCCAGGGAAGACATGGCTTGGCAGTTCGGTCTGGACTGTTCCCATGAGGCACAGGGTCAAGACTGATTTGCATATGGCTATGTCTGAACTGGGGTGGCATGGTGAAGCAAAATAACGATGGATTAAACCCAGATCTGTGACTGGGGGGGAATGTTTGCCATTGTGCAACATTCCGTCCATCATCTTGTGTGTTTTGCAATTCACCCCAAGTGGGAAGGGTATGCCCAGACGTGGGTCCCGTGCTCACTGCGCCACTGGAGTCAGGCTATCCCGGCTGATGAGGGCTGAATGCCCGAAACCGGTCCTAGGATGCTTGATTCCGGTCCAGGGAAGACATGGCTTGGCAGTTCGGTCTGGACTGTTCCCATGAGGCACAGGGTCAAGACTGATTTGCATATGGCCATGTCTGAACTGGGGTGGCGTGGTGAAGCAAAATAACGATGGATTAAACCCAGATCTGTGACTGGGGGTGAATGTTTGCCATTATGCAACATTCCGTCCATCATCTTGTGTGTTTTGCTGGCTGGCAGGACTACACCTCACGGATACAGCAGCGGACGGCCCCGCTTGGAGTCTAGAAACTCTCCTACATTTGTTTAATCCCTGCTTCAGGACACCGTAGCCTCATCCTATGCTACTACAAGTGGCGTACCGTTGCTTTAGCCGCAGTCTGTATCTCACTAAACATTTTACACCGTATGCTCCTGCATTTCCACTGCAAGGCATGCCCAGTGGTCACAGGATGACCCTGATGGTGGAACATTCGGCATGGCACACAGTAGGCCTTCATACACTTGGGGATTTATACCAAGATGGCATACTCCTTTCGTATGAGACACTAACGCAAGAGGAAGGACTGCCCCAGGTCACTTTATTAGCCATACTTCATGGGTAGACACACAGTAACATTAATGGGGCGACATCGCACAAGAACCGCAAATACACCTCACAATTCAACATCTTCATGTTATGGGTGCAGGGCGGCATCTCACCCGATGGTTTGCAGATGCGCTTCGACTACAGGATGCCACAGCTTTGACATCATTGCAACAGCTCTAGGAGGAGGATTTGGCTCACCCGTGCACCACCAAAGATAGGAGCATGATTTTAGCTAGCCCTACTTTTTCCCCCATAACGCCAGGTTTCCAATGCAAATCACAGATACTTCTGCTGCTGGTCCCCAGTTTCCAACGACACAAAGACTTATTGAAGGGCTATGATTGTATATATGTTTGTAAAAAATTGATTTTTTTTTATTTAACAGAGGGGGAGATGTAGGGTTGTGTGAGTTAGCAGCCACGGAACCCATTTGGCTCTGGATGGACTCTGTAGAGCTGTGACGTAAGTGTCAGCTCTATATTATACATAGGGCATATCATAATCCCAAGAAAACTAATAGTTATTTCCACAGAACGGACACAGCTTGTCCCTGCTGTGACCAACTAGACACTGATATTTTACACATATTATGGTTATGCCCCTCACTGCAGCACTACTGGGATGAGGTTACACGCCATCTGTTCGCTTGTACTTGCAGGCAACTTAATTTAAATGATTTGTAGAGCGCGTGGCTACCCAGGGGCTTCCCAGCGCTAGGAGACTGATACTGAGTGAAGGCTAGAGGAAGGTTAGTTAGTAGTACTGATTGAAAAGCCACTTTTTAATCGACTCACACGCACATGGGAGGTCTGTTTGTTAGGCTTATTTATAAGGGACAAGAAACATTGAGCCACCACGCGCTTTTCTAAATCTCTTTTAATTTCAGTCTCAGTGATTAGGGCCATAATATATTGTAGCATATATTTGTCTTCAGTGGCCCTCATTCTGAGTAGATCTCCAAAGGTGTACACAAGTGAAGCAGTAATTTGCCATGTGCTACCAAAACATGCAAAACGATCACACATGTTTCTGATGACAAATTTACCAGTTCAGAACTGGAGGAATTAGTTGTAGGAGAATGACTGGGAATCCGGAGATGGTGGGCAGAAATCAGTGTGAAAACAGATTTACAATATGTGTCCTCATTCTGCTCATGGTTACTCATAATCTCTCATTATTGTCACGTCCTATAATTATGGATACGGCAATACCTGTGGAAATGGCAATTTTGGACCCAAAATTACCGATTGCTGCGAAACGGAAAATGAGATCCAGTGCTTCTGAAGATATAGAGACACAGGACCTGTTTCTCTGATGTATTAAAAAAGAGTGCCTCACCTTCCCTCTCTGCTGGTATACCCCATGGAAGAAATACAGCTGTCAGTGTCCTGAACGTGCTACATTTTCTCTCTGGGACGATGGAGGTGTGAGGTGTGAGTGGAACTGAAAGTGTGCATGTGGCTGCAGGGTCATGGCCTGTGAATATCTGTACAAATGTCAGTGACTGCAAAGACACAAGCTGTACCTGCGCCACTGCCAGCTGAACGTAACTGCCTACCTAAGCTACATTTAAACATCTGCATCTAGAGCATGAAGTTGCTGCTTCTTTCCCCCTATTACACTGTATTAAAAGAAGTGCAGATGGACACGCTGATCATCGCCTTCATTACTAAAAGCATTGAATAGCAATATATATCCCTTAACTTGTCTCTCATGTATGTAGTGTTGTCATATATATGAGAATTATGCTAGCAAATAGAAAATGTGCATAAAAGTGGTTTAAGTTTTTTCGTAAAATCAGAGTCATAGTGGACATTCTAGTTGGCTAGTAATAAATATCTTTGGGGCAACTTGGTGATATGAAGATTTTTAAACAGATCCAGTATTATTTTCCTACAAGTATATTTTTGTTTCTGGGTGGGCTGTCTGGCTTTTCTTTCTTGCCTTTTTCCTTGTACACCTTTTGAATTTTATATTTACAAGAATGCTCTTTACTTCACACATCTGGTACAGATACTTGCTAATTATAAACAGCAGCAATCACCAACATTATGAGATGCACAAAAGTTGTTGTTGCATCACTTTCTACCAGGGGTTAATGCGCCATTATTAAGTAATCTAAAAGGCATTTTTTACATGAGGGCTGCTCTTCACACACTGCATGCAATGCAACTGCACTTTGCCCTGTGCTTCATGATTCTAAAGTGGCTGGTGCCAAGATGAGCACTGCTGTGCAGACCTTGAGGAACTTCTGTGATTTCTGTTTTCAGCCTGACTGTTAGACCTGGCATCTTTTGGAATGTTTCCCCTGTCTTTTTGCCTTCTGACCGCCTGTTTTTGATGGTATGCTGGACATCGTTTTTGCTGGTTTAGTGACTCTGCACACGTTTTCACTGCTGTTCAGTGGTAAAGTACAAGTACTCCTACTGTAAATTATGTTAAGATTGGTTATCAATAATTGGCATATTTGATTTACTAGTAAGTCCCTAGCACAGTGCACTGTGTGTGCCCAGGGTCTGTAAATCAAATGCTACTAGTGGACCTGCAGCACTGGTTGTGCCACCCTCACAAGTAGCCTTTCAAAGGTGTCTCAGACCTGCCACTGCAGTGTCTGCGTGCAGTTTTAACTGCCATGTCGACCTGGCAATTGCACCCACTTGCCAGGCCCTAACCTTCCCTTTCCTTACATATAAGACACCCCTAAGGTAGGCCCAAGGTAGCCCATGGGTAGGGTGCAGTGTATGCGAGAGGTAGGACATGTAGTAGTGTGTTTTACATGTCCTGATAGTGAAATACTGTGCATTTCGTTTTTCACTATTGCAAGGCTGTCTGTCCCATTGATTAACATGGGAGCTGCCTTGTAACATCCTACAAGTGTAACTTTCCATTGGTACAAGATTAAGAAATGGAGTTTAGGCTCTCTGAACTCAGAATTTAATAACACACCTTTTAGTGAAGGTGGTTTTTAAATGGTGTGTTTGAAAATGCCACTTTTAGAAAATGGGCATTTTCTTACTTAACCATCCTGTGTGCCTCTGCCTGTTTGTGTATTCACCGGCTGGTATTGGAGTGGCAGGAGCTGGGGGTATGCATTCAGTCTAGACAGCCACAAGGGGGGTTGAGGTCTGTTCTGCCTTTCCTGGGTGACTCATAGTCAGGCTGAATAGACCTTTCTGCATTTAGAATGGTGGGAGGAGTTTTTACTGGCACCTGAATAGGCTGTGTCTGCTCTGCACAGTGCTGTCTCCACCTCCTGTGGTGAATCAGGACCAGGAAGGACAGAACTGGTTTCTACTGAACTCAGAGACTTTCTGCCTAAAACTTCAAATGGAAAAGTAGTATAAATATTGGGGCCCTGACCCCAGAACTTTAGAACTCGTTTGGGCTAAGGATCCTGCCAAGAAGAAGAGCTGGAGAAGCTGTGAGGAGGAACTACCTCTTTGCTGTGTTGGCCTGCAGTGTCTGCTTCTGTCTTGTCCAGTGAAAAGACTGGACTGGACTTTCTGCAACTTATTTTCCTGAGTTTCTCCAAGGGCTTGAGGTAGAGCTTGCTCCCTGTTCAGGAAGTCTCAGGAACAGCAAAGACTTCAAGTTCATCTGCTACCAGCACTGGGAACTGTGTGTTTTGTGCTGCAACAGAAAAAAAAGCAACCCAACGCCATCACCACGCAGCTGCCTGCTCCGTGACCTGTTGGCACCGCAGAGAGCACCGCCCGGTTCGCACCGCAACCCTGTTCTCACCGATGACTCTGCAGACGCTGCCACTGAGCCACTGCTTGCACCCTGACCTGAGGGCACTGCACTTTGCACCGCCTCGCTTCACATCGCCACCCTGGTATCCGACGCCACTCCGTGCCGACATCAACGCTGCTGACAGCACCATGGCCTAGGGTTACTGCTCGTAAATTTCACGACGCACCACCCAACCCACACTGCAGCCGTGCCCCACCAATGCTGGTGCCATTGACTCCAGATCGTCTACTGATGACAGCGCTTGAGCAACGACCATGCCGCTGCTTGTACCATGACCTGCCTGCACCGTGACGAGCACTGCCCTGCTTTGCACCGCAGCCCTGGTCTTACCGGCGCCGCCGGACGCTGTCACTGAACCCCTGCCTGCACCGCGACCTGAGGGCACCGCACCGCCTCACTTCACACCGCAGCCCGACGCATGCTGACGCCGGCACTCCTGATTTCAACGTCACGGAGTTCAATCTGCAACGCGTGTGACTTCAAGGGCCTGACTACTCCTGCACCGACCTTCGAAGCTGACGCCTGCCGATGCCACATCTTCAGAGTTCATCGCAAGGTCCACGACGCCCTGCATTTCCAAGGTACTGTTTGTGGGTTTAACCGACACCGTAGTTGGCCTGCCACGCCGCGGTTGGCTTGAACTGTTAAATTTGTTTATTCACAATGAGGTGATAGCCCTGGACGGAGCTATTGACTTCAAGGAACTGTATTTTAAGTCTATTTTTGCAATATTCATATTTTGATTACTGTATGTGGGATTTTTATCGTTTCGGTGTTGTTTTACACAGATGAATATTGGCTATTTTTCTAAAACTGGTGTGGTGTCCTTTTGTAGTGTTTTGACTGTATTACTGTGTGTTGTGGATCAAACCTGCATAAAGACCCATAGTCTCTAGAATAACCCACAGCTTGGACCTGTTGACACAATCGAAGGTGCTCAATAGGTCCATAAATGCCAAGTGGGTAGAAGAGCCCTTAGCATATTTATATTTGGCCACTATAAGGTGGAGATTAAGGCACTGTTTGATTGTCCTTAGCCGCTTCCTGAATCCATATTCTACCTGACAGAGAGCGTTATTCTCATTTATCCAGGTAAGGAGTCATTCCAAGATGACTCTCCCAATGATTTTAGCCGTCAAGTCAAGAAGGTATATCAGGCTATATCACCTCGGATCATGGGCATTGCCTTTTTTTAAAAATGGGGACTGTTGACATGCGCCAGGAAGGTGGCACCTCAGCATGACATTTTGAATAAAATAAGCAGGTAAGCACGGGGGTTCAGAACCCTGGGTCCTCTTTGAACAAGTCAAGAGGGACACCATTCGGGCCCGGTACCTTCTTGCTGTGACTATTTAGGATGCTTTAAGTACTTCTTCCTCCCTGAAGAAAGATTGACACAAGGGGTACAATCTATCTGCTCTTCATCAGTTGACCCAATACTAGAAGAGTAAACAGTGGAAAAGTGCACTAACCAGACCCCCGGCATAATATGTACAGTAACTTTGTCGGGGGCGTTGGAGGAGATAAAACTGACTGGAACACCTTCCAAAAGGTGAGGATCTTTCTGCTGGCAAGCACAAACAATAGCCTCCCATTTATCTACCTTTATGGCCAACTTTCTTTTCTTTAGAGCCAGGGCATAAACCTTTCTAATTGCACACTGATTTCTCGGAAACTGTTTTAACGCCCTATGCAGGTTTTCATTTGCAACTCTACAATCTTTGTCAAACCAGGATTTAGCTTGAATAGGAGCCCGGACTATGGGTCTAGACTGACAACAGCCCTTTGATCCGTATAAATAGTGCAGTAAAGTTCCTTAATATGGTACTGGGTTGTTGGAATTCCAATTCACAAGAGTTCACCAAGGCCAAGCTGCAACTAGCAAACTGGGTCATGACACGCCTCATATTAGCGGAGCGCCATACCACCCTGCGCCCTGCTTCCTTAGTAGTTAATACTTGGGAATTCCTTGGCTTCGCATGCTGACACTTAAAGGGAGCCATGATATGCACTGCAATGTGGTTATGGTCGCTGAATATCAATGTGAGTACCTCGCTGTTGGGATAACTGAGGTAGATGAATTTGGAGCCACGTTTACTAAATCGCGGTGAGCCAACAAGGGATACAAGGCATGCCCCCTGGCATCCATGGTGTTACGGTCAACTTCCAAGGACCGGAGATCAAAAATTATTGGTGATAAAGAGGGCAGAAAACCTAACTTAGCATTAAAATTGCCTGCCAGAAGTAAATTGAAGGATCATTCGGCCAGTGCCTCCTTTTCAGCTAGTGTGTCAATCAGGTCAAACAAACCCTGGACGTTGGAGCTACTCTTACTTGAAAAATCTTTGTTATAAAAATACACCATGTAAGCCCTGTATTTCCCACCCCAGCAAAGGTTAAACACCTGGACTTCACCCAGACCTGAGGCAATGGGTAAGATTGAGCAGCCAATATTACCTTTAAACCAAGTTGCCAACCTCTCTTTGGCACAGCCTGCGGGCAAGGGAAAAGCAGGGAGGCTAAAACAAATATAACCATCAAATACCACTTTGTTGACCTCCCAGGTTTCCTGCATGAATACTATTTCATAGTCAGTGATGATAGATTGCCAACTGTCCATTTGAACTTTTGAGGCCAAACCAACCACATTCAAACTAAGAAAATTAATCTGTGAGCGAGACTCAACTCCATCGGCATCAGACACACCCACCTCTCAACCTGCACAAGACGTTAAGGAAAAATCTGGCATAGGTTCCCCCACCATTGTGCCGGGACTAACAGACGGCGGGACAGTAGTCATATACAACATAGAGATATCTCCCTAAAGGTTCCATGGTCCCCTGCATCTATGACACAACCACTTTCCCTACCAGACTGTCAATCCTTATCTTCCAACCCTGCAAGGGCCGCAAATCTCTTTTGCAGTTGAAATGATGAATGCAAAGGGGGCCTGGTAGGTATTTGATTAGAGGCTGAAAACCCACCGTGCCTTAAAGTTGCAGATGCCAAGTGCCTGTAAAAGAAACCCTGCTGCAAAATCCTAACTGGGCTTGATTTAACCATGTCAGCCCTGGCTAGACCCATGATTTCATTCACAACCATAGGATTTCGAAAATGTATTATTATGACATCTCCATTGTATTGTTTATCCAAGCATCCAATACCCCCCACTGTCTAGCAAATAGAATCTCTGTATAGAAGTCCCAGTGGGCACACACATTTATATTCAATCAGTGTATGACTTTGTTCATAAGTCCCCTCGTAGCTTCCAAACTGTCAAATGGCAGACTAGGTACATTTGCCAGCACAATTACGTAAGGGCATGACGCTGGCGGAAGGTCAATCGCAGGAAGAGGGACCAAACTGGGGCTCCTGCTTTCAATCTGCTTGGCAGAAAAAGCTTGGCCATCTTCACTCTGTGGCAACCTAGCCAGAGCAGCCCCACTGGTATTAACCGGGGGTCAGATGTTGACATCCACTCCACCCCCAGGGTTACCAGCCTGGGGCGGCATGGTTGATGTTATATGGTTAGATGGATGACCAAACTCAACAACTGTGGCACACTGGGATCTCTGAGAGCAAACAGGGGCTCCCGCCCCGGTTTTGACCAACTTTTTCAACTTGGCTTCGATGGTGGCAAGACGGTCATAGACTGACAATAATTTGGCGTCCAACAGTTCACTTAAATGGTCACTCACGCTATCCCAAAGGTCAACAGGTAAAGCAGACACATTCTCTGCACCGGCCCTCGTATGTGTCACAGGTTTGACATTGGGCTCAGCAGGTTTAGATTTCAAGGCTTTTTTCCTATGTTTTTCCAGTCAGGGGAACAGGCAATATTTACAAATTCACCACCTGCCCCACCCACCAGACCACTACAAATAGACACCTTACCAGGCATGCACACATTAACAGTCTCCCCCACAGGTGGATTTAACACGGAAGCCGAATGATCCACCGAAGGGAGAGACTGCGTAGGGAAGTAGAACGAATGCTTCGGGGGTGTAGAAGTAAATTAAAGTCCTCGAGGTGATCAAAAGGCGATGCTCTGCCAGTTTGATTTCATTTGAAACTATTTCCACAGCCCGTGTCAAAAAGCTGTCAATAGTGGTGTGTGAGTGCAGTGTGGGGGGGATGCAGGCAACCCAGAAACAACCTTCCTCTTGCCCATGTTGTTAAAGACAAAAAACCGCTTCAGTGGAAAAACACCAAAATAAGAATCTTATTTGGGATCTGAAATCACAGTACCTTAAGTTGTGATCAGCCTCCTGACATCAAAGAGTGCGAGATTGAGAAGTCAAGCGAGACAGCTCAGCCCATGTCTTTCTAAGACTGGCCCATTTTGGCCTAGTCTTGGCCCGGGAACATGCCTGGGCCCGACCCCCGCACGTCCTGCGCTGTGGGAGGTATTGAGTGCTTTTGAGTGCGTCGGTGATCCTCCGGCCCCTTCTCGCTGTCAGGGTATGCTGGGGGATGTAGTCCTACCCCAGCAGGGCCAAAAGCAGTGTCAAAATGCAGGCAAATGCGGGCTCTCAAACCCGCCTGAAAGCGCGTCCCATGCCGCGTCAGGGAACGGGTGCTTTTGAGCGTGTCAGTGGTCTGCTGGCCAAATGCGGGCTCTCAAATCTGCCTGGAAGCGCGTCTGATTGGAAACAGGTAAGATTTCCTGATTGGTGTCTGAGAAATTGTAATTAAATATCCTCCTTAACAATAAATTCAGATTTTAAGTTACAATTCTGAAAATGCCACTTTTAGAAAGTTCTCATTTTCCTCCCCTAGCTATTTGGTGCCTACAGCCTGTTCCTGGGCCATATGACTGGGTGTAGCTGACAGGTGGACTTTGTTTATTCCTCCCAGACAGCCACATAATAGAGGGATTAGGTGTGCCTCAATGGGCCATCACTGACAGAATGGGGGACAGAGCTGAGTACAGCCCCACTTGCAGCTGAATAGGCTGTGCTCTGCCTTCACACAAAGGACTTGTTCACGCAACCAGCTTGGAGCCAGGGTGGGGGAGGCAGGAAACTTCAGGCACTTCAAACAGAGTCCTCTAGAAACTTCTATTTCAAAGGAGGGACCAGGTATAAAAATAGGACCCTCAGACCCACTCTGCAGTTCGCTTTCTGGGCCTGCAGAAGGGCTCTCAGTGGACTGCCTGCTGCTGTGGCCTGCTGTGTACTTCACAAGACTGCTTTGTTGCACTTGGAAGGACTGTTCTGCTGCCTAAAGCCCATCCTGCTGTTTGAGCCCTGTCCTACTTCTGAACCCAGGACTACTACAGTGACACCAAGGGCTAGTTGGCCGGCCTCCTGATCAGAGCCTCTGGGACAGAAGAGGCTCCGGGACAGAAGAGGCTCCAACTATATTGAACTCACACTTAGACCCAGTCTGAGTGAGGCTTACCCCCCATTTCCCAGGTGGTGTCCCTCTAGTCCTGGACCCTTAGTGGTGATGCTAAAGGTGCCCAGATAGCCAAAATCCAAAACTTGGGACGTAGACATTGTTTGGCTAAAAACTGCTCTGAGAATGGAGAGGAGACCGGGAATAACTTTCTCGTCTATCAGTTCAAGGCCTGACTTTGTGGCAGGTCCCGCTACATTATTCTCCGCAGCAGCAAAATTCTGTTCAGCAGTCCTTCACCAAAGGGGTATCTGGCCTCATGAAATGCTTGACGGCTACAGCCTCTGGCTTTGGCCCGCTGAAGATGTGCAACTTCCAAAAAAGTGACTATGTCCGCTTGAAGAAACCTTCACTGCAGCTTCGTCCAGCAGCTCCCCAACTAAGATGCTCCCTCCTCGGACACTGCCTACAGCCTAGCTCCGCTGAACTTCTACCTTCTTCAGAGACTTTTTGCTGATTTTCTTGTAAGTGCAAAGGTAAGCGCTGACTGGACCCAATCCACTTCTTGTATCTGACTTGCGCTCCATCGCAGTCGGCCAATTTTTTGACTTTGACACGGTCTTGCATAACTTGATGTCCTCGATTGGCATTTTAGTGTCAAATAATTTATTGAAATTTACTCTATTTTTCTAAATTTTTGTGGGTTTTTGTTTATTACTGTTTTTGTGTGCTGCATAAATACTTTACACTTTGCTTCTAAGTTAAGCCTAACTGCTTTTGTGCCAAGATACCAGAGGCTTAAGCGCAGGTTAATTTAGTGACTTTTCTGGTTCACCCTGACAGGGATTGTGCCTGTTGCTTGAGCATGGTTAACACCCTACTTAACCAACAACCCAATTTCTCACAATAATGCTGTCATGTATTTGGGTTTTGGATGCTGCGTACCATTATTTACATCATCGTTCATACACTGCCAGCACTTGTCATGTACCCAGGTGTCATGCCAACTGCGGAATGGTCCTCTCTCTTGTCAACATGTAGCAGGGATATTGTCATATAGTTAGTTGTACACGGGGTGCTGTACCTATTAGTAGCTATGTCATGCACAATAAAATAGAATTAATTATAAAGCTGTTTGTGATGAAAGAAGTGGAAGGCCAATTATTCAAGCCGGCCCTGCTTATACACAAAATCCTCACATGTAGAGCACCCAAAGATTTCAATAGCAAGTGTCCAGCTGCTAAAGCTGTTGCTCAGCACTTTAGAAGTAAATATGTGCATGGTATTTCCAAGGATTACTTTGGGTACACAAGTGGTTATTTTTCTACCATCTGCTGGTGAAGCAAAGGAATTATTGAAAATGTACCAAGAACACAATGATATGTGCCATAAAAGTCTTCCTTAAGTAGATGCAATCTTTAGCAATTGAGGGTTATCACCCTCTCTTCAGCAAATGCCAGTGAATGCACTGCTAAATGCCCATTTTTGTGTCCTTTGTCATTTCAAAGAGACTGATCCAGCGATCAGGGATCGATAATTCTACACAAACATAGGCCCATTTACTTTACCCAACTAATCCCTTCACGCTGGGTTCAGTGTAATGCAAGGTTTATACCTAACTCACTAAATACCCAATAGTACCTGCATTTTTCCCTTTCTACAATATAAATGTGGCAACAGACCTTTTTAGGTGTTGAATAGTTGATGACAATAATATGTACTTATTCTATACTACTAAATAATAACAGACTCAGTGTGTAATTTATAATGTTTATCGAAAATAATGTGAAATAAATGCTCATCAAGTACCGTTATACAATGCAAAAACATAGATTATCACAGAGAACATGTAATAGCAATGTATAGAAACAAACTCATATCAAATAAACAATGCATTGAAGGAGTGGATAGGCGAAGAGAGAAAAGCTTCAGAGATAAAATACATCTGCAAATGAAAATGCAAATTCAGGTTTATATCTATACTAACCCAAGTAGGAATCAGGGAAATCTACCCTCTGGCCAAAGGGCAGTAAGGCCCCTCAAGGAGAGTTGAGTGGCAAAGATTAAGTCTGGAATCAGGAAACAGGTAGGCCTCTATCTGGAAACAGCAAACCGACGACAGCGACGATCTCCCGCTAGCTGACCAACACCTACTCCAACCCCCGCCCACCGGGCACCTCAATTATACCCTAAAACCCAACTGTCCAACTCACATTTGTTTCAATATGAGAATAAACTCCGTCTCCCATTGGCTAAGGATGGGGGTGTACTGTCACACCACTCTCAGCATTACAATTTTATTGAATATCCTTTTGTCTTAAACTTTCAGCATTACGACAGACTCTTCCCAGGAAACAACTTTGAACACAATCTTAGTACATATTTCCTGCTGCATATCTCATGTAACAAGTCTTTACGCTTCCATTGTTTGCCTCTGCCTTCTCATGAAGGAAGTCACTCGCTTCCACTGTTTATCAGTTTTCTTTTCCGCAGCTTGGCAGTCATTCAGTACACCACGAAGGTCATGCATAACTTTTGCGTTCTCTCCCGAAACCATCTTTTTATTTTTCTACCAAATATTAACCCCAAACTGACATGCAGGAAAATAGGCCCATGCTTTCTTTTCTACAGAGAACAAACACAAACATTTATTATTTTCATGAAATGTAATTTCATTGCACACCATCCCAGCATTGCCGTATACCATGTACAACCCGTGTTATTCCTAGCAAAATATTATTAACGTGCACAAAAGCAGCATTAGTCTTTTTATCTACTTTAGCTAAAAGCATTTGCGGCCTAGTTCCATGCATTAGTACACGCATGCGCAAAAGCATTTCCCCTTATTTTTAGCGTTCTTTAATAAAATTTTCACAGCACACTGTTAATAAATGTTACGGAGGGGTTCAATCCGAGCAGGTTTTTATTTTCTCAAAACCCTGCTCCATCAATCCCCCCTTTGATGGCGTTTTTGAGCCATCATCAAAATACCCAACAAATTACAAGTTACCACTTATTTAAAAAACTGTACTTCTTTCTCATTTTATCATTCTTCCATCTAAATCCTTCATGATCTCATAATAATGTCCTCTCATGTCCTCTAATTCAATCTCTTCTCTCTTTCTCTTTCTAGCTCTAAGTTTAAGATCTGATGTCTCTTTCTTTCTATATTTGCATTTGCAACATTTATAAATCATGATAATCATTAATATCACTGCAACTACTGAAGTAATAGGTATTAATATTTTCCCTAATAAGCTACTCCCTAAGGTAGAAAACCAATTTCCCACTGAGGAAAAACTCTTACCAAGTTTCTCCCATGCACCATCAACCTTCAATTCAGTCAAATCTTCATGAAGTTCTGTAATATTTTTAATATACCCCTCAAGATTTTTACTCTTATCAGGGATATAAGGGCAACATTGTTGTATTTTCAACATGCTACAGACTCCACCCTCTTTTGCCAATAATATATCAAGGGCAAGTCGATTTTGCAAAACCATTGATCTAATTGCAACCATTTCAGTATCGATCATCAAGAACCCACCAGCAGTATCTGTTGATAAACGATCAACCACTTTGGACCATTTTATAACTTTATGTGAATTCAAAATGACTCCAACTGAAGGTATCCGTGCTCCAAAAATATCCCCCATTATTTCAGAATAACTCGCTCCTCTCTTATTACGTGTTAGTCCTTGTTTCATTTCATTAACTCTGTTATTCTTGTCTATATGATACACTTTAGGAAATACTATACCTAAATAACAACATCCATACCAACCTGCAGGTAACCTATAATAAGCATTCTTACCACACACATAATAAATTCCTGGGAAAACAGGATCAGTTCCTCCTTTCAGTCCCCAGTTTCCTCTTATCAAGAAAGTATGCTCACATTCACTAGAACCAATGAAGTAACTATTAAGTTCAGTCTTTTCTCTAAACACACAAAACTTTCCTTTATGTTGAAAATCTAGAGTCATGGCAGCGTATGTCTCACCCTTTTTATAATCACCCTCTCTGAAAGACCATGGAGGTACATGAGACTTTTGCTCAGCAGCTTTCTTTTTAAAATCTCGTCTTCTATCTTCTACCATATTCATAAATTCTATTTCTTCATGTCGTAATTTACAGGTTAAGTTATTTCTATGTGCATCCATTGTATCTATTGGTTTGTTACTAATGAAAACATCTCCCATGTATGCAGCATAAACAGGACCATAAACAATTTTTAAATCTCTCCTAATAGGAATTTCGGAAAATATTAAATCAAAATTAGAGTAATAATAGTCTAATCCTTCCCTCTCATAGAATAAACTTGTTATAACACTACAAGTCACACCATAAGTTAAAGGTAGGTGATGATATGTCACCCCCTCTGAGACAGACAATGGTAATTGCATGCACACATAACAATCTCTCGCATTCATTGTGTTAACATATTCATACAACAATTTAGTAAAAACATTTAACGAGAAATCATTAATTGATTTATCATGATGATAAATACTATCATCTTCTATCCTTTCTATATTAGTGTTTGAATCTTCATTAGTATTAGAACCCATTCTCTCACTTCCCACAACATTAGTGTTATTCTTGTGATTAGTCACCATTAGAACAGGCACAATAACAATCAATGTTAACCACACCAACGTTAATAATAAAACACTAGATAAGCAAGCATTAATACATCTACGTTTAAAACTATGATTTTGATATCCAGTCTCTGTTACCTTTGCCATTTTGGGCACTATATAATTTTTTTTTAAAAATCTAAGAAAAACCTAAAATTTTCGAAACTTGAAAAACTTATCCAAAAACCATCTAAAGTAGTGCATCCCTACACTTTATGCCTCTCTTCTTTACCCCCCCCCTTTTTTTTTATATATCTTCTTCTTCTTCAAATCTTTTGGAACTTCATCAATTTTCTTCTTTGAAAAACTATTGCACCTTAATTTTTACAGTTCCTTTTAAGGTGGTTTTAGTTTGCTTTGATCACTCTGATCAGTACCAGCTTCTTCTTTGTTCTCATTTGTATTTTCAATTTCTTCCAACACCACATACGTCCATTCTGGAGCTGTATATTTCTTGTTTGGAATCCTTATTCTTTTTATTTTCTGTACTAAATTTTCTTCTGAGTCACCTTGTTCACTTTGACTTGATATTTCATTTATTTGATCTGGCTTTTTCTTTTCTAGAGGGTATTTCAGTCTTTTCACTCCTTTTGGCCACACATCACCTTTTCTTGCTTTCTTAACTTGAACTGCGTCTTCACCTTCGTTGTCAAGTTCACAAGTTCTTTTATTCAGTTCTTTTCTTTGTTGTACTTGCTCTTGATTTTCATCAATCACTTTCTCATTTTCTTTCTCAACAGCAGTCTCTTGAGACCCAGTAGCTGGTGCCCACTTTATTCGACTTGTGCTTGGTTCTTCTTCATCAGCCTTTTCAGAATCTGTAACATTAGATTCTATAGCTTCATGTTCTTCAGCTTCTGGTTCTTTTCTTTGCTTTACCAGTTGCTGCTCTTCTTCTCGTCTTTCAAGTGGACTTGGGACTCTTCTTGTATGACTTGCATGAATCCAATTTGGCAAGCCCCCACACTTTACTGCTGTCGCTGTTACCAATATTATTTGGTAAGGTCCATTCCATCTGGGTTCTAAACACGACTTCCTCACGTGTTTCTTCACCAGAACCCACTCTCCTGGACTCAAATCATGTGCTTGATCCGGCTGTGTTGTGGTTGCAATTTCTCCAACCTGATGAGACACAGAACGCACCAGATCAGCCAATCCTTTGCAATAATCAAGCACTAGATCATCAGTAATATTCATCAGTTTGTTTTCTGGTACAATTGCTTGTCTCATTGCTCTTCCTATTAAGATTTCATGAGGACTTAATCCAGTCTTTTTATCAGGAATGCTTCTAAGACTCATCAATACCAGGGGTAAAGCGTCTGGCCATTTCAGTGTTGTAGACGCACACACTTTTGATAGTCTGGACTTAATAGTGCCATTGATTTGTTCGACCACTCCTGATGCTTCAGGTCGATAAGCACAATGCAGTTTTTGCTCAATTTGTAATGCTGCACAAATCATTCGAATTATTTCATTATTGAAATGAGTTCCTCTATCTGTTTCTAAAGAGACTGGAAATCCAAATCTGTGGATGATCTCCCTTAACAGCAATTTAGCAACGGTCAAGCTATCATTCCTTCTTGTTGGATATGCTTCTACCCAACGAGAAAACAAACAAACAACCACCAACACATATTTCAGTCCATTACAAGGGGGAAGGTCAATGAAATCTAACTTTAGTCTGGTAAATGGTCCTGCTGCTTTTCCAATTCGACCCCAACTAACAACTGTCTTTCTACCTGGATTTTGCTGCTGGCAGACTATACACCTCTGGAATAGACTCTCTGCAATGACCCTAAA
This sequence comes from Calotriton arnoldi, assembly GCA_963921515.1. Lineage (NCBI taxonomy): Eukaryota > Metazoa > Chordata > Amphibia > Caudata > Salamandridae > Calotriton > Calotriton arnoldi. Next base: position 2,011,670 of record CAWUFW010001772.1, on the reverse strand, counting down.
CTTTGGATTGTACCATGACTGCTTGAAGAGTCTGATCATAGCATCTCTTCCCACATGTGCAATTCCATGGTACATCCTTGCCATCTGAGATAGTAAACTATCCGGCATTACTGGTCTTCCATCAACATACACCCACACTTCATATTCTGCTCTCTTTTTACATCCTGATTTTATCCAAATTTCTTTCTCTTCCTTGTTTGCTTCTTCCTGTAACTGTCTAATTTCTTCCCATGTTTCCAAAGAAGAAAACATCAAGTGGCAATTTGTATGTTTTTTCTCCATCCCTCTGTTGATTGAAATTGAATTTTGTGCACAGAAACGAACCACTTGGTCTGCGTATCTGTTTCCATTTGTCACATAGTCATTTCCTGACTTATGTGCTGAACATTTAACCACAGCAATCTTTTTGGGCATTTGTAATGCATTAAATAAATCCTTCACATTTTTACTGTTCCGGATTGGGGATCCTGAAGAAGTCAAAAATCCTCTTTGCATCCACAACTGACCAAAATCATGCACCATGCCAAAACCATATTGACTGTCTGTGAATATGGTTACTCTCAGATTTTTGCCAATTATACATGCTCCAGACAGAGGAATTAGCTCAGAAATTTGAGCAGAATTTATCCCCTTCAGACAGGATGCTTCAAGAACCATAGCCACTGTACATACTGCATAAGCAGCTCTCAATGCACTCTTTTCATCTCTCAGGCAAGATCCATCCACAAACATTACACTATCTGGCTCTTCTAGTGGTGTATCTTTTACGTCAGGTCTTGGTTTCGTGCACAATTCTGTCACATCCAAACAATCATGATCTGCTTCATCCTTTACTTCTTCACAACTTGAACTCGGCAATAAAGTTGCTGGATTCAATGTTGTGCATCTCGTTACTGTCACATTTTCAGCACCCAAAATCGCTCTTTCATATCTAGCCAGCCGAATATATGTCATGTGCTGAGTCCGAGTCCTTGTTAAAAGGATCTCAACAGAATGTGGCACATATACTTTCACTGGATGTCCCATAACAATTGCTTCACTCTGCTCTAGACTCACACAAGTAGCAGCCACTGCTTTCAAGCAGCCTGGTAATGCTGCAGTCTCTGAATCCAAAGTAGCAGAAAAATATGCCACTGGGCGACGTGCCATTCCATGTTTTTGTGTTAGAACTGAGAGTGCACATCCATCTCTCTCACAACAGAATAATGCAAAATCTTTTGTGTAATCTGGCATTCCCAATGCAGGTGCTCGGCAAAGACTATCTCGCAATTCAATAAAAGCTTTCATACACTCTTCATCCAACTCAATCGGATCAACCACATCTTTATGTGTCAACCTCTGTAAAGGTTTTGCGATCAGTGAAAACCCACTGATCCACTGTCTACAATATCCAACCATTCCCAAAAATAGTCTAACTTCTTTTTGAGTCTTAGGAGGACCCATTTGCAAAATCACATTAATTCGGTCTTGCGTTACTTTTCTAACTCCTTTCTCAATTTTGTGTCCCAAATATTGGACCTCTTTTTGACAAAACTGTAATTTTGCTGGTGACACTTTATGCCCACCTTCTGCCAAATGGTTCAGTAAGGCAATTGTATCTGTCACACAGGCCTCTCGTGTTTTTGATGCCACTAGTAGGTCATCAATGTACTGCACTAACACTGAATTTTCTGGCATGATCAATGACTCCAAACATTTCTTCAAAATCTGATTAAATATCAAAGGACTCTCTGTATACCCTTGAGGAAACCGGCACCATGCCAAAACACAGTCTCCGAACCGGAAAGCAAAAAGATAATTGCTATCCGGTTATAAAGGTATCAAGAAAAATGCTTGACACAAATAAATCACTGAGTACCATTCTGCATAACAAAGAATTTGATAAAGAATCACTGCTGGGTTTGGCACTATTGGACAGCAAGGTACCACGATCTTATTAATTTTTCTCAAATCTTGTACTATTCTGTATTTTCCACTTGGTTTCTTAATCCCCATAATAGGTGAATTACAAGGACTACCTAGTATCTCTTTTAAAATACCTTGCTCAATTATTTGATCAATTACAGGAATCACTCCTGCTGTGATATCAGGACTCATCCTGTACTGAGGTGTGTTTGGATATACTGCACCTGGTTTAACTGTAACCTGAATAGGATCCACACCCTTCATCAAACCAATGTCTTTTCCTGTAAAATCCCATACATCAGATCTTACTGCATTCCTCAACTCTGCAGGTAAATCTTCTTCTGTACGCAATGAATACAAATCATTCACTTCTGTCCCTTGCTTCGCTAACATCATTTTAAAAGAAACATCCTCATCTGGTGTTTGAAAAACAATACCATCTGGCGTACAATAGATGGTGCAATTCATCTTGCATAACAAGTCTCTACCTAAAAGGTTCACCGGACTTGTATCACATACCACAAACCGACGCATGTCTCTGAATCTTCCAATATGAACTTCTATTGGTTTTGTTATCGGAGTCTTAATATATTTATTTGAGACTCCTACAACTTGGATAGTTTCTCCCAAGATGGGTAGGTTTGGAATTTCTGCTGCTCTCACAATAGAACGGGTAGCACCAGTGTCCACAAGGAATGTAACATCATTACCTTCCACTTTTCCATCAACAAAAGGACCTGATTGATCTACCTCTAGAGATGCGCCAAGCATGCACTCTTCCTCCCCCCTCAGGCACCGTCATTGAGATGAGTCTGATTCACTCTCTGAACATTGCAACAAATATTGTGAAACCACTTGTACGTTTTGATTCTTACCAACTTGTTAACCTGCGTGAAATCCAGTATTCGCACTGTATCTCTGCACTTGAGCATTCACATTATTTGGCATAGGAGCTTGTGGCACCTGTACTTGTTGTATCTGTGGTGTACCTACCTGCTGCTGTTGTTGCTGTTGTTGATTCTCAACCACCTCATTCTGCATCTGCGAATTGAAATTTTGATTCATTCCATTATTTCTTAGTAAGGATCTACACTCATTCCTCCAATGTCCAAACTTTCCGCACGCATGACAAGGAAATTTCTTTTTCAATTCTTCTCTATTCGTCCTACCTCTACCTCTACCTCCATTTGGTACCTGATCATTCTGGGAATTTTGATTTTGCCCTTTCATTTGAAAACCTGTTGAGAACTATTATTTCCATCTTTCTGTTCTGCCACTTTCACCTGTGCCCACATCATTTTCTCTTTCAGCTTTTTATGCCTTGATTCAATATCATCACTACAATATTTAGCATATCTCAAAATCTCATTAACTGTTTTACTCTGCCAACAAATTAAATGTTGCTGAATCATGTTACTAATCTCGGGGTTTTAATCCACCTATATACAAAATGTCCCATATCTTTGTCACCGATACTCTCAAAACCACTATACTGTTTAAACACTTGTAATAACCTTTCGTAATAAGCATGTACCAATTCTTTGGGTTCTTGTGTTGTCCTATCAATTTTAACCCAATCTGTTTCTTTTGGAGAAATTTCACTTTTCAGGAAAGTAATTGATTACATTTTTTCATCACTTCTTCTGAAGGTGCTCCTGTTTTCACATCTCTAGGATATTCTTCGTTTGGCCAATCAACAGTAATTTTACACTCAGTCCATAAATCAGCTGGAACTACAATTTCAAACAAGCCATCTAAATCTTTCAACAAAACGTTTGAAACTTTTACAAACCTCTCTACCTGTTTGTACCACTCAACAGGTTTCTCTCTCAACCTGGGAAAATCATTTGTAAAGGATAATATATCCTGTCTTGACCAGGGAACGTGAACATATCCACCACCTGGAACGTCTCTCATCGGGCATACCATTTCAGCATGTTCTGTTTCCCTTAATGGAAGTAAAGACACATTTTTACTTGCAAGTATTTCTTCCTTCTTTTTCGCCCATCTACCTTTCCACCGTTCTAAATCACCCCATTTCTTCAAAGTATTCATTAATTCTTTTATTTGCAATCGTTTGTCTGATGTGTTCAAACTTTCCAAATCTTTATCAGTAAAATCCAGTCTACGTTTTTTGCAAAACTTTAGACTTCTCTATGTCTACTCCATATTCTTGTGCAGCTTCTGCCAACCTCTCATGTAGATTCATTGCTTTCCATGTAATATTTTTACACAAAAATAACAACTCTTCATCTCGGTACTTGCTCAATCTTTCTGGACTTATTGTACCAATAATCATTTCTTCTAGATCCACTGTCAATCTAGCTACATCTATACTCGATTGAGACTTATTATTTTCCATTCCTCTTATCCAGTCATCTAACTCCTCTGGCGAAGGACCCACTGAACTCCCTGACACTGGAGTTGTTCCTCTGACATTCTGCACTATTTTTCTAGGATCCATCTGTACGCTTCTCTTTGGTGTTTCAGTTATGTTTTCACTTACTGGAAGATCAATCAATGAAGTACTCATCTAAACTTGTCCCGATCCACTAACAATCCTGACATTATTCACGGGAATTGTCAATGCATGTACTCTCGATATATTTTGACTCTCCCCATGCAATGGAACTATAGGGCCAATTTTTACTGGTACCGATAATGCTTCTGCATTCAGACTCATCTGACTAATTCTCTGAGTTAACTCCTCTCTTGTTTTATTCAAAATGTCAATCTCACTCTCCTGCAACACTCGAGTACCTAATAAAACTTGTGAGGCTACCGGAACTTGTGTAACCTGTGAAACTTGTGAAGTTAGTGGAGCTTGTGAAATCTGAGGAATTTGTATTTCAATTAGTGGTGCATTTGGAATTATTTGCCCTGAACTCTCCTGATATGGTGGAGGTCTCTTTAATAGTATTTCATCCATTAACTCATCATCAATTTCATCTGAGTCTATATCTAGTTCTGAAGTCTCTAGATTATTCTTTTTCTCTTTACTTTTGCCTCCAGCCTGATCTTTGGCAACTATTACTGGATATAATCCATCTGCAATTACACTTCTCCTCCATCTTTTCATTGGATCATCCCATCTAGCCTCAGAATACCTTGATATTATATTCCTGTACTTTATTCCATTCCTATCTCTCTCTCTCGTTTATATGCCTCACGTTCCCATTCCTCAAGCGCTTCATATTGCATAGGTCTAGGATTTCGTTTCAATGAATTCATTTGTTCCCTCAAGTTTTCCAAAATCCTTAGATTAAATGTACCATGCTCTGAGAAAGCTAAAACTCCATCATCTTCCGTATATCTCATCCAATTCTTTAACCATGTACACATATGATACCCACGTTCCAACATCATAAAAGCAGCAGGCGTTCTTGGAGGAGGTACAGGAAGTCCCTCTCTAGTAATTATCGACTTGTCCTTTTTGAAGAAATCTTTTATTCTTTTTACCATCTTCATTTTTAAACACTCTTTTTCTCGCAAAATAAACCAAAAACAAACAAGGGAAAACTTCCGTAAATCCTTTCACTCTATTCGCTAAATCCCAACCGATAACAGCGCGGCTCACACCAACCAACCAATCACGGCTCACTACGTATCCACTATCTCGACCAATGCCAGCGGGGCTCACAGCAACCAACCAATCACGGCTCACTTCACGCCCGCTGCCTGACCAATGCCAGCGCGGCTTTTAGTAACATCAGTATTACTCCTGCTACTGACCCTCCCTTTACAAAATAATGCGGTAATGTATTTCTAGTTTTTCTTAACTAAATTCTTGTTAGAAACAACACAAAACAATGCTACTTTGTCTGCTCCACTAGTAAAAGGATAGTTCGATCATTCGAAGAGTTTTCTTTTACTTCTAGTAAAATAACGACCAGTGCTACTCTACTCTCAATCAAGTTAAAGGAGGTCTTGGTACTCCTCTGGGGATACTAGCCAGAGTTTCGGAAGAGGACTTTCCTTTCAGAAAGAGTTCTTGGTACTCCTTTGGGGATGTAAGGCCAGAGTTTCGGAAGTGGACCTTTCACTATTCCATGCAATCCTCTTTCACTCGAATAAATCCCTAAATAACATCAACAGCCTTTCGCTGTTCGATATTACAACAACAGACAAAGTACTTTTGCAGTGTGATACCTTTCCACACTATTCCTCTGCCACTTAGGCTAAAATAACATCATCCCGGGATCTTAGGTAACTCCGTACCCGTACTTCCAGACAACATAAAACAAAATCACTAACTTTTCATATTAATATCCAATAAATCAATAATCAATATTTATTGCCAAACTAATCAATAATCAACCATCCTCTGCCACCAAAACTGATCCAGCGATCAGGGATCGATAATTCTACACAAACATAGGCCCATTTACTGTACCCAACTAATCCCTTCACGCTGGGTTCAGTGTGATGCAACGTTTATACCTAACTCACTGAATACCCAATAGTACCTGCATTTTTCCCTTTCTACAATATAAATGTGGCGACAGACCCTTTTAGGTGTTGAATAGTTGATGACAATAATATGTACTTATTCTATACCACTAAATAATAACAGACTCAGTGTGTAATTTATCATGTTTATCGAAAATAATGTGAAATAAATGCTCAACAAGTACCGTTATACAATGCAAAAACATAGATTATCACAGAGAACATGTAATAGCAATGTATAAAAACAAACTCATATCAAATAAACAATGCATTGAAGGAGTGGATAGGCGAAGAGAGAAAAGCTTCACAGATAAAATACATCTGCAAATTAAAATGCAAATTCAGGTTTATATCTATACTAACCCAAGTAAGAATCAGGGAAATCTACCCTCTGGCCAAAGGGCAGTAAGGCCCCTCAAGGAGAGTTGAGTGGCAAAGATTAAGTCTGGAATCAGGAAACAGGTAGGCCTCTATCTGGAAACAGCAAACCGACGACAGCGACGATCTCCCGCTAGCTGACCAACACCTACTCCAACCCCCGCCCACCTCAATTATACCCTAAAAATGTCCAACCCACATTTGTTTCAATATGAGAATAAACTCCGTCTCTCATTGGCTAAGGATGGGGGTGTACTGTCACACCACTCTCAGCATGACCATTTTATTGAATATCCTTTTGTCTTAAACTTTCAGCATTACGACAGACTCATCCCAGGAAACAACTTTGAACACAATCATAGTACATATTTCCTGCTGCATATCTCATGTAACAAGTCTTTACGCTTCCATTGTTTGCCTCTGCCATCTCGTGAAGGAAGTTGCTTGCTTCCACTGTTTATCAGTTTTCTTTTCCGCAGCTTGGCAGTCATTCAGTACACCACGAAGGTCATGCATAACTTTTGCGTTCTCTCTTCTCTCCCGAAACCATCTTTTTATTTTTCTGCCAAATATTAACCCCAAACTGGCATGCAGGAAAATAGGCCCATGCTTTCTTTTCTACAGAAAACAAACACATACATTTATTATTTCCATGAAATGTAATTTCATTGCACACCATCCCAGCATTGCACTATCCCATGCACAACCCGTGTTATTCCTAGCAAAATATTATTAACGTGCACAAAAGCAGCATTAGTCTTTTTATCTACTTTAGCTAAAAGCATTTGCGGCCTAGTTCCATGCATTAGTACACGCATGCGCAAAAGCATTTCCCCTTATTTTTAGCATTCTTTAATAAAATTTTCACAGCACACTGTTAATAAATGTTACTGAGGGGTTCAATCCGAGCAGGTTTTTATTTTCTCAAAACCATGCTCCATCAATACCGTTTCAAAATGAGCCATGCCATGTATCGTTTTATGACATGTCCTGTCAAGTTATTTTATTTTTTAATGTTGCGTAAACGTTCTGTGCATCTTTATAACAAGAAACTGCCTATTAGCACTGTGGTGAACCTGAATTGTGAGTTGGTGAAAAGTGTTTGACTGTCTGGATTCTAGAAATCAGACAGACTGGATTCAGACATTGTTAGTGGTCACATGTTGTATTATGCAGCTGATGTTGAATTGACTATAGATGTAACATTTGGTAGTGCGTGTGTTAACCTGCAGTGTGTGTGTGTGTATATGTGTGTTGCTTGTGAACACCAGGGGCTGTATTATGCATTGTTCCCCGGGGGCGCAACAGGTGTGTGCACCAACTTTGTGCACCCCCTGGCACTAAGGTTTTACAGAAGGGGCCGCAGACACTTGTTAGCTCCTTCTGTAATACTGATAGCTCTGGTGCACATGTAGCGCCAGCGCTATCTTCAGATTGCATTCCCTCATTTGCAAGAGGGGGCATAGGCCCATGAAAATGAAGGAATCACTTTGCTTCTGCCCCTGCGCCGTAATATGGACACGGATGCAGAAACAAACTAATAGTGCGCCACAAAAAGGTGGTCCACTGCCCAGGGCCCCCCCCCCCTCATGGCAGTCCTCTGGAGTGGAGAAAGAGGGTCCCATTGACATCTCTCTTTAGGCAGGTGCAGTCATTCACTGGATCTGCCTGCAGGGGGATCTGTTTTCCCTCTTTAAAGTTCAGGCATCTTGAAACACGGACTGGCTTGTAAACAGCAACTCTGTATTTCACTGAATGAGGTGCACCCAGGGCAGGCATGTGTTTGCGGCTGCCTTGAGGGCAGCGCATTAACTGTAATATGATTTATAAAACTACCACTGGGGAGTGAAAGGATTCTGAGGAACTGAAGTATGTGCTCCTGGATCTAAATAGATGTACAAATTAAAAACACACTTCCTACAGATTAATACAATGTTTTCGGCACTTATAAATTATACACAGTGCTTAATTTGTAAAAGAATGAGTGCAGATGCCCAAAGCTCTGCTCAGAAGCCCACAGCCACGGCTCTTATATGTCTGTGTGCCAAATACCAGGTCTCTGCGATCTTGATTCCATCTCATGCATCTTTAATCCACTAATAGACACTACCTTCCCCTGACTCTTGCAGGCTCCTGCTTTCTCCCTTTGTGATGGTTTTTCCATTTTCTCTTCCTCTGCCTTTACGCTTTATGTATTTTCTCTTTCTTGTTCTCTGTAAACGTTTGATGCAGAAAAATAAGTTCCGGTCCCCAAAAATAAGTGCCAGTGACCCCGACTGACAACCACCGGCTCTAATCAAGCACTGTCATAAAATGTAGTTATACTGTTGAAGCAGGTTCTGATGATCAAAAAGGCGAACTGCGAGGCTTGGCAATCAGGAGCAGTTTAAGGTTAATTAAACAATAACAGCCGGGAATAGCAGCCACATCTCTTACAGTTGCGTGCTGGAATTGAATTTCCATTAGGTACATGGCATGCTTTATACTGTTCATTGGGGCAATAAAGTGAAGCTCTGCCCCTTTCGGTCAGGAAATACTGATCCAGTGGGTCATAAATTGTGTGTTTAGATGCTTGTTCCCACTCTGATAGAAGAGGCTATAAATACCAACTGGAGGTCACATTCTGAGGTGGTCTAGGTGGCCAGGTGTATCATGTGTGTTATCTAGGGTGACACTTACTACTAGGCATTCTTTGGGCTTTATCTGATGAATACAACTGACCGGCTGCTTTGGCATCGTGCCCTTGGGCAGAATGCAGGCCCTCAGCTGTGCAATTATTTGTGTTTATGAGTGTGTGCATCTGACTTGTTTCTTTAGGTATTACATCCTGGGGCCATATGTGATTTACTGCTGCAATCTTCCAGGTGTGTTTGAGGCTTGTTCCATATCTGATGTTTCCATCAAGGGAAGCGCTAGGGGTGAACCGAGGGCAGCTGTGTTAAGTTGATCTGATAAAGGGTCACTCTGAAACCGTAACAATTGTCTTATGCCAGGGCTGGCAGCCTTTTTGGACTAATTCGTCCACTGTAGGGGCCTGTGTTTGACATCATGGTCTTAGGTTCAAATCCTGACATGTCCACTCAGCCTTTCATCCTTCTGAGGTTGATAAAATGAGTACCATTGAGTTGGGTAACAATAAACATCTGTTATACAGCGCCTTGATACCCTTGGGTGAGACATGCGCTTTACAAATACACGTTATGTTATGGTGAATTTGGGTAGCACAGGCAACAGTTGTTCTGTGGTCTGCTGGACTACTAAGAGGGGGGCCTTTCTATAAATTGATCCGATGCTAACATTCCTCCCTCCTGTTGAGTTATCAACTACTACCCTGGCTGTTTGTGTCTGTGCCTTTCGCATTGGGGGTTTCCTGTTCCTGGCTTGTGGTGTGCGTGTTTCCCTTGGCATTAGGTGTCCTAATCAGGTGTATTCACCCTTTTTTCAGGGTATCCTTCTTCACACAGGCACATATTAGTTGTAGGGTGCAGCACAGCAAGAGCAAGATTACAGTCACTGGTAACAAGGCCTTGCATAGGCCTGCAATCCACCTTGGTACCCAGGCAAACAAACCTGTGAACCATTCTATGTCTGGGACACCTCATCCTTTAATCATGACCTGCTGTAGGTTGTGCAGTGCTTGGATGACGATTGACAGTGTGCCATTGTCCAGGTCATTCATGGGGATAAAGATACAGCACGCTGTACCTATCTTGGTGCATACGCCTCCTTACATTGCGGTCATTAAGTCAAACACATACCGTTGCTGCATCACCGTGAGGCAGATGGCACGCATTTCTTCTTTGATTGCAGTGAGGCCATCTTCAGTGGTCATCATTTCAGTAGTTCCCACCTGGTGATCTGCAGCCACCGAGTGCTGCCCTTGTTTTGCACAGTGAAGAAGGGGATTTAACCTCCTACGCCTATTTGGGCATCGGTAAAGAGCTGTAACTCTTCAGTAATGTCCTTGAATCTGTCCCAACCAAAGTACTCAGCTTAACTTCTTTTGCGTACTTGGTGTAGAAGCGCGGTGCCTTTGCTCATGGGGTGGTGAGGCAGTGCAGAAAGATCTTCTCCGGGTATGACAAATATGGGCATGTAGAGAGTGACCAGTAAGCAGACCCCTCTCCAGTCTGGGACGAGCAGTGTGCAGGCGTGCTCGCTGCATTGCCAGTAGTAGTCCATCAATGTGAAGGTGTCCCACTGCATATCATTATTATAGGTTATACTCTTGCAATTGTTGTTTACCCCGAAGGGTATCGTCCCCTTCCCCCAAAACACAAGGAATACACTGATAGCTTCCTGACTACTATGGGTTTCTCCTTACCTCTATCCATGTGTACCCTCCTGCCTCTGAGTTCCAGGTGCCTTGGCATTGAGTAAGTAGAGTGTCATTCAACCCGCCCCCACTGGACCTGTTGTCACTCTAGTTCACCAGATTGATGGCTCTGCAGATGAACTGAACGTGGGGGTTCCACTTGTTGTTCATAAATACAGCTCCCCTTACAGTAAGGGCTAGCTTTGGTCCACAGGTTGGTACTTGTGCGGACACGCTTTTGCACTGGGCTGAGGGCTTGGTAAGCTCCATGAAACACTTGTGGGGGCTGGCTTGAGGCACTGTGTTCCAATACTGTGTCTGCCCCTTTTTCTTGAGTTTGTCTAACTCGGACTGGATCTCATCCCGCTCTGTCAGGATGTAAAGGACTTTGGGTACGAAATCATACTTGGTTAGGTTCACTGTGACTTCCTGTGGTGCTATAGTTTTGGGCTGGTGTTTGGCTTTTATTCGGCATAGGTGTAAGTGTATGAGCCACGAGGTTTTGTTGGGCGGTACCTCCTGGGACAGGTATAGTCTGTCTGAACCTACTGCCTGGAGTATTAATTAGCAAACATAGCAGTAGTTGGTAAATGCTTGGCTCCCCACTGAGGTCATGTGCTGATACCAGGTATTGTGTAATAGTGTGCTATGTAATGCCGTCATTGTGTGTAGGGAAATTGTATGTTAAATGGGTAAAGATCCCGGGACTCAGGCTGCACCACTTTACCTGGTGACCTTGGCTGAAACTTCACCTGTACCTGTACGGTGACACATAGCTGAAAAAACATCAAAGCACATAGGCCAAAAGAGAATAAACAGGTGAATGTTTTTAGTCGGGGTTTGAAAGAGTCGATGTAAAGTCTGGGGGGAGCCCTGTAGACGCTCCTATCCGCAAAGTGTTCGAAAAGTCTGGTGGAAGCCCCACAGGCGCTTCTGTCCCCAAAGTGTTCATAGTTCATATTGGAAGTCTGTGATGGTAACTCCTTTGGTGGTGATAGTAGTGATGGGTCCAAGCGAATATCTGACAGTTGGTACCATGACCCTTTCCTTTCAACCATGACGGCTGTAGGAGTTGAAAAAATTCTTTTAAGGGCCCTTCAAACTTGCTGTCTTTCCACTGGCATTGAAAGTTGCAGATCAGGACTCTGTCGCTGGCTGCCGGATGGTGTAGGGCAAGTCCTCGGAGGTGCACCCCACCTTCTTTTGGGTAACCTGTTTAGAATAAGAATTCCTTGGGCAGCTGTACTTGTCTCCCTAATAGCCTTGGGGCGTTGGCAATGAGGATCAGGACTGCCTTGGAGAATGCAGCTTGGTCTATTGGTGACTTCGGTGGGCAGTCCCTTTTTAAGGACATTGAAGAAAAAGGTGAGCTGTGGGCCTGCATTAACCCATGGCTGTTCTGTCTCCTGGCCCCATTTTCCTTCATTCTGCTGAGACAGTTGTGTATCCCTTCATAAGGTTTAATAGCCTCTGCCATCAGTCCCCCTATGTGTGGGCGGTCGGGGAACATTTCTCTCATGGCCATCCACATCTGATGTCTATATTTGTTATACACTGCCCCATCGTGTTGGGTATTAGTCAGAGTTATTGCTGGTATGCAGGCTAGGGCGAACATGGCGTTAGTCTGGTCACCTATCGGGCTGCTTAGTAGGCTTTTAATGTCCCCTATAGTGAGTGTGATACCTGCTGGGTTCTTTTCAAAGCAGGTTGCCCACTTCCCTGTCCCTTCTTTTGGAGATGGAAGCTTAGTCCTAAGTCCACCCTTGTCCATTTGGGTCCAAAGGACATAAACAATCCCTTTGGTCCCCCCTGCTGGAGCAGGAGGAAATTGCCTTGCTGCTTAAGGGGTGGTGAGCTTGTACTTGATGTATTTTTCCCACTCTCAAGACATTGCTGCATGTAGAGGAAGTCCCAATCTGTTTTCCCCCCTCATGCCTAATGCAATCCTCTGCCATGGCCATGTCTTCTGGCTCAAATGAGCCTTCTCGTGGCCAGGGCCTAGCGTACTCACCCTTTTCCCTTGTCCATTGGGCTAGCAAACTACAAAAAGGGTTCGAGTAAAATGTGCCTTCCCTCAGTGCAATTATCTCCTTTACGGTGTAGGTACCCTTCCCAAGTGGCCTTGCCATGTTATTGGTTGCTGTTTCTGGGGAGGAGCTATGTCTGTGTGCTATTAGTATCTTATTTTTGAAGCATAAATGTTCAGTGAGGATCAGATATCCTGCTTCCTGATCTCCTCGTCTGCCCTATGTCTCAGGGATTTGGACATGGGTGGTAGTCCACTGCGCGGTGACCCTAGGCTGGCAAGTAGCCTCTCGTCATCCAATTCCTGCTCCCTTCACTCTCTGTGCCTGGCCTAAGTTCTCCTCTCCTCCTGATGTCTCCTCACTACGTCCCTGCATTCCGATCTGTCTATGTTTGTCCTAGACCTTCCTGTGCTTCCACCACTGGGTGTCTCTTCTTCTGTCACTCTTATGCCCCCTACAGCTCCACTTTCGCTTTCTTACCCCAGGAAGCCAGAACTTCTTTGTCGCCCGAGCTTGCGGGATCACTATCTATGACGGCTAAGAACCGACCAGATATCACCCTGCCTCCTCTGACCCTGGAGGGGCTGAGGTCCAGGTCCGCTGTCGTGCGCTGCAAGCTGTTTTCCTAAGTGGGGTGGCCATGGACTGGGGCAGGCCTAGGCTATGTGGAGTGGTTAGGAGTGAGGGTGATTGGGATCCCCCTATGTCTGTGGCAACTCCATTGGCTCAGGATCCCATTTTTGTGGGTGGGTCCTCTTTTTCTACAATGGGGGGATTACAGTACCCCAAGGCTGGTGTTGCAGGGGTAACTACACACATGCCGGTGTATGGAGGGGGAGGTGCTGAAGCCTTAACAGTGGGCTGGGCTGCAGGGTCCTTTATTGCCCTTTCTTCAGAATCCAGAGGTGAAGGGTTGCCTCCCTCCTTTCCCTCTTATGTCCTTTGTGTTTGGTCATTATGTGTGTTTTGGTATGCTCAATTATTTTAGAGTCCAATGCTCCCTCCTTAGGCCACAGGTACGTGTGTACTTTGATTTGCAAGTGCCGCTCTTGGCAATGTTTACTCATTTTTGCCTTTTTGTTGGGGGAAGGCTCCCTGCAGGTGCTCCAGACGAGTGCACACTTTGGTGGTTTGAGGGGCAATGAGAGGGGTGTGGGTTTGACCCTCTTTGGAGATGGTGTGAGCATTCAGTGGTGCCCTGGTGGTTTGAATGGGCAAGGCTTCGAGTGGGTAGGTCCGCTGGGGCGTGTCTTGTCGGGAGCTACTGGCTAAAACTTGTGTGGAAAAAAGCAGTTTGCTTTTCAAACTGAGGCAATACAATGACAATCAAAAAGTACTTTTTGCATTCATACGATCACAAACATTTCAAGACAGTAAAAGACTTTCTTTGCATGATGTTAGTAAGGACAGTGGGCAGAGACTGGTGACAGAACAGAAAGGCGGGGGATATAACGAAAGAAGGTGTGCACGAGTACGTAGAGTGCGCGTATCAGCAGGATATGTGAAGCAACCTTCAAGGAATCCCGTGAACACAACAGAGTGCACGTCTTGGATGACCAGAGGTGGGCGCGTGTGATGAACAATTCAATTAGAGACATGAGGTCAAAACGCACACGAGAGCAGAGTGTGCGTGTATGACCAGAATTCACATGTGAAGCACCCCAAAGATTAACATGCACATAACAAAATGCACGTTTTGAGAGTGGGATGCACAATGTAATCACTTGTAGAGTGTTAATTTTGTCAGCTGGGGTGCACCCTTTAAGAGTGGATGCGAGGGCTTGGAGAGCAGCTGGCACGTAAGGAGAAATGGTCTACAAAGGGTAGGGTGTGCTAGTCAGGCGCACTCTGCATTGTAAATAGCTGATTAACCCCTTGACCGCGATCGGAATTCCGCTCGTGTGCTGGACATTCCGATCGCGGGTGGGGTCGTGACGAGCTCAGCTCGTCATGCGCACAGCGCTACCGCGCAGCATGACGAGCTGAGCTCGTCATGAGCACGGAAGGGGTTAAGATAACAAAGCGAGACACAACGATAATGCGATCCTGCTAAACAGGCTCTTCTTGACCACAGCTTCCCTCACTCAGACAACACTCATACCTCATTCATATGGAATCTATATACATAATTATCTTAACTCAAGGGCCCAATTGTTGTACAGTCCATCCTTGGCTCTTCTAGAGTTAGGCCTAGCCTTCTAGGTACAGTGTTCCTGCTCCAAATTGAAAATGGCTTACTCAGTTTATTTCCTCTCTCAACACTCCTTTCAGATACAGGGGGTGTTAAGAAGCCCTCCTGCACTAAGCTCAAGGTAACTAAAAAATATGAGGTTGAGGTTCACGTACCTCCAAGCCACTCTGATCAGGAGTGCTGGATAAAACAATTTTTACGCTTAGAGTACCTCCAGACCACTTTGATCTTGAAGGCCTGACAGGAGTCCCTGGTGGAGTGGAGACTGGTAAGTAAATATACATGTAATGTTTGCTTTAAAATTATAGGTTGGTAATGTGTTTTGCCCCTTTTTTTAACATATTGCCTAGCACACAAACAACATACACACACTATTGAATCTACACCTACAGGCACCACAAGCATAACACCCACAACCACCACAACAACAATTTGAATTGAAGGTCGGAACTCCAAGTAGGCGGACAGAGAAACCGTCTGAAAAGGGACGGCAGCACTGGATCTGCCAAGATCTAAATCAGGCCCTAAGTTTGCAACTGATACCAGAAAATTGGAAGTAAGAGTTTGGGTCAAAATTAAGAGTCTGTTAGGTCATACTTCTTTTTCCAAATTCTCAAAGACAATGCAAGTTGTAAAGGTTTTCAGAAATACGATCAAAACAGATGATAATAGAATTTGGAATCTTAGTAGAGTGTCTAAATGTCCTATGCAGGATTTGGGACAGGAGATTGAAGGAAATTGGAATCCACTCTTATTGGAGAGGGAAAGGTTGGTCGGTGACTCTCAGCATAAGCAAGTTAAGAGGAGAAGTGGAAGAAAGTCTCATAAACCAGCCCTTTTAAAATAATATGTATGAAGTGAGTTTATATCAGTTTACATGTTCTTTAAAACTGTCAAGTTATATGTATAGGTATTATTTTAACATCATTTAAGATTACATGCAATTCAAATTGTATATTAATATGTTTTCTTATACACCTGGGGTTTTATTTGCCTCAGAGTGTGTTTACATCGAATGCTACAAAGTCCTTCCAATCAGGAGAATGGCAGAAGATACTGGCCATGGGTTCAGTTGCAGGGCCACTATTTAACTGCCCTCTGCCAGACAAGGTCGTGAGATTATGAGCAGAACAGCTGATGTTGCTGAAGGTGGATAAGGGGAAATGAGATGGCAGAAAACAGCTCTTGGGGGTCTCAGGCAGCACACTTTGCATACGTACAGCTGATCCAGCGGTAAACCAACAACAGATACTCTACTACCATATACTCACCTGAGCCCATAAAAACACATACACATTGAGTAAACCGCTGGAGTGGTTTATAGTTTATATTTCTCAAGATTAGTTAACACTATTAAGATTAGTGAACACTATCCCGGAGGAGGAGAAAATGGCCGCTCGGAGCTGCGGCTCTGTAGTCAACCATCTGTCAATCGTCCAGAGCTGCACTCCGCCGCATTGCTTTTCCTCTTAAAGCAATGATCCCGCTACCGGAATGCAAGTGGTTCCCCTGGAGTTTAAACTTACCTTTCTCCGTTCGATCATCGCTGAGATTTTCAGTGCAGATGACAAAATCGGTACTGCCGGGCTCTTCTGCACCGAATCAGCGGAGCAGTAAACGATCTGCACCCTCGCTCCCAGTGAGAGCAGCAAACACCCAGGAGTGACACGGCTGAGGTGGATTGAGAAGCTGGCCGGTACGGATGAGGTGCGCTCTACCCGGGGTGAAGATATCATCGATCCCAGGAGGATCCCGCCCGCCACTGATGACGCTCAACGTGAGTTGTAAGACGGTGAGCAGGGTCATTGGTGATATCGCCGAGAGCGCTGAGAGCTTCATTTGAAGTGCCCGGTGAGGTTGGGGGGCTCCCGACACTGTCCTCTAGGTCTATTAGGGAAACGTAATTTGTATTATCCGAAGAGCCCTTCGGTAACGTTCCTGTCCCCAAAATGGCGCCTATGGAAGACACTCGCCAGGGACCTTAAGTAATATCCCTCACTATTGGGCCCCCTTAGCATCTACAATGATGAGACTGAAACAGTAGCAACAACTCCGATCTCAAGGATAGTCATGGATTCTCTTTTTAAGCAACCTGGAGGGATCACGGAGGCGCCCCGCCTGATATGGCGGCCGTCTCTCCCCCGGGCAGGTCCAATTCAGAAATACTCCCCTCTCAGGGAGGCAATCGGGCACTGGCCCTGTCCTTAAGCTACACCATTGCACAACAAGCACCCCCCCTCCCACTCTCGGAGAAAGATCAAAAGGGGGGCCGGCTGAATACTACACCAAGGACTCAATCCCTTACCTGACGCTAAGATGGCGGCCACAGTGGTCCCTTCCACGCTGTGCTACTACCCGGGGACAAAAACGGGACTCTGAACAGCACTCGATCCTAACCCCCATCCGGTCTACTCACCTAACCATTGAACCTGTGATCTTTCCCCTGACCATTGAGACCTAGCCTTTTTGCCGATGCCCGGTGGAGCTACACGATAGCTATAGAGGAGATGGGCTACGGACTTTCCCCTCAGCCCTCACCTTCCCAGCCGGACTTTGGGCTGACTTTCACTCGTCTCACCGTCGTTCTCTCCCTCCTACCTTTTGACCCTACCCTTTCCCCTCTACGATCCACTCTTCACGTTCTCTTGCTCTTTTAATGTCTTCCCGCCGAGACCTTGCTTTTTGGCCGATGCCCGGTGGAGCTACCTGATAGCTATAGAGGAGATGGGCTTTGGACTTCCCCCTCTGCCGTCACCTACCCAGCCGGTCTTTGGGCAGACATTCCTACGTCTCTGTCCTATCTCCCCCTTGCCCCCTACCCTACGCCATTACCCTTTTACTTTCCATTTTTATCGTCTTCCCTTCTCTTGAAATGTTTTTCGCTACGGATGTATCTTGATTCTAATGTACTTTGTTATTTTGTGGAACCTTATGCAAAGCGCTCTGATATCACCTATTTCATCCCCCCTCCCTCTCTCTACCCCCTTGGATGTCTTATTTCTCCGTTCACTCTGTAGATAAGTAATATGCTATCGTTTTTAGCCTAATCGTTGTGAAAATGGAATCCTGAGTGAATTTACTATTTACATAGTTTCAACTCTAACCACTAGTATATGTAGTAGTTCTTTGTACTTAATATCACTATTCTGTGATTCTGAGCTTTCCCATTTGCATCTCTCCCCTGAGTGACTCTACAACATACACATTTCCTTTTCTGCTATCTGTATCTCTTCCTTGTGGGACTCTTCAACTCGTTGACTCCCTCCCTTTGTTCTCCCTGACCCCTGCCTTTTGGGGATCCTGTCTTTTTCTGGATCACTAAGTTACCCTGGTATTGAATGTTATCTTTCTGTAATTAATGTGATTTTTCTTTTGCCGTTTGTTCCCCCTCTGTTGACCTACCAGTTCCGACCCGCCTCCTAGCCCCCTGTTGCCCTTGACTAAGCACTCCTTCTCCCCTTGTTGGGGAAAGATCCAATATGCATACCCTGGAGTCTCAGTGACCCCTCTGAGAGAGTCCACAGCGGCTAGGGAGCCACGCACAGTTGAGGTATGGTATGGCGCCCCTAGCCAAAGCACTTCCTCTCCCCTTGTTGGGGAAGGATTCAGTAGGTAGGCCTTGGAGTCTCAGAGACCCCTCTGAGAGAGTCAACAGCGTAAAGGGAGCCTCACGCAGCGGAGATGTGGGAATGATACCACTTCCCCTGGGTTCACAGCTTACCGGACCTTGTACGCGGCCCTTTCTCGTCTACCGGTTTGTGCCCCCTTCACCCTTCCCCTTCACTCTCCACCTCCTCTTTCATGCTCTGTCTCTCATCCTCCCCCACCGCTTTCCCTCTTTCATTCTTTGTCTACTCCCTCTGCTCCTATCCCTTCTCCCCTGAATCTCTCCCCTTGCCTGCGACGCCGCCTTGCCCCCTGTCCCTTGTGCCCTTTGACTAAGCACTCCTTCTCCCCTTGTTGGGGAAAGATCCAATAAGTATACTCTGGAGTCTCAGTGATCCCTCTGAGAGAGTCCACAGCGCCAAGGGAGCCACTCACAGTTGAGGTATGGTATGGCACCCCTTGCCAAAGCACTCCCTCTCCCCTTTTGGGGAAGGATCCAGTATGTAGGCCTTGGAGTCTCAGAGACCCCTCTGAGAGAGTCCACTGCGTAAAGGGAACCTCTCGCAACAGAGATGGGGAAATGATACCACTTCCCCTGGGATCACAGCTTACTGGACTTTGGACGCAGCTTTGACTCGTCTACCGGTTTGTGTCCCCGTCACCCTCCCCCTCCTCTTTCCATGTTGTGTCTCTCACCCTCCCCTCCTCTTTCCCTCCTTCATTCTCTGTCTACTTCCCCTACTCCTACCCCCCCTCCCCTGAATCTCTCTCCTTGCCTGCTTTTTCCCTTACGTATATGTCCTTATTGTTTGTCTCGACCTTACATGTAACTATGTTGCCATGCTCTAATAACTGTGTAACCTTTATAACGATGTAACCTGCAACTATGGTCTGATACTCAAGTAAAGCGCTCTGATACCTCCGAATCTAGCCAGCGCTATATAAAACCTTTAAAATAAAATAAAATAAAATAAAAATAAAATTAGTTATTTAATTCTCTTAACTAACCTTTCATTGATCAAAAACTTCTTTCCTCTGGTCGATGGACCATTAGTTGGAACTAGTTGATGGTGATAATTAACTTAACCCTTAACTATTCTTGGTTTGACGAAAATAATCACAGACTCAGGAAAGTTTTAAATCTTTATCTGAATTAAAGTGCATGTGAACCATTTCAAAAATACAGTGTAGGCACCCTCTTTCTTAGGAAAGAAGTTCAATTGATTAAATGTCAAACATATACTTCAGACTCATACAATAATTAATGCTCAGAAAGGGAGAGGACAGTGAGAAAAGTACATTTGCAAATAACATGAACTTATAGTTACCAAGAATGGTGTGAAAGACCAACCCCCTGGCCAAAGGGCTGGTAAGGGTCCCCAGGATAGGTCAGGAGACAAAGACTTCAGGACAGGATAGGTGACCTCTCTAGAATACCGGCGAATTGCGTCACGCCCCTCTCTGACACTCTCTTCCTCCTCGAGATTCTTCCGCGATCTTCTGATCTAACCCAATTAAGTTAGGATAGAAAGTTCTTCTTCAGCGTCTGCATTCGAGTCTTCATCAGCACCCCCGACTCCCAGACAGCATCTCCGTCTCAATCTCGTCTCCAAGTCTCTCAAAAATCTCCTCTCTCTTCTCTCTAACTAACTAACTAACTAAGGCTACCTTAATTATACCT
Organism: Calotriton arnoldi; assembly: GCA_963921515.1. NCBI lineage: Eukaryota > Metazoa > Chordata > Amphibia > Caudata > Salamandridae > Calotriton > Calotriton arnoldi. The sequence goes on along the minus strand of CAWUFW010001772.1, from coordinate 1,991,118 downwards.
TCGTTTCCTCATGTTCCACCCACTAAAGTTGCAATATCGTAAAAATACGAAATCTAATTGGTCAGGCAAGGGGGGATGATCATCACACCATGCTTACATGTCACTATACTCTGTTAGACTATTGTTCGCAAACCCATCCCCTTAATTTTTATTCAAAATTTTATTCCCATCCACTTCATGTAGCAAACTTGCAACATTTATGACACTATGAAGAATAGAACACCACATCGCTAAACTTTTCACCATCCGTTCCCAGGACATGTCGCTACGATTTGGCCTCCATTCAAATGCTTCGTCATTGACCTTCATAGCTTCACTCTGTAGGCATGCGCAAGTGTTGCGTCATTTCATCAAGTCTGGTCATACGAGAAAGGCCCAAATGCGCACTAATAATAAAGTCAAAAGAGAAATGTTATTTTCACAAAATAAATGGTCTCACTGTATACCTCCCACCTCTACTCTATTCCCGTTCTCTTATTAATATTTTCCCCGCATTAGCATTAGTAAAATAGCCTGTTTTAGTTTTAGCTGAGCAGATGCCATGCACGCGAGTCTTCGAGACTCCATTTTAGTGTCTTCTGCTCATGCGCTAGAATTTCCCTCCAAGCGTTAGCTCGTCATATTGCGTAGATGCAATTGACGCATGCGCACAACAGTTTCCCCGTTTAAAGCGGTATTAGCCCGTTTTCATTGTTATCCTGGTTAGTACACACATAAGCAAGCTTCGCTAACCCGCGTGTTTTATGTGGTGCATATTAATTATTCACAAGACATGGTTAGTAATTCTGTTAATGATTTAAACGAGAGGATTGTCTCCGAGCAAGTCTCTTTCTTACGAGACCTTGCTCCAACAATCCCCTCTCTGCTCGCATTTTAAGCCATCACAAAATTACCTATCCTTTCCCAGATGCCAACTTTAGCACATCTCAGTTTTCTCCTTTTTCTCTCCCTATTTCATCATCTACTTCCTTTCCCTCTAAATCTTTCATCTTTTTGTATAGTTTTCCTTTCATTTCTTCCAGTTGGATTTCATCATATTCTCTCTTTCGTTTCTTTCCTCTTCCTTCACTTTCTAAATGTATTCTTCTCTTTTCCTTTCTTCTGTAACATTTACATGTGATCATTACTATCATAACTAATGTTATTATCACAACTACTGGTAAGATTATTTGACCTAGAAAACTTTTCCCAAATTCAGTAAACCAATTCCCTATTGAAGTTATATTCTTTGTTAGTTTTCCCCCATACACTGTCAACCTCCAGTTGGGTCAAGTCATTATGCATTCTTGTAATATTTCTAACATACCCTTTAATTTCTTTACTTTTGTCCGGACTATAAGTACAACAATGTTGAATTTTCAACACTCCACCCTCTTTTGCTAATAGAATATCAAGAGCAAGACGATTTTTGTAAAACCATAGACCTTATCGCAACCATTTCTGTGTTAATCATTAAGAATCCTCCTGCAGTATCTGTAGAAAGACGATCAACTATGATTGATAATTTTTTTTTTGATAAGCAATTTTATTGTTTTACAAAGAACAAGCACCAGCAGTACGACATTGGATAGCAACAATAGTGACGCAAAGACAATTGAAAGAGCAAAGACATTGCCTTTAAACCCCACCCTGTAGCAGTGAATACAAGCATCATGTACAAAGTTCAGGCTACTCCACGGCACCCAGCCATTTGCCCCATACCCTCCGGTATTTCTTAGGACACCCCGTGGCTCATACATGGGTTTTTCTTGTGCCGCGCACCAATCCACCTCCCTGCGCCATTTCTCAGAACCTGGTGGTGTGGAAAGCTTCCAGGAGGCGGCTATGTCCCGCTTGGCCACAACCATAGCTGTATTGTAAAGTAATTTCTCGTTCCTGGACCCGTCTAGTCCATCCGTAATCCTGAGAAGGGAGTGTCGTGGATCATGAGGAACCTCCCACCCCAGGACCTCAGTCAGCTGACTTTCGATCTGACCCCAGAACTGAGCTAGTCGGGGGCATGCCCACACCATGTGGAAAAAGTCGGCCGGATACCGCACCTCGTACAAGAGGCAGACGGGGAGAAGCCGGCTCGATGGAGGCGCTTCGGGGTTAAGTAGGCAGCATGTAAATAGTATAATTGGATCAAGTGGAGTTTAGCGGATGCGGTGACCATCTTGGGAGACATGAGGGCATCACGCCAGTCCTCCTCGTCCAAAGGACCTACCCACTCCTCCCATTGGCCCCTGAGTCGGTCTAATGAGGTCGGGGTGTTATTGATCAATGTCCGGTAGATGCGGGAAATACCCCTTTTCCCCAAGTCGCCTAGTATTGTCTGTGCCTCGGGGGACTGTATTCCATGGATCCTGGTATCGCCCGGTATGTGTACATGGAGGGCATGTCGCAGTTGCAGGTATTTATAAAACTGTGATGGGTGCAGGGAGTATCTGGACTGGAGGTCCTTAAAAGAGCGCATGTGGCCGCTCGCCCACACATCACCGAGCTGAGAGATCCCTATAAGATCCCACATTCAGAACCCCTGCAACCCACTGACCTCCCTGAGCCATGTACCACGCCATAGAGGCATGTGCTGGGTGAGTTTGTGTGTCCACTGAGTATGCCGCAGAGCAGCCCGCCAGGCTAAGAGTGCGGAGCGCGTGACTTCAGGCAAGGTGGATGGGATGGATTCCCCGTATATTAGGGACTGGATTTTGGGCAGGCCGAGCTCACTTAGTTCAATCCTATAGGCCAGGTCAGACCAACCCCCGTTGAACCAGTCATGTATAATCAATAGACGAGTCGCCAAGTAGTATAGGTATAAGTGTGTCATCCCCATGCCCCCGTCGAATGATGGAATCCGGCAGGTATTTAACGCCAGCCGGGCCCTCCCTACCCCCAGAGGAATTTAGTAGCCATAGTGTCTAGTTCCCGAAACCACGCCTGTGGAAAACAGAAGGGGGTGTTTTGGAGGATGTAAAGAAATCTGGGAAGAATCATCATTTTAAACAAGGTGACCCTCCCCAAGGGATTCAGGGGTAGTGTCTGCCATCTGTGGAGATCCGCCTTAGCTTTCTTCACGAGCGGGGTGACAATTAGGGACCATCCCAAGTCTGGGAGGAGAGCAACCCAGACCCAAGATATTTAAAAGACTGACGCTGAAGCGGTATCGTGGACTGCCAGTCGTAGCACTCTCTGGAGAGATGTAACGGGACCAGGACCGACTTACTAGAATTCATTCGGAGGCCGGAAGTTTGTCCGAAGGAGCGTAGGATCTGGAGACAACGAGGGCCCGACTGGGCGGGTTCGGTCAAGAAGAGCAGGACATCATCCGCGTAGAGTGCGATCTTGTCCACTTCAGAGTTGGGCCATTCCCATCCCCGAATGAGACTCTCGGACCGAATCAAGGTCGCTAGAGGCTCCATCGCCAAGGCGAAGAGAAGGGGCGAGAGGGGGCATCCCTGTCTCGTTCCCCTTTGAATGGGGAAGGCGTCGGAGATAGCCCCATTGACCAGAACACGCGCTTGAGGCCGGGTGTACAGAACCCCAACCAGCTGACGGAAGCGAGGGCCAAAACCCATCGCGGCTAGCACAACACCCAGGTACGTCCAGTCCACGGAGTCGAACGCCTTCTCAAAATCGATGAGAAGGAGCGCCAAGTAAGGAGAAAGCACCTGGCGGTGAGCCAGGGCCAGATGCAGCCTCCGGAGACAGTGTCTGGTGCCTCGCTGGGGCATGAATCCGCATTGGTCCGGATGGACCAACGTGGTAAGGTAGGGCTTCAGCCGCTAGGCAAGAATTGCGGTGTACAGTTTAACGTCCGTATTAATGAGAGAGATGGGACGGTAGTCAGCACAGTGGGGAGATGGCGGTTGTGACTTCGGGAGGACCACGATGGTGGCCATGTCCGTCTCGGGCGGGAAGGAACCTTTCTCCAATGCCTCTGCATACAGGTCAGCGAGGCGAGGCACGAGGGCCTCGCGGTATGCTGCATAGTATTCCTGGGGGAGGCCGTCTGGGCCGGGAGTCTTACCCGACGAGGTGCGAGCAATAGCCTCGTTAATCTCGTCGTGGGAGATTGGGCGGTCAAGATCGGCCTGAGCCGCAGAGTCCAGCTGAGTGAGGTGGGCACCCCCAGCATCCAGCAATTCGCAGAGTGATCGTAATGGGGTTCGTTCGGCATAGAGTTGACGGTAGAAGGCGGCAAATGCGCCGGCCATAGCCACCGGGGACCGTTGTGTCCACCCATCTTGATCCAGTATTTCTGGGATAATGTGGTTCGCTCTGGGGTACGTGGCAAGCCTATGAAGGATTGTGCCGTTTTTATCACCCCAGCCATAGACTGGCCACGGAAGATCTCCACAGAAGCTTGGCGGCCTCCAACGAGAGCTGCTTAATTTCAGCTCGAATGCTCACCAGGTGCCACTCTCGAGCGGCCTCGCCATCAACGGAGGGGGATTGCTCAAGGTGTAGCGCTTGTGCCTCCAGTGAAGTGATTTGCAGCAGTTGGGCCTGCCGCTGACGTTGGATGTGGCCTTTGGCAAATCCACGGATAGTGGCCTTGCCCGCCTCCCACAGGGTGCCCGGGGAAAGAACCGATCCCACATTGGTGATGAAGTATTGCTTCAGTTCCGATCCCACCGCCTTCTTAAATTCCTTGTCCTGAAGGAACCAAGCGTTCAACCGCCACATTGGGCGTGAGTAAGGGGGAGGAGCCCCTGTACTGAGAAGCAGCGGGGAGTGGTCGAAGATACCTCTCGGGAGTATTCGAACCTCTCGGATCGTGGTGCAGTCAGTAGACGGGATGAAAATGTGCATCTATGCGTGCCTGCGTGTGATGTGCGGCGGAAGTATGCGTGAACTGTTTAGCGTGTGGGTGCCAGATTCGCCATGCATCGCAAAGGCCCAGGGATTCAGCCCAGTTCGTTAATTGTTTTGCTTGCGCCAGCCTGGAGGTAGATGGACGACCTGTCGTGTCGAGAAGCGGGGTGGAGACCGCGTTAAAGTCGCCCCCGATAACAGTGGACCCCAGGGGAGGGTGGGCAGCAGAGCAGTGTAGTGTTTTAGAGTCGCGGCAAGCATCGAGGGGGGTGAGTACAAGGACACAAGATTAAGGGGAATGCCCCCCAGTGTACCACAAATGATCACAAATGTGCCCTGCGGGTCATGAATAACTTGCGAAAGCACAAAGGGAAGGGTGCGCTTCAGTATTATAGCTACGCCACGGGAACCTCGAGTGAAACCCGAGTGCCAGACCCTATCGTAGCTGTATCGCGCTAGGAAGGGGCAGTGATTACCCATCAGGTGCGTCTCCTGAAGCAGAAGCACTCCTACGTCGAGGCGCTGTGCGTAGCGCAGGACGGCCGTTCGTTTGTGACGGTCTAATAGGCCATTAACGTTCCAGGATAAAATATGGAGGGCTGCCTTCGGAGATGGTATGTCATTCATGGGGGCTGGAGATCGTTGCAGTGGCTCATCGGACCTTGGAGAGCCGACGGCAAATGCGGAGCCTGGAGCAGGCGCGAAAGCGCGCTGGTGGGAAGGACCATGTGTGTTGGGCCCATAGGGAAGTGCATTCGAGTGTCGTGTGGGTGTTGGTGCAACAAAACAACTAAAAACAGAAATAAACCTTGGGAGCAAACATTCCCAACCCCCTCCCCCACCCCTCCCCCCACCCTATACTTCGAGAACAGAAGCATCTGTCGACCCCCCTAGAACCAGAAAACCAAACTAAAACGCTCGGGTTGAGATGCGTGGAAGGACCCCTCCATATGTGCGGATATACAGTGTCTCGGCAGGAAGACGAAGACTCAGAGCAAACAGTCTGCCAGAACCCCGGGTCATCCAGAAGTCAGGGCATGTCCTCAGAGTGGCAACCGCTTCGGCGGTCGGTCATCAGCACTTCAAATGATCAGGCTACAAGAAAGGTCAGTGTCTGTTCCCAGGGGGTCCCGCCGGGCCGGAGGTGGAGGGTCCACCAGTGGGCCACCAGAAGCTTGGATTCTGAGACTGGGAGGGGAGGCCGAGGAGCTGGAGGAACCTCGAGGTTTGTGAGGATCTCTGGGACGCCATTTGGGATCGGCGTCTCCTGCTGGAGGTGTGTGCCGTCGACGTTGGTATGGTTGATAATTTACAAATTTTGCGCGAATTTAGAATGACTCCAACTGAGGGTATCAATGCACTAAAAATATCACCTACTATTTCAGAAAAACTAGCTCTTCTCCGTGTTAGTCTATTAGAATTTTCATTGATTCCATTGATTCTGTCCACATGGTAAATTTTTGGAAAAACTATTCCAAAATAACAGCTCCCGTACCATCTTGCAGGTAATCTATAATAGGCATTATTCCCGCATACATAATAAACTCCTGGAAATACAGGATCAGTTTCCCTTTAGTCCCCACCCTCCTAGAATTAGGAAGTTGTGTTCACACTCACCGGAACCAATGAAATTGTTATTATAATCTGTCTTTAACCTATGGAGGCAGAATTTTCCCCTTTTCACAAAGTCTAGGGACATCGCAGCATGAGCTTCGCCTCTTTGCATAAATTCCCTCTTTCTCAGCCCATGGAGGTACATCGGATTTCTGTTCAGCAGCTTTCTTTGTTAAATCCTGTCTCCTTTCTTCTACTAAATTCAAAAACTCTTTTTCTTCTTCATTTAATATACATGTTAGGTTATCCTTGTGAGCTTGAACTATATTTATTGAACTCATTGTTAAAAAGAATTCACCCATGAACTGTGCATTTTTACTACTAACTACTGGATTCATATTCTTTCTAATAGGTAATTCTGAAAATACTACATCTAAATTTGAATAAAAATACTGAAGTTTCCCTGTTACGTAAAATAAACTTGATAGAACACTACATGATACACCATATGTTAGAGTTATATGGTGATACGTCACCCCTTCTGACACTGATGAGGGTAACTTCATACAAACATAACAATTACTAATTTCCATTGTGTTAACATACTGAAATAACAATTTAGTAAACACATTTAAAGACAAATCATTGTCTGATTCATTATGATAGTTTATCTCATCTTCTACCCCTATTTCTATTTTAGTTCCTTTTACTCTATCTACCTTCTCATTAGTAATTGTACTATTCTTGTTACTTGTTTCTATCAACAAAGGTACTCCTACTGTTAGGAATAACCATACCAATACTACTAATATAATACTACATCAACAGCATCTTAAACATTTTCTTTTTAAACTTCGTTTCGGTCTTTCAGTATTTTCAATTTCTGCCATCTTTAATCAGAGAGAATTTCTTTTCTCTTTCTTTTGTCTAAACTTTTCTAACAATCCAGTCTTTTATTTTAAGGAGGTCTTAATTTGCTTTCATCAATCTGTGCAACATGAACTCTTTCTGATTCTTCACATAAATCTAAGTTTTCAAATTCTTCAAGAATAACATAGGTCCACTCAGGGGCTTTGTATTTTCTGTTCAGAGTTCTCAATCTTGGGCTTCTTCTTGTAAGTTTTACTAATGTTTGTTTAGATTGTGTCTGACTCGTGATCTCATTTACTTGCTCTGGTTTCTTTTCTGCTCCTCTTAAATGATATTTTAGTCTCTTCACTCCTACAGGCCAATTGTCTCCTTTTCTAACTCTTTTGACCTGAACTGCACTTTCACCTTCTCCGTCTTCTTCTAAAGTTCTTTTATTTTCACTGAATCTAGGCACAATCTGTTCTTGTTCCTCTTCTCTTTCTAATTGTCTCTGTTCTGTATTTTCTGTATTTTGTTCTTCCTCTACTTGCACCTGTTCAGGTCTTATTACAGTTTGTTCTTCTTCAGCCTGAACCTGTTCTTCTAACTCTATCTGATCCTGTTCAGGTCTTATTTCAATTTGTTCTTCTTCTGCCTGAACTTGTTCTTCTAGATCTACTTTTCCCTGCTCAGGTTTCGGAATGGCTTTGTTTATTTTTACATGAGTGTGTTCTTCTTTCCCTGTCTTTTCCTTTCTACCTCCCTGTCTTCTTAGTTCAGTTCTTCTTCTTGTTTCAACAACAGCATCAGATTTTTCAATCACTGGTATCCACTTTTCCTGACTTGTACTTGGCTGTTCGTAATATAGTTGTCTTTCAGAATCTATCACTCTAGATTCTTCAGCGTCACAGCTTACAACTTCTGACGTCTCAGCTTGTTCAGTCAGTGGCTGCTCTTGTTGTTCAGATGGGCTCGGAACTCTTCTGGTATGACTAGCATGAATCCAATTGGGTAAACCTGCACACTTCACTGCTGTGGTAGTGACTAGTAAGACTTGATGTGGTTTATCCCACCTGGGTGCTAGACACGACTTCCTTGTGTGTTTCTTCACTAACACCCAATCTCCAGGATTCAAATCATGCGCTTGGTCTGGCTGTCTTTCAACTGCGTCTTCTCCAACCTGATGAGAGACAGAACGCACCATTTCATCCAATCCTTTGCAATAGTCCAATACCAGAACATCAGTTATATTCATCAATCTATTTCCAGGAATATATGCTTGACTCATTGCCCTTCCCATGAGTAACTCATGTGGACTCAATCCCGTTTTTCTGTCAGGAATAGTCCTGAGACCCATCAATACAAGAGGTAATGCATCTGGCCATTTCAGCATTGTGGATGCAAACACTTTCCCTAATCTTGACTTGATTGTGCCATTTAGCTGTTCAACTATTCCAGAATCCTCTCGACGATAAGCACAGTGCAGTTTTTGTTCAATGTTAAATGCAGCACAGATTAATCGAATTAACTCATTATTAAAATGAGGTCCTCTATCTGATTCCAAAGTGACTGGAAAACCGAAACGAGGAACTAACTCTCTGAATAGTAGTTTAGCAACTGTGAGACTGTCATTTCTTCTAGTGGGATATGACTCTACCCATCTTGAGAACAGGCAAGGAGGCAACTCAATGAAATCAAACTGCAATCTGGTGAAGGGTCCTTCTGCCTTCCCAATCTTTCCCCAACTAACCACTGTCTTCCTGCCTGGATTCTGCTGCTGACAGATTAAGCATCTTTGGCAAAGGCTCTCTGCGACTACCCTAAACTTTGGATTGTACCAACTTTGTCTGAATAATCTGATCATCGAATCCCTGCCAATGTGTGTTGTCTCATGGTATACTCTTGCCATTTGAGAGAGTAGGCAGTCTGGCATAACTGGTCTTCCATCTAAATACACCCACACTTCATCTTCTGATCTCCTTGTACAACTTGATTTTATCCAAATTTCCTTCTCCTTTTCCTCAACTTCTTCCTGTAACTGTCTGACCTCATCCCATGTTTCTGGAACTGAGAAAAACATAAGTTGGCAGCTGGTTTCACCCGTTTCAATCTTTCTGTTAACTGCCATTGTATTTTTGGCACAGTATCGAGCAATTTGGTTGGCATATCTGTTACCAGCCGCCACATAGTCATTTCCTGACTGATGTGCAGCACATTTAACAACTGCTACTTCTTTTGGCAATTGTAATGCGTCCAACAAATCCTTTACATGTTTACTGTTTCTGATAGGAGATCCTGAAGAAGTCAGAAATCCCCTCTGCATCCAGAGTTGGCCAAAATCATGCACTAACCCCGAAACCATATTGACTGTCCGTAAATATGGTTACTCTCCAATTTTTCCCACTTTTGCATGTCTTTGTTAAGGCCACCAATTCGGCTACTTGTGCAGATTTGACTCCTGGTAAACAGGATGCTTCAACCACCCCTGTTACTTTACATACGGCATATGCAGCACTTAATCCTCCTTCTTCAGTTCTTAAGCAAGACCCATCCACGAATAATTCATGATCAGCTTCCTTCAATGGTGTTTCTTTTATATATGGGCGGGGCTTAGTGCACAATTCAGTCACATCTAGACAATCATGATCAATCTCATCTTTCACTTCTTCACAACATGGATCTGCAATAATGTGGCAGGGTTCATTATCGTACATCTTATTACTGTCACATTGTCTGCTCCCAGAATCACCCTTTCATACTTAGTCAGCCGACTGGGAGTGAGATGCTGTGTTCTCGTTCTTGTCAAAAGAATCTCAACTGAGTGTGGGACATAAACTTTTACGGAATGTCCAATCACTATGGACTCCCTTTGCTCCAGACTCATACAAGTAGCAGCTACTGCTTTTAAGCAGCCAGGTAAGGCTGAAGCCACTGGATCCAAGGTGGCAGAAAAATACGCCACTGGACGTCGACTCAGTCCATGCCTCTGGGTTAAAACTGAAAGTGCACAATTTTCTCTCTCACAACAAAATAATGCAAAGTCTTTTGAATAATCAGGCATGCCCAAGGCTGGGGCTTCACATAAACAATTTCGTAGTTTCACAAAAGCTTCCAAACATTCATCATTTCAATCGATGGGATCTTTCGCTCTTTTCCGCGTTAATTGCATCAATGGCTTTGCTAACATGGAGAAGCCATTGATCCACTGCCTACAGTACCCAACCACTCCCAAAAACATTCTCATCTCTTTTTGTGTTTGAGGTAGTTGCATTTCTTTGATTATTTTAATTCTTTCCGGTGTCACTTTTCTAACTCCTCTTTCTATTTTATGCCCTAAATATCAAACTTCTTGTTGACAGAACTGTAATTTTTCTGGAGACACATAGGGGCCGATTCCGATTCGGGCCGGAAATCTCTCCGACCGAGCCGGACCCGGAGAGATTTCCGACCGAATCGGACCCGTGCAGCTTGACCGAACGAGTATGATGCGAACGTATGCCATCGGACTCGAGTCGGTCGGACTCCCATTGAAGTCAATGGGAGCCTGTCGTACAACGCGTACGCAGGCTCCCATTGACTCAATGGGTGCGAGGCGGACAAGGGTGCCCCCTACAGCGTGTACGCGGCGAAGCGACTCGCGCCGTACACGCAAGGTAGGGGGACCCATGTGTCCCCCCTGTGTGCGACTCGCGCGGGTACGCGTACAGGGGTCCGACACGGACCCCCAAAGTATGGCTCCGACTGCTCTTTGGAGCCGGAGTGCGCGGCTCGGTCGGACTGCTCGCGGCGCGCATCGTACTTACCCGGCCGGGGAACGTCTCCATTGCGCGGTGCGAGTCGAGTCCGAGCGAGTCGGTCGGTGCGGTTAGACCCGGGAACGAGTCGGTCGGAGAGGTCGGGACGCCCGGACGAGTCGGTCGGCGATTTCGCATCGTACTCGCTCGCCAGGACTCGCGTACGAATCGGTCGGGCAATAGGGCTCCGAATCGGATCCGGTTAAGCCAAATCCGATTCGGAGCCCTACCGGCCGAGATCGGAATCGGCCCCTTTGTGTCCTCCTTCGGCCAAATGGTTCAGTAATGCAATTGTGTCAGTGACACAATCCTCTCATGTTTCTGATGCCACCAATAGGTCATCGATATACTGAACCAGAACTGATTTCCCGGGCATAATCAATGACTCCAGACACTTCTTCAATATTTGATTAAAAATTGAGGGACTCTCTGTGTACCCTTGAGGAACTCGGCACCATGCCAAAATACGATTCTCAAACCGGAAGGCAAAAAGATACTGGCTGTCTGGGTGCAAAGGAATAGAAAAGAATGCTTGGCACAAATCAATTACCGTAAACCAACCTGCATTCCAGGGTATCTGATAAAGGATCACCGCTGGGTTTGGCACTATTGGGCATCAAGGCACTACAATTTTGTTAATTTTTCTTAAATCCTGCACTCTCCTGTATTTTCCGCTAGGCTTTTTAAGTCCCATGATTGGTGAGTTATAAGGACTACTCATTATTTTTTTTTAAATGCCCTGTTTAATCATTCTGTCAATTTCTGGAGCGATTCCTGCTTTCACTTCTGGACTCATTTTGTACTGTCGTGTGTTTAGGTAAACTACAGCTTCTTTCACTGTCACTTTAACTGGATCTACATTTGACATTAACTCAATATCCTTTCCTGTAAAATCCCACACTTCTGGATTTACAGTGGTTCTCAACTCTTTAGGTAATTCACTCTCAGTTATCAATGAAAACATCTTGTCTACCTCTGTACCTTGCTTAGCTAACATCATTTTGTATATGACATCTTCATCAGGGGTTTGGAAAGCGACACCATCCGGTGTACAATCGATCGTGCAATTCATCTTGCACAGTAGATCTCTTCCCAACAGATTTACGGGACTGGAATCACAAACTACAAACCGATGCATTTCTTTAAAATTTCCAATATGTACCTCCATTGGTTTTGTAATTGGGGTTCTAATCTGTTGATTTGATACTCCTACAACTTGGATGGACTCTCCCGAGAGGGGTAGGTTTGGGATGTCTGCTGTTCTCACAGTAGACCGGGTAGCACCAGTATCCAATAGAAAAGTGATGTCTTTACCTTCCACTTTCCCATCAACAAATGGACCTGACTGATCTACCGGCAAGGATGCGCCAAGCACGCACTCCTCTTCCTCCCCCTCAGGCACCGTCATTGCACGCAGTACGAATTTTCTCCATCATTCTGCAAAAATATTGTGTAACCACTCTGTTATTCTTACCACTTTCTCCGTGAAATCCGGTGTTCGCACTGTATTTTTGTGCACTCACAAAGTTTGGCATAGGAGCTGGTGGCACCTGATACTGTGGAGTAACTACCTGCTGCGGCTGACTCATAAGTACTTCATTCTGCATCTGTGGAATTAAATTTTGATTTGGCCCATTATTATTCTGAATACTCTTACACTCGTTCTTCCAATGTCCAAGCTTTCCGCACGCATGACAAGGAAACTTCTTCTTCGCTTCCTCTCTATTCATTATTCCTCTTATTTTATCACCATTCGCCGCTTGATCATTCTGACTCTGCTCCTTTATCTGATTTTCAGTCTGTGAATTTACTTTATTCTCCTGCTGTTCTGCCAATTTTACTTGTGCCCACATCATTTTCTCTTATAGCTTCCTACGCCTTGCCTCAATATCATCGCCACAATATTTAGCATATTTCATAATTTCGTCAATCGACTTACTCTGCCAGCACAACATGTGCTGTTGAATCATCTGACTAATCTCCGGTTTCAGATCATACACAAACCGATACACAAAATGTCCGATATCCTTATCACCAATGTTCTCAAAACCACTATACTGTTTAAACACCTGTAACAACCGCTCATAATATGCATGAACGGACTCATTTGGCTCTTGAGTTGTTCTATCTATCTTTACCCAATCTGTCTCTTTAGGAGGGATTTTCCCTTTCAGGTAAGTAATTACTTTGGTGATATTTCTTCATCACCTCTTCTGAGGTGCTCCTGTCTTAGCATCCCTAGCATACTCCTCACTTGGCCAATCAACTGTGATCTTACACTCTGTCCACAAATCAGCAGGTACTACAATATCAAATAATCCATCCAGATCCTTCAACAAAACCTTTGAAACCTTCACAAATCTTTCTACCTGTTTATACCATTCCACTGGCTTTTCTCTCCAACCTGGGAAAATCATTCGTAAATGACAAAATATCCTGTATACTCCAGGGGACATGAACATATCCACCACCAGGAACTTCTCTCATTGGACACAATTTCTCAACCTTATTTGATTCTCTCACTGGAAATGCAGATGATGCTTCTCTTGCTTGTACTTCCTCTTTCTTTCTTATCCACCTAATTCTCCATTTGTCAATGTCTCCCCATTTTCGTAAAATATTCATCAACTCTTTTATCTGTAGTCTCTTACCAGAAGCATTTACACTCTCTAAATCTTTGTCAGTAAAATCCACTCGATATGGTTTCTGCAACAGTTTCGATTTCCCTATATCTATTCCAATCTCTGAGGCAACTTCCGTTAATTTCTCATGAAATACTCTTGCTCTTCTAGTAATACTCTTACATAAAAATAATAACTCCTCATCATTGTAAACATTCAGTCTTTCTATGCTCACATTGCCAGTTATCATTTCTTCCAATTCTACTTTCAATTTGCTGATATCTAGAATCTTTGGTTGTGGGTTTCGATTGTCTATTTCCTGTGTCCATCTCTCTATATCTTCAGGGGTAACTACTGTTGAACTTCCAGTTCCTATGGGAACCAAAGATCTCTTTTCTCTCAAATTTATAGGTATAGTTCTCTTCGGAGTTTCAGTTAAAGGTTCTATATTCGGGAGATCCATTAATGAAATAACTGATTCACTCTCACTAGTCTGATCATCCGTAATTATTACTTCTTTTCTGGGACTTGTTAACGGAATTGTCACAGTTTGAGGTTTCTGGCAAGACTTTTTATCTCCATATAATGGGATTACAGGACCAATAGTCACTGGTACTGTCAAAGCTTCAGCATTTAAATTTAATTGGTTTACTTTTTGAACTAATTCTTCTCTAGTTTTATTTAAAGCTTCTCTATCATTATCCTTCAACACTCTATTAAGTGATACATCATGTAAGATTTGTGGGGTTAAAGGCATTCCTATCACTGGTGCACTTGGGATAACCTTACTAGGTGCTTCTTGATACGGTGGAGGGTTTTTGATCAAAATATCCTCTAACAGCTCATCATCTGATTCGCCATAACCTGTGGTATTCATGTGTTTCGTATTTTCTTTACATTTTCCTCCTAACTGTTCTTCGGCCATTAATACTGGATATAAACCCTCGGTCACCACAGCTCTCCTCCAACGCTTCATTTGTTCTCCACTTGACTCATATGGATATCTAGGTAGAAATCCTCTAAATCTCCGTCCACTTCTATATTTTTCACGATCAAATGCCTCAATTTCCCATTCTTCCAAAGCTTCATACTGTGTCATTCTAGGATTCGGATCTAGCATATTCATTCGATCTCTCAAATTCTGAAGTATTTTTAAATTAAACGTACCATGCTCCGGAAAAGCCAAAACACCATCACCTTTAGTATATTCCACCCAATTCTCCAACCATACACACGTGTGATATCCTTTCTCCATCATCATAAAGGAAGGAGGTGTTTTGGGTGGTGGAATAGGAATTCCCTCTCTAGTCATTACAGGCTTGTCTTTCTTAATGAAGTTTTAAATTTTCTTCATTAATGTCATTTTCTTTGGTCTTCCGAACATTTCAGAAGTTTGATATAGGAAAGAGTCTTCCGTATATCTTCTAGCTCTATTACCTACGTCGCGTCCTATGTCAGCATGACTCACACCCGCAGTCAAATCAGGACTCAACATACAATTCCTTTTCTGACAAATCCTAGCGCAACTCCTATCTATCAACCAATTAGACTCAGGTTCACGCTCGTAATCTGACCAATGCCAGCGCGGTCTTTTGTGACGTCAGTATTACTCTTCACTACTGACCCCTCCTTTACAATCTGCTTCTGTTTTATGCCCGCTGTTTCAACCAATCCCAGCGCGGCTCTCTGTGACGTCAGTATAACTCCGGCGACTGACCCTCCCTTCACAAGGTAATACGAAAACTTATTTCTTAATACTTTTCATTAAAATTTCTTCGTTAATAACAACATAAAAACATTCGCTACTCTGTCTGTTCCACTAAACAAAAGGATAGATTTCAATTTATTCTTGAGTTTCAGAAATTACTCTTCTTCTTACTGCGAGTAAAACCCCTGTTTACTCTTCATTCAATCTCAGGAGAACCCGTGACTTCTCCAGTGTCACCCGTATTGGGAAATGAGACCAAAGTTTCACCAGCGAACACCTTTCTCTACCATCCGCACTCTACTTTTATACGAAATAGTCCCTAGTTTAATACTGCCATCCCTGCGTAGCTTCTCAGTATTATTCCAACAGACGAGTAACCTCACTGCAGTGTGGCTTCTATCACCACCCGCTATTCATTTCCCGGGATTCTAGACAACATAAAACAAGACGCTAACTCTTTTTGTTAAACATAAATCAATAATCAATAGTTATCACCAAACTAATCAATAATAACCATAGCTCTGCTACCAGAAAACTGATCCAGCGGTAAACCAACAACAGATACTCTACTACCATATACTCACTTGGGCCCATTAAAACACATACACATTGAGTAAACTGCTGGAGTGGTTTATAGTTTATATTTCTCAAGATTAGTTATTTAATTCTCTTAACTAACCTTTCATTGATCAAAAGTTCTTTCCTCTGGTCGATGGACCATTAGTTGGAACTAGTTGATGGTGATAATTAACTTAACCCTTAACTATTCTTGGATTGACGAAAATAATCACAGAGTCAGGAAAGTTTTAAATCTTTATCTGAATTAAAGTGCATGTGAACCATTTCAAAAATACAGTGTAGGCACCCTCATTCTTAGGAAAGAAGTACAATTGATTAAATGTCAAACATATACTTCGGACTCATACAATAATTAATGCTCAGAAAGGGAGAGGACAGAGAGAACAGTACATTTGCAAATAACATGAAATTATAGTTACCAAGAATGGTGCGAAAGACCAACCCCCTGGCCAAAGGGCTGGTAAGGGTCCCCAGGATAGGTCAGGAGACAAAGACTTCAGGACACGGTTCAGGACAGGATAGGTGACCTCTCTAGAATACCGGCGAATTGCGTCGCACCCCTCTCTGACACTCTCTTCATCCTCGAGATTCTTCTGCGATCTTCTGATCTAACCCAATTAAGTTACGATAGAAAGTTCTTCTTCAGCTTCTGCATTCGAGTCTTCATCAGCACCCCCGACTCCCAGACAGCATCTCCGTCTCAATCTTGTCTCCAAGTCTCTTCTCAAAATCTCTCCTTCTCTCTAACTATCTAAGGCTACCTTAATTATACCTTCGTTTCCTCATGTTCCACCCACTAAAGTTGCAATATCGTAAAAATACGAAATCTAATTGGTCAGGCAAGGGGGGATGATCATCACACCATGCTTACATGTCTCTATACTCTGTTAGACTATTGTTCGCAAACCCATCCCCTTAATTTTTATTCAAAATTTTATTCCCATCCACTTCATGTAGCAAACTTGCAACATTTATGACACTATGAAGAATAGAACATCACATTGTTGAACTTTTCACCATCGGTTCCCAGGACATGGCGCTACGATTTGGCCTCCATTCAAATGCTTCGTCATTGACCATCAAAGCTTCACTCTGTAGACATGCGCAAGTGTTGCGTCATTTTATCAAGTCTGGTCATACGAAAAAGGCCCAAATGCGCACTAATAATAAAGTCAAAAGAGAAATGTTATTTTCACAAAATAAATGGTCTCACTGTATACCTCCCACCTCTACTCTATTCCCGTTTTCTTATTAATATTTTCCCCGTATTAGCATTAGTAAAATAGCCTGTTTTAGCTGAGCAGATGCCATGCACGCGAGGCTTCGAGACTCCATTTTAGTGTCTTCTGCTCATGCGCTAGAATTTCCCTCCAAGCGTTAGCTCGTCATATTGCGTAGATGCAATTGACGCATGCGCACAACAGTTTCCCCGTTTAAAGCGGTATTAGTCCGTTTTCATTGTCATCCGCGCTAGTACACCCATAAGCAAGCTTCGCTAACCCGTGTGTATTATGTGGTGTGTATTAATTATTCACAAGACATGGTTAGTAATTCTGTTAATGAGTTAAACGAGAGGATTGTCTCCGAGCAAGTCTCTTTCTTACGAGACCTTGCTCCATCACAGCCATGGTTAAAAAAACTATGGGACAGATTCACAAAAGCATTTATGAGTATGGGGACAGGCCTGCTTACTTGGACACAATGACTGGGGCCAGTTTATTGCCTTTTCATCTTTTTACTGCCGTCCAAGAGAAGTCCATCACCGCCCTGTTGCCACATGGATATCAGCATTCAGGGTTGCCTGGGGAAAGCCGTAGCTAACTTTCTCACTACCACTTTCGCTACCGCTCTCGCTTCTGCTGGGGACTCTTTGTCCCACAATCCCCTTTGTCACCACACCTGAGCCTAATTGCATCTGGGATACTTAAGGCCACTGCAGTCCCGCACAGGGAGGGACACGCCTGCTTACTTGGTCATCACGACTGGGGCCAGTTTGTTTCCTTTTCATCTGTTTACTGCCATCCAAGAGGAGTGCATCACTGCTCTGTTGCCACAAGGAAATCGGCATTCAGGGTCGCCTGGGGAAAGCCATAGCTAATGCTCTCACTACTGCTGGGGACTCTATGTCCCACAATCCCCTTGCCAGCACACCTGCGCCTGATTGCATCTGGGATACTTAAGGTGCGCTGCAGTCCCACACATCGGTGGACGTGCCTGCTTGCTTGGACACCGCGACTGGAGCCAGTTTATTTCCTGTTCTTCTGTTTGCTGCCATCCAAGAGGAGTCCCTCACTGCCCTTTTGCCACAAGGATATCAGCATTCGACTGGAGAAAGCTGTAGCGAACGCTACCGCTGGGGACTCTATGTCCCACAATCCCCTTTGCCAGCACACCTGCGCCTGATTGCATCTGGAATACTTAAGGTGCCCTTCAGTCCCCCAGCGTGGGATGCGGGCAGCCAGCACCCGGGAAAAGCCCGGTCCAAGGCAGGCCCGTCCATGCCCGTCGTGCCCAGACGAGGCTGGGCTGGGCCACCCCTCTGACGTTCATCTCCCTTCTCTAAAGGGTACTATACTTTGCTCAACCTGCCTTTTGTTGTGCCCAGCCCTATCTTCCATTTGACTCGGCAGCCTGGACCACTGTGCTTTCTAAACCGGATCTTTTGACTTGCTTTGCAGTGTACATTTGAGCTTTTTTGAGACATTGTATTTTGCGTAACTCACTTAATAATTCTCTATCTACCACAATTGGGAAAAGAAAGGCAATTGAAGGGGAGGGTGGCTTGGCGAAAAAGAAAACCAGAAAAAAAAAACATGCAGGCAGGAACTCTGTGCTTGACCGAATTGACGACCTACTGTTAGAGTGAGATACTTGCACCAGCTCCTGCCATCTTACCCCCACCACCCGCTAGTCCTTCACTTCCTGGTTGCCCCAGTAAACAAAAAGCATACCCGGCCTGTTTGAGAGTTATAGTAAATGTGTACAGGCACAACACACTGAGGTTACAGTTCACTCATTACAAACTATTGTATCAGTACGTTCTGATCCTGCACAAGCTCTACAGGTCCCACCTGAGGATGTTTTACCTTGTAATAATCACTTTGGCCTCTTGTCCGAGTTGGGAGAGGACCAGGTTGACAGACACATTTCTGTGTGTTCTCAGCCAGCTCAGGAATCTCCCCCTATTCCTCCACCTGATCAGGCCCAGTATATTGCTCTTATTTTGGACCTGAAGGCCGAAGTTGGGGTGCTCAAATTCTTTGGTTTCAGCGCTGACGGACTCTGAGCCAGCTTTTAGTCTTCAGGAAACAGCATGCATTGCATGGGCAGAGTATTCCACCTACGACTAGCTCAAGTCCACCCTTGGTCCCTTTGCCCAAAGTGTCGGCTCCCGTGAACAAGGTTCCTCTCCAAACTTTACGCGGTGCCACCACCACCACTCATCAAAAGTCCTCTTCCATTAATGATGCAACCAAAAGGCCCCCCCCCCACTTACATATGGTAACACCCTCTTTTCGGGCACCCAGCCCTTAGGGGACCAAGCAAGGCGCTTTGTTCCGGCCAGTTCTTCCTTTTCTTCTCTCCCTAACAAGGCTAATCAAAGACATACTTTTAACACTGTCGTACAACCCAAAGACGTGTCCTACTAGTGCCAATTGAGTCCTGATGATTAACGTCTCCAAGCTGATCACGACAGGGAGCCATAAAGGAGAAGATTAGTTAAAGAACAATTGGATATTGTTACAATCAAGGATGTAATCTCCTAGGTTATAAAAGATGTAGATTTATTAGGTTTAGATCAGGTTACAGGTACATCATTTAAAGCCCCACCTGGAGCAGTATCCTGCTGCTCAGCCCTTCTCAATCCAACTGTCCACTCATCCAAGCACAAACACTCTCAACATTCCAAACATCCAATTACCTCACTCACTGGCTGAGTAGCAGAGAATATCAAGACTGTAGGGAGAATTCATAAGACAGCAAGAGGCCACAACACATCTCTCGCCTCTATGAAACAACAGGAAATTCAGCAGAACTAAGGGCAGGAAAACACCCTCCCACAAACATCAAAAAAACCTATAAATACCACCCCAACGAAACAAACCGAAAAGGTCAAACAACATTCTCTGCAATAACTTCAATGCTCCAATGGGATGTAAGATGGTAAAATACGCAGGCAATCACAAAGTCCCACAAATTCACAATGAAAGAGTGCAGATGACCCAAAAACGGAACACAACTACCTATTCCCCTCACAACACATACATTCTAACAGGACCAGCCCATTACCCTCCATAACACAACACTGAAACGGGACCAGGGCTTCTTCTACACTACACTGCATTGGAGTGTAACCATGTACCCCATCACCATACACTTAAACAGGACCAGGGTTTCACCTACCCTCTACTGCATAGGGGGGTTACAACGTACCCCCTTAACAATGGGCTAGAAACTGCCCCATTATCCTAACCCCATAGGAAGGATGATAACTACCCACCGGGCTTAACACAATGCCCCTACATCCTAAAGCTCTTAGGAAGGATGGTCAAAATAACACTTCACAAAAATGTCACTCAACCCATTCACCTCCTTCTGCATAGTAAACAGGACAAAGAAAACGTACATCTGTACAACCTTGGGTTTAACACATGCCCCTATACCCTTAACCCCTTAGGAAGGGTGGAACATTGGGCTTAAGTACTGACTCTACACCCTTAACTCCTTAGGAAGGATGGTCAAAATCACACTTCACAGAAATGTCACTGGGCTTACGCACTGCCCCTACACCCTTAAACCCTTAGGAAGGGTGGATACCTTAGGCTTACACACTGACCCTACCCTACACCTTTAACCCCTTAGGAAAGGTGAACCAAATCACAAGACCCTAACATGTCACTCAGCACATGTGACTATAACATTCGATCCCATAAAAACATTCCTAAGATTCAGCATTATATTGAAGATTCGACACACAACACACAAACATAGCATTGAAAAATATTCAGAATTCACAGAAGATTATTCACTGGCAGCAAATTTCAAAACCACCCCTGTAGTGAGTGAATCCTTACCCGAATCCAAAATCCATGTCAATGGTGAGTCTGTCCCCGTACTCAGTGCACTTCACTGTGTAATTCACTAGGTATTTTACCTTGAAAGTTGTAGTTGCCCAAATACTCATTTCAACCCAGTGTGCTCAGTGCTGGCATTCTAGGCTTTTCAAGGCATGTCACACAAGCTTCACATCCATTACCAATTTGTGCACAGTTACAGGCACTTCCAGACATCCATTTGCGAACCTGCTGCGCCGCATGGATGAAGTCAACATGCCCAGGTTTCATAATAAAGAGACTGCTCATCGGGGCGTGGCCAAGCCGGAGACCGAGATGGTCGCTCGGCGCTGATGCTCCGCTTAATGACGTGGCTGCCATGCGAATTCTCACCCTCCAGCAGCTCCATTGACCCGGGAAGGAACATCAATTTGCGGCGGAACGGGTCCTGACTACAAGTTGCCCCCAGCTGTGGCGCTTTATCGCAGATTGGCGACGTGATGCGGCAATAGAGGGCAGATTGGGCGAAAATTAAGATGGCGGCTTCATGGGCCTGAGCGGTTCCCGAGGACGAGACCGGGAGCCTGGAAGCTCTGCCGGGGTGCGGTGAGTCTGCGGGTTGCGTGCTGGGGCAGTGAGCGACATCGTGAACGCTAGCTCGGCGCTCGTGCACCGCGGGAGGTCCGTTTGGCCTCCCGTCCCGTCGAGCACTGAGCGCACACGGAGGCGCCGGGTTTGCGGTGGTGCGCAGGGACAGGGCCTGCGTTCCCACCGCGGCTGCACCGGGCGCGATCTCCATCAGAGCGCCCTGGGGCCCCCTCTCCCTCCTGGATAGTGCTCCTGCCTGGCCGCGGCCCGCGAGGATCCCCCTCCTCGCTGCTAGGCCTGGACTGAGCCGCCGTTCTTCAACCCCTAAAAAAAAAAAGAAGAAGAAAACCAACAGAAGGGGTATAAAACACTGCAACGGGGCCCCAGAGTCCCGTATGATCCCCTCGGTCCAGGCCCGCACAGATATCGCCTCACCCGCTGCAGTCACAACAGCCCGAGACTGCTGCTGCCAGATTGCCCCTCGTGTGATTATTTTTGCGTTATTGCTGTGAAGGACTCACTTGGCCTCTCCTGCGATTGCTCAGCACAACTTCACAGGGGTAATAGCGCGAGGTCTGCTTTCTCCTCGCACCATCAGGATTGAACTGCCAGCGCATCACTCATGTCCCTGTTGGCTGAGACTCGATCGCTGTGAAATTGCCCGGGCTATAGAGTCCGCCATTCCGCGCACTGCGTAGGGTCACATGCCTGTGCGCTAGCCTAGATCCCGACGACGTTCAAACCAGGACATGCTTGGCACATTGGCGATCGCTAATTAATCCAGCTCCCGATCGTTTCAATCCAACCCACGCAACTCATTTGCCGCCACTACCAGTAAAAATGCGACCTTTGGGCCCATCTTGCACCTGGTGGAGTGAACTGTGGAATGGGCCGCAAGGATCCCAAACAACGCCTTCTCCCCTTTGCGAAGGTCACCGACACAGTCCAGGACACCTCTGACGCTATGGCTGAAGGTGGCCAGAAAGATGCCGCGCCAGAAGGGGATGCCACTCAACTCGGCTCATTGTTACAAGAAATGAGGGCTGGATTTAGGGCCCTAGATGTACGGTTTGACTCCCTAGACAAGCACATGGCGGAATTGGGAACGAAGATCCAGGCTCATGACCGGCGCCTTGATGTTGTTGAAGCTCGCACATCCGACTTAGAAGATGGGACGGCGCAAGCAGTGAAAAGGCTCGACAGAATGGAACGCATCCTCAAAGAAGTTGCGACCAAGAATGAGGACTTGGAGGCGCGCAGCCGCCGAAACAACGTGCATTTTCTAGGTGTGCCGGAGTCTACAGCCGCTGGCCGTATGGACACCATGGTGGAAACTATCTTGATAGACCTGTTTGGCAGGGAGGCATTTACTTCTGGCTTTGTGATCGAACGAGCTCATAGATCACTGGGCCCCCGACCTAAGCTCTGGATGCCCGCCTAGGCCCATAATTGCACGCAGTCATGAATTTTAGAGATGGCGACACTGCCCTTCGGCTGGCAAGGGAACTGGGCGAGACACACTGGCAGGGCTCCAAGCTTTCCTTCTACCCAGACTTCACCATCATGGTGCAGGAAGCGAGGCGAAAGTTCACTGGAGTCAAGGCAACACTTAGAAATCTAGGATTGAAATATGGTATGCTATATCCTGCCTGGCTGCATGTTGAGGTGAACGGACGGTCACGTGTTTTTGATAACCCGGCAGAAGTGCAGGAGTTCTGCCATAAACATAAGCTGAATAACAAATGCCCTCTTGAGGAGGACAAACTTCCCCCTTCGCAGAATGGCTCGGACGCCAGTTTGGAACTTTTTTCGGGATCTGGCCATGGCTGAACTGATTAGCTGACATTGTGCCATGTGGAAACGTCATCTATGCAGGGATTTCGATAACTCTTTCTTTTAATGCTATATGTCATTTGCCACGTCGTTGTTGGGGGCGTGCCACCTCCCCTCATGGTGATCACTCTTAAGATTGTTGTGTGAATCACGCAAGTACTATTTATGGTTACTTTTCAGTACTACAGAGGAGACCTTAGTTTTGCACTGTTATTTGTTAATTATGGTTCTGCCTCTCTGGTTGGGAGGGAGGCTGGGTGGAGTGGAGGGGGGGTTTGGGGGGACACTGTTTAGTTGCACTGGGACATTTTTGCATGCACAGATTGGACGATTGTGATAAGTACGCTAGGCCGATTTTCATTCAATACTCACTCACATTTCCCCCATGACACAGATATGATATAACGCTGGCCCCTCTGAGGTTGTTATTGTTACCTGGAACGTCCGCGGGCTGAATAACACCCGGGAAAAAAGGCAGGTTACGCAATATCTACTGCGCCACAAGGTAGACGTGGCTTTCTTACAAGAAACGCACCTGCCTCCCACCGATCAGTCCCAATTTGCCGCAGGCTGGGGTTCACATAGATATTTTGCAAACTACAGCAACTACGCGAGAGGCACTGCAATACTCATCCACAAGCGGCTTCCATTCCACTTGAATTCGGTGCTCCGTGACAGCGAAGGTAGATATATTATTGTACTGGGCACTTTGCTGGGTCGCAAATTAGCTTTCGTCTGCATATATGGCCCCAACATGGATTCCCCCGACTTTTACTACTCCTTGCTTTCCAAATTGGCGCAGCTGGGCCCAGTTCCCCTCTTGGTGGGAGGTGACTTTAACATTGTCCAGGACTTATCGCTGGACTCCACATCTAACGCTCCAGATCCCAAACCACGGGCGAGGAGGGCGCTGAGCTCACTTTGCGAACACTTCAACCTAACAGACATTGGTAGGAAGCTAAACCCTCTTCGCACTGACTTCACTCACTACACCAGCTGTCATAACACGTGGACTAGACTGGACTATTGGCTGGTTTCCCCAGATTTGGTCAGTTGGTGCCAGCCGGTCAGGACACTCCTCGCACACTCTCAGATCACTCTCCAGTATTGTTAAATGTGAAGATACCTCGACCTGAGGGGCTTTGAACTGGCAGTGGAGGTTCCCCAGCCGCGCGCTTGATGATGACGTTCTCGAGAGGCATTGCGGGAGGCGAGTAGAGGATTACTTCACCCTTAACACCGGTTCAGTAGACACTGCCGCTATGCTGTGGGAGGGTTTTAAAGCCTAGATGAGGGGAGTCTGCATATCCAAAAGCGCTGGTGTCTTACGAGATTTACGCAACACATTAGCTCGGTTAGAGCGAGAATTAAGTACATTGGACACCGCGCTGCTTCAGACGGCCAGCTCTGACCTAGACGAACGTAGGCTAACCCTGCTGGCGGACTTTAGAGACACCGCTGAGAGGGAAATACTCTACATGGGAAAATACCATAACGCTAAGGTATATGGTGAGGGGGAGCGGCCGGGCCGTATGCTGGCCCAAATGATTAGACCCCCTATAGCAAGGCGTGTATCCCCGAATTGAAGTCCACTCAGGGGCTACACATCACTGGATCCGCTGGACATCCAAAGGGAATTCGTATCTTATTTTAAGGCTTTGTACACCACTTCAAACTGGGCCCGGATAATTCGGGCCAGGAGAGTTATCTATCAGAAATAGCACTGGTGTTCCTTGATAAGGTCATGCAGGATTTTCTGGCTATTCCCATAACGGAGGACAGCATAGACGAGGCAATCTCTGCCTTAAAGGGTTCCTCAGCTCCGGGACTCGACGGTTTCACAGCTGACTTTTATAAGGCCTATAAAGATTTATTGATTCTCCACCTCCTTGCCATGTATGCGGAGGCTCTTGAGCGACAGATGCTACCTCCCACCCTGCGTGAGGCGGTCATTATATTACTCCCCAAACCAGGTAAAGATCCTTTATTATGTGGCTCCTATCGTCCATTGTCCCTTCTTAACCTCGACTACAAAAATACTGGCAAAAGCTTTGGCGTGCCGACTGTCGCTATTAATGGAGTCCATAATCTCCCTGCCCAGTCTGGTTTTATACCGCACCGGTCGACTGCATTTAATTTACGCACTTTGTTTAACACACTACACAGAATCAACCCTGAAACTCCTGCGGCAGCCATCCTATTAGACACGGAAAAGGTGTTTGATTCCCTTGAGTGGCCTTTCCTGTTATCCATCACGTGCAACGAATGGGGATGCCGCGCGGATTCATTGCCACGACCGCCCTGCAGTTATATAGTCAGTCGATGGCCCGACTTAGACTGAACGGCACGCTGTCCCCCCCCTTCGCACTGTGATGCGGCACTAGACAAGGTTGTCCGTTGTCGCCGCTGTTGTTCATTTTAGCCATGGACCCCCTTATAAGACACTTTCAAGAGAAGCACTTGCACAGAGGATTGCAGTTTCGTACAGGTCCACTGTTAGTCTCATTATACGCTGATGACACTGTTTTATATGTTCGCAACCCCCAGATTAACTTAGACCCTCATTCGGGAAATATTGCGCTTTGGTGTGTATTCCGGACTGGGAATCAATTGGCACAAATCTGTAATCTTTCCGCTCACTGCCAGCACGGGTCCAATGGGAACTGGAGTTCCCTCTGGAGTGGAATACCGACTCGGTCAAATACTTAGGCGTTCATATACATCTTAATGTGGAGCAGATTATTCGTCGTAATTATGGGACCGCCGTAGCTAAATTGGAAACGCAGATTGAGAAATGGCTTCAACTCCCACTGTCCTTGGCGGGTCGAGTTTCCTCATCAAAATGGTCGTGCTTCCTAAATTTTTATATTTCTTTCAGAACATCCCTATCCCGCTCACAAAGACATTTTTTTAACACTGCAATCCCATTTAATAAGATTGGTGTGGGGGGGTAAGCACCCCTAGGGTAAGCTGGAAGGTGATGACGCTTCCCTGCGATAGAGGTGGTTTCCGGGTACTCTAATTTAAGACTATATTATTTAGCTGCGCAGTGTAGTTTCGCACAAGCATGGTACCACCCAGACGCCAGAATCCCCTATCTCCGACCTGAATCAGACCTAGTCCTACCAGACACCCTAGCTGCAGTCTTGCTGAGCGGGTTCCCCAGAGATCCCAATGATATCCAACCTGCCTCGACCACTAGTTGGGCTTGGGACCAGCTGCGCCGCATCACGCCACACTACACTACTCTATTCCTCAGATCTCCCACTCCCAAACCCTAAATTGATACCCATAACTAATGAAAAATTGATACAGAAGACGTGCCACAAATTTGACATTGTTAAGATGGGTGACCTGTTTCCTGACGGGCATGCCTTCGATCCAGACGATGATTCCCTCTTCCCGGATGCCTCCTTCATGGACAAATTCGCCCTTTGGCGATACCCACTCTGCCCTCCGGGCTACCTTTACAGACTACTGCCTTGAGCCCCCTTCCTTCCCTCCGCTTAGTATGGTGATTGGCAGTGAGAGGGGGTGCACATTGTGTCTAAACTATATAGGTCATGCGCTGCTCTTATGCCGATCAATGAGGATAACTTACGCAAAGCCTGGGAGGTGGATTTGGGTGGGCCGATTTCGGACGAACAATGGGATGCTCTGCTGTGCGGTCACGAACAAGATTTCCCTAAATAGCCAGGCATAAATTGATTCATTTTAAATTTCTTCGCAGAATGTACATTACTCCGGCCAAACTCCATAGAATAGACCCTTCCAGATCACATCACTGCGCCAGATGCCGCGCCCGAATGCCGATTTTGCCCACCTTGCTTGGACCTGTCCGAACGTACAAGCGAATTGGGTTGCCTTGCATAGGAAAGTGAGTGAAATGGTCAGGGTACCTATGACCCCATTGCCTGAGATTGCACTCTTGGGATACGTTATACAGTTCCCGCAGGCTACGCGCAGGTTTGTTGCTATTAGTTTGCTCCTTGCCAAGAGAGAAGTGGCGATTCACTGGGGTGGTAGGACTACGCCCTCGGTGAAGGGATTGCTAAAGAGCATGGCTTCTTGCTCTACCAATAGTGACAGCTATGCTACAACGCTCCCCCCCACTTCGAGGCCCAAAGACATCTGGGGTCCGTTCCGGGAGTATCTGCAGGCCCGACAACAAACCCCCTCCACACAAACAGTCCACGGTATAGTGCCTCCCGGGGTGGGCTAGACTACTGCACTGCGTATGGCGCCACTCGCTTCTTCGATAATATATCAATTCTGTTGCCGCAGGTACAATATGGCCGTACCAGATGTATGTAAACTAATTTTTTTGTTGTCCATGTGCTTGTGAATGCCCACACATTAGTGGACTGGGGGCTTTGGTAACTCTACTCTGGGGCGGCATACTATCAAATACTGCATTGTTAAATGTGTCAGTGGGCGATGTCCTTTTTGACTGCATGTACTTACCATGTTGTTGGTTTTCTGATCCCAGTGCACTATTGTAACTGTAAAAAAAAAAGCTAAATAAAGTGTTAAAAAAAAAAAAAAAATCAATAGAACTCCCCCAAACGACGCCAGAAGCTGCTGCAGGGAAATGAAAGGACGAGTAAACTCCACTAACCAAAACATGCTTCTTATGAGAGAAAAATGAATGTAGCGTTTCCTACCTTGGCAGAAGAAATCAATATGAGGGCCCCAGAACCTCCTAAAAAGCGTGTGCGCCTCAAGTTAAAACAAGAGCAACAAGCATTAGCCGCGCGGCCGTGAAACTGACACGGCCGCGAAAGTGAAAGTAATCGCGAGCGATAAAAGCCGCTGCGAGTTATCAGGGTGGGAAGCCAGATGGCGAGGGAAGCCAGATGGCGCCTGATCGCGCGTGCACGCGATCGTGAACGCAAGCTGGAGGCCAGCAAAAGCCTCTGGGTAGCACTCTAAAAAGCCACTTACTAAAAGTCTCGCCAGGGCAGCGCTTGCGCTGGCTCAGGCGAGACCTAAAAATACAACTCTTCTCTTGGAGAATTAAACCTCCAAGGGGCTCTTAAGGAGGCAAGGTTTGCCTCAACTCTGGGCGACCCTAAATTAATTTATACCTTCGAGGTTGTGCATTCAGCATTGCTACTAAAGCCCATGGTTTATTTCTGGGGATCAAAAAACACAATTTAGCTAGGCGATAATAATCTGTCCCTGCCTAAATCAACATTGTGCCATAACAGGCCCAACCATGTGACGTTTCGCTGCCTGCCCGACTGTTATAAACTTCAGTGTGCAAACAAACGCACCTTTAAAGTGGAAGAAATGCAACACATTTGAGAGAGAAATCTAGTTTGTTGTACGGCTCACCATCTGCATTATGAAACAGGCCACCCTTTCTGCTGCCAAATGTCTTGATCCCCCACTATAGTGCCTGGTCAGGGTTCAGGTCGGTCACCAAACAAAACGCTTGAGTGGCAAGATCAGCAGATACATAAAATAGGGGCATATTGTCAATATCTTCTTATCTATGTAATTTAATCTGTTGTAAACGGGTGAAAGATATGGAACTGTATAATATGCTTATTAATGTTATTTATATTGTAATTTTCTGATGAGGTCTGTGTAATATGTAAAAATAGTAACTGTTTGATTCATTACTTTAAATAAATATTGAATTTCTTTTTGGTCTAACCAACAAAAAAAACAAAACAAAAAAAAAGAGACTGCTCATCAAATGCAGTTAGCGCTCTAGATTCCTCCGAGTGTATTCTATCTTCCCTCTTGATGTGATCACATGGCAGGAGGATGTCACAAACATGCAGAGTACACACCCCTTTGAGGATTACTTTAAAAACACAAAATATAATGGTGTGCCAGAGCAACACATGCACCCTCCTTAGAATATCCATGAAATGACAGACGAGTGCGCTCACATAGGTCTTTCCACACGACCGCCGGTCAACAGACTCACACTAGT
This sequence comes from Calotriton arnoldi, assembly GCA_963921515.1. Classification (NCBI taxonomy): domain Eukaryota; kingdom Metazoa; phylum Chordata; class Amphibia; order Caudata; family Salamandridae; genus Calotriton; species Calotriton arnoldi. Next base: position 1,961,794 of record CAWUFW010001772.1, on the reverse strand, counting down.
TTTCACTATGACGTGCGCGCAAAGACTCCCGTCATGTACTTGGCCTCCCACACAGACATGCAGCACGGCTTGAGCTCAGCGCGGAGAGACGCAGTTCGCACACTCCTCAAAAACGCTGCTCACATGCTCCAGAATGCTGCTGCGGTCGCGCTCCAAACACGACGGTCACGCTCCAGTATTCAAATGCTGCCCAACACCACTCGACCAGTGACAAGTAAAGATAAATGAATTAAGCGTTTCACATGGCCCAAACGGCATATAGAAAAGGGGCTCACCACAAGCCAACCTTAGTCATCAGTACCTTGAGACACTTGCTGCCAGCTGTAAACTCCAACCTTGTCAGCGCTATATGCACAAATTAAGTTGAACAGTTACAAAACGTCTTTAATACCAGGGTTGTTCCAACACAAAGTTCAGGTAAAATGCTCCTTGCCTCACCGGGTCACTCCTCACCAGTGTTTCTCAACCATATGAAATAGGCCTCCCTCTGAGTCTGCTGCACACTCAAGCTGGCCTGTTAAAATACCCTGGAATGCAGGCTGTTTGGTGAAAGTAGACACTAGTGGGGCTGTCAGGTGCAATTCTCCCTTACAGGCTTCAACTTTTTTTCTTTGTAATCCTCTTAGTTCCTCTAGTTTCTTCTTAGTTTCTCGTTCCTCACGCGTAGTTTCTTTTCTGCTCGTCGCCAGTGTTACAATCAAAGATGTAATCTCGTAGGTTATAAAAGATGTAGGTTTATTAGGTTTGGATCAGGTTACAGGTAAATCAGGTAAAGCTCCACCAGGAGCAGCATCCTGCTGCTCAGCCCTTCTCAATCCAACCAAGCAAGGCGCTTTACTCCAATCAGTTCTTCTTTTTCTTCTCTCCCTATCAGGGCTAATCAGAGATACTTTGAACACTATGTCGTACAACCCAAAGACTGTGCCAATTGTGTCTTGTTGATTAACATCCCCAAGCTGATCATGACAAGGAGCCACGTAGGGGAAGATTGCTTAAAGCACAAAGTGGCACATTGGAAACGTCACATCAAGGGCTGTTGTTCTTTCATTTGTGACAACATTATTGGGGTTAAAAGGATTACTTCCTCTAACTCTAATTTTGACACGCTAAAATTAATTCTCACATCAAAGGCCATGCCCTGGACTTAAGGACCAGTCCCCCTTGCCTTTCAAGTATTCAGTTCAAATATCTCAGGCCACACCAGTATCAAGCCAAGAGTCCCTGCATGGTGCGTGCCAATTCCATCACCAGGCTCAGCAATATCGACTGACTTAGGGTGGCGGCCGTTCCACCCTGTGATCTATCTTTCTTGCGACCACTAAATTCCATGCTTCCTCAACCATAAATATCTGGTGGGGCACTTAGCACACACTACCCTCCTCGAGGGGTCGTCTTTGGCTGTTCTCGGTTCCGACCTTCGGCATGACAGCAAGCCCACAATTAGTGATGGTGTTATTTCGAACCCTCCTTGCTCTAGTACCATCACACTGTCCGACATGTCTGAGACCACTGCTCCTATACAGGGTCTTGTATCTTCTGAGCCTAACAACGTGCTTTTTGTTTCATGGAAAGTGGCTGGTCGTAGATCTAAAATAACCCTTACAGATTGGAATAAGTTCATGGACAAGTACGACATCGTCTTTTACAAGAGTCCTGGTCTTTGGGCCTGATCCACAGGCCAGGATATCTTAATAATTTCCTCTCAGCAATTCCCAGTTTGAGGGGTAGGGCATCTGAGGGTCTGGTCATTTGGTTAGAGCTTCACTAAATTGCAAAATACACCAGCTCAATATTAATTCCCCTGATATTTTGGGCATCCAGTTGGACATTGGTAGTACTGATCAAATAACCATTCTTAATGTTTGCATAAGAGGGCCAAGGGGTGGGTCAGTCCTGTGCACCTTACAAGTGATCGAGCATTTTCTCGATCAGCATCCCAACCAACACTCTCTTATTATAGTGGGTGATTTTAATTTAACATTCGAGCCCTTGACAATAATGATGTATACCTAACCAAGATTGAGTATTCTGTGTGGGCTGTCCCACTTTTAGATATTTCACCCATCAACCGATGGATCCGAGCTGCCCTTCATCTAAAGGCACTAAAAGTTTAGCATGGCCTGATGGCCCTCAATGGCCAAACTAAATCAGACCCCAAAGGTGCCCACACAAGTTGCAGTGACTACATTTTTGCTGACCTGAGGCTATGGCCAACGGTCATTGATAAAATTGTTTTAGAAAGAACAGAAAGTAACCATAATCCTCTATATTTGACCCTCCAGGCTTTTTGTGAGAATATTCCTTCTAACCCTTGTCTGCCTTCCCACACTTGGGATATTACTGTGGCTTCTAAACGCCACCTGAAATGGCAGCAGATGGTCGCTGTCCCTGAAATAATGGCTGCTATTCAACAGGACCTCAATGCAGTCCTCACCTATATCGAGTATGATCAACTTAGCTCTCCCGACCAACTGCTGCTCACATACAGGGCCTTTTTTTAAAGTATTTTAGGTAATTTTACTATTCCAAATTTATGTAACAGGCAAGGTACTGGTAAACACAGCTCTTGGTTTAACAAAGAATGTCGTCTACTTAACCGTTCCTTAGTTAAAGCCATTAAAAGCAAAGACATGGTTCGTATCCCCTTAAAAAGGCCATCATTAACGCTAAAAGGAAATGGGACGAACAGAGGTGGAAGGTCCTTTTGGATACATGCTCAGCCAGCGATCTCTCTAGGTTTTGGTTGCTGGTTGCACTGGGTGGCTCCACTGCTGCACTGGACCCTTCAAACAATGTTCCTGCTTCTGTTTGGGTTGATTATTTTTGCAATCTTTATTCTGATGATTCCCTGACCCCAACCCAGGCAACTACTGCTATTGCTCCTCTGCTCGCTATTTGCCTTGTTTGACATTGCTGACATCGTCCAGTCCCTTAATGCTGTCACGCGCGGACAAGCAGCCGGCCCAAAGGTGTTCCAGCAGATATATTCTTATCTGATCCAGAGACTTGGCTGTGTTATATTTTAGCCATAGCCAACGCCATTGCTACAAGGGCTCCTATTCCTTACTTATGGAGGGGTGCAATAGTATTACCTATACACAAAAAAGGTGATCGCTCTCTACCATGTAACTATAGGCCTATCAGTCAAATAGACTGCGTCCAAAAAATCTTCTGTCACTAGCCAAAATTCAGGATTGGATTCTGGAGAACGAGGTTCTTAGTCCATTCCAATCTGGTTTTCGTCGGAAGGTCTCAGCTAACGACCAGGCCTTCTGCTTCATGCTGATCTACTGGAGGAATGTTTTGATCGGCAAGGGCAGCGTTTACGTTGCCTTCTTTGACCTAAAATCAGCTTTTGATTTGATACCTCGGCCTGGCCTTTGGAAAGTTCTTGCTGATCTGGCAATGCCCCCTCATATATTATAGCTTGTAAATTGTTTACATGAGGATAATTATGCGTGCATTAGGTGGGGGTACAGGGCCAACTGACTGATAGGGTACCCATTCACAAAGGCAATCACCAGTGGTGCGTTCTGGCACCCACTCTGTTTTCAATATTCATTAATGACATTGTCCACTTCTTGCCGCAGGTTGATACGGACGCCCCATCTTTGGCACAAACCAAAATCCTGATCCTCCTTTTTGCAGACGACACCTTGTTGATCTCCAAGATCCCGAACGGGTTCCAGAAACTCTTGACTCGTTTCGACAAGTTTTGCGCTGCATGTGGCTTGGAGATCAACACTACTAAAACCAAAGTGATGTCCTTTAACCAACATAAATATTTTATGGGTGGGTTCTTCCTGGGGATGTTCCTCTTGAGAAGGTTGATTCTTTTGTGTATCTTGGGGTCAAATTTGTGGGGGATATGTCTTGGCATCCTCATAGCAACAAGGCAGCTATTAAACTCAAGTAGACATTTGGTGTGCTACTTAAGGAATTTTCCTCGTCCCGCACTAAATCTATTTCACCTACCCTTAAGATCTATGAGACTAAAGCGCTGGGCTCTGCCTTGTATGGGGCAGAATTGTGGGGCTGTTCCAAACATGAGAAATTGACCAGAACTGAGAATGCATTTCTCAGAAATCTTGCTTCTCTACCTCCTAGTACCCCATTGTACCCATTGTTAATAAACTGGGAGTAGCAGGGGTGTCAGGTAAAATTTAATTGCGTCCCCTATTGTACTGGAGACGCCTGTGGACCATTATGTTGAAAGTCTTAAGGATGTCATCAAGGCTGATCAATTTAGCAAGGTTCCCTGGCTATTGAAAATTAAGTTAGCTTTGTACTCATTCAGGATGCACAACTTGTGGGACCACCCAGATTCGACCAATTTCTTGTCTAAGGCCCTTGTGAAAAAGCAGTACTGGTCAGTATTAGTGGCTGGGGAATCTCGCAGAGCAGTTTGCTCCAAACTTACCAGTGATTTAATTGACTTTAAGCCCACTTTTTGCTTTGAGTCATTTTGGGATCTAGTGTCAGTCACACTGAATAGGAAGCTGTATTTCCGGTTCCAAGTTGGCACCACACCACTCAGAGTGTTCACTTCAGGTTGGGTTGGAGGGGGAGATGCCATGTGTCCAATTTGCATTCTTCAGAAGAGAGTATGCCACGTCTAATTTGCGTGCCCAGGTTATGCCTCCCTCGTCGCACTTGGCTAGTCCCTATATGCAGGTTACTTGGTGGACCCAGCCATTTGGTTGCTCTTCGCATCCTAAGGGTGTGGACTGCGATCTGGTAATAGCCATTTCTTTTTCTAAATTCCTGGGTGCTATGTGGGTGCTCTGTAGGAAGGCATTTCCTCTCTCTGCTACTTGGCTCTGCCTAGACTCCCTCCCAGGCTTCACCTTGCTGTACCGTTTTGTAAATGCCTAGTAGCAAGCTATGTATCTTCATTTTTGGCAGCCATATGTATTGCCTAGGCAGCCAATGGGTGCTAGCACGATGTATGATTTTGCACTTGTGCTCATGTAAGCCTTGTTTTATATATAGCATTCAGGTGTTTTTTATTCACATTTTCCTATGAAAACTTTTATGCATGTTTTTAGCTGTTTTATTCTATTTATACTGCTTGTACTTTTATGGCCCTGGAGGCCGAAATAAAGTGATTTTAACAGAAATTAACTGAGTATCGGATGTAGTACTACATGAGTACTTTTTTATGTACTCTTAGATGACTTTGTGAATCAGTCCCAAAACATCCAACTCACTATTAGTAAAAGTACAGAGGGCATAGTCCTTTGTATTTGTACTAATTTCATTTGAATATTGTGTGAATATTGCCACTGTATTCCCATTTTAGGTGTTTTGGGAACTGATTCACAAAGTCATGTAAGAGTAAGTAAAATAGTATTACAGGAATACTACATTCCATACTCAAAATGCATTTGTGAATAAGCCCCAACATTTATAATTCATGCCTTTATGAATTTGGCATAGCAGATGTATAGTTAGTTAGGTTTACCACTTTACATATAAATTCACAAATTTCTGAATCTGATGCAACAGAAGGAAAATCTCATGGGTTACAGAATTAGTGAGCTTGAGCGTTCCAAATCATTATTCATTCACCATACTGAACCACTAATCATCTCAGCCACTACTATCATCGCCCACTCAAAATCTATGACCGTTGGCATTGAAGCCAGATCAAGCACTGCTAGTGGTCACGGCTTTGTGGCACATGCACTATATTCCCAGAGTTATTGGGACAGGTGGTGCCTATTGTGGTACCTCAGGTAATGTGAAAGTGCCTAGAGGGCTTTTCAATTCGGGTGCAAGGAGCTTCAGATAGCCAGAGGTTCATCATGTAGGTGAGCCAGTGCTTTACAGCCTGCATCAAGCAGCTTATTGCAGTCAAGTAAAGTCAAGGGCAATCAATAATGTCCAGGAGGAGCAGCTAAATAACACCAGCATGCACAATGCACCCCACAACAATGTCATGTTGGTCCAACAGAAATAGTCTTTTCTCCCAGTAGACCAAGAAGAACACAGAGGCATGCAATGCCACTCATTCATTAGTGTAATATCCATCATTCATAAAAGGACGAGGGCCTTCTCACTGCTAAATGTTGTGAACATTATTTGCTCTGAAGTTTGTAAGGTGTCTGAAGATAACTGCGCAACTTGGAGAGAGGATGTTGTCTGACGGCTAGACTGCCGACTTTGGAGCTGGGAAACCAAGGTTCAAGCCTCAGGGTCGACTCCACATCCTGTGATTCTGGGCAAATCACTTAATCTCCCCGTGCCTACCCAAAATATGAATGTGTCCTTGTGTAAGGTAACTGGTGCTCATGTAAAGCGCTCCAATACCTTCGGGTCGAGTTTGCGCTATATAAATCTGCAACAACAAAAAAACTATGTATGGAGCATTTTGTTCTACCTTGGAATGGTAATCCTTGTTCTGCTATTTGACGGTAAGGCATTTAATTGAAGGTTCTTCTGGACCTGAAGTGAAGAACTGAAATGTCAGGGCTTCCCTGAATAAAGTCTTAAACTTTGATCTTTTTTTGATCAGCCGTTGTGGTGGTCTTCAGTGTAGGTGTAATATGGACTTCACTGCAAAAGCAGAATATGAGCTGGCTACATAGTTTAGTAACTTCTGGAGTTTGATGTGTACCTTAGTTGGAATGCCCATAAAGACGGCATTGCAGTTTGACAATTACCCCTGTAAGGATAAGAGAGATTATATCCAATATTTGTTGGGGCAGAAGGCAACCTAGTAACTAATGAACGTCGTAAAACTCATGTTTTGTTTGTTTGATGTTTTTGTTGTATGAAGGAGTGGTCTTTGTTGCACTGTAGTCCCAAGTTAAGAACCTTCAAAGTGGGTGCAAGGGATCCCAATACTTTCAGACATCTGACGGCAAACTATGTTGGGTCGACCAGGCCCAAGAGCAGGATCTCTTTGTGCCACTAAGTAATAGTACATTTTGGTGCATTCAATATTGGACATTGTGCCAGTCTCCTAACCCCTCTCTAATTCTGAGGTGAAGCTCTGTGCCTTCTGTATACATATGCTGAGCTTTTCTTTCCCAAAACCTGGGTGCATGAAAGGATGTCAAGGACACAGAACCAATAAAAAGGGCAAACACAGTAGAATGTGTGCATGCAAAATTCTCATTTACTTTGTGATTTTCAAGGCACGCTTTGCAATTTGAAAGCAGGCTGTGACATGGATCCCTGCTTGCAATTCTCAGTGGAAATTATGCATTCTTAACAGCCAATTGATTCAATACTTCATCATAGCTATTCATTTGTTATGCATGGCTTCCATAGGAAGCCTCTGTCATTTACATAAGATTCTAAATCTGGTAATTCACTGCTATGACATTGCAACAGTTGATAATAAAACACGTTATCCACTGTTGCTAGGTCCCTTAATCCAGAATTTCAATTTTATTTGATCATGCATGGTTAATAAAAACCGTTACATGTTTAAAAGAAAAGGGCTTCTACATGCATGGCGGCGGTCACATAGGAGATGAGCTCTAGTGTCGTCCAATCAGCGGGGACAATTATCCTTAACACTCCCACATGGGCACAAGAACCCTAGTGGACGTAGGGTGTGAGAGTACAACATCTGGCCCAACTGGACGGTGGAAGGGGTCCCACCTGGAGGAGCAGACAGCGAAGGAAGGCAAGGCCGGCCCTAGGGGAAATCTAAAGTGGCAGGCGAAACGCTGGGCCAGCAGTGATTTGCTAGGCCTGGTGCAGGAGTGGAGCGGCGAGGCGAGGGACAGCCGGTAATAACCCTCAGGGGGAACCCGATTGGCCGCAGGATGTGAGGGGTTGCCATCTGGCCCAGTTGGAGGTGGAAGGGGCACTCTCTGGAGGAATGCACGGCGTGGAGAGGCAAGACCGGAACCGAGGTAAATCCAAGATGATGGGCACAATGCTGGGCCGGCAGTGACAGGGAAATCCAAAATGGTGGGCACAACACCTGGCCAGCAGTGACTAGCCCGATGCAGGAGTGGAGTAGAGGGGTGAGGGACCACAGGGAGTCACCCTCAGCAGGGGGAGAACTGATGGGATGACACGTGCCCCCCCTTTTCGTATCATAGACAGCAGAGTGGTGAGGATCAGTCTCGCCCTAGGAAACAAGTGGCCTCAGCGGCAATGGGTGTTTGGCCCTGGGACGCTCTGCCCTGATACCACAAAGACACTCAATGCATCCAAATAAAACATTGGAGACTTGTTGAGTAGAAATGTTCCCCCCAACACCTCGACCAGCGGACCACCTTTGGAGTGGCCTGGGGCTCTTTCAGAAGTTGCTGGAGCTGGGGGAACACCGACAGGGATGGGCCTTGGGTGGCAGATGACCCAGCCTCCCTCCTTTTTTCATGTTGCCGGGGGCAGGTGGGATATCAGGCGAACCCAGGGGGGCCAGATTGTGGGGTGCTTTTTCCACGGGGTGTTGTTGCAGGGAGCCATAGTAGTGATGATACAGTGAGGAGGCTGTGCCTGGGGTGGCAGCCCCATTAATTCCTCAACAGCCACAAGTGGGTCTGTGAGCGGACAGACCACAGAACCCATGGCCAGCTGGCCAGGTGCGGAGAGGCCTTGAGATGGCGAGGGCGGTAACACAGCAACGCACCGGGGGAGCCAGGACTGAGTGGATGGGGGGGGGCAAAGGCCACACTGGATATGGCGCAGAGTTGGATCTGGGAGTGCATACAACGATGATACTGGCAGCAATAAGAGAAACAAAGACTGCTCTGGAGCAAACGATTGATGCAGTGGCCCATGACGTGGGACTATTGAAGGCAGGGCACTGCAAATTGGGAGATAGGGTGACGGGGATGGAATCCATGCTCTCCAATTTGAAACCAGCAATAACAGTGGAGGGAGCACTTATTGAGGCACTGGAAAAGACAGTGGCAGGCTTGGAGAGCAAACTGGATGATGCAAAGGGACATTACTGCCCCAACAACGTGCAGTTGGTTGGAGTCCCGGAGAAAGTAGAGGCCCCCGGCATGTAGTTGTTCCTTGACTATTGGCTCTCCTCAGTGGTGCTGGAGGGGAAAATGTTTAAGTGGTTTACAGTGGAATGGGCGCACAGAGTCCCTGGGTGCCCTCCGGCACCCAGGGCATCACCAAGGGCAATCGTTGCCCATTTGCCGAATTTCCGGGACAGGTACAATTCCTGCAGATGGCGTGGACACATGTTCCATGGCCACTGGAGGGAAGGAGTGTGAGCTTATACCCTGATTACACAGTGGCAGTCCAGAAACAACGGGAATCCTTCTTAGGTGTCAAAAAGCACCTCGGACACCTGAACATTCAGTATGCCCTCTTCTTTCTGGTGAAGCTCAGGATTATCGATCAGGGAACTTCCCACTTCTTCACAACAGTGGCAGAGGCTTGGTCCTAGCTGGAGGCCGGGGGGGTACCTGAAGCCAGGACAGGGGTGAGGGGGCCTGTGAAGATGGCTGGCAGGAACCCCATTGGTGCTGCAGAGTGCACAGACACCTCTTGTCGGCCCTTATGAAGGACCAGGCAGAAACGGAAAGGGCTAGGATGGTGGCTGCTATACAGCAGAGGCAGACCCTGGAGGTGGTCTACCGGTGGGAGTCCTTTGAGGTAGACTCGGAAGACTCGGGAATGGATCACCAGCCAAAGTGGCTTGACTGGCGTTTTGCCGCCTCCCAGCGTAACGGCAATGGCAGCTGATGAGATAATTTAACGTAGGACCCTGGATGTAAATCAAGATCCTGGCCAGTCTGACTATGCAGGGGAGTAAACCCGGGGGGGGCGTGGAGGCTCATATGCAGTTACGCTGGTTGCCCAAGCCACAAATTGCCTCCTATTACTGTTGTGTGAGTTACTTGTGTTAAATGTTAAAAATGATGGGGCGACAGACACCTCAGCAGTTAGGGAAGTCGGTAGTTTTAAGCCTGCAGCACAAGAGTGTAGGGAGGGTGTTGTCATTACGGGAGGTTAAGGGGAAGGAGCAGCACAATGCTCACAGGGAGGGCCACCACATCCAGGGAACTAATACAGAAGGGCTATTTCCGAGGACAGATTATGGCTGATCCCTGGATACATCGAATTGGCGAGGGGCTCCCACTAAAAATACTGTCATGGAATGTTAATGGCCTACGGAGCAAGTTAAAATAGGGAATAGTGACCAAATATGCGGGCCAGACACAATTCAGACATAATTATGTTGCAGAAGACGCACTTGGTGGAAAACAGCTGTGATTTCCTCAACCGGGGGTGCTAACGGCTCCTGGCCCACACTGGCTTCTCCAGCCGAAGTCTCTGCCCCTACAAGTGATTAACACATGGTTGGACCCCCAGGGATGCTATGCGGTGGTGACTGGCAGTTGGAATGGCATAAGGTTGGTGGTGGCCTCCCACTGCAAGGGGAAGCGGTGGTGAAGCTCAGAGAATGAATAACAAACATTCCAGATACCCTGCTACTGGTGGGGGAAGACCTTAGTTTAACTCTCAAAGGGGACATGGACTGATTGACTAGTTTGGGGAACACCTGAAGGGAGTATAACCATTGGGGAGACTTCTTGGATGTGACCAGACTGGCCAATTTATGGAGGGTCCATAATCCCTAAAGATGACAGTACTCCTATGCCCTCAAATTCCATGTGGTCAATGCCCAGGTTGGAGTATCTGTTGGTGCCGCACCATCTAGAGGGAGCCTTTGGGAACATGGAATACTTACCCAGTGGGGTCTCAGACCATGCCCTAGTGGTGACCTCTCTTCAGACGGGACTGCATAGACCTGAGAGGGTGTGGAGACTAGGACCCTAAGAACACACATATAAGAACCCAAAGGATATGATGAGACAAACCACCAAACATAATTTTAAAGAGGGTACGGTGAGCTCTAGTGCAATAGTTTGGGAGGCATACAAAATGGTACTGAGGGAAGACCTGATAGCCCATGTCACAGGGAAAAAGCCGGACAGGGAGAAATCGTGCAGGAAACTGGAGGATGAGCTGATACAAGGGAAGGCTGAATATGTGTCCCACCCTACGAGGGAATGGGCACTGGGACCAGAGGCACTGAGGAAGGAATAGTGAATACAAAGAGTATGCAGTTCCTAACTGATAAGGGGGGGGGGGGGGAAACAGGCTTGTGTGGTCATGAATTACAGGGGGAACGGGGGTTCCTCCTGTTGGAATTAGGGCCCTCACACACCCGGCTGGGTGTCATGCTTCAACATAGGGCATGCTCCTCGTCAGGTCGGCGCTGCAATACCTGACGGGCTCCCTATGAGGGGCTCTTTGGCGGAGATCTTTTATTCCAAATTGCCGTTTGGTGCGGTGGGGGTGAGGGGCCTAAACAGTGTAGATGGAGTGAGTGAAGGTAAGTGACCCGAAGGAAGATTAAAACAGGAAATGGAAGTTCCAAAGAAAACAATTTTAGTCAGTAGGCCTTCCATCCTGGTTAAAAAGATGAAAGGCGCACTTCTGAGGTAAGGTCTCATATTAGGCTCTATGTTATGTGGTCAACATGTTTCTCCCCTAATAGTCATGTGATCTAGCGGCGATTCGTCAGGACCTAGTAAAAACAGATCTATCTACACAAGGGTGGTTGTCTGGTGATATTGCCCTGATAAACCAACCTAAACCATACTCTCAGTGTAGTACCTGGTAAGACATGACCAACCCTAACTGGGTCTGTAATCTACAGCATCAGTACCCGGCAGGTCAGACACATGGAATTTCCTTGTGTCGTTTGCTTAATAGCAACACACCCGCAGACCTACCCACTGCTGCTGGGAACCGGCAGCAGTGGGTAGGTCCGCGGGTGTGTACTACACTGAGAGTATGGTTTAGGTTTGTTTATCAGGGCAATATCACCAGACAACCACCCTTGTGTAGATAGGGAGCCCGTCGGGTATTGCAGCGCCGACCAGACGAGGAGCATGCCCTATGATGAAGCATGACAATCAGCCGGGTGTGTGAGGACCCTAATTCCAACAGGAGGAACCCCCGTTCCCCCTGTAATTCATGACCACACAAGCCTGTTCCCCCCCCTTATCAGTTAGGAACTGCATACTCTTTGTATTCACTATTGTTTGGGCACATATGCTGGCCCTGTTAAAAGCCCTGAGTCCCTCCTTTGTAATTCACTGAGGAAGGAATACCAGAGTCTGGCCCAACAGGAGGCAAGTCAGCTCTTCAGAAACAAGCAGGGTAGGTTGTATGAAATGGGAAATAAAGCTGGGAAGCTGCTGTCCTAGTTAGTCAAAAAGGAGAAGGGCCAAAGATGGGTACACAGGGTGTACACCCTGGGGTGATCCCAATTGGAGACTCTGGATGAAATAGCTCAGGACTTTGCAAAACACCTGAGTGGGGTGCACCCCTTGAGACTGGAGGAGATTGTGCCCGACAGGGGGAAGTTCGTTAGGGACCTTCTGGTTCCCCGCCTCCAGTAAGAGGCACGTAGAGCCCTAGAGGTGGAAATGACTGAGGAAGAAATCTCTGAGAGGGGGAACCCAGCTTAGGAGGCGAATGGCCCCAGACTTGAACGGTTTCCCATCAAAGTTCTTCAACTGTGTGAAATCCCACATAGTGCCCCCCATGAAAGCCATGTTTGAGGAAGCATTGCAGGAAGGAATCCTACCCATGGATTTGAGGCAGGCCTATATAGTCCTCATTTACAAAGACAGGAAGCTGAGGGAAGACTGTGCCTCCTATAGGCCGATATCCCTACTGAATATAGTTAGCCAAAATCCTGGCCAAGGTGCTTGTGTCCACAGGCTCATGAAGGTGACAGATGCAATTATAGCCCCCGGTCAATCGGCCTTTATGCCTTACAGAGCAACCAGACATAACCGTTGTCGCCTCTTTGGTTGTCTGGCCCCGAGGAATCAGATTAGTGGGCCGGCGATACTGCTATCACTAGATGCTGAAAAGGCATTTGATTCTGTGGAATGGCCATACCTTTTGGTAGTTCAGCGGAAAATGGACTTTGGACCAATGTTTTTGAAATTGGTCGGGCTGTTATATCGGGAACCACTGGCTCGGGTTTGAATAAATGGGGCATGGTCAATGGAATTTAGTCTCGGCAGGGGCACTAGACAAGCCCTCTTCTGGGTCCCATTTTAAGCCCCTGATTTGGATGTCACCCCGACCCAAGTCGCCAGAGGCTCGATCACAAGTGGATCAACGTCGGGAGCCCTGTTGGTTTCAATGAGGAAGCTCCGGTCAGAACAAACACTGCAGGCTCGGGTATGAAGATATTCTTGAGGCAACCACCGGTTGGAGAGGTAAGTTGGGATGTCGAGGGATGCCGGGACACCATCTGTTGGGCCACCCAAGGCCGTGGTGCGTCGAGTGCAGGGGTGTCTTTTGGCGTCGGGCTTTCCTTACTGGCTTCGGTCCCAGTCAGGGGATCCTCCAGAGAGAGACTGCAGGCTTCGTCAGGAGACTTGAGTTAGGTCAGGGATCACCAGATCCCAGGTCAGGATCGCCGGGGAGTCCTCCTCGTGGTGTTAAGCCTCTTGAACTCGGGCCGTGGGAGTCGGGTGAAGAGTGGCTCAGACTCGAGGATTTGGCCGGAGCCAGAGTCTGTTGGTGAGCAAATGCAGTGCTCATGGGAGACAGAGTCTTGGTAGGGAAGGCAGGGCAGGTCCTCCGGGTTCCGGGGGGGGAGCTGCTGGCTGCTGGACACACAGGGGTTTTGCTGGAGCAGGTTGAGGTCTGGACAGGCCGGTAGGGCGGGGCCAAGTCAGTTGGTGTCCTCCTTCTTCTTTCAGCACAGCTCTTCGGTCCTTCTTCTCTTCTTCTTTCTTGTCTGAGGAGACAAGGTTCAGGGTTGCCCCTAAATACTAAATTAAGGGGCGTTTCAGGTAGGTACAGGTCGGGACTAATGGGTCCCTTCCTTGTGGTGGGTACACCCACTATTACGCCACCCTCCAGTGGTAGTGGGGCATAAGCCTCACTCTGGTTGGCTGGGTCCCCCCATCTTCAAGATGGCGGGGACTGAGAGTTGTGCATCACCTCGCCTCCCCCACCTGAGGGATGGGGTTGGCAAAGGTGGGCACACCTCTCCTCCTATCTTGGTTTTCCTGCCGATTCTCTCGCCCAAGTGGGGGTAAGAACCGGTGGGGGCCAGTTTGCTGGGAGCAGAAAATGGCTGGGACAGCTCCCAAAGGTGGCTAGCCTTCGTGGACCATGCCAATCCTGGGGGAGGAGGCTTGGCACCTCGACCCAGTATGGGCTTTGTTTCAGGACCTTGAGAGCGAGAGGCTCTCTACCCAGGGGTCCAGAAACATGTCTGGTGGTGGCAGCTGGCGAGCAGCCACTCAGCCAGGACACTAGAGTTAGGTCATTTTTCAGGGGGCATCTCTAAGACGCCCTCTGAGTGCATTTGTCATTAAATCCCACACTGGCATCAGAGTGGGTTTAATGTGCTGAGACGTTTGATACCAAACTTCCCAGGTTTCAGCAAAGCCATTATGGAGCTGTGGATTTCGTAATGACAAACTCCCAGACCATATAATCTTTATGGCTTTGCTGCACTTAAAATGTCTAAGAATGGACTTTAGACACTTTAGGGGTACAGGGTTCATGCACATGTACCCTCACCAGTGGTATAGTGCATCCTGCTAGAGGGGTGGCTTCCCTTTATTATAAAGCGATACCAAAGGGGATGATGGATGGAGCGTTTGAGCTAATCAAACACTCACCCCCAGTCAACAGATCTGGGTTTAATCCATCATCATTCTTTAGCTCACTCCACCACCCCAGTTCAGACATGGCCATATGCAAATCAGTCTGACCCTGTGCCTCATGGGAACAGTCCAGCCCGAACTGCCAAGCCATGTCTTCCCTGGACCAGAAACAAGCATCCTGGGACCGGTTTCTGGCTATTCAGCCGTCATCAGCCAGAGCTAGCTTGAATCCAGTGGCAAAGTGAGCAAGGGACCCACGTCTGGGCATACCCTGCCAACTTAGGGCGAACAAAGCGATACCAAAGCGGATGATGGACGGAGCGTTTGAGCTAATCAAACACTCACCCCAGTCAACAGATCTGGGTTTAATCCATCATCATTCTTTAGCTCACTCACCACCCCAGTTCAGACATGGCCATATACAAATCAGTCTGACCCTGTGCCTCATGGGAACAGTCCAGCCCGAACTGCCAAGCCATGTCTCTCCCTGGACCGGAAACAAGCATCCTGGGACCGGTTTCTGGCTATTCAGCCGTCATCAGCCAGGCTAGCTTGAATCCAGTGGCAAAGTGAGCAAGGGACCCACGTCTGGGCATACCCTGCCAACTTAGGGCGAACAAAGCGATACCAAAGGGGATGATGGACGGAGCGTTTGAGCTAATCAAACACTCACCCCCAGTCAACAGATCTGGGTTTAATCCATCATCATTCTTTAGCTCACTCCACCACCCCAGTTCAGACATGGCCATATGCAAATCAGTCTGACCCTGTGCCTCATGGGAACAGTCCAGCCCGAACTGCCAAGCCATGTCTTCCCTGGACCGGAAACAAGCATCCTGGGACCGGTTTCTGGCTATTCAGCCGTCATCAGCCAGGCTAGCTTGAATCCAGTGGTAAAGTGAGCAAGGGACCCACGTCTGGGCATACCCTGCCAACTTAGGGCGAACAAAGCGATACCAAAGGGGATGATGGACGGAGCGTTTGAGCTAATCAAACACTCACCCCCAGTCAACAGATCTGGGTTTAATCCATCATCATTCTTTAGCTCACTCCACCACCCCAGTTCAGTTCTGATTTGTTCTGCATTCCGTCCATCAATTGTGTGTCTTTTGATTTCTCGCCCTAAGTGCGCCAGGTATGCCCAGACGTGGGTCCTGGGCTCACTGTGCCACTGGAATCAAGCTATCCTGGCTGAAGAGGGGTGAAACCCCGAAACCGGTCCTAGGATGCTTGTTTCCGGTCCAGGGAGGACCTGGCTTGGCAGTTCGGGCTGGACTGTTCCCATGAGGCACAGGGTCAAGACTGATTTGCATATGGCCAGGTCTAAACTGGGGTGGCATGGTGAGCAAAAGAATGATGGATTTAACCCAGATCTCTTGACTGGGGGTGAATGTTCTGATTTGTTCTGCATTCCGTCCATCAATTGTGTGTCTTTTGCTTTCTCGCCCTAAGTGCGCCAGGTATGCCCAGACGTGGGACCTGGGCTCACTGTGCCACTGGAATCAAGCTATCCTGGCTGAAGAGGGGTGAAACCCCGAAACCGGTCCTAGGATGCTTGTTTCCGGTCCACGGAGGACCTGGCTTGGCAGTTCGGGCTGGACTGTTCCCATGAGGCACAGGGTCAAGACTGATTTGCATATGGCCAGGTCTAAACTGGGGTGGCATGGTGAGCAAAAGAATGATGGATTTAACCCAGATCTCTTGACTGGGGGTGAATGTTCTGATTTGTTCTGCATTCCGTCCATCAATTGTGCGTCTTTTGCTTCCCTTTATTATAGGCAGTGGGTTGTAGCTGTGTGCCATGTCGACTCTTCACTTTTTTTTTATTTATTAATCTTTTTATTGAAACATGGAACATACATACAACAGAAAACTCAACCCCAGCAAAACAGAACTAATTCTGACAGGGGGAGGTCTCAATCCGTGGGGCCCTCAATACTGGCCTAGCAACCTGGGGCCCCACCCTCCACTTCAGTAAAAAGCCTAGGGGTTACCATAGGCAACGACCTGTCCTTAAAAGTGTACGTAGGCACGGTGGTCTCCGCCTGCTTTCTACAGCTACGAAAAATCAGAAAAATAAGCAGGCTATTGTCCCACGCTGCACTGGTCCAGGTGGTGATAGCTCTGGTCCTGTCTCGTCTGGACTACGCAAATGCCACCTACCTGGGACTTCCACTCGGCCTTACCAAGCGACTTCAGCTGGTACAGAACCAAGCGGCCCGACTAATACACAAACAGCCCAGATGGCAACACGCCTCCCCCCTCCTCAGGAAGCTGCACTGGCTCCCTATTCCCCAGCGATGCGCCTTCAAAGTCGGCTGCCTGGTGTTCAAATCCCTATACAGTCGCAGCCCCAAATTCATTGACAATCTCATCTCTCGCTACACCCCCACTCGGAATCTCCGTTCAGCCCAACTCCACCTTCTGACAAAACCCACCTTCAAACTGAAACACCAAGGGGGCTGCAGGTTTGCGACCCTAGCCCCACGCCTGTGGAACTCCATCCCCCTGGAAATCAGACTTGGCACCAACCTGCTCAAATTCAGAAAATCTCTCAAAACCTGGTTATTCACACAGGTTTACGAATAATCTGCTCCGGACTGGTAACCCCCTAGTTTCTCAGCGCCATGAAACCAACCGGTGTACGAGCGCTCTACAAGTCCCCGTTAAGATAAGATAAGATAAGAAAGACATTACCGGTACAATCACAGGCATTCTCGCTGATTCGCTAAAAACCCCATCTTCTACCCCCATGTGTGGTGGTTAATAATACAATTGGGTCGAGTGGTCCCTACTATTCTTTTTGAATTTCCTCCTTCATAGTCCACGATATGTCTGCCATGCCCTCCATATTTTCTCTCCTTTTTTGGGGCAACCTCTCCCTTTATAGACTGCTAGCTCAGCTTGCCAGCACCAATCCATACTGTTTTCCCAATCTTCCACTGTGGCAGGTGCAGTCGCACCTCACGTTCTGGCGATATTACGTTTTGTCACTATCGCCGCCAGAGATAGCCATTGTTGTGTATGTCTTGGCCAGTCTTCATTTGCCCCTGTTATCAAAAGAAACCATTTGGGATCAGCCGGCACCTTCATACCCACTACCTCCGTCATTCTTCGGGCTATCTTTGTCCAGTAAATTTGGAGAGTCAGGCATTCCCAAAGCAGGTGGAAGAATGAACCCTCTTCCCCGCACCCCCTGTGACATCTGGTGGTTTCACACCGCCCCATTTTGAACAGGGCTGACCTCACATAATACACTCTATGTAGTATTTTCAGTTGTATTAGGCGGAACCTTGCCCGTATCACCACCTCCCGTGGACCCTGCAACACTTCTGCCCACTGTTCCTCGTCAAATGCGCCTACGTCTTGTTCCCATGCTACTTTGAGCATGGTGGTGGGGTCTGGGGCATTATTAATTATCTTTTTATAGAATAGGGAAATGGTTTTGTCCCTGATCTGTTCTGTTAGGACCCTGTCTTCTAATGGCGAAGCTTCTGGCAGTGCATCGCCTTCCCTCAAATATTTCCGAATTGCATGTCCCAATTGGATATATCTCAGCCATTCTCCCTTTCCCATCTCATAGTCACTCTGTAGGTTCTTAAACTCGATATATGCTCCTCTTCTCCAGATATCACCCAGTTTTTCCAATCCAAGAAGCTCCCATTTAGCGAAGCCTTCTAATCTACCGACTTCTCCCAGGTAGTCGCCCACCCAGAGTGGAGTCATCCCCGATAGTTCCCCCCCCATCCCAAATATTTTGTGGCTGTCTTCCATACTTTCACTACTATTTTGGTGTGTGTGGGGAGATGCTTGTCAATTCGGTTCATATATAATAATCCTAGGGGGCCCTGTGTCCCCATGAATAGCCTATCTACCCTATATGCTGGCTCTGACCTGTCGTCGAACATCCAGCCGTTAACATTTGTCAATTGCGATGCCCAGTAATATCCTCGTATTCGACTCTTCACTTTGCTTTGCACCAAATCACGCAGCCTGCAATGGCAGTGTGTGTGTGTTAAGGTACAGGGCCTCTAAGGGTGGCACAATATGTGCTGCAGCCCTTAGAGGCCTTCCCTGGTCACAGTCCTCTTAGTACCTATGGTAGCCTTTACAAGGTACTTACATGTGGCCAACGATTTGCCAATTGGGTGGGCCACAGTACAGTTTTAGGTAAAGAACATGGTCCCTGGGTACCTGGTTGGCAGGAGCCCAGGGCACACTCAGTCAAAGAGCAATAGCATCAGGCAAAAAATGGGGGGCAACCATGCCCAAAGGGGCACTTTCCTACAGATACCAGCTCCTGTTCGGTAATGTGGCGCTAATGGTGGCCAGGAGAAATACAGTCTGGTATTTTGGGAAGGCAAAAGTTCCCGCTTGAGGGCAGAGAAGATGGTGTACTACA
The DNA here is from genome assembly GCA_963921515.1 of Calotriton arnoldi. Lineage (NCBI taxonomy): Eukaryota > Metazoa > Chordata > Amphibia > Caudata > Salamandridae > Calotriton > Calotriton arnoldi. The sequence continues at coordinate 1,942,747 of CAWUFW010001772.1, read as the reverse complement.
CCAGGAGGTGACCACATAGAATTTTCACACAACTAGCCACACAACAGATTGGCAGAGAGTCCTATAAAGGCCATCAAGTTTGTTCCGCTCAGGAAATATATATTTAGAGCTTGGAAACCATATAAGAATTATCACAGAGGTTTCTCTACTGCAAGCCCAGGCCCTTCAAAGTGACCCTGAAGAACCTCGCTCACCCCTACTCACTATTGTCAATGCTTCCATCACTTAATGCATCTTCCCTGAGGTTCCTAAGACAGGCCACATCGTCCCACTTTGGAAATACCCCACTTTAGAACTTGATGCGCTTTCCAACTCTACTGACCTTCATCTGCAAGATCAAAGATAAAGCAGCTCTGGCACAATTTTATGAACCTATCAGTGCCAACCATCTCCTGCATGGCTACTATTCTGGATTCAAAGCATGCTGCAGTACAAAGAGAGCTGCCTTACTATGCACAGAAAACTCACTCATGACCACAGATGTAGAAGACCCCTGCCTCCTGATATTGCTGGACCTCTCTGATTCCTTTGGCATCATTAATCATTCAAACCCTAAAGTCCTCAATGCAAGTTTGTTCACATTGAATCCCTAACACCTTGTGTATCCCCCAGGGTTCCATCTTGTTGCCTATCATATTCAACTTCAGCATCAATACTCTCCAATATGCCGAAGACAAACAGTTATATTTGAAAGTCTCCTCTACTCCAAACATCCAGTACCTTATACACTGTCTGTATCTCATCCAGACCTGGATGTTGAGCACCTAACCTGAAGCTTAACTCCACCAAATAGAATTGCTGCTATTGGCTAAGAAAAACAACCAACCCCCTAGTACAAACCTGGCCTAATGTCATGAACCGATTTTCATTCAGTACTACGTCACTCTGATTTACCTTGAGCACCGACCTTACCCTTAAGAAAAAATTCACAAAAAATATAAAGATGGTCTGCCATCAGATCTTTCTACTAAAGAAAGTGACACCATTCGTCCTAGAAAGTAACTTTAGAACTGCCAATCGAGCCTTCTTACTCTCCCATCTTGATTGTGGCAATGTCCTACTCAACAGTCGCTCAGATGCCACACTGACTATCCTTAAAAGCATCACACATGCTGAAGTAAGAACCTGAAGAAATATGACCTGAAAATCCCAACACTGATGGAAATCCACTGGCTGCCATTGTCAGTCCGCATTATCTTCAAACCAGCTACATCATCTACAAATCCATTTGACTGTCACCCCTGCCTAACTGACTGACAAGCTCACCATTTCCGTGGACTCCTGCTGAAGATAAAGAAGTGCAAAACAGAAAAAACAAGGCAACAGGCCTTGTCCATCAATGCACCCAGGTTCTAGAACTGAATCCTTGTATCTATCAGGGCTGCCCAAAGCCTGCTTTAGTTTAGAAATGAGCAGAAAACACACCTTTTTATCAAACTCTACATTGGATTGCAGTAACAGTCCAATATCTGTCTTAGAAAGCAGCCACCCCTCCTATTGCACATTGACTGTAACTTGGCCTTTGGCCCGCTGCACGCTCTGCCTTTTAGACAGGTTTGCATTATACAAATACCACATTCATACAGATATTTACTTTCAATCTGTCTTAAAAGAACTTAGGAAACTGTGTCTGGAAATGCTCTGACACATGGCAGCATTGCAATCTTCATTCAACATATGCATACATACTGCAGTTAGGTTACACAATTTCAATAGTTTATGTATTATTTTCCTAAATGTACTCACTACCTGATTATTAACTGCTTTCTGCTCCTCTTGACTCATATATAGACTTCTGTTTTAAATGAGTACCATTAGAATTGGGGTCTCTGGTTGGCAAAGGTTTGCACACGGTCCAAGCAGGGAACCTCTATCTAGTCAGGGTAAGTTGCACCCTCATAGTAACCAATGCTCACCCCCTTGGTAGCTTGGCAAGAGCAGTCAAGCTTATCCGCAGAGGAAATGTGTAAATTATTTGTACACACACACACACACAGTAACACAGTGAGGACGCCACAAAAGTACTCCACACCAGTTTAGAAAAATAGCCAATATTTATCTGAATAAGACAAGACCAAATGACAAAAATCCAACATACACAAGTCAAGTTACGAAGTTTTAAAGATTACGTGTAGTTATAGTGCTTAGAAGCACAATAGTTCCAAATGGGGCTAAAATGACGTGCTTGACAAAGTCGAATCTCTAAGTTCGGGGTCAACTGCGATGGAGCGCATCGGCTACGGAGTCATACAGACTAGAGTTAAAGTACATTAGAAACTATGACAAAACAAACACATTGCGAGGTGCCATGGAGGTGAGGCGTTGCTGAGGCCGGTGTGGCGTAGATTCCTTACTGCCATGCAGGTCGTTGGTACGTCGGAGCTTAGGAAGTTGCAAGGCACAGGGGAGTAATACAGCATAGACGGCGAGGCATCAGTTCCACTGGCGGTGCGGGGTCGATGAAGTGTCGAGGGTCAAGCCATGTGACGTCGATTTCGCAGTGTCAATGTCACACCACGGGTCCACCGGTGCTGCAGTACAGTCGGAGTCAGGCACCATGGACGTCAGTGATGCAGTACTCAAGACTCTCTCTGTTGCGGCTCTTCAGAGGTGCTGCAGCGGTGTCTGGCCTGCATGGCAAGTCACAGTTGTTGCATTGAGTGGGGACCACGGCACCAGTGCAGTCAGCGTCACTGTGTCGAAGAGCGGTGCTGACTCCGAAGTCACACTCGAAGTCGATGTGTTGGTTTCTTCTTGTTTAGCACAGCCAACTCACTTCCAAGTGCCCAGAACTGGAGCTGGCACCGCTAGGTGGAAAAGGGCTCTCACCAGAGGAGCCCAGGTGCTGGCAGATGAAGTCTTTGATAGCCCTGAGACTTCCAACAGGGGGCAAGCTCAACCCAAGCCCTTGGAGAAACTTCAAAAGCATGATGTAGCAAGCAAAGTCCTGTCCTCTTACTTCCAGGATAGAAGCAACAAGCAGCAGACCAGCACAACAAAGCTAGCAGCAATGTGGCAGTCCCTCCTGTCAGCAACACAGCTCTTATTCCTGGCAGAATGTCTTCAATCCAGAAGTGTTTTGAGTATGTCGTGTCAGAAGTCCAGTACTTAGACCCATTTCTGCCTTTGAAGTAGTCATGCTTCAAAGGAAAGTCTTTGTAGTGCACAATACCCTGCCCTTCCTGGCCCTGACTCCAGACACAATACAGGGGGGTAGAGACTGCTTTGTGAAGGGACAGGCACAGCCCTATTCAGGTGCAAGTGTCAACTCCTCCCACCACTCCAGCTCAGGGAAACCCATCTGACTGGTGATGGGGCATCAGGATATGAAGGACACTCCTCAGCTCCCTTTGTGTGACTGTCTAGAGCGAATGTACGAACAGCCCAACAGTCGTCCTGACCCAGACATATATTCAGAGTCAGGCAGAGGCACAGAATGGTTAAAGTAAGAAAATTCCAACTTTCTAAAGTGGCATTTTTAGACCTGTAATTTAAAAACCGACTTCACTAAAAGATGTGTTTTTAAATTGTGAGTCCAGAGACTCCAAACTCCAATATTTTATCAGCTCCCAATTAGAAGATACACTTGTAAGATGTTACAGGGCAGTTCCAATGCAAATCTGTGGGAGAGATAGGCCTTGCGGTAGTCAAAAAGGAATTTAGCAGTGTTTCACTACCAGGACATGTAAAACTCATCAGTACATGTCCTACCTTTTAAATACACTGCACCCTGCCCATGGGGCTACCTAGGGCCTACCTTAGGGGGGTGCCTTACATGTAATAAAAGGGAAGGTTTGGGCCTGGCAAGCGGGTGCAATTGCCAGGTCGAAATATCAGTTTAAAACTGCACACACATTCACTGCAGTGGCAGGCCTGAAACATGTTTGCAGGGCTAGTCATGTGAGAGGCACAATCAGTGCTGCAAGCCAACTAGTAGCATTTGACTTACAGGCTCTGGGCACACCTGGTGCACTGTGCTAGGGATTTACTAGTAAATCAAATAGGCCAATCAAGGAGAAACCAATTACCATTACATTTTAGACACGTAGCACTTGCACTTTAGCACTGGTCAGCAGTGGTAAAGTGCCCAGAGTCCTAAAGCCAGTCAGTTAAAACGAAATTCAGCACACAGTCAAAATCAGGAGGTCAGAGGCAAAAAGACAGGGGAAATTACACCAAAAGATGCCAGGTCTAACACGTACCATTTAAATATAGTCAACATCTCACTGGCGATGATAGCCAACATATACTTTAGCTGAAAGGCTTACAATCTTTCTCTGTGCCCTGTTTCTCCAGTCTCTTCTGTTTTTTTTTTCTTCTATAGTTTCTGTCGAGCTGCATTTCCTCAAACCCTACAGCTGTTTTCTCCACGAGTACCTGTTTTTATTAATTCCTGCTTACTGTGCTTGCAGCAAATGATTACCCATAGAGAACAGATGACTTGTTACTAGTGGATTCCATTGGTAGCATAAGACGTTTTGGATATGCCATTAACAGATTTTGCACTATTCAAATGCCAGAGAACAATAGCAGCAAATGAAGTGTTATGGAGATAATTCAATTTGATTCCAATTGTATGATGGAATTGAGTATTGCTGTCTAAGTGTGTCTGTTTTTCCAGTTGTCATTTTAATTTATTCAGTTGAGTTTCACTTATTTTTGCTCTGCATGGCAAATGTAGTCCAGTGTCCCCAAAAAAAACACGTGCCGCGACTGGATCCAGCAGAGATATTTGTAAATAGATTTTAACTAGGGTCCCCTCCTAATGTACAAACATGATGATGCATTACCAGTCACACTACAAATAGGGATAATTCCATTTCCCCCGATATTACGTCCTATAGTCCTCCTGTATAATACTAGCTGTGACTCATGGACTTCTTGTCCAGAGCATTAAAGCGCACACACTGTGTAAAATGTTACTATCGCGTCGTAAATGCTTGTCCTTAAATGAAAGGCTACCCAGTTGAAATGAGAACTGTGAAATAATTTACTGGATATCAATCCAAGCCTGTGTTTTCTTGTTATGTTATTCCTGATTTAAACATGCTTTCAAATAAACTGCAGTTTCTCAAGTGCGAATTCCCGAACAGGACTTTACTTTTGTGGTATTCTCTTTGAGAACCACTCACCTGGCTGGTTTTCGCCCTTATAACCCAAAAGAAATTTCTGGGGGGAAAAGTGAAATGCGTTGGTTCCTGCATTATGCATGACTGTCCAAACGCTCACCCTTTCTGCCTTTAACCTCTTTTGAGCATTCCATAGAGTCCTGTGCAAATTAGTGGCAGATGTGTTTGTCCATTAAGTCTCCGGGGTAAACAGAGGCACAGCTTTCCCAAACAGAGTGAAAACTCCGTGTCTCCAAGGAACACGAGAGTAGGGGCAATAAAAAGGCACATACTCTCAGCTTGCACGGTCACCCATCCAGGCATTCATGTATGTTAATAATATGTATCAATACAGGCAATGTATTGATTGTGTTTTTTTTGTGTTGCAAGAGAAAATGTATTTCCTTTTTTTAAAGAAATTGTAGGAAGTTATTTACTTAAGAAATAACGGCCTTGCCTTGAAAAAGGCAGTCATCCGCTTCTGAAATTACCTGTTGTAGACGTCTAGTCTACCACAAGTTTATTATCTTCATGAAGATCGAAGCCTAGACAGGTGAACAGCAAAGAAGACATGCTCTCTGCCACTTTCCTGTCGTCCACCGGGATTATAGTACTCCTGTTTCACTTGTAACAAATTCCCTGCTACGTGCATTTTTCTTTCTTTTCTCAGTTTCCAGACTTCTGACTGAGCGTAAGCTGTCTGTCTGCTCGTGCGCTTTGTTCCGTCTCTCAAGCTTTTGTGTATCACTTTTCTCTCCTTTCAATTTGTTAACGCAGAAAGAAGAGGCTGGTTACCTAAAGTACACCGAAAGAAGACAAAGTCCAGCCGGAAGAAAGGGAAAGCGAGCCCGGGGGCTACAAGCAGCAGGGTTGAAGTGCCTCAAGATGAAAGGTGCCACCCGGATGCAGAGCAGCAAAGCCTGATGACCGGAAATGACCTACAGGAGGGCGAAGGCGACCCAGGTCTGGAGTCAGAGGTGAGGAGCTGTCCAGGGAATGGGCTGAGCTCTGGATGGACAAAAGCAAGTCTTAGCTGAAGGCGCTTTGATCTTGTGGGCATGGCTCCTTCCCAGACTCCCACTCCATGAACTTTAAAAGAGAAATCTCATCAACTTGTCACGAAGGACACGGCCAGCTGGTTACTGAAGAAAACTCCTCTTCGGCCTGACAAGGAACCCTGTAATGGGCACATAGAAAGCCGTGTGCCCGTCTGTTTGTTTCTTTGAATGCACATCATGTACACTGATGAAAGCCACACGACACAGAAAGGATGCTTTCTGTTTGTTCAATGGAATTAACCGAAATGCGCAGCATGTAAACGCACCAACTATGGAATCTTATGGTACTTTTATAGTGTTGCTGTAAAGCTGTGTGAAAAAATCATGTTGCACAACTAATTGCTTACTTAACCATTGCTTCTGTACCAGAGGTGTAACGCAAGATGATGACCCCTGTCCCCCAACCGTGGGCCCTGCAGAATGTGATTAGGGGGTCCCTGAGTCTTCCATATCTCAGAGATATTCATTGGCCTGAATGTGGTCCCCCTGAAGGGTCCAGGTGCCTTGTGAAGGACTAGAGCGCCCCGCGCCACAGGGGCTGCAAGGACCTGTGTTACACCCCTGTTCTGTATCTCAGAGTGCAGAATGGTCACTGCTATGGGTTCAATGCCATGGATTCTTTGCAGCTGCATCAAAGCCATCCCTGGTCTCATGGCGGGGCTGTATTTTTTTGTTACTGCATCTATATTTAGGATGTCTCTGTGCTGGGCCTACCTGTTGACCTATATCCCACCGGCGTTGTCTTGTGCTCCAACACACCATGGAGCCTATTGATATATATATATATGTAGCTTTCTAGAGAAAACATTTGCTGTAGACTGGTCAACAAACGAGGCACTTCTTAAAATAGCAAGTACTTCATGTAGAGTTGGTGGTTAATTCTCCTTTTTGTGGAGACAATGCTAAATCAGGAGGATAATCTTCCTGCTGAATTGCCTCCACTAGGCAAGAGTATGTTGGGGGAAAATTCAGCTAGTGGAGGCTCCTACGAATTTAATATTTCCTTGAGGAAAAAGAGTATTTGTATTGCCATGAACTCCAAATCAGACCATGACATTTCCCTAGTCTTTTGCCTATTCACGTTGATCTGTCTTTGTTGAGAAAATGCAAATCTGTGTCAAATCCTGTTTTATTATTTCAGATGTTCTGTAACAATTATTAAGCCATGATGTTATTTTATTGCATTTTATTTGTAAATATGTTTACAAGACAATGGATGAATGTGTGCAATATGGCCAAAGATCTATTTAGATTGTCAGTGAAGCTATTGCCTAAATAACTCAAAGGTGATTTGTGAAGAGATCAGGAAACACAAGAGACACATGATGACATTTTACAGATAAAGTGAAAGCCTACGAGAGAAACAGACTGAACGAGAGAAAAGGTCCACATTATTTGTAAACTTAGAATGAGTGTTTGGATAAAATGGGGGGTTCATCGGGTGAGAGAATTACCTTTCCAATACAAAGGCTTCTGAGGTAGTCACCCTTGGAGCCTCTTGAAAGTTGCACCACAGGAACCACTAGCATATAGCCCTGCAGTTTTTGGCAGGAGGTCTAGGGTGGCAACATGAACAATAGTCAACGAGATACAAAAATAGACCTTACCTGTAGAGTCAAAATATCTTGAACCAGCTCTGGCCAGGGGAGTCATAAAAAGTGCCTGAGCTGAGAATCAGAAACTACCTGTGAAAACCGAGGAAGCTTCCTCAGTTGAAGACAATACGAGAAACAGAATTGGAGACAGTATAGAAAATCTGTAAGATGATTTGATAAAATGTATGATAGAAAAACGACAAATAGTTGAGGTAAATTAATGCACTGCATAAGGATCGTGAGAATGCGAAAACATATGCAGGAGAACAAATTGGAGGAGGAACCATAATCCAGCTGGTGAAGAATAAAAATCAAAGGTTTTGTGACCTGGAAGCTGAAGTAAAGAAGAATTGTACTGATATTATATAATCAATACTCGCAGGTGCAGCCAGCAACACAGCAAATATGAGTTCGTAGACGTGGAGAATTGGGCATAACCAGCAGCACCGGGTGTGCAGTTGGGCCTTCATTATTCATAAGGCTCTAATTTAAGCCAGTGCTTTCGTATAACTGTGATAGATTCATAAAAGTTTGCAAGAAGGGTGTCATTTTCCCTTATGCCACCAAGTTAAGTCATCAACGAGTTGTGGTGCAAGAGGGGTGAAGTAAGAAGATGTGTGTCCTCTGGGAATGAATAGGATGGCATGGATTTTACATATAGAGAAGATGCTTGAAAGAAATAGTACAAATAAATAATGAATTGGAAGTTGTTCACATTTTAATGCTAGCAATAACACGTGTTATTGGGCAATATGTGTTTTCACTGCCATGGCATACACGTGTATATGTGTATGTATGTAGATTTAATGATTTTATTTATTACAAATTCCCGGCAGACAACTTAGCCCATAACACCTTCTGAAAAGATTCTAGCAGGAATTATTACACTGCAATTGTTCTACCCCTAGAGTTTGTCAAAGCAGGTAATCAAAGGTAATCTTTGAGATTTCTTGTAACCTGCAACATGTCCTGCAGGCTTGAACAAGATGTAATAACAATCCATTCTTAAAGACCTATTGTCTTTAACATATGTGTTTCATAATAAACAAAGCATGCCCACTGTATTTGTTAGAACTTTTCATAATAAACAGATTAGACCACTTGCATTTGAAATAAACTTTCCCAATGAATCAGTCAGTCCTACGGGCTTGTCACCATAACCAAGACCTAAAGCCAGATTTACAAAGATTTTGCGTCAGGTTTACGCTAGTTTTCTTAATGCAGATCCAAACAAAATCCTTTCTGGCATTAACAAACCAAGGCAAATTGTTATTTGCCTTGGTTTGTAAGAAAAAGTAATGCAAACCAGCGCGTGGGACTGCTTTGCGCTATTCTGCATCAAGCAGGCTTTCCATGGGTGGTACATAGGCGTTCCCATGCAACCACCAATGATTTTTGATGCAAAACCTTATCTACTTACAATAGTAGACAGTGTTTTGCACCAAAACTAAACATCATTTGAAAGCAGTCGTTACAAAGGAATTTTTTTAATTTCTCCTAACGTTTCCCACTTTGCATGTGTGCTGCACTGTACAGCACACTTCCAAAGTGTGAACATTTTTTAAGTTAGTCAAGCATAGTATTTTGTACTAGAATGGTACCCTCCAGAACAAAACCATGCTAGATTCACACAGACACCTTTGCACTTTGGTGTGTGCATGGCGCTCGGCAGCCTGATTGTGCGAAAGGGCAGGGAGAAAGCAGGATAGTGCCATATCTCTGTAGATATGGAGCTTTCCTGCTCTCTCCCTATCACGCAACGCATCGCAGCAACTTTGGGTACTGCGCTGCATTGTGGGATAGGTTTGTAAATGTAGGCCTTACTGTATAGAACATAAGCTTTCCCACAAGGTGACCATCATATATACTGTAGCAAAATTACAAACATGTCCAAATTTACAGTGGTCAAAATATTTTAAATTCCCCCCAAGAGGACCTAATAATTATTATCACAGTAAAAATCTTCTATCCCAATGGTTTGGTTGAGTGGGTCACCAGCACTAAAACCCTTGACTGCGGCAGTAAACTGTGAGATTTCCAGTAAGAAAATACCTGCCTACAGGCGTTAGCACAGTGGAAAAACAATTCACCCTTAAAAGCATATTGCTTTTAGCACATAGTTAGTCAGACCTATTGGCTATGTCATAATGTTTCATAATAAATAGATAAAGCCTATGGAATCTGAACTACATTTTCCAATTGGACCAATAAGGCCTGTGTGCATTACCAATGGTGTGGCACCATAACCAGCACAGGCGTACTGCAGTGTGAATAAGCTAGCAATCATCATGCATATATTTATAAAATTATAAATGTGAACAAAATATATGTCTGTAGCCTATAACACAGAGGGGCCGATTCTGATGCGGGTTGGCAAAGCTTCCCGACCGAATCGGTTGGGAAATGGTGTCCGACCCACTCGGATCGGGAAAGTCCGACCGGTGGAGTAGGATGCATCCGGATGCTTCCAGATACGATTTGGTTGAACTCCCATTGACTTCAATGGGAACATTTGTTCCTAACCGCATCAGAATTGGGCCCTCGGTCGGGAAGACACGTTCCCGATCCGATTTGGAAGGAGCAAATGCCGTTAGGAGGCCTTCCTAACCGCATCAGAATCAGGCCCTCGGTCGGGAAGCTTTTCCAACCCGCATCAGAATCGGGCCCAGAGTGATTACAGTTCACTGTCAAAGGCCTGTTATCTTTAACAAAGGCTTTTCATAATAAATAAGCAGAATCTACTGCTTTTGTGATAAAGTTTCATAGTAAACAGTTCAGACCTATGACAACGGGCATAACTTTTCCCAGTGAACCTATCAGACCTATAGCCTTTGTCATTGACCATAACCAACTCAAACCTGCTGTAAAGAACTCACACTTTCCGCAAGACAAGTCATAAGATTACAATTGTATACACATTATAGTTGGCAATGTAAAATACTGTCTTTTCTATGAAGGCCCAAGGATTGTCACAGTGCAAATCTTCTGTTGCCATGGTTTGTCAGAGGGGGTAACCAAGACTATTACCTACTATCTAACAAAACTATTAACTAATATCTGACATTCTATATAAAAAAATACCTCTCTGCTGGCTTTAGTACGGAGTAGGGGCAAACCCCCCTTTATTGACTTTAACATATTCTTTTCACAATAAATATGTCAGTCCTACTGCCTTTATTATAACTTTTAATAATAAATAGATCCAGTCTACAGTCTTGACCATTGGCTTACCAATGCAACTAGCTGTGTCCTGCTGTTTTGAGCATAAGCGTCCCCACAAGGCACAAAATGTAATACAAACACTCTTTTTACTGGAAGTGCACAACTTCTGCCCAATCAAATGCTGTTCTCAAGGGTGCTAACGTGGATGGAGCCTAATCCCCTCTCAGTAGTACTTCTGAAAGCTCTTTTTCTGTAGATTGCATAAGGTCAGACAACAGTTGCACCATCAAGCCAGTCTTAAAACAAAATGTGAAATATAAGAGGCAAAGCAACATTGTGGCTACACTCTGACTTACCAAGTGTCTTTTTCCTGACCTCTGGTCACCTGGTGCAAGGTCACCTCAGCTTCCAGTCAAGGAAAGAGACAGAAAGCAAAAGGGATACATAGAGCGAGAGAGAGGGAAATATGTATCTGTTTTAAAATTATTGTAAGAAATTGGCTGTTGGTTGAATGGAGTGTGAGCCCTGGTCAAACAGCAATCACAATCCTTGTCAGGGTAAGGCACAAGCAAACCACAAATTAACCTGTGCTCGCACTCTCCCCCCCCCCCCCCCCCGGTATCTTGTCACAGAGCAGTCAGGCTTAACTTAGAAGCAATGTGTAAAGTATTTTTGCAACACTTCAAACAGTAAAACAGTGGAAACACCAGACAAAAAGAATCCCACACCAAGTTGGAAATTTTGAGTAAAATGTGATGAATAAAACAAGACCAAAATAACAAAAATCCACTCAGTAGAACCGGAATTATGAATTTTTAAAGAATAAACTGTAAAATAGCACCTAAAGTACAAAGCACCAACCATGGCTATCAGGTCGCGCTGAACTGGTGCAAAGTCAACAGTTTAGGCCAACCACACTGAAATAAAGCTGGTACTGAAATAATACCTGGCTCTGAAGGGTGACACACTCCGCTAATCATATTTTTTCGACAATTCTTTTTAGTTCCCTTGCTTCTGTTGGTGAGTTGCAAGTTATATTTTGTAATGGGGATAGAGAGCTGCATTGGACACACCTGTTCGAGGCAGATGGGTGGCTGAATCTTGGATATTTCATGAACAGGGAACATCCACTTGTCGGAGGGGTCGGCATCTCTGAAGGTTGTATGGTAATGTGTGAGCTGTGGAATGTTCAGAAGTCCATTGAGTTTTGGTTATCAGTTGCAGTCAATTTGTTGGCAGTTGCGGTGAGGTGGAAACCTGTGCACCAGACTACATATTGCTGGCCCACTGCGGATCCAGGGGAAGCTTAGCCCAGTTCAGTCTTAATCAGTGCTTTAAATGGGAAAAAATAAGTGCAGGTACTCTTAAAATGAGCTATGAGTGTAGCAAGTGGGCGGGGCTAGGGGTGGGGCTAAGGACAAGACATATGACACTTCTACTATGTGGCCTAATACTTATATATTCTTGAGTGCGCACTCACAGAAACAAGCAGCAATGCTCACACAAAGCATTCCAAGAATGTCCTTTAAAACACCTCCCTAGTGTCTGGATTCTCTCCCTCTTTCACTCGCTTTTCTCTCACACACACACACACACACACAAACATGCGCACACAAGCAGGCAAACACCCAGACACAAGCAGACAGACACTCACACAAAATACTCAGGTGGGATAAAGGCCATTTTACACTCATTATCTCCCGTGGTTTTCTTAATTGCTGCTATTGCTGCTGTCAGCGGGATGCCTGGATTCGAGTGTGTGCACAAATGCACACCATGGTGTGAATGTGATTGACAGCATAGGGCCTGAATGGACCCTGCTCTGTCAAACACAGCGTGGTGGTGAACACCGGACATTATGCAGGTGAGCCCTGCTGAATTGTTTAGAGGTGGCTCAGCTTGGGCTAGAGGGGCTTTGGCTGTCGGACAGCCTCGTTCGTGCTCGTGAGCCAAAGCAACAATGAGCCTACCTTTGATGAGTACCGGTACTCTCCTTGGCAGCAGAGAAGTGCCGGTACTCAGAGCGGTGCAAATGAGAAGTGCCGGTACTCAGTACCGGTGAGTACCGGCCCATTTAAAGCACTGGTCTTAATAAGTTCAATAAATGACACAGATTCCATTCCTTTCTACATAGAGACAGATAAGGTTGACATTTTAGCATGAGGCCCACCCACAGTTAACTTTCTCTTTGACATAAGCTAGGTGTATCTGCACCTGTGTGGTGCTGGGGTATCCTTGATGGTGAAGCACACAATCCGGGATCTGGAAAGAGATATTTCCTGATACATAGGTTATTGTGATGGAAATTGAGAATGTAAGCACTCAAGACCCCACGTTAATGGCTGATGTGGGAATATAGGTAGAACATTACTTTGTGGCTAATTGAGGCTTGAGTAGGTCTTGTGGTATTAAATAAGAGACCCTGAGGTGGTGTTGATGAAAAGCTGCATGGGTAAAATTGGTGGTGCTAGACTGACTGTGGAGAAAATGATGTACCATTGCGAGCATAAAATATCTCAATTGCGCCTTAACTCACCTTTTTGGGATGAATGTTTGATTTCTTCAGCATTCTGTCCATCATCTGTTCTTTTTCTATTTGTTGCCCTAAGTTGGAAGGTTATGTCTAGACGTGGGTCCCGTGCTCGCTATGCCACCGGATTCAAGCTAGCCTGGCTGATGAGGCGTGATACCCCGAAACCGGTCCCAGGATGCTTGTTTCTGATCCAGGAAGGTACTGGACTGGCAGTTCAGGCTGGACTGTTCCCATGGGGAGCAGGGTCAAGACTGATTTGCATATGGCTGGGTCCAAACTGGAATGCTGTGGAAAGCAAAAAAAAGATGGATTTAACCAGGATCTGTGACTGGGGGTGAATGTTTGATTTGTTCAGCATTCGGTCTATCATCTTTTCTTTTTGCATTGGTCGACCTTAGTGGGAAGGGTATGCCCAGATGTGGGTCCCTTGATCTCAATGCCACCGGATTCAAGCTAGCCTGGCTGATATTTGTTTTGCAGTTTATAAAGCGCAATGGTTACTCCAAATGTGTGCCTGCGCTGAATTCCATTCGGGGCTAAGATCATAAATGAGCACAAGTAAACAGTAACACTCTAGGGAGCAAGGTTTTTTCTAAACAGCCACGTTTTAAGTTTCTTCCTGTAAGCTGCTTCTGATGTCTCGTGTCTAAGGTACATAGGTAGAGAATGCCACCTCTTGGCTGCCAAGTACCTAAAAAACCTACCTCCGAAACGTTTCCTATTAAATTTAGGAAGGCAGACTAGACCAGACCAGTTCCAGAGGATCTCAGGCTGCGCGTGGGTTGGTAGGAGTGTATCATGGGTCGGAGATATTTCGGGCCCTTGACCTGCAGTATTCTGTGGGCATAGCATAGGGCTTTGAAGGAGATCCTCTCCTCAACAGGAAGCATGTGGAGAGTCTCCAAAGCGCTACCTGTTGGAGAGAGTCTAGGGATGTTTAAAAGCATCTGAGCTGCCTCTTTTTGCACCCGTAGGAGCATATCAATGCTCCTCTTTGGTGCCCCCAGATAGAGGACATTGCAATAGTCCAGTCTGGATGTTACAAGCGCCTGTACCACTGTCTTTATTGCATTGTCCGGGATGAGTCCTAAGATTTTTTTTCAGCATTTTTAAAATCCCGAAACCGGTGCCTGTGAGAACTGAGATCTGGTCAGAGAAGGATAAAGTGGAGTCAAATCAGACTCCAAGATTTTTAACTTTCTGACTCGGAGTGGTTGGAGATTCTAACAAGCTGGGCCACCACCTCGAGGACCAAATGGAGGGTTGTTTTACTACCACTAGAATATCTGTTTTGCTGGCATTAAGCCTCACATCGAGCACTGATTCACCAGACGGTACCGCGCTGTATGGACTGGACCCGAGGATAACTCGGTCCTCCGTGACGGTCAATCTAACCCGCCACGTGGATCGCCAAACCTGATTAACCCCTCCGTGACGGTCATCCCTACCCGCCACGTTGAATATTTCCATCGTTCTCGCCATTCCCGCGGTCCCGGCCTCTTGGAGCAATCTTAACTCGCTGGATACCTATTCAGGTCGCCTAACTCGGATTCATGGATAGCTACCGCAACGTGTGCCGCAATCCTTCGTGATAATTCTGACATGAATTTAATGTCTAGAATTGCTCGTACACAGGCATGCAAATCTCTTATGTCCTGAAGATGATCCCATGAATTCCACCTAGGGATCGAAACGTCGTCGACACCCTGTATACCATATGCATTTAAATATTGTGAATTATATTGTGCAATGGTATTCTCATGCGATTGAAGTCTGTTAATTCTATGATATGCAGACGCATTCCCCTTGCCTGAAAACCCTCCCCAATTTATGTTGTCTGTCTATGGTTGTGAGTTGGACGAAGGTTGTGTCCCACTTGTATTTGTACATGAATCTCCTTCTATGCACTTATTTAAATATTAAAAGTCTGTCCGGCTGGACAAAGAACATATAGTCTATTTAGTATATGTTTATTTTCTGCTTTAAATTTGTAACTGTCTAGGGACCACTGTCTTTAGAAATTGCTTACACACCGAAGGTCCCTTGCGTACTGCCTTTTCGGTTCCCTTGTTGTTAAAAATGGCATTAAGCCTGAGGCACCTGTGTTTCATCCAGTTTGCCATGTCCTCCAGGCAGAGTTTGAAATCCTCTGCGGCTTTGCCGTTGTCCTGGGACAAAGTAAGAATCAGCTGCGTGTCATCTGCGTATGACACCGCCTGCACCCCATGTTTGTTCAACAGGTCTGCCAGAGGTCGCATATACAGATTGAAAAGGGTACAGCTCAAGGCAGAGCCTTGAGGCACCCCCTGTTTCAGATGTTAAATAGACGAAACATAGTTGCAGAGTGGTTTGAAAGGTGCGACCTTCCAAAAAGCTCGCCAGCCAACCCGACCACCTATACCTGCATGGTGAAGTCTGTCAAGAAGTAGACCATGAGAGACTGTGTCAAAGGCGGCACTCAGGTCAAGCATGATTAGGGCCGCTGTTTGACCATCATCAGCAATTTTGCGTAGTGAGTCTGAAGCTAGGAGTAACGCTGATTCCGTGCTAAATAAGGGTCTGAAACCAGACTGTGTCTCAATGGGGGAGATCGTGTTCCTCTACAAAGTGCATTATTTGTTGGTTGACGAATTTCTCCGCGACTTTTGCAAAGTAAGTAAGTAGTGAGATAGGTCTTAAACTCTCAGGCTGGAAAGGGTCTAGGGTAGGCTATTTGAGCAGAGGAATAACCATAGCGTGCTTCCACTCTTTCGGGACTAAGCCAGAACAGAATGACAGGTTAAGCAGTTCCATTAGTACTGGAGCAATAGCAGCACTGCCCTTTTCTAAGATAGCTAGGGATGCAGGGTCAAGAGGGGATCCAGATTTAACTCTCAGCATTAGACTGTGCGTGTCAACCTCTGAGATGGGTTGTAGGTTGAGAAGCTTACCCAGGGTGTCTGGCGAAGAACAGGAGAGAGGCGGCTTCATAAAAGTCCTAGCGCTGTCCGGGAAAGAGGCATAGATGTTGTTCACTTTATTCACAAAGGATGCTGCAATATGATCACAGCGCTCAGTAGATAGTGGGATTGTCGTTGTGGTGCGTTTTAGGAAGGTAAGGGACTTAATTACCTGAAAGAGCTCCCTGGTGGAATTTTTGGAGTGTTCCATTTGTAGGGTGTTGTAATTCCCACGGGCCTGCCTAAGGTTCTTCTGGTACTTCTTTAAGGCTGCAAGGTCTGTGGATTTATGATGTTCATTATACTCTTTGCGCCATACGCGCTCGAACTTTTTGCAAGACCTTTTTGGTTCTTGGAGTGCCTCTAAAAACCAGGGTGCGGAGGGTTTGGATCGTCTGCTAGTAATTGACTTGAGTGGTGCTAGAGTGTCTAAGGCTGGATTAATCCACCCCTTAATCTGTGTATTAGCTACAGATGGGCATTCTTCGAGAGTTGGTCTGTGAGAGTTTAGGACCCTCGTAAATGTGGTAGGAGTAATCCGAGGCCATTTACGTGAGGTGGATTTTAGGGGCGGTGCCATTTCCAGTGAGGGAATCAGGTGGTGGTCTGACCACGCCACAGGAATGGGTTTGGCTACTGTTAAGAAGTGAGAGTTGGTAAAAATGGGGTCCATGATATGGCCCAGATCATGTGTAGGGGCCTTCACTAATTGGGTAAGTTGACACATGACTTCCATTAGGTTTTTCGTAAACGGGCAGTCCTTATTATCTATATGAATGTTGAGGTCCCCTAGAATTGTGAAATTAGCATATCTGACTGCGTAGTCTGGAGTCGTGTCAGCTAAACCTTTAACAAAGGTCGACGCTGGAACCGGTGGGCGATAGATAAGAAACCCAGTCAGTGTAACCTTACTGTTTATAGTTAGGCTAAAGAAAGCTGCCTCAGATTTAGCAATATTGATCGGTTGCAGCTGGCAACGCAAATTACTTTTAAAAAAATTCGCTAGCCCTCCTCCTCTAAGTGTGGATTGGTCAAGGCAAAGTATAGCGTAGTTATGGGGCACTGCATCTAATATGTCCGTGGACGAAGCTTCTGTTAGCCACATTCCAGTTAAGAAGAGGGCATCAGGCCGAAGCTCTGAGATGAGGTCTGCTATCTCCAGTTTATGTTTGGGTAACGAGCGGCAATTGAGTAGTAAGCATTGCTTCCTCCCATTGTCAGATAGGCAAGTCTTACCAATAGAAGCCACAGTGTGGGGTTCACCTAGACGAAAGTCACAGCTACCGCAGCCATTAGATTTTAGTGATAAGTTTAAAATGTGAGAGCACGCGTCTCTCGACGGACAATTGAGCTTCAATAGGTCGTTCCAGGAATAGTGGCCATGCCTACCTACCTCTAACCCTCTAACGGGGGACTGGATGGTGAGCGGAGCAGGGGTCCTGGCCCCTGGCGCCGTCCAGGTGCAGACGGGCTTGCCTTTGGTGTGCTTTCAGCGCCAGTTGTGCGGCCGCGCAGCTGCCATGAATTTGTAGCCCGCCTCTAAGGGTGTGGCTACAGGTCCGACTCCACCTCATGAGATCGGAGGCAGCTGATCGACGCGGCAGGCAGGGAAGAGAACCATCCTGAGCTGCAACGCAGCGGCGAGAAGTACAAAGGTGAGATCAAGTATTTTTAAAAGCATAACAGTGCAGGAGAGCCAGGCACCTCCCAGCGCCTAGTGTGCTTACAAGGAACTTAAAAGGTGTGAAGTAAGGGCAAAGTAAAAAGCAAAAAAAGAGGTGTAGGAGTCAGGCAACTCCCAGCGCCTAGCATGCTTACAAGGAACTAAAAGGGTGTGAAGGAAGGGCAAAGTTAAAAACAAAAAGAGGTGTAGGAGCCAGGCAACTCCCAGCACCTAGCGCGCTTACAAGGAACTTAAAAGTCAAAACTAAAAGATAAAAAGGGCCAGTTAGGCTCAGTGGTGATCACTCACCAGGAAGGAATCCACTTTGGCCGCGCAGCTGCCATGAATTTGTAGCCTGCCTCTAGGGGTGTGGCTACAGGTCCGACTCTGCCTCCAGAGATCGGAGGCAGTTGATCGACGCGGAAGGCAGGCAGAGAAGAGAACCAGCCTGAGCTACAACGCAGCGGCGAGAAGTACGAAGGTGAGATAGTCTTTTTAAAAGCACAACAGTGCAGGAGAGCCAGGCACCTCTCAGCGCCTAGTGCGCTTACAAGGAACTAAAAGGGTGTGAAGTGAGGGCAAAGTAAAAAGCAAAAAGAGATGTAGGAGCCAGGCAACTCCCAGCGCGCTTACAAGGAACTTAAAAGACAAAACTGAAAGTTAAAAAGAGCCAGTTAGGCTCAACGGTGATGACTCACCAGGAAGGAATCCACTATGGCCACGCTATGATAAGGAGTGATACCCCGAAACCGGTCCCAGGATCCTTGTTTCTGGTCCAGGGAGGAGCAGGCTTGGCAGTTAGGGCTGGACTGTTCCCATGGGAGCAGGCTCAAGAATGATTTGCATATGGCTGAGTCGAAACTGGAATGGCGTGGCAAGCAAAGAAACAATGGTTTTAACCCAGATCTGTGACTGGGAGTGAATGTTTGGTTTGTTCAGCATTACGTCCATCATCTTTTCTTTTTGTTCCTAAGTGGGAAGGGTGTGCCCTGACGTGGGTTCTGTGCTAGCTATGCCACTGGATTCAAGCTAGCCTGGCTGCTGAGGGGTGATACCCCAAAACCGGACCCACAATGCGTGTTTCTGGTCCAGGGAGGACCTGGGCTGGCAGTTCAGGCTGGACTGTTCCCATGGGGGGGGCAGGGTCAAGACTGATTTGCATATGGCTGGGTCCAAACTTGAATGACGTTGCAAGCAAAAAAATGATGGATTTAACCCAGATCTTTGACTGGGGTGAATGTTTGATTTGTTCAGCATTCCCTCCATCATCTGTTCTTTTTGCACTTGACTCACTAGCTGTGATAAGGTAAATAAGCACAGAGGAACAGCAGAAACTGAATGATGTATATAAAAGTCTGTTAATGTTCACACAACGAATACAAAGACTCCACAGAGATGGTGACAAGACAGGTTATTAACCCTCTTAGCTTCATGAAGCAGCAATGGCAGAAAACACAGATAATGTTGGTATTTTAAGATGCTATGTTCACAACCACCCTGCCAGAAATCGAGCATATAAGGGAGGTTATAAACATGTCAATCTTGTGCAGGTTTACACAATTGCACAGAGAAACCCCAGAGGCTCGATTGACTAAAGATGGAATGATTGCAGCAATAGAGACAAGCAATATAGACCATACAAAAGGGAAAACCCTAAACATTGATGGATTATCAAACATACACTCACCTATCATTGGACAGGTCTATATTAAGGGTAAAGATCTGAAGCAGCTAACAGTGAGGCTGATGGAAGCACGTATCTATATGATGCTCAAACCAGATAGCAACCCTAAAGACTATGAGCCATATAGACACATTTCAATATGAAACATCGGTACCAAACTGCTCAGCAAAGCACTAACATTCAGCTTAATGAATGTAATGACAACTTACCACAAGCTGGACCAGAATCTCTGGAGGAAATACAGTTTAAAACCTCAGATGGCTCCCTCATGTCATGGACTAAATATCAAATAATGAAAGGAATCTTCAATATTTTAATTGAGTATTGATTTATGCAGGTTTTGCTTTAACATAGGAACTGCTGGCCTAACTTCATGTAATAATTATGAGTCTTTTCCTCAGCTTCATGTGCTAGTCTTAAAACTGGTGGAATAATCTCAGATTGGTGATAACTGGGTAAAGGCCTGGGTCAAGACTGCTCCTTGTGCCCAATCCTCTTCACTCTGGTGATGGAACCAATAGCAAGCGGATTAAGGAACAACTTTGAAAAGTGGGAAATGTGGGTTGGGGGAATGACACATACTGTCTTCACATTGGCAAATAAAATGCTTATCTATTCATGACACCACCATGAAACAGTCTCATTGCTTCTAGAGACAATGGGCGAGTTCTGACTAGTGTGCGACTACAACCAAACAAATCAATCATCTTAGCACATGAATGTTTGATATGCAAAGCATTTGAACAAGTACCCAACCTGGATTTAATCGAGAGTAGACAGATTAATTTATAGAGATCTAAATAACACAGAGTGAAATATTAAATCTGTAATAACATTCTCAAAATCGTGGAATGACTCAAGAAATCATAGCTTTGTGGGTCACACTGTGATCGCCTGTTATTGGCTAAGTAGTAATGGCAATTTGATGGAGGGTGCAGGGGTGAGTGTAGACCTACCATATGTGGTCTGGCCAACGGCCTTCTTGTGGCAGAAATTTGTGGAACGAATGTTGGGGCGGGCTCCATTTCAGTCGGAGTTGGCCATCTGGCAGCTAGTTCCAGTGCGAAGGATGATAGAGAGCATGTCCTTCCAGGCTTGGAGGGAGGGTGGCTGCATGGTTCTGGCGGACTTGTATGTGAATGACACCTTTATTACCTTTGAGCAGGCGTGCAAAGGATTTGACTTGGGTCAGGGGCAATATTTCCAATATGCAGGCCTGGTGGAACTGGTTAAAGTCACATGGCCTACTTACCCAGACCTGCCCCAGACCACTGAGAACCTAGATATACTGCTAACGTGTGGCGGTGGGCGTAGGCTGGTGTCGTTATTGTATAAGGCCATGAGGGTGGACTCGGGGTCCCTAGCCCTTAAGGCATGGGACGCTTGGAATGCAGATCTGCAGGCACCATTGCTGGAGAATAGCTGGGTGAGGGTATGCACACTAACGCGCAAGGTATGTTGTAATGCCCGACTGAAGCTACTGCACTATAATTTTGTACAACGGGTGTATATGACCCCTGTGAGGCTCCACTGTATAGATGCCAGTCAGTTGCATGAATGGCCTAGATGTCACAGGGCTCATTCAGGGTTTATGCATCTGGCGTGGGAATGCCCAGAAGTACAACAGTACTGAATTAATGTAGTAGTAAGAATCCGTGAAGGGGTGGGAATCTTGTTAGAGGCTATTCCAGAACAGTGTCTCCTGGGGCTGGTTCCGCAACGCAAGAAACGAAAAATGGCCAATAAGTTAACACAGTTAGCATTGGTGTTGGCCAAACGGAGGGTGGTAATATGCTGGATGGGTGAACGGGCTCCAACGTTCGAAAGCTGGATAAGGTATGTGGGAGAGTGGTCCCTTGCGGAAGAACTGCATATGAAGGCCTGTCGTAAGGATGATAAGCTAGAGGAGGACACTGTAATCTGGAGAGAGCTATGCAGGGGATTGTTAAATCCACCGGGAACTGGAAGTGAGCAGGACAATGGGTCTGATAGCAGTAGTAACATGTAAAAGTTGGTGCTTGGGCAACACCCTAGCCATGTTTGACGCTGGGTATACTGCTGTGCCATAAATGTATAAATGTGTAATTAATTGTGAAACGTGTACGAGACTCAGATGTATAATGGAAATAAGTTGAAAGACAATATCTTGGAAAGCTCTGTTTATGACCGCTCAGTTTATGGTGTGAAAAATTGAATAAATAAAGTTGTTTTTTTAAAGTAGCAATGGCAATAATGGTGATGCTGCCCATATGTTTATACACTTTCCCTGGTAATGTGTCCAACCTCCCACAGAAGATGTTTAAGGAAGCAGACTAAATGCTGGCAAACATGATCTGGGCAGAGAAGCACAGCAGAGTTAAACTACCTACTATGAATCAGCCATACAAGAATGGGGACTCTCAGACTTTGAATGATATAACCTTGCTGCACAACTCCAATATGCTTTTGACTGGTTGACAGAGGGACAGTACCAGAAAAATCTTATTGAAAGGAACGCAAAGCGGGATACCCCATGAGCACTTACTTCTTAAAGAGGGGACGATCCACAGCATCAGTCATAACTGGTCCATTTAATGGGACAATATGAGACTTGACTGTTAACAAAATAATTCAAAAGGTACTGTTTGCTGAACAAAGCCTACTGCAGTTAGAGCAATTGATGATTGTTGCAGGAAAATTAGCAAATTGGGCAATACGACTAAGATCCTGACATTCCAGGAGAGTGCAGGACAGGTTTGGCATCTCACTGGGATATTTCCTGCAATACACCAAACTAGCTGGGGTAATGTAGGAGGCTTTGGGACAATTCCTGGACTTGCTGAAGGGAAACTATAAATGAAAGGATATGCTATCACTGGCACTCGGTGGGAGACTGACTTCGCCAATATACAGGGATCTTGATGCTGCCAAACCATCAAATGAACTGCTGATGCATATCAAATGGAAGGATGACTGCTTGGTACATCTCACAGTTGATCGATGAACAAGATCTTGCACACATAAAGGTCTCTAGTAATGCACACTTTAAATTAGTGTGATTTAATGTTCATCATAGGACTTACATACCACCAATTAAATTCCACAAAATCTACTCGCACAGGTCCACAAATTCCCTAAGTTTAGAGTAGAATGAGCCACTTTTGTAAACGTCACTTAAATATATATTTAAATTAAAAGGTTGTGGTAGGAAATAAGAAGTAGATTTAGGGGGTGATTTAAAGTATGTCGGGGCCACCCTAAATTGGCAGTTCAGCCACCCCTCCAAGCTCATGGTTCCACAGTCTCATTTAGAGGCCAGGTGTTGGACTTGGCCTGTTCTTCAGGGTCATTCCCAGACTTTTTGCCCTAACTCCTCCATTTTTTCTGAATTCGTTTTTTTGGCCTTCGGACTCTGTGCACTTTGCCACTGCTAACCAGTGCTAAATTGTTTGTGCCTTAAAACATGGTAGAGTGGCTTATTCCCAATTGGCATATTTATTTACTTGTAAGCCCAGGGCCTGTAAATTAAATGCTACCAGTGGGCCTGCAGCACTGACTTAAGTAGCACTTTAAACATGTCTCAGGCCTGCCATTGCAGCCTGTGTTAGTGTGCAGTTTTAAACTTTCCTTTTTAATATATATAAGTCACCACTAGGGTAGGCCCTGGACAGCTCAGATGGCAAGGTGCAATGTATTTAAAAAACCGGACATGTACTTTTAAGTTTTATATATCCTGGTGGTGAAAAACATTTAAATTTGTTTTTCACTACCTCCAGGCCTACCTCTCCCATATGACAACATTGGAGTTACCTTGTTACTGTGTAATTCCAAATGGGAATAGGTCATCAGCTCATGTATGGTGTCTCTGCAATCACAATTTAAGATACTAACTTATGGTGAAGTCTGATTTTAAATTGTAATTCTGAAAAGGACACTTTTAGGATGTTGCAATTTTCTTTCCTTAGCCATTTGGTGCCTGCAGCCTGTCTCTGGTAACATAACTGAGTGAAGCTGACAGTTGAGCTTTGTGTATTCCTCCTAGACAGCCACACACAATGGGGAGCTAAGTGCGACTAGATGGACCATCACTAGCAGGATGGGTGGGAGGAGCCGAGCCCAGCCCCACTTATACTTGAATAGGCTGTGTCCTGTCTCCACCAGTGGCAGCTCCTCCGCTAAGGTGGAGGAGCGTCACCCCACTGCGACACAGCAGAGAAATAAAGGTAACATAAATGATAATAACTCAATGTTATTATCATTTTATGTTCTCCTGCTGCAGCAGCTTTGTGGGCGGGGCGGGGCCAGGCTACTCACACAGGAGCAAGGGGAGGAGTGGTTTGCCCACTTCAAGTGTGCATGAATGTTTGACCTGGTGTCTCGGACCAGCCAAATATTCATGCGCACTTTGCATGTTCTCCACCCAGGCTGCATTACAGCCTGGGTGGAGAACATGCTCAGGCTCCCACTGCCTGTCTGAGCGCCGAACCACGGCACACAGACCAATCACAACACTGCATTGCAGCGTTGTGATTGGCTATGTGGAGCCTGGTGCTTCCTCCTTCCTGTTCTGGTCAGGAGAGACGACGAGGGACGCTGCAAGCAGGTACGTTTTGTTTCTACTTTTTTTACACCCCCTCACCCTCTACTTTTGCCCCCCCCCGCACCCGACTGGTGCCGGCAGCAACTGGTCTCCACATAAAGGGCTGCATAACCCCTGTAATTAGTCTGGAGTCAGCAGGAAGGCCCAGTATCTGTGCATTTCAAAGGCATGCCTCTAGAAGCTTCTCCCCACTTCAAAGGCACAAGTGTGTATAAATACTGGACCTCAGGCACCAATTCTTCAGTACACGTCTGGACCTGTGGATACTCTGCCAGGAAGAAGGACAGCTGTGCAGCTACAAGTACTGCCACTCTGCTGGACTGCTGCCCTGCTGTGCTGACCTGCTTCCTGCTGCCCTCTTGCCGGGGGAAGAAAAACTGGATCGGCAACTTCATCTTGAACCCAGGACCACAGAGTGACTCCAAGGGCTAGCATGCTGGCCTCCTGATCTGAGCCTCAGGGATTGTAAAAGGCTTTGCAACAAGCTCCTGGTCCCAACTCCAGCGAGTTCCTGACCTCCAAGTGGTGCCCCTCTGGGCCTGGATCCTTGCTGTGGCCCAGCGAGCTTAAATTAAGCTTTTTGGCTCTTCGCAACTATGAACGGGCCCGTAGGCACCAAGTCCACGCTGCTAGCTTGGAAAATCAGTGGGGAGCACTGCCAGCCCATCTCTTCGCGCTGGAGTATCGACCACTCGCGAGGACCACCAATACGAACCTCCAGCTTGCCCGTCTACGACACCCGGCCTACTCTTCGCGCCACGCCGACCGTCTTCCACAATGCTCTCCTTGCAGCCCTCTCCAATGCAAATGGGACTCTTGGCACAAAACTTGAGAAGGTAAAACTTCAGCTAATCTAGGACTGTGTCCTACCTGCGATCCATTGCGGTCGGCCTGAATGTTTGACTTTGACCCGCTTGCGTGACCAGATAGCCGCGGTTGTCGCTTTGTGCTTTTTGGTGCTATTTTATACTTTATTGTTTAAAAATTCATATTTTCGGCTCTACTGATTGGATTTTTGTCATTTTGGTATTGTTTTATTTATTACATTTTGCTCTATTTTTCTAGCCTGGTGTGGGATCTTTTTGTGTAGTGTTTTTTCTTGCAGTGTTGCACAAATACGTTCACATTGCCTTTAGGTTAAGCCTGACTGCTCTGTGCCAAGCTACCATGTTAATTTGGGGTTTGCTTGTGCCTTACCCTGACAAGGATTATGGTTGCTCCCTGACCAGGGTTCACACCCCAGTCAACCACCAACGCAATTTCCTACACCAGGGAACCCCAGGGAACCTCCAATGTTTGTTCCATTTGAATGGTAAACTTCAGCTGGTTTCACTAGTGGGAAGTCTGGACTTGGTGGCCTGTTTGCCACAGCACCATTGATTGATACTAGTGGTCACCATATCCTATCTAGGGTCGGGCAACAAGCATGGCAGTCCCAGACATGGAAATCAAATAAGAACTCTTGATCGCTGGGGAAGACTCTCCTGGCATCCTGGCCGTTGTTTTTTCCATTTTAAGAGTTTATTTCTGGAAAACAAAAACTAGTGTGCAGAGCAGAGCCAAAACAACATGACACCTGCTCAGCAAACTCTTATGACTTCAGAACAGTTGCAGCACTAGAGGTTACTGTAAAGGCAGTAAGATCCCTGCCATCTCGCAATAGTGCAGGCCGTCCTCCATCTTGGGAGCAGAGGCCATAGCCTCTCCTGTTACTTGGCAGGCTGACAGACTGCCAGCCTGTGACTATTAGTGCTGTCAGGTTGCAGATGAAAACCATGGGACCTAAGGATTGTCTATTGAAGTTGCTCCTGATGTTTATAAAGGTAAAATAAAAGACACATTACCATCCAGAAGCTTGCTGTTTTCCAAACTTCTATAGGCAAACACTGCTTCTAGCCAATAACACCTAAAGTTGGCCACTGGCTTAAGACTCACCAGGAGTGGTCCTTCGCAGAGGAAATCTGTATGCTTAAACCTAGGCATTATGATAGACTAGCTGTAGATGGACAGGAGAGAATGTATAGAGGCCCAGATTTACATACAATCCACGCAACTCAGCGCAGCAAGTAAAATTGCTGCGCTGCTTTGCGTGAATGGGAGAGTGCAGAAAAGTGCTATATCTACAAGATGTGGCACTGTTCTGTTCTATGCCTTCGTTGGCACACTTTTGGCTGCCATGAGCCAATGCAGACAACCTTGTTCCAAGGTGCAAGGGTGCCTGTGTGGTGCTAAGCATAGGTTTTGTAAAAGGAAGGGGCTCCTTCTAGTATAAAAACCATGCTTTAAGGCATTTCCCGCTTTGTATTTGTGCTGTAGAATGCAGCACACATGCAAATAGGAGAATTGAAAGAATTTGTTTTCGTTATGCCTGCCTCGAGGAGGTGGAGGATTTTGGAGCAAATCCCTGTCTACAGTTCTTTGTAGGTAGAAACTTGCATCAAAACCCATTGGAACACCCGTGCAATACCTCATCGCGCAGCATTTTTTTACTTTGGATTACAAACCAAAGCAAATCACAATTTGGGTTAGATTGTAAATCCCACCACAATACTTTGAGCCAGGTTTGCATTAAAAAAAGTAAATCAAAACCAAAGCAAAGTGTTTGTAAATCTGACATAGTTATTGTTACCACCTCTTTAATGCTATCACCTTGAAAATATGCTGATTGGCACCAGATGTGACGTTTTCTGTGATCCAAGACTACTTACAGGTTTCAAGCATATGAAAAACTATTGTACGGAATCTAGACAGTTGGAATATAAAATAAAATACTTTTGGGGACCCTTCGGGACGGGATCAATGCTGCTTCCACTTCAACTAATCAAACCCTCCATGATTGGTTGAAGAACAATTTATTAGTGTTGTATTGGGAAACTTCTATACTTTTTCATCTTGTGTATAAGCTTGAATGTCCCAACACACAAAGTGATGTCGCCAAAAACCTGAGGTTAGCTGAAAGTGTCTCACAAGGCATGGGGCCATTTGGCAGTTTTAAACTGTTCACAGTGAATATGGAGAGCTGTGGGACTGGAAATGTGACACGCTGAGTAAAATATACTAAAATAATAAGAAATTAAAGGGGACTATAGTGTAGGACGAGTGTACAAAAACCATGATTTTTACATTAAAAGCATCCACACGTTTTACCATTAGGGCTAACTGCTGCTTTTGCGTACTATCGTAGTTAACTTTTTATTTTAGCACTGCCCTGCAAAAAGAAGGATTTCAGTGAAGCAATTTTTGTGCTGAGTTGGTTTACTAAAGTCATCTTTAGCTGCTCTTTTAATTTATTGTTTCTAGAATTCTTAACATGTGTGAGGCTCTTAAAATCAAAATGTGCGACTATGAAACAGCAAAGGAAGCTGGCCATTTTGTATGTTTAAAAACGCCTGAGTAATATGAACTCTGGAAAAAGCATATCCTCACTCAATGTAAGTGAGACTCACACACTTGGAGGTCAGGTCAAGCCTTCATTCACTGCAGGCATAATGTCACACCTGGTCAAAAGGGACAGAGTTTGAACTCTAATGTGTGCAGAACAGCTTCTGGGAGCTTTAGAAACACCTGGAAGCAATTGCACCACAGGGGAGAGCTACTACAGATCCTTTAGGTTGATTTGAGGAACTGTTTTGGACACATTAGAATGCTCTTCCACTACGTTTGTAAGGTAGGACTTACTCTAATGTAGTTTTGCTGTTATGCAATTTATGTTAGATGTATTATGATTTATTTAATCATTTTACTGATGTCACTTCCTATGTTGTCAGTGATGACCATAGTTGTGTGACATCACTTCGTGTGGTCATTTTATGTAGTAATTAATTTTCACTCCTTTGTATTTTCAAAACGTGAGTGCTCTATAGAAATGAGTAATACAGATTGATCAAATGGAACAAAACAGTACTTACTTGAGCAATACACTATGGGCCAGATGTAGGTGGCGAAATACCGGTCGGTAACGCCGAAATTCTGAGAATTTCAGCGTTACCGACCGGTATTTGGCTGAGTGCAATGTAGGTGAGTTCATACCTACGTGCAAAATAAGGAATCGCAAAATAGCGATTCCTTATTTTTGCTCTTGCATTAAGGAATCGGAAATACCGATTCCTTAAATGCAATGTACGTAGCACTAAAAATAGTGCACTTGAGCCTTAAGGAATCGCTAATTACCACCAACTTCAAGTTGGTGGTAAGTAGTGATTTCCTTTAAAAAGCACTTTTTGCTTTTTCAAATGTGCCATGTGGCACACATCCATGCCCTTAGGGCATGTATGTGCGCCACATGTGCACACATGCACATTTCAGAGGTGCAACAGGGTGTCCTTTGGACACCCTGGCATCCTGAAATACCTCCGCTATTAGCGATTCGGTAATACCGAATCGCTAATAGTGAATATCTTCCCATTCATTCCTATGGGCCTCCTAGCCCATAGGAATGAATGGCTAGGTATTCCTTAATAACGAATCTCAATTACCGATTCATTATTAAGGAATGTTGAAGAATCGCTAATATTTTAGCGATTCCTACCTACATTCCATTTAGCGAGTCCTTAATAGCGATTCGGTAAAAATCGCTATTAAGGACTCGCTAAATTGAAGTTACCTACATCTGGCCCTATGTGTTTAAAATTTACAATTTTAATCATTATTGCAAGTAAAGTTTTCCCCTTCTGATTTGACAAACACTATGGCCCAGGTGCTTGAAAATATACAATACTATTCCTTTTTAAAAAAAAAAAAAACCTTGACATACTAACTCTGGGTCATGTCATTGTTTTTTGTAAAACATTTCTAAGAAAGAAGAACCACTGCGACTCTTTCTGGATTACATCTGATTAATAAGTAAAGAGATTTAAAAGTATGTGATGAATTTCAGGATGTGTTCAGATTAAAGGGTGCTTATTCCTTGCCTCTCTACAAGGAATATTATTATGCTATAGAATTGATTTTGAAAGCAAGATTCCAGATGGTCAGATATATCTTCTGCAGAGGGATAAAACAGAATGAACATTTGAAGAAAAATATTTCTGAAAATTCGACTAAAGGCTTCATTAGGCATTCCATGTTGCCTGTAGGTGCACCCATTTTCTTTGTCCATGAATCAAATTGTGATCTGACTTCATGTGTGGATTAACTAGAATTAAACGCTATCACAGGAAAGAATTGCTACCCTTTGCCATTGATTTCAGTACTTCTAGAGCAAATTCACACTGTCAAACTTTTCACAAAGTTAAACTTAAGAAAAACCTACAATTTAGCCAGAATCAAAGCGGGTGATGAATAAAAACCACTTTCAATATGAGGAATGACCACTTCTAATATTTAGTCATGCCGTTTGGTTTTGCAGTGCTCCAGTCTCTTTTGAACACTTGGTGCATGACATATTTTGTAACTTTCTGGATGCATTTTTCGTTATTTATCTAAGTGACATCTTATTTTTTCCCCAACATTTGAAACTCTCAAACAACATGTACAAGAGCCTTAAGAGCTCACTCTTTATATACTAAACTGGATATGTGCATATTTGAGGCATTTCCTGGGTTTTTGTATCAGACCAAGGAATCAGTACGCATCAACAAAGGTTTCTGTGGTAGTGTAGGCCCAAAACCAGCAATGTGAAAGATATACAGAGATTTTTTGTGGGTTGACATCTTTTAACAACACTTCATTGAATCGTTTTCCACACTGGTGGTACCCATGGTTCAACTGACCAGCAACAATTCTTTCATTTAGTGGGGTTCAGCTCATCAAGAAGACTTTGAACACTTAAAGACCACAAAGACTTGCCTTTCATCATGGAAACTAATGCATGTTCATTTGCCCTGGGAGTTATATTGTCACAAAGAGATCCTCTGAATGAAGCTGTGTATCCTGTAGCCTTCTGCTCACAATCTCTGATTGCCAATATAATTGAAACAATATGACAAAGAACTACTAGCAATTAATGAAGCTTTTGCTCACTAGCATCACCATCTCTGGGGACCTTGCAGTCAGTGACAGCATGGACTGACCAGGATTCTTGAGGTCTATGAAATGTACCAATTCTGATCATGCAAGGCAGATGCTGTTCTCGAGGCTTCACTAACAAATCATATAAAAACCTGAAAAAGGGCATGGAAAAGCTGACACTTTGTCCCGACAATTGTAACCTGGAAAACTTCAGATAGATGCACTTTATATTTTGGCTCTATAGAATGTCAATCTATCTGATTTAGAGGTTTTCTTCTCTTGCTTAAAGTCTGAGTTACTCTCCTGGTATCAACAACAATGGATTCAGTAACAAACTCATAATAGCATCATTATGAAGGAGTTGTTTTTTCATAAGAATAAACTATTCCTTCGGCAGAATTGCAGTGTTAGAGATTGGGGTCTCTAGTTGGCAAGGGTTTGCACCTTTGTCCAAGAAGGGACCCTTCCTTCTATTCAGGATAAGGAGTTACACTCCTAAAATAACCCCTGCTCACCCCCTTGGTAGTTTGGCACAAGCAGTCAGGCTTATCTTAGAGGCAGTGTGTAAAGCATTTACACAAAACCAACAGTAATACAGTGTAAGCCCTACAAAAAGACACCACACCAGTTTAGAAAAATATCCAATATTTGATATGCTTAAAACAAGACCAAAACGATAAAAATCCACAACACAGTACTTAAAAAGGTATACTTCGCAAGAATACTTGAAAAACACAGTTCGTACGAGTTGGTAGCTCCTTCCGGGGCTACCGCGATGCTGAAAGCAACAGAGTCTAACAGTTCCAGCCGACCGTGTCGATACGGGCCAGCAAAGGCATGAACAGACTTGGTAACAGTACCTTTCTCGTTGCAGCTTACATAGGGTGCCAGCCGGTCGTGGCAACCGATGCGGGTGTGTTGCAAAATGGAAGCGGTGCAGGGCGCGGTGTCCTCTCGATGCGGTGCAGGCAGCGGCTCGGTGACGATCGTCCAGACGGCATCGGTGAGACCAAGGCTTATGGTGCAGGGCGAGACGGAGCTCGATGCGGTGCTGGCAGGTTGCAGTGCAGGCGACAGAGCCGGTTAGCGGGAGCTGGCGTCGGTCGGCCCAGAAGGCTGTGTGGGACGAGGCGGTGCGTCGTGAAACTTTACGAGTGGTGCCCCAGCCACAATGCGGTCACGGGTGTCGAGTCAGCAGCAGCGATGGCGTCGGTGAGACCAGGGTGGTGAAGTGAAGCCAGGCGGTGCGGAGTGCGGTGCCCACAGGTCACGGTGCAATTAGCGGCTCGGTGGCAGCGGTGTCGTTCGTCATCATCGGTGAGACCAGGGTTGCGGTGCGAGATGCGGACGGTGCGGTCTGCGGTGCCGTCAGGACACAGTGCCAGTGACGGAGTCGGTTGCGGTTCCCTTCTCTGTGGCAACTGAAACAGCGGTTCCGGAAGCGGTACCCAGAGGGTGGTGAAGTCTTTGTAGTCCCTGAGACTTCAGAACAGGAGGCAAGCTCTACTTCAAGCCCTTGGAGATACTCAGCACAAGTAAAAGAAAGTTCAGTCCAGTCCTTTCACTGCCCAGGCAGAAGCTGCAACTGTAGGCAAACCCAACAAAGCAAAAGCACAGCAAAGGGGCAGTACTCCTCCTGGCAGCTCTTCCAGCTCTTCTTGGCAGGTTCCTTGATTCCAGCGAGTTCTAAACTTCTGTCTGGGGGCTGGGCCCCAATATTTATACCACCAAATCCTTTGTTCTCTGAAGGCAGAGAGTGTCTGTACCCAGTCCAAACCAGTTCTGTCCTCACCGGTGCAGCGTCCTGGCAGGGGGTGGAGACAGCATAGGGCAAGGCAGACCAGGTCCATTCAGGTGCAAGGAAATCTCCTCACACTACTCTAAATGCAGCCCAGGTCTATTTTGCCCAGCCCTGACCCATCAGGCTCTCTGGAGCCACTGCCCCTCTCCAGCCCCTGTCATCCCAAAGCCAGACAGTCAATCCACAACCCCAGCAGAGGCACACAGGATGGCTAAGCAAGAAAATACCTACTTTCTAAAAGTGGTATTTTCAAACCCAGAATGTAAAAATCAACTTCACTAAATGATGCATTTTAACATTCTGAGTACAGACATACTTAACTTTATTTTTTTACCTTGTTCCCAGGGCCAGTTATGTTTATAAGATGGTATAAACAAACTCCCCATTCTGTCCTATGGGAACAGGCAACCTTGCAATGGTGAAAAACGAAATACACTGTAATTCACCACCAGGACATGTCACACACATCAGTACATGCCCTACTTCTAACATACACAGCACCCTGCCCACAGGGGTACCTTGGGCCTACCTTAGGGGTGTCAGACATGTAGAAAAAGGGAAAGTTGAGGCCTGACAAGTGGGTGCACTTGCCAGGTCAACATGCGCAGAGACACTAAACCAGCAAAAACAGAGTCAAAACCAGGAGGTCAGAAAGCTAAAAGACAGGGGAAACACGTCAAAAGATGCCAAGTCTACACATGTCCCCTCCAGCTGAAAGTAGGGTGAACTACCCAACCTCCTGGGAGTTCTCTTCACTAAGGCGGAAGAACCTGGACAGACCATCTGCGTTGGCGTGGGTCTGTGCCAGGGCGGTGTTCCATCATAAAGTCCATTCCCTGTAGGGAGATGGACCACCTCAACAGTTTTGGATTCTCACCCCTCATTTGCATCAACCATCTGAGGGGCCTGTGGTCTGTCTGAACCCGGAAGTGAGTCCCAAACAGGTAGGGCCTCAGCTTCTTCAGTGCCCAAACCACAGCAAAAGGTTCCCTTTCTATGGCACTCCACCTTTGTTCCCTGGGAGTAGTCTCCTGCTAAGGAAGACTACAGGCTGGTCTAGGCTCTCTTCGTTCAGTTGTGAGAGCACTGCTCCCACACCATGCTCTGAAGCGTCAGTCTGCATGACGAATTCCATGGAGAAGTCAGGTGCCTTGAGCACGGACGCCATGCACATGGCTGCCTTCAGGGCATCAAAAGCTTTCTGGCAAGACTCAGTCCAGATCACCTTCTTGGGCTGCTTCCTGGAAGTCAGCTCTGTTAAGGGGGCAGCAATGGTGCCATAGCCCTTAACAAATCTCCTGTAGTAACCGGTGAGACCTAAAAAGGCTCTCACCTCTGTCTGGAGTCTTGGGGGCTCCCAAGCCAGAATGGTGTCAATCTTGGGCTGTAGGGGCGCCACCTGGCCGCTTCCTACCTGGTATCCCAAGTACACCACAGAACCCTGCCCGATCTGGCACTTACTGGCCCTCAACACTTCCCCGAGGTGCTGCAAGTGTTCTTCCCAGCTGGAACTGAACACTGCAATGTCATCCAGGTAGGCGGCACTGAAATCCTCCAGTCCAGCCAACACCTGGTTGACCAACCTCTGAAAGGTGGCAGGGGCACTCTTCAACCCAAAGGGCATTACCCGGAACTGGTAATGTCCTTCTGGGGTTGAGAATGCTGACCTCTCCTTGGCCCCATCAGTTAAGGCAATCTGCCAGTACCCAGACGTTAAAACAAACGTGCTGAGGAACCTGGCAGCTCCCAACCGATAAATGAGCTCATCAGGTTTGGGGATGGGTGTGCGTCAGTCCTGGTGATGGCATTGAGCCCACGGTAGTCCACCCAAAACCGCAGTTCTGGAGTGGCACCGGGTGCAGCAGCCTTTGGGACCAAGACCACTGGGCTGGCTCAAGGACTGCTGGAGGGCTCTATCACCCCCAATGCCAACATCTTAGAGATTTCCTCCTTGATGCTGATCCTGACCCGGTCAGTCAACCTGTAAATCTTGTATTTTACAGGAGGGCTGTCACCAGTGTCCACGTCATGGGTTCACCAGTGTCCACGTCATGGGTACACCAGTGAGTAACACCTGGGGTCAGAGTGGGGCAAACTGTACCAACAACTGGTGACAGTCACTCTGCTGCTCGGGGGTCAGTGTAGGGGACAGGATCACACCTTCCACTCTCCTCTTCCACCCCATCATCTGTCACCAAGAGCATGCTCACTTCGGACCTCTCAAAGTGGGGTTGAGGCGGTTCACGTGGAGGACCCTCAAAGGGTCCCTGGGAGTCTGCAAATTCACCAGGTAGGTGACATCACTTTTGCGCTCCACCACCTCAAAAGGCCCAGTCCACTTGTCCTGCAAGGCAAAAGGTTCCACTGGGGCCATGACCCACACTTTTTGCCCAGGTTGAAATTCGACCAGAGTGGCATTCTTGTCATACCACTTTTTCATTTCTTCCTGGCTTGCTTCCAGGTTCGCCTGAGCGAGTTTCCTGAAGCGGGCAGTTTGGTTTCTGAAGGCCAGCATGTAGCTAAACACATCCTGGGGAGTTTTCCTGGGAGCTGCCTCCCAGCCTTTCTTCACCAAACTCAGAGGTCCTCTCACAGGGTGACCATACAGGAGCTCAAAGGGACTGAACCCAAGAGACTTCTGAGGTACCTCCCTGTATGCAAAGAGAAGGCATGACAAGAGGACATCCCACTTACACCTCATGGGTTCTGTTAGACCCTTAATCATGCCCTTCAAGGTATGGTTGAATATCTTCACCAAACCGTTACCTTGTGGGTGGTAAGGAGTGGTGAACTTGTAGGTTACGCCACACTCCTTCCACAGGGATGTCATATACTTCGAAATGAAATTGGCCCCACGGTCAGAAACCACCTCTCTGGGGAAGCCCATGTGTGAAAAGATCCCCATTAATGCCCGGCCCACCATTGCCACCGTCGTTGTCCTGAGAGGGATTGCCTCCGGGTACCGGGTGGCATGGTCCACCAAGACCAGGATGTACCTGTTGCCCATGGCTGTCTTGGGATCCAGTGGCCCCACAATGTCCATCTCTACCCTATCAAAAGTGGTTCCAACACCTGGAAAAGGTTAGAGAGGAGCTTTGACCTTCCTCCCACTCTTACCACTTGCCTGCCAAGTTTGGCAAGACCTGCAATGTCCATCTGACGGCCTTCGCATTTGGGACCAGAAGAAGTGGGTGACAAGCCTGTCAAAGGTCTTGCCCCACCCCAAATGTCCTACCAAAGGCACGTCATGCGCCAGACCCAGTAGGAAGGTCCTGAAGCGCTGGGGTACCACCAGCACACGTGCTGACCCAGGCTCAGTGACCTTAGGCTCGCTATACAGGAGACCGTTCTCCCAGTAGATCCAATCTGATCCAGACTGATCACCAGCTGCCTGGTCTGCAGCCGGCCACCGCAGACCCTCCAGAGAAGGGCACTCCTTCTGCTCCCTGCAGAAGTCTTCCCTGGTGGGACCACCTTCTTGCTGCCAATGGGTCAGCTCAGAGATGTCCCCCAGTTCAGCTACCTGCTCCCCTGTAGGTACCGGGGCATCCCCCTCAAGGTCAGCCTCCTCCCGGTCGGTGGGAACTTCAGGGTCCGGTTTCCCACGCCCCCCTGCCCTTTCTCTTGGCAGGGACCTGGGCTTCTGTTTCAGGCTCCAGGTCCTTCTGATCACCCTTCCTGTTCGCCATTGACCGAGTGGACACGCATGCCCACTCTGGCAACCCAAGCATCTCCAAGTGGGACCTGAGCTCAACATCCTTCCACAGGACTGCTCCAGGTCGTTGCCTAGTAGACAATCTGTAGGCATAGTAGGGCTCACAACCACCCTCAAAGGACCTGAGACCCCCCCCTTCAAAGGGAATCTGCGCCACATACACTGGCGTTCTGAGTTGTTTACCGCAACTACTTGGTGGAATGCCCCGTGGACTACTTGCTCCTCAGAGACCAGGTGACACCGGACTGAGGTCACACTGGCTCCAGTATATCTGAGAGCTTCTATCCTTCTCTCATTGATGGTCACCCAGGTGCTGTATTTCTTTGTGTTAGGGGGCACCTGGTTTCCTGGGACCATCTCACTGTCCCCTAGTGAGACAAGGGTAATTTCTGCGGGATCCCCACCCTCCTGTGGGTACCACTCCTCCCCAAGCGCTACACTAGCCAACACCTTGGTCTGCCCACCGGTGGGTGGCTGCACCCTCTTGGGACACTTGGGGTCCCCCTTCAAGTGACCCACCTGGTCACATGCAAAACACTTGCAGGGGCCGGTCTCAGCAGGCTTTCCTGAAAAGACCCCTTGTTTCTTATCTCCTGGGGGATGGGAACCTTTACCCTGGGTGTTAGTTTTTGGCCCTTTAGAGAACTCCTGTGCTTTACCCTTGTCCCCCCCACTTTTCTGCTGGGGACCCTGCCCACCTTTGGCTGAGTCTCCCCCAAACGCTTTCTTGTGGACCCTGGTACTCACCCAGCGGTCCGCCTCCATAGCAAGCTTCCTGGGGTCAGTCAGCTTACTTTCAACCAAGTGCTGGTGCAGCTCTGCAAAACATAGACTAGACAAGTGCTCCCATGCAATCAAATTGTAGAGCCCCTGAAAATCTATTACATTACTACCCTTCACCCAGCCAGCCAGAGACCTGCAGAAAGAATCTACACATTCCAACCAAGTGTTGGCATCAGTTTTCTTGCTGGACCTAAACTGATCCCTATACTTCTCAGGAGTGAGGGGCGCTAGAGTGCCAGCTGCAAAATTGCCGCCACCTAGTGAGGCTCTGCGAGCTGGACTGAAGATCCGCCAATTATCGGGCAGAGCGAGCGGGTGCTGGGAGCTTCGGACGGTGGGGACGGGCATCGGAACGTCCCGGCGACCAGCAGTCGCGATCTGAAGGCTGAGAACCCTCGCGCCTGCAATAAACGCCGCTGTGCATCACCTCGCCTTGTGGAGCAAAATGGCGGCCCCCCGCTTTGCGGCCTGAGGAGAGTTGCCTAGACGGATCCCCGCATCGGGGAAAAGGAGCCCGCTGGCTGCCTACAGGGCAGGTGAGGAAGACTGCTGTAACGACGACTGAGGCGGGCCTGCGCGGATCGCCAGCTGGCGGACTTCTGCCGAGCGTCCTGAGAGCTGAAAAGGCCCTGCCCCGGTCTCCGGTGAGTCTGCGAGCCGCGGAGCGGGAGGACCGGAGCAGGCGGGAAGGCCGCGATTGCGGGAAGGAGTGAGCACAGTGGAGGAGGCCGCCCTACACGACAGTACCATGGGAGCGCCTTGTAATCTTGCTGGCCCCGTCTTTTAGGGTGCGGAGGGACTGAAGCGGGGCAACGTGGGCAGCTGCGCCCGGGGATCGGACAGTGCCGGGGCTGTGACTCCCCCTCCGGCGGCGCGCCTGGCTGCAACTAAAGGACGGCGGAGCCTGAAACTCTTGCGCTACAAGAGACCCTGATTGGGGTGGCTGTGAAGGGAGGGGGATAGAAGAGATCACCGGCATATCCCTCCGAACCCTCAAAAGGGCTGGAATCCCACCCTTGTTCCCTCATGGCGGGGGAATCAGTCTGAAGAAGCGCTTGACGTGAGGGGCGCATAGTGAGTGATCCCCAGTGCGTGTTGGATATTGGAGGGAAAACGAGGCTTAGGTCCGAGCAGAGGCGGACCTAAGAAGACAAACTTGACACTTGCTGCAGGAGCGGTGGACCAGGCCATCTACTGAAACCAATCTGGACAACGTGCACTGCTCATTGAAGGCCACAACGCGGCCTAGTGGGTAATGAGGTGCTGAACTGCAGTGGATAGAGCCGCAGAAGCGACCTAGCACCGTAGCCCACAACCCGCAGGTCTGCGTTGGCGGAGCGAGACCGGCTGCGCCCCTCGACGCCCTCCTGGTACAACATGGGCAAGATGGACACAAAGCAGTCCAAGCTTTCTTCTGAGCAGCGCAAAGCCCCAGGTGGGGGGTTCCCACCGAAGGAGGAACAGTCGGAGGCAGCCATGTCCTCCACGCAGCTGTTGGAACCCAACATACGCGATATGTTCATTGAATTGAAGCAGTCACTCTCGACTATAGATCTAAAAATCGACTCAATGTCGGATCGACTAGACCGGCTTAGGGACAAGGTCTCGAACCACGAGGAGCCCCTCACGGAGGTCGAACAGCGCACGTCTGCGCTGGAGGACGAGAGCACCACCACCCGTGAGAAGCTGCTCCGAATGGAGAAAGTGTTGGAGGTGATCCGCAATAAAAATGAAGATCTCGAAGCGAGATCGCGCCGCAACAACCTCCGCATGATGGGGATACCGGAGACCATTGCCATGACTAGAATTGAGGACTACGTCGAGAAAATGCTCAGGGCGCTGTTTGGGGATTCCCTTTCAAAGGTCTGCATAGTGGAACGCGCGCACAGATCCCTAGGCCCGAGGCCACCGCCGGGAGCCCCGGCTAGGCCAATAATTGCACGCCTGCTGAACTACAGGGACCGTGATGCCGTGCTGCGTAGAGCCCGAGACCTACAGGACATGAGATAACAAGGTAACGCGGTCTCCTTTTTCCCCGACTTTACTTTAACGGTGCAGGCCGCAAGGAGGGAGTTTGTACCAGTGAAGAGACTACTGCAGCAGCAGGATATCAAGTATTCGCTCCTCTATCCAGCAAAGCTCCGCATCTTTCATCAGGGCAAGACTGTGTTCTTCACTGACCCCAAGGCAGCCATCAAGTTTGCTTGTTCCCTCAGACAATCTGCACCAGCCGCTCTGGCAAACGGGGAGCTTGGGGAGGAGACCCTCTGGACGAGAACGATTGAGGCATTGAGTGAGCAGCAATGAGTCGGTAGGGCAGCGGCGCACCTGACTATGTGCGGCTGATCCCACAGGACATCCCCTACCCTGGCCGGGGCGACTACCTGCCCTGCCGCTGTGGTTTGGGGGCCAGCCCAATCTGCCTCCGACCGAAGGTTTTTTTTCCTACTCCTGAATGTATATTGACCAGCCACCCAGCACACCACCAGTGGGTATTCCCGAGTACCTAGTGTCTCCTGCAGGGATGAATCCCATGGATGTTGTTACTGTTGGCCGTTGTGGGCCTAGTTTGTTTAAAGGGCTTAGCTGTCAGCCATGTTGGGGGGCTGAAGTGGGAGGCGAGTGGGCTTGTTGGGTGAGGTGCACACCCGGTATGCTGTTCAGTTCTCTTTGTTCTTTTCCCTCTCTTTCCCTGCCTTTCCTCTCTCTGGCCCCACCTCATCATCAAATAGATGCACAGAGCTATCCAGCACATCATGACCCTGATGGAACAGGGGGTGGGTGAGACCACTACAGAAACGGGTGTGATCAAGGCAGTGACATGGAATGTGCGAGGCCTGAATGATTGTCGTAAGGTGAGACTGGTAGCGGCATATCTCCAAAGACATGGGGCGGACATTTGCTTTCTGCAGGAACTACACCTTACTAGAAACGATTGCGTGCGAATAAGGGCGGGATGGATGGGAGAGAAATTTGTATCAGGTTACTCCAATTACGCCAGAGGCACAGCTATAATCCTCAGAAAGGGACTTCCCTGGAGAACACGCGCTGCGCTTTGCGACCAGCAGGGGAGGTGCGTGATTGTAGCGGGAGACTTGAGGAGGCAACCGGTTAGGCTAGTATCGGTTTATGGGCTGAATGTAGATGATCCGCAATTCTTTAGCGAGGTCTGGAGGCTGACGGCGTCGCTTGGGCCCGGGACTGTCCTGTGGGGGGGGGGGATTTTAATGTAGTGCTGGATGCAAGTATGGATAGGTCTGGCGACTCTCGCCGGCCTCATCCAAGGGTGGTGGAGCAGCTACGCGCAATCATGGAAGACCACGAGATGGCGGACGTTTGGCGACGCCGATATCCATCAAGGCGAGAGGGCACATGCGTCTCCACAGCAGGCCCATCATGGTCCAGAATCGACTATTGGCTCACGTCGCATGATATGGACACGTGGGTGCTCACAGTTGCTCATGTAGCCCGATCTTTATCCGATCACGGCCCCGTGCTACTGCGATTCACGTTACCGGACGCGGCACATGAGCTCTTCAGTTGGAGACTCCTCACTGGGGCACTCCGGGACCAGGTATTCAGAGAGTCGATTTGAGCCGATATAACGGAATACTTCGAGTTAAATAGTGGGACTGTGGACTCGCCTTCGGTATTGTGGGAGGCCTTCAAAGCAGTAATCCGGGGCAAGTGCATCGCCAAGTAGGCGGGCGTATTGCGCTCGCTCAGGGGAGACCTCCGGCGCTTGGAGGGGGAAATTCGGAAACTCGAACTGGAGTACTTCGAATGTAACAGCCCGGAAATCCTGGGTAGCATTAAGGGGAAAATTGCGGAATTCGAGAAGGCTGCATAACAGGAAACGCACTACCTGGGCAAGGAGGCACGAGTGCGTCAATATGGAAAGGGAGATCGTGCAGGAAAACGTTGGCAGGTCTATTAAAGAAGCCCTGGGCCAGTGAATATGTATGCAAACTGTGCAGGGACAGCGGGGAGATAGTCGCAGGCCAGGAAGCGGTGCAGGAAGAAATGCTTGCATTTTACACCTCTCTGTACTCAGCACAGCAGACAGCGTTGCACCCGGATCTGCTTTCCCTCCTTGACTCGATTGAGCTTGCCTGGTTGAGCGATGGGCAACGGAAATATCTTGATGAGCCTTTTGAGGAGGAGGAGGTGATCGCGGTATTCGGGCTATGCCTGGGGACAAGGCTCCCGGGTTGGATGGGCTCACTGCTTCATTCTATAAGGAATATGCGCCGCTCCTGGTTCCGCACCTCCTCAACATGTACGAGGAATCCTTGGAACGGGGTATGCTACCCCCCTCTCTGCGGGAGGCGCTAATTGTCACTATCCTCAAACCAGATAAGGACCCGCAGTTATGTGACTCCTATAGACCACTATCAATGATAAATCTGGACAATAAGATACTGGCCAAATTATTGGCGTCGCGTCTGCTCCCCTTGCTACCAGCGGTGCTGCGGCCTGACCAATGCGGTTTCGTGCCCGGGCGGAGCACATCCCACAATCTACGCACTTTCTTCGTGACCATGCAGGAGGTTGACAGCTCTCTTCCTGCCACAGCTGTTTTCTTGGATGCAACCAAAGCATTCGACACCTTGGAGTGGCCTTATTTGTTTGCACTCCTTTCCCGCATCGGCATCAGTCCCCTTTTCCTCAAAAAAATTGCTTTATTGTACTCGGCCTCATCGGCGAGACTGAGAGTCAATGGCCAGGTATCCCCCGCCATCCCGGTGGCCCGAGGTACGCGACAGGGGTGCCCCCTCTCTCCCCTCCTGTTTGCAGTGGCGAAAGAGCTGCTCGCGGCCAGCCAGGCTTCGGCAGCATCACTCTCGGCGAGGACTAGATTTCACTCCTAGGATGATTTTAGTTTCTATGTACGCGGATGATGTGACCTTGTATGTCCAGCATCCAGCCGAGAACCTGGACCCACTCATTCGGGAGGTCGTCCGCTTTGGGGGAGTGTCGGGCGTATCCATAAACTGGGGAAAGTCAATCATTTTTCAGCTTACCCCGGCCACTGACCCATTTCAGTCGGAATTCCCACTTCAGTGGGTAACTCCCCTGTGAAAATACTTGGGGATCTGGCTTAGCCGGAATTTAGACGAACTCTGGAGCCACAACTATGGCAGGCTCACGGAGTGGCTGGAGAGTAGACTGAACAGGTGGAAAACACTCCCTTTATCCCTAGCGGGTCGATTGGCCATAGCCAAGATGGTGGTCCTTCCCAAGTTTTTATACATCTTCACTAACCTGCCGCTTCCCCTCACTGCTGCATTTCAACGTCGACTATGTTCGAACCTCATAACGCTGGCATGGACGGGCAGACAGCCCCGAGTGGCATGGGAGGTCCTTACGCTGCTGTTTGAGCAGGGTGGGATAGTAGCTCCAGACATGGAGCTGTATTATAACTGTGCTCAGGCACAATTTGCCTATCACTGGGTGTTCCCGACCCTTTTCATGGCGCACACTGCCCCGGAAAGGGATAGGGCGGACCCGATACCCCTACATATTGGGTTATTTGGACCCCAAGGGAGACCCCGAGCCAGGGTTGACACTGCGGGCTGCCCGGTGTGGGCATGGCGGGAGCTTAGGCGCAGAGCGCGATTGGAGATCACATTGGCCCCCTCGATCCCACTCATTAGACAACCAGGGCTGCCCTTCACTACAGAGGCGGGGGTGGGTCAATAACTGTAAAAGCTTCAGCTACACATGATGGGACAGGCATTTCGCAATGGGTGTTCGCTACCATAGACGAGGCGTTAGGTGAAGTTCACACAGGGATGCTAGGTAGGTTCACTTACTATCAATTATGAGCAGCGCTGCGTACACTATATGAATCCTTCCCTGTAGCTCCACCAACATTCCAAGTGCTGGAGGAATTTCTAGCGAATCCCTCGCCGCGGAAACTCATTACTCGACTCTATACGGGTATGCAGCGCGCATCCCCGATATGTGTTCCCCCTGCGCAGCGCGAGTGGGAAAAGATCCTGGGAGGTCCGTTGGAGGAGGGTACATGGGCATACTGTTGTGTGCAAATGAAAGAAATGTCACCCAATTACAGACTGCGACTTATTCACTTTAAGTTTATCCACAGGCTGCACAGGGCCGGTGTGAGTGAGGATGCGAGGTGCGTGCGTTGCCGAGCCCCGGAGGCCTCCTTTCTGCATCTGGCTTGGGAGTGCCCAGTGGTGGCGAGGTACTGGGAACATATTTTTGGGGTTGCTTGCCCTGCTGATAGTTGCTGCAATTGAACGCGCCCCCTTGGTGGCCGTGCTGGGGTATGTGCGTGGAATAGCTGCAGAATATAGGAAACTGGTGGCCATGTTGTTACTCCTAGCAAAGAGAAGGGTGGCTATCTGCTGGGACCGCAGGCGCAATCCGAGTGCAGCGGATTAGCTCAAGGACACTGCATTCTGCCACAATCAGTTGTCCGACTACTGGGAACTGATGCCTGCACAGTCTCGACCCAAAAACATATGGGCGCCACTCCAGAGTTACTTAGACTCTTTATCCCCGGACAACGGCGACAGCGCAGCGGTGGAAGCATAGACACTGCGTACTGGTCACTCTTCACACCCACGGCCAGTTGGGAGTACAGCTGGAGAGTCTCACCTTCATTTGGGCCAGAGAGAATTCTCCCTCCTTCTCCCCCCCCGAATTCCCCCTATTCTTCTTGTTCTTTCCTTTCTATCTCTATCTTTCAGTCATTATGGCCAGCACAGAGCCCTGGACTATTTCTCAGAAAGACTGATGTTACAGAGAGCAAGAGAGCAGACGGACGGGAAAGGGGTTAGGGCAATCTGCCCAATTATATTACCCAAGACTATACAACTACACCCTCTGGGGTTGCTCTGTCCTTATCAAGCTTGCTAAAATGTATGCAAGGAGCCATGTAGCAGCTCTGTTTCTTTTTTCTTGTTTCTGTTTTCTCTTTCGAAAATTTCAATAAAAAGAAATTTTATATATACTTCTCAGGAGTGAGACCATACCTGGTGAGGAGAGCGTCCTTCATATCAGCATAGGTGAGGTTCTGCCCCTTACCCAAAGCTATTAGAGTATCCCTAGCTTCTTCTGGGAAAAGAGGCCACAACCCTGCCCCCCAATTCCTTTCAGGGACCCCATTCATATGAATAGACACCTCATACCCCTGGAACCACCTTTGTATGTCATTCCCCTTCTTGAATACCTTGCCTAAATTCTTGGGGATGTGCACAATTCTGTCTGACTGCCCTGACGAATTGCTGCCACCATCTGACCTGGGTCTACTCCTTAGCTCCAGCTCCTTAAGACTTCGTTCATGATCTAAGATCATCTTCCTCTCCTCCATGGCTATTCTTTTGTCTTTCTTTTCAGTTTCTATCCTGAGTTTTTCCAACTCGAACTTCCTTGCTTCCCGCCTGTCCTCCAGCTCCTCTGGGGACAGGCCACTGCTGCCTGGCCTGGAGGGTTCCCCCCTCCCAAAAGCACATCTACCCTAGGAAGAGGCTCCTCCGCCTCTCCACTGAGATCTCCAGACTGCCCACTGGCATGTCTGGCTGCTACCCAGGCACTCAGCGCCTTTTATAGCTCCTCCTTCCTGGTGAGGCCTCTGACATGGACCTTTAGGTTTTTGCAAATAGCCTTCAATTCTTTCACATTGTAGGATTCCAACCTATCCTCCTCAAAGGCCACTTCCAAAGATGCAGCAGATGATGCTCTTGATTCAGGCATGATGAAGTAGCAAGTTCAAGTTCTCAGAAAAAAAACTGGCAAGATAAAAAATAGGCCAAAAAGAAAGAGAACCAGTATGTGGTACGTAATGGTCTGCGATATGGTAGTAGTGCACACCAATCACTGTAAGTCTAGTGTAATTGCAAGTCCTATCCCACCGCTGCCACCAATGTTAGAAATGGGGTCTCTAGTTGGCAAGGGTTTGCACCTTTATCCAAGTAAGGACCCTTCCTTCTAGTCAGGAATAGGGAATTACACTCCTAAAATAACCCCTGCTCACCCCCTTGGTTGCTTACAGTCAGGCTTATCTTAGCGGCAGTGTGTAAAGCATTTGCACAAAACCAACAGTAATACAGCGTAAGCACTACAAAAGGACACCACACCAGTTTAGAAAAATATCCAATATTTTATATACTTAAAACAAGACCAAAACGATAAAAATCCACAACGCAGTACTTAAAAAGGTATACTTCGCAAGAATACTTGAAAAACACAGTTCGTACGAGTCGGTAGCTCCGTCCGGGGCTACCGCGATGCTGAAAGCAACAGAGTCTAACAGTTCCAGCCGACCGCGTCGATACGGGCCAGCGAAGGCGTGAACAGACTTGGGAACAGTACC
This sequence comes from Calotriton arnoldi, assembly GCA_963921515.1. Classification (NCBI taxonomy): domain Eukaryota; kingdom Metazoa; phylum Chordata; class Amphibia; order Caudata; family Salamandridae; genus Calotriton; species Calotriton arnoldi. The sequence goes on along the minus strand of CAWUFW010001772.1, from coordinate 1,897,834 downwards.
TTTCTCGTTGCGGCTTACACGGGGGTGCAAGCCGGTCATGGCAACCGTCGCGGTTGCATTGCAAAATGGAAGCAGTGCAGGGCGCGGGTTCCTCTCAATGCGGTGCAGGCAGCGGCAGGGTGACGATCATCCAGACGGCGTCGGTGAGACCAAGGCTTACGGTGCAGGGTGAGATGGTGCTTGATGTGGTGCTGGCGACAGAGCCGGTTAGCGGGAGCTGGCGTTAGTCGGCCCAGACTGCTGTGTGGGACGAGGCGGTGCATCGTGAAACTTTACGAGCAGTGCCCCCAACCTCGATGCGGTCACGGGTGTCGAGTCAGCAGCGGCATTGGTGAGACCAGGGTGGCGATGTGAAGCGAGGCGGTGCGGTGCCCACAGGTCACGGTACAAGCAGGGGCTCGGTAGCGGCATCGTCGTTTGTCATCGTCGGTGAGACCAGGGTTGCAGTGCGAGATGCGGACGGTGCGGTCTGCAGTGCCATCAGGACACAGAGCCAGCGGCGGAGTCGGTGACGGAGTCGGTTGCGGTTCCCTTCTCTGTGGCAACTGAAACAGTGGTTCCAGAAGCGGTACCCAGAGGGTGGTGAAGTCTTTGCAGTCCCTGAGACTTCAGAACAGGAGGCAAGCTCTACTTCAAGCCCTTGGAGATACTCATCACAAGTAAAAGAAAGTTCAGTCCAGTCCTTTCACTGCCCAAGGCAGAAGCAGCAACTGCAGGCAAACCCAGCAAAGCAAAAGCACAGCAAAGGGGCAGTACTCCTCCTGGCAGCTCTTCCAGCTCTTCTTCTTGGCAGCTTCCTTGATTCCAGCGAGTTCTAAAGTTCTGGGGTCTGGGTCCCAATATTTATACCACCAAATCCTTTGTTCTCTGAAGGCAGAGAGTGTCTGTATCCAGTCCAAACCAGTTCTGTCCTCACTGGTGCAGCTTCCTGGCAGGGGGTGGAGACGGCATTGTGCAAGGCAGATCAGGTCCATTCAGGTGCAAGGAAATCTCCTCCCACTACTCTAAATGCAGCCCAGGTCTATTCAGCCCAGCCCTGACCCATCAGGCTCTCTGGAGCCACTGCCCCTCTCCAGCCCCTGTCATCCCAAAGCCAGACAGTCAATCCACAACCCCAGCAGAGGCACACAGGATGGCTGAGCAAGAAAATACCTACTTTCTAAAAGTGGTATTTTCAAACCCCCGAATGTAAAAATCCTCTTCACTAAAAGATGCATTTTAACATTCTGAGTCCAGACATACTAAACTTTATTTTTTCTACCTTGTTCCCAGGGCCAGTTATGTTTATAAGATGATACAAACAAACTCCCCATTCTGCCCTATGGGAACAGGCAGCCTTGCAATGGTGAAAAACGAAATACACTGTAGATCACCACCAGGACGTCACACACATCAGTACATGCCCTACCTCTAACATACACAGCACCCTGCCCACAGGGCTACCTTGGGCCTACCTTAGGGGTGACTGACATGTAGAAAAAGGGAAGGTTGGGGCCTGGCAAGTGGGTGCATGTTGACATGGCAGTTACAAACTGCGCACAGTCTCTGCGGTGGCAGGTCTGAGTTACCTTTTTAGGGCTACTTCTGTGGGTGGCACAACCAGTGCTGCAAGCCCACGAGTAGCATTTGATTTACCAGCCCTGGCACTCTCAGTGCACTTTACTAGGGCCCCACCAGTAAATCAAATATGCCAATCATGGAAACACCAATCCATAACATAATTTACAACAGGAGCACTTGCACTTTAACACTGAACAGAACTGAAAAAGTGCGCAGAGACACTAAACCAGCAAAAACAGAGTCAAAATCGGGAGGTCAGAAAACAAAAAGACAGGGGAAACACGCCAAAAGATGTCAAGTCTAACATGCGAGGAAAAGTACTGTTACGGTTTCATGACATTTCCAGTGAGGGGCATCTAGGAGAAGGAAAAACGTAAGATATGCTGGTTAGAGAAATGTAGGCAGGTGTGTAAAACAATACTCTTGTTTGTGACCAGATGAAGTCTTTCCATCAAGAACCTTCAGGCCTTTAGATCTTTAACTACCTCCAGATTATCCTGGAAGAAAATGTCCATGGATTTTATTACCAACCACCCTCCTTCGAAGACAAAACGCTGTAGTTCTAGTAGTGGTAGATTTCTTTGGGCAATATATACTAATTTTATCCCTCTACATAAACTGCCTACTGACCATTAATTAAGCATGACCTTCTTGAAGGAAAATGTACGATTACATGCTTTGCTGTACAAAAAAATTACACAAGGAGGTTTCTAGTTCATCTCTAAATTTCATGCATTTAATGACCCTGAAGGCTTACTGTTTTTTTAATGTTGCTGGGGGCTGCTGCCCTCTCTGCAGCCACCCACATCATTAAAAAAATGTTTGGTGGAGCCAAGGGGCAACACCAGGCTGAACAAATATGTTTAAAACACCCTCACAGGGCACTCATGGGCAGCTCCTCACAAGGAGCAGTGAATAATAAGTCCCCCGCAACACTGCTGGATCTCCTGCCAGGGTGCCGATGGGAGCCGCAAGCCTTTTTGTTTGTAAATGTTGGGGAGGGGACGTGTGGCCACTTTTTCCAAGCCAATGCTGGCCTCAGGTACTCCATCACCCGGGCCCGAAAATAGTTTCAATCGAAGGGGGCACATGGCCCTAATCCCCAAACCTTTACAGACCCCAGGGACCCCATCTTTTGGGGCTGTATTATTTATTAACGAAAGGGGTGCCTGGCGCCCCTTCCCCAACACAATAATGGCATCGGCCTAAGGTGGGGTATCCAGTGCCCACCTAGGATTCCCACAACATACAAAATTGGGGGTGACCGGGGAAGCACCAGGGCCCATGCAGTCCCACCGGCTGCTCTGCTTGCACCAATCTTGGGTGCAATGGGAGCCGGCTTTGCTCCCACCTTGCGGGAGCAGATTTTTTTCTCTGCTCCTGCTGATCGGTAGCAATCTCTGTTTCTCAGACCGTAAGAGTGCAGGTAGGGAAATCAATGTGTGCTCCCACCCGGTGGGAGCATTTTTGCAGCTCACATTTACTTCCCTACCTGCGCTCTTCTGCGCTATGAAACTGTGTCCCGGGGGAGAGTTCCGAAGAACACACCAAAGGAGCTGGTCATGGCAAATGGCGTCCCCAGGGCTTTTCAAGGCTCGGGAGTGGCTGCATACTCTCCTCCCCTATATATGCAACTGCACCATCCCCCGGGACCTGGCCCAGCACAGGGTTTATTTTTTTGAAGCTCAGGAATCCGTACTTTTTTTTTTTGCATTTTGCTGCAGATTCTCAGATCCACTGCAAATTTGCTGCAACATAAAAAAAAAGATATACGGTTTTGGCACCGGTGGGGGAGTCTCTTCGTGACCCCCCCCCCCCCAGTTCTAGGCTGGCAGGGTATCCCTACCCCACCCCTATATCATTTTTTTATCTTTTTTCCAGGACTCAGGACTGAATCTTAAGATGGCTGCCTCCACATCATTGTTGTGGTGGCAGCTAATCAGATCTTTTCTTGAAATCTTTCGGCTCCGCAGATCCTCGCGGTGGAAAATATACAAAGTCATTGAGGCTTCATTTCTCAAAAACTACTGAACAGATTTACACCAAATCACAAAAAGCACACTTTCTCGACCAAGATCTAGCTTTCTGCCAAATTTGGGCTGTAGTTGTGACCAAATTATCTATGGAAAGATGATAGGGGGTGAAATGGGTTTTGGGCCCCCCTCTTCTCGGCCCCCGCTTGACAGATCACCCAGAAACTTTCCAGGAAGGAGTTGAAGTGGATGAGACTTTTTTTGTAAACGTTTTGTGAAGATATTTCAAACTGCGCCAAAGTTATAGGAAAACAAAAAAATGCTTTACCTATGAAACTTGGTCTTAACTATAACTACCCAGCGGCAACTGCCACTAGGTAATATAAAACATATAGAAAAGAGAGGCAACAGAAATGGGCAGTTAAATGGCCAAAGAAATGTTCTTAAGTCTTCAGATGATAGAAAGAATTCTTCTTATTTGGCTTCATCCAAGTGAACGTGCAGCCAACACGTTTCTCCCTAAACAGAGCTTTATCAGGGCAATAAAAACACCACCAAGCAGTTCTTGGCATGTGGAGTGTCCCCTCAGCAAGTATGTCCCACACGAGATATTGTAGTCTTAAGGTCAATGCGTAAAATACCTAAATCGGTTGATTTAGGTTCAGATAAGAGCCAAAAACGGTGTGTCCATTCGCGTGATCCGTTGCAATCGTTCCGTAAAATCTTGTGTGGACATCAGGTGCTCCCTCACGTACGGGAAACATGAATGGTTACAGGAATGAGCCATGTGCGGCATTTGTGTCCTCAAAAAACGCAGCGAACAGACTGAAGGATAATCAGTCAACCGCCACTAGGTAATATATCTGTATCTATATGTATATCTATACCAATATCTATCTGTCTATCTATCTATCTATCTATCTATCTGTACATGTGAATATAAATATATAGAGTGATATAGATATATGTGTGTGTCAATAGAGAGATATAGATATATTTATGTCTTTATATTACCTACTGGCCGTCGCCAATAGGTCGTTATAGTTAGGATCATGTTTCAATAGAAAAAGCTTTTTTTGACTTGCCTATACTTTTGGCGTCATTTGATGAATCTTCATGAAATTTTCTCAAAAAAGTGTGCTAGTGAGTCTTGTTGTGCACGGAGAGTTTCGGGGTGATCCGTCAAACGGGGCCAAGAAAAAGGGGGAGGTCAAATTAAGTGTATTTCCCATGTTAATTCCCATAGTGGTTTTGAACACGACTACAGCCCGAACCGCTGGACGGAATTACACTGAATTTGACAGAAAGGTAGATTTGGTTACGCAGATCACCCTTTTAGTTATTTGATGTAAATCCATTCAGTAGTTTGTGAGAAATTAAAGGCAATCCAAATTTATATATCTACACTCATGGCTAATTCGCAAATAATAACGAGCTTGTGCAGAGATCTGCAGAGCTTTTATTGACTGCCAATACTTCAACTAGGAAGTGTTGGCAGCCATCTTAGGGCTCAGCTTCAACTGAGTCCCAAAAGAAAACGTGAAAAAAAGAAAAGGGGACAGAGTAGGAATACCCTGGTCTCAAAGTATTGGTCTTGTAGTCCCAGAGGGACCCGGGCAGGGCGAAAAAGCATTTTTTTTAAAAACAAATTGCAGCGAGTTTGCACTTGTTTTCAAAAGGGCCCGTGGGTGGGCTAGGTCCCGGGGGCATTTCATAAAAAAAGGAGGGGGCACCCCTCCTTAGGCTCTTAGAACTCAGGGACCTCCACCTCCTCGGGTCTTCATTTGTAAAAAAAAAGGAGGGGGCACATAGAGCCCCCTCCTGTAGTTCTATAGCCCTGGGGACTACCTCCAAAATATTTTTCAGGGGCCACACAGAACCTCCCCAAACCCCAGGGACCACCATCTCCTTGGGGCTAAATAATACAAAATGGGGGGACCCCACGGACCCCCAGGCCCCGGGGACCACCACCACCCTGAGACCAAATAGTTTCTAAAATAATGGGGGATGGGCCGTGCAGCCCTCCTCCCATGCCATTTATGGCCCCAGGGACCACCACTTCCCTGGGGCAGGCCCATGCTCAGAGTAGGAGGGAGGCTGCACGGCCCCCCTCCTGGAGCCATACATGGCCCTGGGTACCACCACCGCCCAGGGCCGGCTCCTGCTATGTCCCCGGGGGACTACCCCCGGGACATAGCTGTTTGCTGTGACTTGGTGGGAGCTTTGACAGCTCAAGCCAAGTCAGAGCAAACAGGAACTCCGCTCTTAGCAAGCGAAAGTTGTGACACTGCTCCCGCTTCCTGAGAACTAAGTTTTCGTCTATTTCCCTGCCCGCTGTCAAGTGGGCAGGGAAACAGACAAAAGGATTGCTGTCACAGACAGGGAGCTGCATATTTAGCAGCTCCCTGTCTGTGAGAGGAATGCCGGCTGCTGCAGGAGGCGGGGAGCCAGCAGGTACTATGGGGGCTTTGAGGCTGCCCCGTGGTCCCCAACGGTGGTGAGACTGAGTGCCCTGAGTGGGCTGCAGGGCACCCACAATCAAGAAGCCATGCCTCAGGGGATGGGGTCCCCGTAGCATCTGCGCGCCCCCGCATAATATTAAGTAAGTCCCGGTGAGGTGGTGGTCCCTGGGGCATATAAAAAAAGCCCCATGAGGGGGGATCCATGCAGCCCCCCTCCTTTAGTAAAAATAAAGCCCCGGGGAGGTGGCGCTCCCAAGGGCTCTTGGAGCTAAATGGTGGGGGGTCCCAGCGGCCAACCTCCTTAATATTTGTAAAGCCCTGGGGAGGTGGTGGTCCCTGGGGCTTTTAAGTGGGAACCAGAGGGCAGAAAAATGAGCAGAAAAGGCAAAGCAGAGGGTAGAATAATGAGCTGAAAAGGCAAAATACAGCAGAATATGGCAAAACAGATGGGAGCAAAATGAGCAGGAAAGGCAAAATAGAGGTAGAAAAATGAGCCGAAAAAGGCAAAACAGAGGGCAGAAAAACAAGCAGAAAGGCAAAACAGAGCAGAAGAGGGTAAAACATAGAGCACTCAGACACTCACGCACTATTTTGCTGGCCCACTCAGTGACTCACACACCCACTCACAGACCCAATGAGTCACTCATACACCCATTCACAAACCCACTCAGACTCATGCATCGACTCACATACCCATTCAGACTCATGCACTCACTCAGACCCACTTAGATCCTCACACACCCACTCACAGACCCACTCAGAGACTCACGCACCCACTCACAGAACCATTTGGAGACTCATGCACCCACTGGCAGACCTACTCAGAGACTCATGCACTCACTCACAGATCCACTCAGAGACTCATGCACTCACTCACAGACCCACTCAGAGACTCATGCACTCACTCACAGACCCACTCAGAGACTCACACACCCACTCACAGACCCAATGAGTCACTCTTATACCCATTCACAAACCCACTCAGAGACTCATGCACCCACTCACAGACCCACTGTTACACTCATGCACCCACTCAGACCCACTTAGATCCTCACACACCCACTCACAGACCCACTCAGAGACTCACACACCCACTCACAAACCCATTTGGAGATTCATGCACCCACTGGCAGACCTACTCAGAGACTCACACACCCACTCACAGATCAACTCAGAGACTCATGCCCTCACTCACAGACCCACTCAGAGACTCATGGATTCACTCACAGACCCATTCAGAGTCTCATGTTCTCACTGAAAGACCCACTCACAGACACACACCTACTCAGAGTCACTTAGAGACTCATGCACCCACTTACAGATCCACTCAGACACTCATGCATGCACTCACAGACTGACACACACTGGTGGAGGCACTCACAAACCATTTCATATACTCTCACACCTACTCACAGACCCACTCAGACACTCACTCAGACATTCATGCTCCCACTCAGAGTATCATACACCAACTCAAAGACCCACTCAGATACTCTTGCACTCACTCACAGACTGACTCTCACACACACATGGAGGCACTTGTAAACCCACTCAGACACTCTCACAGACCCACTCAGACACTCATGCACCCACTCAAAGATGCACTCAGACCCACTCAGACCCACTCAGACACTCATGCAACCACTCACACACCCAGTGAGACACTTATGCAGCCACTCCCAGGCCCATCTAGACACTCCCTCACCCATTGAGACACTCACACACTCACTCACACACCCAATGAGACACTCATGCACTCACTCACACCCTCACCCTCAAAGTTAACAGGTTACACTCAGAAAATAAAATGAAAAAACCTTAGAAATGTACTTTTTGTTTTTTTCAGTGAATTCCTAAGGTTTTTTAAAATTCTATTTCCTAACTATAACGTCCCTGTAACCTTTGCTTTTTTCAGTGAATATATATATATATATATATATATAATATTATATGTGAGTCTATTCCACTCTACACCCCTCCATGACACTCTACAACCTCCACTCTACACTACACCCCTCCACTCTCTGACCCTCCACTCTCTGCCCTCCACTCTATGACACTCCACTCCATGTCACTCTACTCCACTCAACTCTTCTCCACTCTTTGCCACTCTACTCTTCACCACTCTACTCCACTCTTCAACTCTCCACGCTATGACACTCCACTCCATTCTCCTCTACACCACTAACTTTTAGCCATGCTGAACAGCAGCCACGCTGGTGTACAACATGGCTAAAACACATTGGCAAAGCCAATAGGTCTTGCATAAGGAAGACCTATGGGCTTTGCCATTGCTTGTTAAGAGGGTGGCATGTCACCTTGATACCGCTGATGTGTCAAGTGCACAAGGCACTCAGCTGCCAAGCCAAACTTGCAAGTGCTCAGCAGGCATTGTGTTGTCCCATGCAGAGTGGGAACCTTCATGGACGGGTGGAGAACCTATCTTCACATTTAACTGGACAGAACTGGATACATAATGTGGCAACAGTACCACACTTCCTACTTTACATTGTTGTAAAGATCTGTAAGATGAAAACAATAAAAACGTGTTCAAAATTGATTTCAAATCACTTTTCAAAATGCCATTTTATATTCAAATGTCCATGTTTGCAACATATCTTAAAAGAATGTACAGACTATTGATAACACATTTCACCATCCATCAGTCTAGTGGAGTCAGAAAGTTGTACTCACACACCATTCAGCATAGGTGTAGATTGAATGAATGCTAGACAAGCGAGGCAAAAGTGCATTGGCCAGTAGAGAAATTAGACTTGCCTGTACTGTGGGAAGGGGTGAGGACCCAAATCTACCTGCCTGGAAATGTATTAGCTCCATTGCCTTGTTATATTTCACATTTGCTAAACAATAATGATAAAGATAGAACAAACCTGGGCCTAATGTATGAACGCTTCATTTATCAGTTCTTAAATTGTGAAATTTTGTGACCCTCAAAATGAACATCACAAAATAGAGTGTGGTTTAAAAAAATGGATCATTACCATTTGCAATTTGTGAATTCTCACTCACACGCAGTGGCGTAGCAAGGGGAAGGGGGTCACGAGTTTTGGGGGCAGCGCCCACCGCTCTTACCTGCAGCCGTCACGGAGCGGTAAGACAGGAATCATCAGCACCCCCCTGCTCTTACACAGGGACCGCCACAGGCGGCATAAGGCCTAGCTACGCCACTGCTCACACGTAGCAGATTATGCTATTGCATTGTCAGCTACGGATTACATCACAGTACCTAGGAAGTGTGTCAGAAGTTCAGCTGCTGAGTAGGAGAGAGAAGCACATTACCCCTCAGGTGGATATCAATCCAGAATGTTGACCAAGAGCCACGTCATGAGTTTGGAAGGAAAATCAAACAACTAATAGATAGGCCCCTTAAAGTATGGCAAAGCCTGGACCAAAACTCAATGAAACCTGAAAGATTCCTTGTTTAACCTCAGATCTATGGAAGTCGATTAGGGGTTGCCAGGGGTTGTAACTGCGACCCCAAAGCCACCTGTTGCGCCCCCTGCCACCTTGGCTGGAAATCAGATAGCCAGTATGAGCAGCACTTGACTGCACTGCTGAAGCTCTGACTGGATCATGATTGCCTGCAAACTGGGCCCGCTGGTCCGGGCCAGTGGAAAATAACGCGTCCTCTCTACCGCTTTGCTATGGTGACCCTGGGCCAGCCGGCACAGTGCCAGATTTCCAGATACATTGTAGGTATCTGCTGCGCTGTGTGCCTGGGCCTCTCAGTCACTTACAGGGCCGTCAATCTAGTACAGCGCAAAAGCGATACCAATGATGACCGTCGCAAGATTTATTGGCCAGTCCCCGCGGCTTTCTTGGAGTTGGACTCCTGCGACATCTCAGATGACCAACCGCCAGGTATGTTCACTGAGAATAATGGCTAGAACTTGATGTGGAGACTTGAAGCCAGCCAGGCGGAACTGGCAGAAACGCTTCATCATGCGGTAATCTCTGCTCATGGAACTGTTCTACGTAGATTTTAGTAGAGCGGTCCCTAGTTTTTTAGCCCACACATATATGTGCTTGCTGTGATGAGAGCCCGTTATTCTCAGTCGCGGCCGGCATGATTCGCACAGGGGAGCGGGTGGTGGGGTCGCGCTGGTTTGCGGGGGAAATGCGGGGGGATGTTTAATTAAAATCTGAAAAAACTTACCTTACCGGGTCCTGCGCCACCTCAGCTCCTGACCGGGTCCCGCGTTTTCCCAACAGGAAGCAGCCACAGGCAGCCTCCCTCCCCTCCCCTAAGCCAATCACATCTGCATGCAGCCTACATAGAGCAAAGGCAGAGTACGCATGACTGGTTTGGTCGGCCGACCAAACAGTCAGGGCCCACAGCATTGGGCAAGCCACTCCTCCCCGACCCGCCCACCCCCAACCAGGCATACCCTTCTGCTTTCTCGCAGTGCGAGAAGCAGAAACATCAAATGGTATGTAAAATACCATTTTATGTTTCAGCTTCTCGCACTGCGAGAAAGCAGTGTGGCGACGCTCCTCTGCCCTAAAGGAGGAGCCATCTTCGGAAGATGTGTTTCTCTATCTAGCAGTAACATCACAGCCTGCATTTGTACTCTCTGTAATGTGTCCATTCTCTCCCCATCACAGTGCAGGCCCAATCGATGACTTGTCTCTCAACTTTCACCAGTTAGCAGGACTCTGGTAGGTGCTCAGATTTCTGCATGACATGCACGTACATGGTTTTATTCTGGGGTCACTGAATGGGCTGTATAAATCCTCATCAACAATTGACACGACTGACTTTGCTCTGTCGCACCTCAGACTCTTTACCTGCTCATCGGACATCAGCTCCAACATATTATTCCTCAGGACAGTCAGAATTTTTTCAGCTGACGCAACATGCCTCAGTCTTCAGCCCCAGCTGCTCTCGAGTCTGGAGAAGAGGGGATGCTTCCATATGGGTTAATGTGCCTGAAAGAACAGCAGGGTTGGCCCAATCTTGTGTCAGTCAACGGACAAAGTGCTGACTCTGCCCCAGTCAGGTTTGCCAGCTTCCCAGAGGGGAGAGACCAGTGGGTTTGGAAAGGTGCTATGTGCCTTATGCAAGCAAGAAATGGACCTCACGTTCCCTTACTTGGTAGTAAAAAAACTGATTTATTTGGGGTTCAGTGGATCTCTCAGTGACTGTACCCCGTGCAACTGCACCTCCTGCAGTATTGATTAGCAAGGATCTGCGCCAGCCAGTTATAGATTGCCCTAATGCCCCGCAGGCCGCCGCCTCTGAAAGAAGTTTGTCCGTTCCAGATCAAACCTAAACTTGTTCCAGGACATTCTGGACATAGGCAGGCCCTGGCCGACGCGGGTCGGCGCTTTACTTGACGTTTGATTAATTGCTGTCAGCCGCACAGTAACCCGAATTAGGAACCTCACAGTAGGCAGGTTTCAGACTGATGGGAGTCAAACACAGCAAAGGTCATTTTCCTCCTGCTTGAAGAGCCCTCTGCTCCAATCTCTTCTCTCTCGCAGTCTTTTTCAAGCCCCCTCCATCCTGTCACGTTCCGGCCCTACCTTATCTTTCTCTTTTGGTGACTCGTTTCTACCACTATCTGCTTTTCTTTGTTGTGTCGCATCTGCTCCATTCCTGTGACACTCACCACTGCTTATCTTGTTCTCCCCCTTCAATGCAATCCATTTTCTATTCTCCCTTCCTTCCTTCGTTTACTCATTTCATCTTCGCTACGGATTCTCCTTCTCTCTCTAATTCAGTCAATCATTTTAACCCACATTTTAACCAACTATCTTGGAGATCACTTCCTCATCTCTCTTCTTTCTTCCAGGCATCATCTTTGTCTCTCTTGTGCTCTCTCTGATGCCCCTGCCACTTTTATACTCTCCTTACTTTTAACCTCTTTTTCTCCCCACCCCTCTGCTGTCCTGTGTCTGTCCTCAGACACCCTGCCTTACTCTCTTCCTTCAATCCTCATTTTTTGTCTCTCTGTCTCTCCCTAGCTCGCACACTGTCTTTTTTAGGTCTAACCTCGGCAGCGCATGCGCTGCTCAGCGAGGCATGCTGTGTTCAGGTATGGACTTGAAGCTCCGCCCACTCTCCCCCCATATTTTTCATTGGCTTTTGTCATTGTCCTTTGTAAATTTTGGCTTCTGATTCGTTAATAGGCTTGCTAGTCCCTTCTTAGTACCGCCTTGTCTACATTTGTAACCTCCCTTGAGAACTGGCCCTTTTACTTGTGTAGTTACACATATGTTTTCTTTACAGTGTGTGCGCACTATTTTCTTTAATGATTTTCTCCTACAGCACACAACAGGCGACGTTCTCCGCTTCTTACCAGAATCTTACAATATTGAAAAAATAGACTTCAGCGAGCCGCGCATTTCTTTTCTTCATTGCGGCTCACCGAAGTCTATTTTTTCAATATTGTAAGATTTTAGTACCCAGTAACTTCGGCGAGCCGCGGCTTTCTTTTAATCGGCGCGGCTCACTGCAGCTGACTCCTCCTCCTCCCCATTCACTCCCTCTCTTCCGCTGCAACAGGAAGCAATGCAATAGGTCTCCAACTTGCGAGAGTTTAACCTATTGGCATTGTTAATGACAATGCTTTATATTTATATGTTTTAAAAACAAACACATAAATAAAATGCATTGCCATTTACAATGCCAATACCTTAGACTCTTGCAAATACAAGACCTATTGCATTGCAAATGCTTGTCTCTCATTCACTCACTCGTTCTCTCACTCATACTTTCTCATAGGTGCTCCCTGCCCCTCTATGCCCAGTCCGTCTAACCCTCTGCCTTTTTCCCTCCTTCTCTATCGCCTCACTCCTCCTCACCTCTTGCTCACTCCTCAACCACCCCATCTTTCTCCTTGATGCACGGGTATATAATTAATATATTTGAATGGTTCAGCTGTCTTCCAGTCCCCAAAATGTATGCATTGAGCGATTGCTGGGCTACATAAGGCACATAGCCAGCACTATATTTTTGGGGGACCCTGGGCCTCACTATTGACCACAACTTAATATCTCAGCAATGTGTATGGGCTCTCCCTCTGATATTTGTAGGGACAGTAGTACACTATGTTGAGGTTTTAGAGCACACAATGCATTTTGTTGTTTTTGCTCCTGTTAGCTTCTCACGCTGCCTGTGATTGTGGGTTTCATTTTGGTTCAAGAAGATAAATGGAGGAGAGGAGGATAAGATTTCAAAATGCTACAATACAATACAACCGTGCTCTAATGTTCACTGTGTGAAAAGAGCAATTTAGCTGTTAGTTTTTAGGGAGTTTTGAAGTAATTTCTCGCTTGATGGCTCAGCTATATGCATTACAAATCGTTATCAATTATTTAAAATATATATTGAATGAGAGTAGTACCCTTTCAAATCCTGTTGGCTATTTGGCGTAACATTCCGCCTTCCAGGAAGTGCTTCCATTGGAAAGGGTAGCAGATTATTTTACATTTGAAAAGTACACTCAGTTATCACATTGTTTGTGACATTCAGTTCTTCACCAGCTATAGGTGTTCTATACAGAAAGCAGTCCTTTTTTGCTTCCTTTGCCGAACATTGGCAAAGCTAATGGAGCAGACTTTAATGTGGTCTTTAATGTGATGACCCACATTTGTGTATGCAAACAGCATTTGTGAATGCCTGCATTTACAAGAGTTGGCACATTAAGGACAGAGCTATTGGTTTTGCCAATGCTTTTTTTTATATTGGGCACAGAATAATTGTCCACCAAGAACCTCGTTCTGAGTGGCACAGTAATTCTGAATTGGACTCAAACAGGTTTTTACGCCTAAGTCTATAATAAAGATGTAAAAATATGCTGCACAACTGCATATTTTCACACTGCAGATTTTCCTAAGAGAAACTGGTACAATTTCCAAAAGCAAAGTTGTTCAAAAGTATGAAATATCTGTGGTTATCTGGTGCACACTCTAAGGTACACAGGTTATCCCTCATTCTGCGAAGGAAAAATCAGAATGGGGAAGTTAATCCACTTCAGGAAAAAAACAGACTGTGTCGTATACGTGTTACCCCGGGTGGTGTAAACACATCTAAATTCTCAAACACTGAGAACCCATAAGTCTCGCATAATACTCATTATTATTTATTTATTTGAAGGTTTTGTATAGCGCGAACAAGACCCTTGCGGGTATCAGAGCGCTTTACAGGGGTGGAAATAAGGTACAAACGAGTACTGAACAAACACCAAACATAGAGTCTTGATATACAAATCGCCGTAGTGTTAATTAAATGACATGTACATGTGAATTTCCTTAGGAGTAGCGACTTTACTTCTTTCTTAAAGGAGGTAGCAGAGGGATTCCGTCTGGTTTCAGGGGGCAGTGCGTTCCAAATCCTGGGAGCGATTCCAGAGAAGGCACGGTTGTATGTCTTCTTTTTGGCAAAGCGTTGTGGTTTCAGAAGAAGATTGTTGGAACTTCTAGAGGATCTATTGCCACATGAGAGCACAAGTTTCTGGGCCAGGTAGCTCGGGGTATTGTGATGTAGGGCATAGTGAGTCATACATGCGATTTTTAGTTGGATTCTAGCTTCGAATGGGAGCCAATTAAGAGCTCTAAGGTCGGGGGTGATGTGACAGTTTCTTTTGAGCCCGTGATAAGTCTGGCCGCTGAGTTCAGTGATGCTCTTAGGGGGGCCATTGTCGATCTGGGAAGACCGCAGAGCGTCGCACTTCCATAGTCAAGTTTTGGGATTACTAGTGCTTGCACTGCTAGTTGGAAGTCACTTGAGGGAAGGAAGGGTTTTAATTTTCTCAAGTTGTTCATCTGAATGTTTGCTACTTTTGTTACGGCACTAATATGTTTCTGCATATTTAGGTTTCTGTCAAGTGTTAATCCTAGCGATTTCGCTGAATCAATGATATGGGGTTTGCAGTTGAGTGCTGTTAGTTGTTTTAGCCATTCTTCAATGATGGAAGTTTGGCAGGGTGGAGCAATTAGGAGGAATTCAGTCTTGAGGTTAATTAGTTTCAGGTGGGTTTCCACCAGCCAAGTCTGGGTTTTTTGTAGGGTTAAGTTAAGAGATTTTATGTCTTCCAGAGAGGTGATTTTTAAGATAGAGTTGTGTATCATGGCAGCAATCATTGTAAGCAAGTGATTCAAATATTTTTCTTGCCAAGCTATAGGCTTTATTTACAAATTTGGTGGAGCAGGAGCAGCGCTATAAACCATACTTGTGACACCCCTTCTCTTTTTAGAGTCAGCCGAAGCACTGACTGTGTTAGAGTGGGCGTTGGCTCCACCAGTGTATGACTCTGACCTGGCAGCCTGACCACCAAGGGGCCGTCGTGTCACAATGACAGCCATTCTGCCCTATTGAGGTGGGCTGTCAGTCAGTCTCGCTGTTCTTGTCCTTCATGTAAAGCTTTATGGACACTGTAATGGGAAAAATGAGAATCGCCCGTGAGCACACAAGGCAGATTCACGTGGTGATCTCTAAATATGGTAGAGCGGTCTCTGCCCCCCCTGGTGAACCGACAGACCGTCCACCATGGTGTAAATGACTCCCCTAATTGTTTTTCCAATTACACTGACTGGAAATCTGCTCCTGCTACTCTTACCAAAAACATCCAAAGCAGTAAAATGAAATACCATCCTCTCTGGATTCTTGCTACAGCAGGAAGGTCAGTCTAAACATCAGTATTGCCTTCTGCAGTCACACTCAGAGATACAAGCCTCTTCCATTGCAAATCCCTTCTCTTTGGAATGACCACTTACCTTAACCAAAACTGGTGTCACCTCTCAATGCAATCTTGACTTCATTCCTCTTTTTTCTAACAGCATTTTTTAAAAATTAGTTATGTGTTGCAATGAATGAAGTCTAGTAGTCCTGTGGTAGATTAGGTAAGATGGGTTTATTACGTAATTAAGATCAAGTGCCCTACCAGGATCAGCCTCCCTGCTGCTCAGGCCATACTCCAACTGACACTCTCAGACATCCAGCATTACACTGCATCATCACGCACCAGCATTCCACGCCACACTCACACTGGCTGAGCAGCATGTATAACATATCTCCCTTCTTTACAGGGAAAAAGAACGCAATGCGACTGCCCAATGGATAATTTGCATTCGCAAATGCACCCCGAAACAAATTAGATGTCATAATTAGAAGAATGACAATATAGCGAATAACAAATGGACATATCGTTTTCTAAAGAAGAATGCATGGAAACAAATTAGATGTAACACATAAGAAACCATACATGTAAAAACACTGAGTACCAAATTGATACATAAAAGACCACACATATACACAGACAAAATAATAAAAAGGACATATCTCCTCCCCTTCAATACCAAAGTAGACAACACTGCACTATACCATGTCCCACATCTCACACCAAACCCCACATGCCACAGAACATATTAGTTGGCCAGACTAGCACGAAAGGCAGCACATAGGGAAGCAAACACAAAGTGGGGTGGCAGATCATAACACAGAGCACATTCACAAATCAGGATAAGAACACGACCCCCTCACCATAAAATAGTACCACACTAAAACATAAGGTGTACAACAGCAAAGAATAGGTGACCAAACCCTACACAATCATCCCCACACAAGGGCATCTAGCATATCACACAAGAAAAGAATGGGTGACCACACCCCCATACAATCATCCCTACACGAGGGCATCTAGTGTATCACACAAGCAAAGAATGGGTGACCATACCCCCACACAATCATCCCTACACGAGGGCATCTAGTGTATCACACAAGCAAAGAATGGGTGACCACACCCCACACAATCATCCCTACACGAGGGCATCTAGTGTATCACACAAGCAAAGAATGGGTGACAAACTCTCATGCACCCCACACATCAGCAAGAACTGGGAGACTTACACCATAACCGTCATCCCAAACACAAACAACACATTAAAAACTGTGGACGACCCAACCCATAACCGTCCTCCAAATTTAGCAGGCCATGGCATACTCAGCACAACCTTAAGTAGCTTATACCTCATACATATCAGTAGCCCACAAATGCACATTTTAAGACCCTGAACCACATGGCATAATATAAGCATCTGATTAGGCAGCACAGACCTAAAGTTCCCACACACATATTTCCTACATATGTCTGTTGATGGATTTGACCCCTTAAACTCAAAATACAAAAGTCTGTCCCACTCACTGTGGCAGCTCACTCTACTGCCGGGGAACAAGGACCGGTCGAAAAGGCATCAAGGACCTCCTGGGGCAGCCACTGGCTGTACAGCAACTTCAGTGGGAAATCCACAGGCTGCTCAAATGACTAAGTTATGTTGCAATCTGTTGTAAGGAAACGAAGATCCAGTTCCAGGTAAACTTAAGGTAGTATTTATTCAAGTAGATGGTTCAAGATAAAAGGTACAGAGAGTCCCACCAGGAGCAGCCTTCCTGCTGCTCAGCCCATTCTCCAACAGCCCACCTCACACACCCAACATTTTGCAGCATCATCCACACCAACATTCCACACCACACTCACACTGGCTGAGTAGCAGGTACAACACTTCTCCCTTCCTCATAGTGAACAAAAACACAATGCGATGGTCCAAGGAAAAAGCACACATTGGTAAAAATAACATGCACAGAAATCTGAAAGGATCCATTGCAACGATCTGAAGATGGTTAAGGGCAAACCAGATAAGATAAAAAAACAAGGAAAACACAGTACAATGGGCTTGCAAGTTAACATCAAAATGCAGGAAAGCACAAGAGAAAGTGGCAAATTGCTTGAATGTCAACATAAGGCAATGCAAAAATGAAAAACGACAATGCCCACCCATGTACTCACAATGATGAAAATAAACTGGACAGGGAAAAATCAATCTTTAGGCAGAAAGACAACCAAGACACATCCACTCCCCTTCCACACAAAACAGAAAAATCTTCCACCTATCCACACAAAACCAAACAAACCAGCAAACAACTACACCTCGCACAACCAACCAACCCCAAATGCCACAAACACATTAGCTGGCCAGGCCGAAAATGAGCGTGAGCACACAAGGAACCAAACCACAATGGTGCAGGAGACAACACGCCAGAGCAAGACAAATACACAACCTGAGACAAACCCCCCAACAGAAACAGAGAAAGGAAAGAGAGGACAAACACACAGAAAATCCTCAGCAGCAACGCCAAAGCTAAAGGTGAAGCGAAATTCACCTACCAACCACACAAAGGTGGTAAACACGAGTGACTCAAAACAAGTCAACTCGAACACAACGCCCACAAGGGTGACCAAACTGTATCAACCCACACCCACAAAAATAGTGGTAGGCCGGAGAGACTCTACAACAAGGAGCCTTCTCACACACACACCCCCAACAGTGAGAGATACACCTACTCCCACGACATCGACAGGGGTCAACTCAAACACATAGCCCACAAAGGTGACAAACCAATGTCAACCCACAACCACAAAACAAGTGGTAGGCTAGAGAGGCTCTGCATCAAAAGAGCCTTCTTCTCACACACACCCACAACAGTGAGAGATACACACACTCCCACGACAGCAACAAGGGGTCAACTCAAAGACATAGCCCACAAAGGTGGCAACACTATGTCAACCCACAACCACAACAATAATGGTAGGCTAGAGAGGCTCTGCAATGGAGAGTCTTCAACACACACACCCCCGACAGTGAGAAAAGAAGGAGCTCCCACAACAACGACAAGGGGTTTCTCAGAGCGACCTCACGCACATACTCCCAATGGAAACAATATGTGAGAAAAGAGAGATGGAGCAGTCAACACCCAGAGTGAAACAAAGCAAATGACAAACGGTAGCAATAACGAGACTACAATGCCATAAGAACATTTGCTGCATTAAGATAAAAACCCCACAACAATTTTCAAAATTCCTCCAACCATAGACGAAAGTCATCAGGAACGAGGATGTCTAAAGTCTCGAAAGAAGTGACAACAGGAAACACCTCACTAGCTTCTCTACAAGTTAAGGGCGAGTGAACAGGACTTGGACTACAAGCCAGAAACACAACACTGCAAAAACACCAGAAAAGTGTGCATCCGAAAACGCTGCAGGTGCTAAGGCTCCCCTCCGCAGCACACAAATGGTGAAATCGCTGACGTGAACAAATGTTTATCGTAAAACGCTGCTTGTGCTGAGGCTCCCCTCCGCAGCGCACAAATGGTGGAATCGCTGACGTGAATAAATGACAACTCCTTGCGGGATACCTGCTCACATCAATTAAAAAAAAGCCTCACAAAATGGCGGCACGCAAAAATGACGGAGAGCCGGGTGGCTCCTGGCACGTCCATGCAGGACAACGTAGAAGCTGCAAGACGCTGCGCGAGAAGAAGACAGGGCTCGCGCTGGCACCACCATGGACGGCAGTTAAAAGCAGGTAAGCCAACGGAATTTAAAAGTTTGAAATAACGAAAAAACGGGTGCAGCAGTGGAAAGTTGAGACAGAATCTGTTAAGAGCAAAACGACCACTTCACAAGCGCAAACCACAGCACCACCCTACCATGCCAAAACAGTTCAATCTGGAAACACGAAGGCGGGTGGAAAAACTCTTCCTCTTTGTTGCACCACCCAAGTTGCTCTCTTCCAAACAGACTGACGAAAACTCTTCTTCCCAAAGCCGCTCTAGACACGGGCTACGGGGACTGCTCTGGCGTGTTGCACCACCTAACACGGACACTGGGGCACTTGAGAGAAGGTGCAACTCCATAAGTCCGACTCCGAACTCCTAACAAGATGCTCCTCTGCAAGGCGCGAACAAAGGGGCTCCTCTGTCCACCAAACAGGGACAGAGAGGACTTCTTACATTAGTTGCTCTGTGAACTTGCCATTGCTGTTGCACCACACGACAGGGACACCTCCACAAGTGGCCGCACCACAAACGCTCTTCTTGTTGCTCCTCGGGGAACTCCTAATGATGGAGACACTCTCCCAAGATAATTTCTGGGGCTGTTGCACCACACGACCAAGACACCTCCTCAAGTGTCAGCATCCCAAACGTTCTTCATGTAGCTCCTTGGGGAACTCCTATTAATGGAGACACAAGGAAATCAGACACGGACACCTCTTCCAAGGTTACAGCTGACAGGAAGAGCGAAAGTCCAGCAGGAACTGGCATGCCCACGTTGGGGCCGACCGGTCTTGTGGTCACTGGTGGGTCTCCGGGCTGCCAGCTTCTTCAAGTTCAACTTCAGAGATATCCAGTTACTTAGAGTTTAATAGTTACAGTCCAAACAGGTGGCACGCGTAGATTCTTTCCAGTAAAGTCGCCAAAATGTTGTAAGGAAACGAAGATCCAGTTCCAGGTAAACTTAAGGTAGTATTTATTCAAGTAGATGGTTCAAGATAAAAGGTACAGAGAGCCCCACCAGGAGCAGCCTTCCTGCTGCTCAGCCCATTCTCCAACTGCCCACCTCACACACCCAACATTCCGCAGCATCATCCACACCAACATTCCACACCACACTCACACTGGCTGAGCAGCAGGTACAACACAATCAGACAACCGAAAAGAATATTGAGTGACCAGCGAACCAGACCGCAAGCAGTGTTTGGATCCCATGCTGAATGATGCTGTGAGGAAAGGGGAGCCACATTTTGGCACCCTCCCTCAGCTTGAGGCCACTTTGAAAAAACACAAAGCACCCGGAAACTGGAAAGCAGTTCCTACACCTAGCCAGGGGTCTCCCACGCACAAAACAGGTGCCTTACTTTAAGTGCCACTTCTCTTCATCTTTGGGGTAATGCTACGAACCCCTACGGTCACCGTAAGTGGTAGTTCAGTCAACTCACCACAGCCCAGCATTGTAGTTCGCAATGCTGAAAACAAAGATGGCGACTCGTACAGCAGGTCCACGCCGAGTGGCTTTAGGCGTGTGTGTGCGCCAAACGTCCAAGTCCAGCTCACATCTCAGAGCAGCATCGGAGAGGTGCTGCATGCCGTCCTGCAGCACCACCGCGCGACCCTAAGGGCAAGGTAAGAGCAGCCGCGGCCCGTGCAGGTAAGAGCGGTGGGGCACTGGTGCCAGGATGGGGGGGATTCGACAGACGACCATGAGGGAAAATTACATAAATAATTCATTTTCCCTCGTGGTCGTCTGTTGAAATCCCCCCACCTGGCCCCACCGCTCTTACCTGCACAGGCTGGGTAAGAGCACGCGCTCTACACCTCGCTGCCCATTCAAATGCCGCGTAATGATACCGGCAACAATGGCCGGTACACACGATACAGCTAACTCCCTCAGCACAGCGAAGCTCACTAAGATCGACATGTGGGCAAAAAAATAATAATTAATTAATACCTCGCTGGTGCTGCAGCCGGTTCCAAAGAACTGAGCCATAGTCCATGCTGCTGCCGGTTACCTCCTCCACCAACCGCAGGCTGCAGGTGTCATCCACATACATCTTTGCCCCCCATTCAGACCACCCATTTTGAACAGTATAAATGGTGAAGTGCTGGCACAATGAGCTGCACACTATAGTTTCCTTGTTAGCCTGGTCAGTTCGAGTGACTGGAGTGGCTCAATGTACTGGAAGTTTTCCGCGTAAAAAGAAAACTCCCCAAAAATGTAATTAACAGAAGCACGCCCTGCTGGTCTTGCTGGGCGTGCTGGGTCTTGCTGTGTTTACACCAAACAGACTCCATTTAAATCAAAACTGTTTGTTCATTAATCAAACACGCCCTGGTTTTGCCGTCGGATGTAGAGGTCACTGGTGGGGCTCAGGGCGGTAGGAAACATGCAACTTTGTAGTTCAAGTTCTTCTTCGGTTTCTACTTTTAACTAAGGTTGATCTTTTAATTTCTTCCTCTGTAGTTACTAATACTAATAGCCACAGCAGTTACTTTCACAGCATTTTCTCTTGAAGCTTCATTCCTTGCTTTTTTAACATGGTTTATCCTTTCATCCTGCTTACACACGTAGGTTTTTCTTTCCCAAATCGTCTCCAAAATGTTGCAATGAAAGAAGTCCAGTAGTCCAGGTGTAGATTAGGTAAAATGTGTTTATTAAGTAATTAATTAAGATCAAGAGCCCCACCAGGAGCAGCCTCCCTGTTGCTCAGCCCATACTCCAACTGACACTCTTAGACATCCAGCATTCCACTGCATCATAATGCACCAACATTTCACACCACACTCACACTGGCTGAGCAGCAGGTATAACATTATGCTTTTAGATTGTTGTCGTAGGGTTGTTCTCCTAATTTAGAAGTAATCACCAATGGGGCTTTGTCTTGTTTTTTGAGCTGCCTCTTTACATATGGAAGCTCCTCTTTAAACCATGCCTAGTGCACTATCCTTCTACCATCTCCCGGACTGTCAGAGCTGCTGCTGTGGTACGGGGAGTTCACTGGCACTACCCAGCTATTGCTCTTTGTTACTGTACCCAGTCGCACAACACATTGGTACATAACTGCCAACAGCACCCGAGAAAACTACCCATCAACTAGCATTGACGCCTTTGGTCACCTGGTAGGCCCACCCACCTGGTACTTCAATAAACTTCACTTTACTGAAATCCAGAAGTGCATGTTACCAACTCCACAGTTAATTTGGAGTTCAAGCACTGAAGTTGAGGCTACAGGCAGCTGCCTCAGTGCACAATGGGTGGAGGGCCCGGAGACCAGAGATTGGTGTAGAGAAGTCATTACCGGAAGAAGAACAAAGTGTAAACTCAGGAAGCAGGTATACTGACAGTTAATACTGCTCAGACACAAACATAAAGTGAGGGTGCCCCAATGGAGGAGCGGCAGGACACCAGGAAGCAGTCAGCGCAAGCATGGGAGGCAGGTGCACCATAGGCTAGATCTGTGTACAGGTTGAGGTTTTGAAGCCCAGCAGAGGGTGAAAGTGGACTGGTGGGGGGCATGCAGAACTAGATGCAATGAAGCACAAGGAAATGTACCAAGTGTTTGTGACTGCTCCTGCAAATCTTTTAACATTTATCAACTGCTCTTCTCTGACTGTAAGCATTTGCAAAGTGGAAGCTTGATACATTTTACTTTTGTCTATTGTCGACTTTGGGGAAAAGACAGAAGTCCCATGAACCACTGCATGCTCCCCTATATGTCCCTTTAACAATGTGCCGCTTTTGTTAGGTATTATGGTCCCATTTCTTCTAGGCGGCAGCGTTCACAATAGGGGCACTTTGTAAAGGCAGTCGTGCTCTGATGTCCCTTGCATGTCCCAATCTCTACAATGGCAGTTGTTTACAGTGCTGCCATGATTTGTGCAAATGTTTGTGAATGGACTCTGCATTGTGCAGCATTGATACATCCAGCACAGTGTAGGAATTTGGCCAGGTGGCATAGCAAACATGACCCAGTAGAAACCGGTTTGGATTCTCATTTGTATTCCTGCGTGGACAGTTCTCAGAATGCTATTTACAAACACCTGCAGGTTAATTAAAATCTGAAATGCTCTATTCTCTTCAATACAAATATTTCTGCGAGGCAGACAGACATACAGCAGCTCTCCGTAGGCATACTTCAGGCAGCATCACTCCTTCTTCAACAGTTCTTGGCTTCAAATAGCACTGTTATCTTACATTCCAAGACTTAGATTTAATTACATGGTACTCTTAGTTTCTAAAACAAATAATAAAGTGAGCTTTTTTTTTAACATTATAGGCCCATCAACCTTCCCATTTTAATAAGTTATTTGATATTGATAATGGCTGATTTCAACTTGACTGGTGTATTCTCCATTGTTGTACACTATTTGATAGGTTCTTAATCAATGCTACATTATCTTGATTGTATATCTGAAGATACTACCTGAAACAATGTATGCAGCTGCATTTTTCAGTAGGATTTGAAGTATTTCTGTTTATAGGGTACTTCAAATGTTAGATGCATCACTTATTGTGATAGCACCAATTCAAAGATCATGAAATGTCGCTTCCTTTGATTTTATTGGGGGTCCAAAGGGCAAGTGAGGTCACTTCCTGTAACATCATCAGGGTGGGTCAAAGGGCAGGTGATGTCAATTCCTGTGATTTCATCATGTCAGACTTTGTGTGATGTCACTTTCTGTGACATCGGGGGAGGTCATATGGCATGTGATGTCACTTCCGTTACCCTGGCATTTTGATGAAACAATGTCATGCTTAGATCATTGCTTTCATTTCTTTATTGTTCCACATATGCTTGATTCTATTGGAGCGTTTTTACCCCTTATTTTTATGACAATTCTACTATTTCAAACAAATGCGTATGAGCACTTACCTCCACCTCATTTCTTTTAAAGGTTATTGTTTTTACAACAAATTGGTTGAAAATATATTGTGTTGAAGAGAGCATGAGATACAAATCGACATGTCCAATATGTGCCCAAAATACCTTCTTTCAAACAGTTACTGGTCAAGTTTTAATAAGTCTACTGACTTTCTTTACACTTTACACCATGGCTTCACTGGTGCGGTGCCTTTGTGACCGAAAGGCCAGCGTCTGACTCTACCTTTTCAAACTTCTAGGTATTAATTTCTAGATGGACGTGTTTTCCCCTCGTGACATTAGAAGTTGCTTTGTTTCAAATATTTGTTGGCATATTTGCCTATAGTTTACACAACGCAGCAAGGCAAGTTGCTGGGCTGCGTTGCGTGAAAGGGAGAGAGAGATGACCAGCGCCATATTTACCAATACATGGCGATGTTCAGCTCCCTCTATGCACTGGTGCACTTGTGGCTGTCTAACGCTAATGCAGGCACCCTTGCGCCATGGTGCAAGGGTGCCTGCATTACAGGCAGGATTGGTTTTCTGCATGAAGGAATACCTTTCTGCACAAAAACAATCCTTTGAAGCATATTCCTTTCTTATATATGCTACAAAATGCAGCGAATATGACTCATTACAACGCGTACTAATACCACGCGTGCCATTACAACGCGGGTATTACTGCGCCTTGCAATTACAACAACATGCCATTACATCGCATACTTTTACCACGCATATGCTTTTACCACGCATACCATTACAAAGCAAAGGCATGCGTGGTAAAGCTATACTCATGGTAAAAGTATGCAATGTAAGTGACACTACCCTGCCCTGCCCTGAACCCTAATTTAGTACCCCTGCACGACCCTCCCTGACCCACAGTACTCTCCCTACATTAAGACTACCCAGCACGACCCCCTGACACTACTCTAAACCCAACAACACTACCCTGCACTACACACACCACGGCACTACCCCCAGTACTCTTCCTACATTAAGACTACAGAGCACGACCCCCTGACACTACCCTAAACTCAACAACATTACCCTGCACTACACACACACCACGGCACTACCCTAAACCCTAAAACACTACCTCCAGCACGACCCTCCCCGACCCCCAGTCTGCTCCCTACACTTAAACACTACCCTGCACAACCCCCCGACACTACCCTAAACCCTAAAACACTACCCTGCACTACACACACACCACGGCACTACCCTAAACCCTAAAACACTACCACCAGCACAACCCTCCCCAACCCCCAGTCCGCTCCCTACACTTAAACACTACCCTGCACGACCGCCCGACACTACCCTAAACCCTAAAACACTACCCTGCACTACACACACACCACAGCACTACCCTAAACCCTAAAACACTACCTCCAGCACGACCCTCCCCCTACCCCCAGTCCGCTCCCTACACTTAAACACTACCCTGCACAACCGCCCGACACTACCCTGCACTACACACACACCACAGCACTACCCTAAACCCTAAAACACTACCTCCAGCACGACCCTCCCCCGACCCCCAGTCCGCTCCCTACACTTAAACACTACCCTGCACAACCCCCCGACACTACCCTAAACCCTAAAACACTACCTCCAGCACGACCCTCCTCCGACCCCCAGTCCAGTTCCTACACTCAAACACTACCCTGCACGACCCCCCCGACACTACCCTAAACCCTAAAACACTACCCTACACTACACAAACACTACAACACTACCCCAAACCCTAAAACACTACCCCCACCCCTGGCCCAATCCCCCTTACCTCGCTCTCCTCGTGGTTCCTCTCCCTGGTTCCTGCTTCGCTTTACGTCGGCTGAGGGGCGGTGCACGATGCACGTCGTTGTCAGGAAATGGAAGAGACTCAGTTTCCTCACAACGACGTGGATCACCATTACATTGCATGCGTTGTAAAAGCGCATGCGATGTAAAACATTCTAGTAATGGCTACGCGTTGATACATCGCATGCGTTGTAACGCATGCGATGTAATGGTATGCGGTGTAAAAGCCGCGTTGAAATGGCTGTTTACCAATGCAGCATGCATGGAAAGAGGAAGTAACAAAGAGAAAAGAAGATATTTCTCATCAATAGGGAGGGCGCACCAATATGGCCCAAACCCAGGTTTACAAGTCTTTGCACATCTGGTTTTGTGTCAAAATACATGGGTGGATGCACAGGAACGCCCATGCTCCTCCCATGTAATGCCTACCCAATGCAAAGTAACGCTAGGCAGCACTATGCGCTGTGTTACGGGACTTTGTATTTACTAAATCACGCAAAGCCACACAGATTGACTTTGTGCAGCTTAGTAAATGCCAAAATTGTGCATCAGGCCACGCCACAAAACTGAAACAACCCAGATGCTAAATCTTAGTAAATGTGAGCCCTGATATTTTTTGTGGATGCAGTGTGTCTCCTCGGCCTAGTTGCATGTCACTGATAATAGGGCTACGAGGGCCCTTCTGACCTCCAACAACCGTGCATGGTTACGTATGTACTCACTTGTAGAATTCTGCAGCCCCATTGCCTATTAGCTTATGTGACACAACTAAAACGTTAGTCCTGAAACCATCCTTTGGTAATGTGTTTTGTGATGAATTTTACCACCAGCGTTTGTGACTGTGCCCTGAAAGACATTCATGCCTTTCAGTCTGGCTGAAGGTTCCTTTCCTGAGCAGCTTATTAACCCATTGTGAGCATTCAATGTAATAAAGATACACCGTGACTTTTGAAGATTTAATACATCAGCAAATGTTGCTGTGTCCTGAAACATGTTAATGCCGCTGGCCCTGGCTAGCATTTCCTTCAACTGGCACCATAGAAACACAGTTGTAAATCATCTGTATGGCCTGTCCTCTGTTATCTGGGAGTACTTAACAAAATGTACGATTTCAGATACACTCTTCAGGATGCTGTTTACATATTAGAGATGTTCTGTCTATCAAACTTTTTCACAGAATAAATAGCTTCTCAGTTGTGAACTTGTGGAAGTTAATGGATCACATATTAAGGGTTCTCTGTTGCTTCAACATCTTTGCGACAGTGATGATCCCTCTATTATAAAATGGTAGGAGTTTATCTTGTGTATGAATCATGTTACATTGCTAATTATGTTACTTTTAGAAATCCATTGAATCTCTAGACCACATTTGATAAGTCTGAGAGTTCATTGAGCCCTTTTTCCACCGCACACAATCTCGCAATCATCCTTGCTTTTGTCTGAAGAAGTAGCCTGTCAATGTTTTCTCCTACATAGTGTGGCAGTACCACTTCTATGAATGGCCATCGCTGATAGTTCGTCAGGTGTTTCTCTGTCTGAAAATGGCCTACCAACAGGGCAGTTAATGTCCAAAATCTGATTTTAGGTTTCTGCTGACTTATTCTTTTCTTCATCTCTTCATTCTATTTTCATGTATGTGCCAGATTACAATGGAATAAAATTGAGTAATTACTTTTTTGTATTACAATTGTCGAATTGGCTGTGAAATGACTTCTAGAGAGAAAGATATAGCAACACTGGATGTATAAATTAAGAACTTGCATACAGGGGCTTAATGGTGATATCCCTGGTCTCTCTTAAATAAAGACAATTAATTTGTTTGTCTGCAATGACTATGAACAGTTAATTTGCCCTTTAAGCACTTTGGTCTGATGATCCATCCTTGGGGGATTAGGAATACTAGTGAAACGTCTATATTCTATATAAGTAATACATTTACAACACTGACATTGACCAGACAACTAATTCTCTTGGTATTTTCATTTGTTGATTCACAATTAGGATGTTGTAGTATTTATCTGGATAACTGAGGGGAGTATCTTCATAAGTTCCGAGTTGTCTAGAAATAATTTCACCATCCTTTATATAGTTCGGTATTATTGATACCCGTTAATTAAACAAATTTGGGATCATACACATGCATAAAGACTTGTGCGACAAAGCAGTCCTCAAACAGATCTTTTCCTTTTTATGATATTGCCCGTGTTGACAAATAAGAGTAACATTTTTCCCACTTTATTTCCACTTTTAACCATGGGACCATCTAAAGATAAGGATGGGTATACATGGTACAAAGAGCATGTGATGACGCAATGACACGTCCATGTTACTTTTTGGGATGCAACGCAATGATGCACCAACATCATTTATGCAGATCGTTGGTGGGAATTTGGAGATTATTTATCTCCTCAACTTTACCAGCAGGAATAGAAGAGGCTGTCAAGCAACGATGGTCCCTTGACAAAAATGGTCAGAGTGGGAACCCGATGGCAAAAAGAATGAGGGACATATCCTTGCCAGCAAAGAAGAGCCACCTTAGAACGAGTGTAGCCTGATACCTTACAGCTTTCCAAAAAATGTGGGCTCCTTTATCAACATCTCAGTATGATGATCAGCTAGGACCAAGACCTATGGGATATGTTTATCCTCATAAGGGGGGGTGTCGTTTTTGCTTCTGATCCAAAAGCACAGTGGGGTGGATATTGCTAAGGCTGATTTGATAGACCATCTATGATATAATCATATGATGGCAAAATCACAGGCATTTTCAAAATATTGACATATATTTTCCATTCAAGTGTGTGACTATAGGGAGATATCTCCCTTCCCATCTCCCTGGGGCAATAGTTTAATGCATCAGGGAAAGCGTGATTTGGTGTGCTGTCTAGAGTGTGATATGATGGGCCCATTTTCTCATGAGTGCAATGCATGCACACCGTTTGCACTGTATCAGTGGGTGCTGTGTTTTCTGTATGTTTCAATACCATATTCAGAGCTGTTAATACATTTACTAATTGATCATTTCTGCCCCATATTGAAACAGGACTGCAGTACTCTCTGGATACAAGCGAGTATTTATGAATGCTTGAAGAAAGTGATGACTGAATATGTGAGAGAAATATATAAAAAATATATATAAATAAGCACTGGCAATGACAATAGGTCTCGCCTTTGGGACCCGTTGGCTTTGGAAATAGTTTCAACCTTGCTGCACGGCATCAATGATACTGTGCAGCATGGCTAATAAACAGAAAAACAAGCCTATGCTGCGGGCCGTGTCATTTTGTAGGTGCACGCTCCAAGCATGCATGTGCTTACAAAATGACACATGCATGTTTTTCTTTCTGTTTATCGATCCGAGTCGGATCTGTAAACAAAAAAAGTAACACAAGTGGGTGGAAGGAAAGAATGTGGGTGAGCAAAAGAACGACGGTGGGGAAAAGAACGCAGGTGGGGTAAAACAACACAGGGCAGAATCACAGAGGTCAACGAAGCAACAGAAGCACTTACGGCGCAGGTAGGGGAAGCACATAGGGGCATATTAACAAGGCGGCGTTAATGAATTATCGCCGCTTTAGCGTCCGTTTTCGGACGAAAAGCGGCGATAATTTTATCGCCGAATTAACAAGGACACGCTAGCGCGTGATTCCTGACCTAGCGTCCGTTTCCTGCACGCCTCCCATCGCATCGCTAATGAGATGCAAAGGGGGCGTGCCTGTGAATACAACAGGGGGAAATATCGCTAACCCAGGTATCGCCATATTAGCAACGTGGGTTAGCGATATTTTAAATTGCGTTAAGTATGCCTTAACGCAGGAATTTAACGTCTGCTAAATTCCTGACTAAGGCATACCTAACATGGGGGGTGGATTGTGTGGCTAAGACCACAGGCCCTATCGCCAAGTATATCGCCGTTTTCCATGGGACATCGCTGGGAAACCAGCGATGTTCCATGGAAAACATCGCTATCACTGGGAAATTATCGCCTTTGCGCTAAGCGTTGTTAATACAGCGCTAGCATGGCGATAATTTCCAGCGATAGCCGGCGATAGGATTCCTCACGCTAAGCACGGCCAGCGATAATTATCGCTGGCCGTTGTTAATATGCCCCATAGAAGGCAAGAGAAGCAAACGGACACAGAGAAGCGTGAAGGTGGTGGAAGCGAATGAACAAGAGAGAGCGCAACAAGGAGGTAAAGTGCATGGGAGAGTGTCTCGAAGAATAAACCTAAATATAAGTAAAAGAATACATAAGAGCATCTTGAAGGACAAAGTAATGGAAAATTAGATTTTTATAAAGTATGAAAAGAAATGTGCTGGTAGAAAACACAGAACGAAAAAACGCATACACTCTCATGGAGTACTTTTAGGAGAAAAAAAAAGTTCCTGGAAGCAGACACTTGTTGAAGGATAAAAGGAACGACTAAAAGAGATGGTAAATAGACTATGCTCCACGGGAGGGACAAAGACTAGATAGATGAGCTAAAACAAATAAAACCATCAAACAGAAAGCAATAAATTGTGAGTGACAAAACAAAAAGAGATTGAAAGCAATTGGCAGAGTTGCTTTCCATGTCAGCTATCGACATATCCCCAGTAAGTCTTTTAACCTAAAATCCATAGGCAGGCAGCTATTAATAGGGAACTAATGTCCTGATGAAAGGCACCGACCTAACTAAGCTTAATATATTGTCTGAAGCATGTCAACGACTAAAGGATATTGGGGAGATTAAGACTCCATCACACCCACCATTATTTTCAAAACGTCTTCAAGGAGCCTGAATAAAAAGGTCATTGGGACAATCCTCTAGACAATTTTAACTTTCTGTTCCATTTCCCTACGTAAAATAGCAAGAGCTCCCTTTTAGAGGTCGAGCCCAATATGGATGGAGCTGTCCAGGGTGAGATGATACCTAATCAAGAAGCATGCCACTCATTGTGGGTGAGGGTAATTTTCTCTAACGAGTAATGGTATTCTGTCGTGCTTTTTCTTGATACCCCCTACTTTGGGTCTAGAATAGTCCTTCATATTTTTTTTAAAGTTTTAATTCAGGAGGATATCTTAACAGACCTTTGTTGTTCCTCTCGCTGCCTATAGTTTGTATGAAAATACTGGTGATATCGCCAATTCCAGTTCTTTCCCTTTTAGCATCCTTTTACTCATTCAACGCCATCTCTACTTGACCATCGTCGCCATATATATTACAGCACCTTCTCTGAAAACCCCCTCTTTTTGGTGTAAAACACACTGAGCATCTTGCTGCCCTTATGGCATAGCTTGTGCTGTGCAGTCGCCTATATCACAATTATAATTTGTGCATCAATCGCTGACTTACCCTCACACATCACCCCACAAGGCACTGCATCCCATAACACAGTAACCGCACCCCTGTGGTAATCAAAAACGGCATGATAACACATCCCACATAGGCTCAAAAATAAAAAACAGGGCCCGATTCACAGAACTAACTTAAGACAAAATCCTAAACTTACTACCATTTTGGTATTCACAGAAGGCACTTACTCATTTTGGTATTCACAGAAGGCACTTACTCATTGATGAGTAAGTGCCTTCTGTGAATACCAAAATGAGTAAGTGCCTTCTGTGAATACCAAAATGAGTAAGTGCCTTCTGTGATTGAGTAAGTGCCTTCTGTGAATACCAAAATGAGTAAGTGCCTTCTGTGAATACCAAAATGAGTAAGTGCCTTCTGTGATTGAGTAAGTGCCTTCTGTGAATACCAAAATGAGTAAGTACCTTCTGTGAATACCAAAATGAGTAAGTGCCTTCTGTGATTGAGTAAGTGCCTTCTGTGAATACCAAAATGGTAGTAAGTTTAGGATTATGTCTTAAGTTAGTTCTGTGAATCGGGCCCAATACCCGTCCAACCCCTCACACCCTACACAGTATAGTTTGCAAACTGTATTTCAGCACCCCACAGAAGTAGTAAGCGAAATGCAAATGCTACACTACAATACATGTGAAGGAAAAAAGGATGCAAATTTGGCCTGAAATTTCTTTTGTACAAAAGTTATGAGGCTTTAACCTTTAACTGCCTCAAATGTCCGTGAAGGTCTCAGCACTGGTGGCAGAGCGGAATCCTTAGCACTTAAGTGTTTAAAATGCACCGGAATCAGCATGTTCTAACTTTTTCTGGGTACCCCGACAAATTGAAGAAGGCTCAACATGCCGAAAACTGTCAGAGGAAGACAGTGGAGCTGTGATTATTTTTTTTGTCGGCATCTGAATTTAACCCCGAGATCGTATTCAGAGCCTCGTAATCAGAGCCTTAACATTAAGAAATGTTACTATGGCCTCATTGGTGGGGGTTAGTCTGTAGTTACAAACCTCCTAAATAGTGCGCCATGTGAGCTGATCACGTGCATAAAATACCGAATCACCACCTAATTCCTAATGCCTTTTCTTCCCACATTTCGATTTCAAGTACTGAACTGTTGTTCAAATGTTGTTGTTTAAGCCTTTAAAGGTTCTCCATTCATAGCAACAATAGCGCCAACATATACCTGCCTCCTCCTGCCAGATAACCGTGCCTCAGTGCCGCCTAGTACAGTTGTGATGTTTGGGTAACAAAAGAGCACAGCCAGGGTGAGAGATCTTTAAATAAAGCCGTATTGGTTTAATTAAACGTGCATTGTTTTTGTGTTAAAAATATAGATTTTGAAAACTAAATTAAAATTAGGAACGATGACACGTGTTAACTTTACATTTATTCATCCATTCCTTTGTTTCATGTAAAGCAAACTTGGCCCAAGGGCATGACTTGAGCGCCAGATTACATTTACACAAGGTCAGATATTTTTTGCTTGGTTACGGGCGATTAAGTGGTTTGCCCGGGAACACAGAACCCTTCAAGAAAATATTGGAGCACAAGATAATTAAGAATCTCTAGGGGCCTGCATGTTTATGGTTGTTATATTGGATGACACTGTGTATACTACACATCAGAGAATGTTTATTGTTCTTTCTTACAGTCCAGTTTAGCACATCATTAACCAGCAGTTTTTTTTTGCTTTTTGTCAAATGTTTTCAATCAGAGGTCAGGGCCAGGATTCCGTATCAAGTAACCACTAATCCTTTTTTATATGCAACAGGATTTCTTCATTTATCTGTTGAAACAGACATTTTTAGGTCGCGCCCAAGACAGCGCATACTCTGTCGCTTGCAAGACATTTTCTTTTACTTACAGGGGGCTTAAAGCACACCCATTGCTTACCACTGGTAGTGTTGTATTCCGCGTTAGGTGTCCGTATATAGGTTTTCCAGAAACATGTCCTTATATACGCACAATTCGCATTGCCCTTATATAGGCATAAGATCCCAGTCCTTATTTAGGCATTAGCCATGCTATCCAAATACAGGCATGGTCACCTACATCCGTCCACCCCAACGTCACAACGAGTTCTTAGAAACCAGACCCTTAAGCTCTTGGGAGTTCCCCTAGCACAGGATTATTGATTTCGCCAAGAACTCATTTATTATGCATGAACCGCTATACCTTAAGGGTTCATTCCTGACGTCTTCCTCTGCCCGACTTTACGTCAATGCTAACATTCCAAGGCACCTACCGGGTATAAATATACCTTCCCTTGCCCAAGCAAGTAGGAGGAGACCTCCACTTTAGAGGAGCCCGTGTCCCGGCCTGACGCACTGAGAAGAGACGCTGTCATCCCTGCTCGCAGAGAATCCATCTCCCAGTGTTCTGACTCCCTTCGCGGGGTGTTAGAGTTCGAGACTCGGAAGGAGATTCCCCCCTCTCTCATTCTCAAGGTATGGAGCTGACTAGAACCTAGAGGGACTCTTGGCATACCAGACACTTGGCATACTAGACTTGGCATACCATACTATAGAATACTTCACCTACTTCTTACCTTGCCCTACACCTAGGTTAGGTTAGGTACACTGGGGTAGAACTAGCTTAGAGAAGCATCTTATGAGTACTCGCATTTTTAGCTTATGTTATTTATGTATATGAATATATGTGTCATATCTAAAAGATAATGCTAGCGCAGTATTATTTCTTTC
Organism: Calotriton arnoldi; assembly: GCA_963921515.1. Classification (NCBI taxonomy): domain Eukaryota; kingdom Metazoa; phylum Chordata; class Amphibia; order Caudata; family Salamandridae; genus Calotriton; species Calotriton arnoldi. The sequence goes on along the minus strand of CAWUFW010001772.1, from coordinate 1,863,776 downwards.
TACTTCTTACGCTGTACATTATATATCTCGCATATTGTCTTGTGATCATAACAGCTCATATCTCTTACACGAGAAACAAGACTGTTTAATAAATCCTTTTATTGAAACGCCCGTCTATTCTTTCCGTGTAACTCTGAAGAAACTAAGCATGCACGATTAGCTGAGTGAAACTGTTATCTATTGTTTCCACGATTCTGACAGCGTTCCGATTCTAAAGGGAAACAAAGTTGTCATGTTTATGCGGTTGCCAGAAACTATCCCTTCTTGTTTACAAGGAGTTTCTAGTGGCCTCTGAGTTAGCTGGCACAAAGTAATTAAGTTTAATATACTCGATAGGGACATACTGACCTCAGTCCTATGTCGAATCTATAGGGTATATTATTCCAATGCGCAGAGCCTATTAGGGAAATAGGAACTACACTACATGGCGCCCAACGGTTTGGTAAGGCACTAATTTAACGCTAGATACTGAGTAACTCAGTCGTGCTTTTCTCTCAGAGACCCCTACTAACATACTCCATAAGACGTCTGGAGTGGGTAGGGTTAAATATCCGCCAAAGCTGAATAGGACAACAACCCTATATATTAGCTATTTGGTTTGTTCAACGTTGAAGGATACAGTGTTCCAAAATATTGTGCACCTTATCTTTTGTTTCCTTGAAACTTGTTCTACATTTTTCAAAAAACAAATGTCCCTACATGGGGATAATGGCACCGAGAAAGGTGTAGCTGCGGCTGACCCAGTCGTAACAGCTTTTAACTTTACAGGTTTAAATGAAACCGATGAGGATGTTATAAACATCCCTCCAAACGTAAGGAGAGCCATCACTCTAAAACTTATAAAACATGGCCTATCACCAAGAGGTGGTAGAGCAGTTTTCGTGATAGAGGCACACGAATCCTTTCAGACAGAGGTATTCTATTCATGGATAGTATTCTCAGAATCAAATCCAGTAACAAAAGTGTTTCACTTCTTTAAAGAAGATGAACCACCAGAGGAATATATTCCTTTCGAGGATATTGAAATTCCACTCACATACCAGGAGCATAATCTCTGGTTTAAAGGCGCCCTAAAACATCACAAAAACATTACCAGGCTCGGTCCACTAGGTAGACCAGGAGCAACATGGCCGATTTTAGCCGGCTACACACCTCATCCTGACATCGATGTAATGTCAGACGAGGAATTACTTACTCAACTACAGGAGTTAATAAAAATTTACAGACAATTAGTCCAATATGTCATGCGGACTTTCACAGTCCAACCACCAATGACCATTCCAAATCAAACCCCTCTACAGGGGAATACACTAAAAATTACTCCACAGACTTTACACGCAGTCATGGGTAAAATGCCCACAAAACGTGAGCAAATTCCATTATGGATAGCTCAAAAAATTACTCAAATAGAAGCAGTATTTCCTAATACTAGCCCTTATGAGAAACACAGAATCCTAACAATCTGTTTACCAATGGGGATCACACCACAACTGGAAGATTGCACCACTTGGGGCGCAATCTTTGCTGCCATCTATACTAAAACACATGGTGTTCCGTCAATTGCAGTAATACCAGATGTCCTGAAACAAATTCAAAACGAATACGGGGCAGAGCCTGCTCTGAATTTAGGTATGAAATTACTGAAAAACTTCGACCAGGTCTCAACAATAATATTATCAAATATTAAAGGGGAGGCAGCATCAGTGGCGATCCGCCAACGCTTAAGGGAATTTGATGCAACAGAACCTCAACATGAACTACCCAGAATAATAGAACAATCTTATGCAGAATTAGGCAGAGATAGTTTGGGTGGAAAACCTTTGAAGCCAAAACTATCTGAAAGTCCTGAGAAGGACTCTATTAAACAAACTCCTACATCTTCTAAAAAGAAGTGGGAAACTAATAAACAAAATTCAAACGAGAAACGTTCTCAATCCCGAGGTAGGTCTCCTCAAAAGGAGCCCTCTAAAAGGAGGTATAACCTCAGGAATAGGGATAATTTAAGAAAACCTGACAGGTATCAAGATACTGATACACGTTCCTCTCGTATCTTTCAGATATCGTCACAGACATCAGAAAGAAGAGGAGGGTCACAACATAGAGAAGAACGCGTGAAATCCAAAGACGACAAACACATTCAGAAAAATAAATCAAAACCTCAATTCACAAAAAAGAAGGTAGCAGGTCTGAAGATCAGACATGCCGAGAATACTGAGAACACAGCTCAAGAATGGAGAATGGGCTCAGACAATGCTGGACAGTGCAGCAGAAGTAACAATAGCTCGCCAGAACCTGAAGGAACTTCTGGAGATAGTGGACTTGAATGAGTACATCACAGTAGAAACTGTAGACACCAGGGTTAGTACTCCACAAAAGTTATATGAAATAACACTCCGAATGGAGGGAGACATACCAAGAAAAGTGAAAATACTCTTTTGGGAAAAACTTTCAAGGGGTTGTGATATACTTCTAGCAGAAAAAGACTGGCCACCGCACTTTGTCAGGGAGTGCCCACATGGTGAGGACATCATTATGCCTGCCTTCTCCAACCATATTCCAATTCACCTAAAATATACTTATGCCAGGAAATGGGCAGTTGCCCAGGCCCCAGCATTATATAAAAATCATGTAGGATGGGATGAGGACTCACCTCACCATAAAATACAGCTAAAAAATCAACCTACTGCACAAAGGCAGTACCCAATAAAGCAAGAAGCTAAAAAACAGGTCAGGGAGATCTTAGATCAACTTGAATACCAAGGGGTGATTGAAACATGCACCTCCTCAATGAACAATCCTTTGTTTCCTGTATCCAAACCAGACAATACATATCGTCTAGTTTTGGATTACAGATACTTGAACACTTGTTCTAAAACATTTGCAGTGCAAAATGCACATAGTACAGCATTAATGAATAACATTGTGCGTAAAAAATATAAAACCACATTGGATATTTCAAATGGTTTCTTTTGTCAAAACATAGCACCTGAAAGCAGGTACTTAACAGCTTTCTCAATAATGGGGACCCAGCGTCAATTTTGTAGACTCCCACAAGGGTTCAAAAATAGCCCGGGGTTATTCTCAGTGAGGGTAACAGAGTTACTACAAATTTATGATAATGAGGCATTGTCATATGTCGATGACATCTATCTAACAGACGATGACCTAGATAGGCACTTCAACAGGGTGAGTACCATTATATTGGGCTTCGCCTCTGAAGGCTATAAGTTCAACTTTAAAAAATCCAGAATTGCCCATCTCAATGTCCTTTTCCTAGGATATGAGCTTTCAAGTGAAGGCAAGAGCCTGGCAGCTAACTTTTAGAAAAGTGTGCGCTGCTCCAACCTCCAAAAACGCTGAAAAATTTACAATCCATCTTGGGTTTCCTAAATTTTGGAAGAACTTACATTCTAAATTACGCAGAAAGGGTTAAACCTCTCTACGAATTAATCAAACCTGATTTTTCAACAAAACATTGGACACAGGAACACACAGAAATCCTGCGTTCACTCCAAGCTAACATGTTAGCAACAAATCACTTACAAACACGCGTAAATACACGCAATTTAGTGATCCGAATAATTTCGGGTCAATGCGGATTCACCTATTTAACATTTAATGAGGGTGGAAAAATACCAATAGCATACAAATCACATTTGTATACACAAGCAGAAATGCGCTTCACTTCAACAGAAAAATTCTGACAGCAGTTCAAACCGCTGTAGCAAAAGAAAGAGCTCTAGCTCAAGGAAAGCGCATTATTGTCGTAACCCCAGTACCAGCCTTAGAGGCGGTCACAAAAGCGAGCATTCCAAATGCAAAAGCTTTACATCCTAGATGGATACAATGGGTTAATTCTCTTGCTGCAACAGATGTTGAATATGTTTTTGATCCTGATTTAAAAACACAAGCGTTACTGCAATATGAACATGAATGTCCTCTGCCCACTGAAATTTTGCCTCTAGATCAGTACGAATTTATAATTTATACTGACGGATCAGCACAACCCGCTACAGGGAGTAAGCAAGCTTACAGTGCAGCGTGCGCAATCGTTAAAGGTCGCATGCAGATGGTAACTTCAGACCAATGGTCACTAAAACTCAATCGCTAGGAGATTGTACAGCTCAGCGAGCTGAACTACAAGCATTCAAACTGGCACTTGAAAATACAGATCGCGAATTCCCCACACTTATAGTGTGCGATTCTTTTTACTGTGTTCAGTCGTATAATGAATATATACAGAATTGGCTTGAAAACGGGTTCAAAGATGCAAAAGGTGGCACAATAAAGCATAAAACGCTTTGGGAACAAGTAGTTCAGTTGAAAAACGAACTACCAAAAGCTCACATGATACACACGCTGAGTCATCAACGTGATGGCGTTCACGTTGCAGGGAATTCATTGGCTGATGAAGCCGCAAAGGGGGCTGTTCAAACGGCTTCCGTAGCTGCGATCACTCGTTCAAAAATGAGAATAGACAGTGAGATATTGTTGGCTGTCAATGCTTCAAGCAAAGGCAGTGGTGCAGCGTTACCAAAGAAATTTCCACTCAAGTCATCTTATGTAATTGATGCAAACAACGTTCCTTTTGCTCAAATCCCTGGAGTGGGGGATAGGGTAATTCCAAACATGGAACGTAGATTAGGACTGATCCTAGCAGCACATGAAGGGATAGCCTCTGCCCATGCAGGTGTTTCTGCAACAGTATCTTTACTTAAACAAAGATATTGGTGGCCTGGCATTAGGAAACAGACCAAGAACTATGTTTTGGAATGTGAAATATGCCAACAGATGAAAGTCTCCACAGTGAAACGTCCTGCGCAGACACCCCTGTTGATTTCAGACAAACCATTAGCTTGTGTTTACCTGGACCACTGCGGTCCCTTGCAAAGGGACGGTAACTATAAATATATAATGGTCGCAGTGGATTCGTGCTCAAGGTTCCTATGGATATGGCCTCAGCGCTCGGCTGACGCTCGAACTGTTATAAAAGATTTTCGAGTCTTTATCGGCACATACGCAATAGGCACACTACATTCTGACCAGGGCCCTGCGTTTAGCTCTCTGGCTTACAAAGAAGCCATGGCCAGTTTGGGCGTTACATTGCGGTACTCCTCTCCATTTCATCCTGAGGGAAATTCTGTTGTGGAAAGGAAAAACCGGGACATAAAGCAGTCTATAACAGCTAGAGTATTAGGTTCGGGTGATGGGTGGGTCAAACATCTTTATGGGGTCCAACGCTCTTTAAATAATTTGCCAAGAAGTTCTCTAGGGGGGTCACTCCATATGAGGTCCTATTTGGGACAAGAATGTGGGTTCCTGATCTCGAATGTAAAGGCACAGTGGTGGAAAATAAACCCTTTGATATCAAAGATCGTTTGGCTGTTTTACAGGATCTAAATAAACTAAGATCGAAACAAAGCAACGTGTTCCTGAAGCCAACCACCACTGGGGAAACACCGGCAGTCCCAGCAAGGCCTGTCTGGATCCCAAAAGTTGGGGATCTAGTCAGAGAGAAGATTGCGGACAAGAAGGAATTTGGACCTTCTTACAGACAACCAGTACCTGTCCTAGCCGTCCACAGAACAAGAACAGTACTTCTGCCGCCCCTGGCTGGAAAAAAGGAGAAAAGATTTGTGTCAATCCACCTCATCAAACCACAGTATGTGGCCAATACTAAATAGTAGGTCTCGTGGACTCCGACCTAGTAGCAGACGCACTCCTCTCGCTACTATCCAAGAGGTTCACACTGAAAGACTCATAACCATCGAGAATTCAGCAGTAACAGATGAAGGACTAAGCAACAATGCTATGGATTTCATCCCTCTTGAAACTCAAGTAACAGTTCGTCCAAATACACCTGTCTACACCAACGTAACAAGTGATCAACTGGTTCCAGCGATTTCAACAAATCCTGATGCAATTCCAACAATTGACCGAACTGCTTCTGGCTATTTCATTAACTTTGATACGTTTTCTGAGGATCCAAGTGAGCCTGAAACGACGCCAGCCCTACAAAAAACTTTCAAACAACAAGTACAAGACCTTTTTCATTTCCTGAAAGAGACTTATCTGGTTTCACCATGGATTGAAATATGGATTATTTCTGGAATATTTTTCTTTCTGTTTTGGCTAGCTTTGGTTATGACTCTTAGCGTGCTTATAAATGGCAGATACATTCGTATGGACACTGAAAGTAAAAATGTGAACTTACTTTTAAAACCACACAAATCTTCCCATCGTGAAGCAAGAGACTTGCCAGCAGTGAACATCACAGCCGTTCCTATACAGGATGGTATAGTTTGGGACAAAACCGATTTCGATATATTCGGCCCGACGGAACATCTGAAGATTCCACATTTATTTAAAATTTCATTAAGTGACTTTATTACCTCCAGTACCTATTCTGATGATTGGGACTTTGAGACTGTTAATGATATGATGTCTGACCTAGAAAGGTCTGCTGCGTTCTCTAACAATGAATACTTAGAGGGCTCATCAGACTATGAACAGCTTTATTGTTACAACCACTATGGTCATCATTTTTTGCCTAAATCTGCAACACCTAGAAATGTTTTTAAGTTTAACCAATGGGAACATTGTCCTACACCTCCAAAGGGTAGTTCAAAAACGTTTGCTAATAAGTTTCCATATTTTTCAGGGTACAATACATCTGATCCAGAAACATTTTACTATAAAAATGTAAACAAAACAGGACAGAAAATTATGTTAACTAATACAAAACAGATTTATTCTGCAGCCTTTATTACCCAACTGTCTAGACAAGGATTTGACTTTTGGAAAGACACAATTGAGACAAAATCTGTCTGGGGTTCTAAAGATTTGCAAGTGCAGGGGATAGAAGCTTTGTTTAGAGCCTGTATCATCCCACATCAAATAATGTTTTTGAATGACACTGTGCAACAAACGTCTTGCCTTGGTTTAGCCAAGATCAAAGACATGAACACACCTTCTGTACCAACACCTGCAAGTAATAGCACTACACAGGGAGCGGTCACAGTAGACACTATACTACAAAACAACAGAACTGATCCTGATTGGAAAAAATGGTTACTCTGGCCCATAGACACAAACATCTGTCAAGAAAGATTCCTGAATAGAATACAGGGCTTTACTATCAATAGGCCAGACCCACGATATGTTCAACGACAACATCCAGGGGTAGTAACAACATACAATGTAGGAAAATTGTGCCTTGACTGGTTACAAAAATCTACACTTGAGGATGTGAAACAACACTTATCTTTACTTAAAGAAGACGCAGACCTTAGGGAATTCTTGCTAGGACCAAGAAAACTGCGTCAAAAACTTTTCATATATGCCGGCATTTATGCTGCTTATAATGAAGTATGGAAGGTTTCACAGGCAGAGGCCGCAGAAAGAATACGTGAACTTGATCGTATTAACTTAGAGAAATCTCTCACTGTGATCGACAATGGGTTAACAACCTTGTCATCCAGAATTTATTCATTGGACAACATTGTATCCTCTGCTATTGACATACTGGAACAAGATTTAGCCATGTTACAACAAGGCCAATCTCAGTTACGTTCTGTTATGTTATTAGACTGGACGCTGCAATCTTTGCATGCAGGCTATGTTCCTTGGCGTTTTATCAACACGTGTTCTCTGTTTTCAGAATACAATCTAACGGATAAACAGATCGAACTGGCACAAAGGGGAGCAAAGTATACAGTGCTGAGCATTGAAAAACTGGAAAAATTACCATTTACGGTAGCAGAAAAACCAGCTACAGAATGGCTTATTCATGGCAAAATAACTCTGCCTGTCACTACTTTTCATTTTCAGTATTGCCTCAAACAAATGCAAGCAGGCAAATATGAAAGGTTGGGTAAGGAGTACATTAAGACATCCTGGGATTTACCTTACGATTACAGATGTTGGAGTGGGGATCGTGAAGTGTTTCTAAGCGGTACACACTGTGAAAATGCACTGAGCGGTTCACTCATATGTCAGGCCATTTCTTTACACGGGGCTTGTAATGGTTCTGTGGCAAACTTGTCCTGCCACCTGCAGGGTACACCAGCTGCTGTGGTTAATCCAACGTTTGGCCAACTTTCTAATGGGAGCTACCTCATGTTGAATGATCAGAGTTGCTGTGGCATGTTGCCAGGAATCCCATATCTGGTCACGGTTGGCTCCAGGGTTACTTGTTGTATGCAAGTATTGTTCCCCCAAATAGAGACAGTCAGGGAGTCGCCTCTATGGCCTTCATTGAATGTTTCTTTTATAAGTTTTGATACTCTAAGCAGAATGAAAGCCATGCTTTTGCAACAAACCATGCCTTTGACCTCGGCCAAAGAAACTTATGATTTACAAATTGCAAGGACTTCGGCTGAGATACAGGCTTTAATTCGTACAAACTGCCCTATACATTTCGTAGAAATGATGGGACGTATCTTAAACATGTCTGATACGAGCGGAATTGTACATGTATTTAGGACCATCTGTTCAGGACTGTTAACACCTTTTCAGGCAGTCCTCGGAATCATTCCAAACTTCGCACATTCGGTGTTTGGTGGTGTGCCATTAATTCTAGGACTCGTTGCAGGAATCCTGTTTTTATTCCTACTACTACGCTATGGCAAGCCTATCCACCAGCGTCACTCCCAGCAATTTGGAGAAAGCTCTCCTAGAACGGAAGTGCCGTGAGCGCATAGTGCATCTTTTGGGCATACCTCATCTACGGGAACTTAATACAACATGGTTTCTGTCATTTAGACCAATCTGGCAAGATTGCATCTTACCTGCTCTACGCTGCCTGCTTTGCGGTGAAGAATGCGTGCTAGACACCTGTCTAACACTCCCATCAGTCATGCCAATGGATATCGATACTCTGCTGGACCCGATAACGGCCCATGCTCTGTGTTGTCCCCAGAGGCTACCAATCCTGATGACGGCATTCCTTGAGATCTCACAGACGCTTCCTGCTGCTGCTGAGGTACGAGATGGATCAACAGGCACACAGGTAACAACGGACGCGAACATTGCTGCGGCATCCTATGCTGAAGGCGATGCTTCACATCTCTGTGCAGTTAACCTTCTAAATGAGGTATTCCAACTGTCACCAACATCGGTAGACGATCTTTTGTCTACAGAAATAGATGATTTCATGTTTACACCAGACCCATACACTGACTTTGATTCAGCTCACAGTGTACCAGGGAAGCAATGAAATTTGGCCTCCATATTTTTAAAACAGAACAAAACTTGGAACTCTTCCTAAAATTGAACTTTTTCTTTTTCTCTATTTTTGAAAATACATGGCAACTAAATCTGCTTACAGTAGAACTATTCATATAAAACGGACTTCTTTGAACACTTCCAGGGACACATTGTCACCTTATTTTATTATAATTTAATTTTTAGCACCATGTTATGAAATGGCCTTGATTTTTGAAAACTTGTCAACCATTTCGTATATTTCTGTTTATTCATTCATGTTGCATTTATTTCCAATATATGCTTAGAATGAAATGAAAAAATGCTTTAAAATGTACAGTACCTATTGCATTCAACAGTTTATTTTTAAACTTCTTTTAATATGCTTTTAGAAATGTTTTTAGCAACATTTGGTACTCAGTTTAATGTTTAGCATTTAATGTTTAGCATTTAGTATTATCGTTCATTCGAAAGTGGAGTGGGTGTTGTATTCCGCTTTAGGTGTCCGTATATAGGTTTTCCAGAAACATGTCCTTATATAGACACAATTCGCATTGCCCTTATATGGGCATAAGATCCCAGTCCTTATTTAGGCATTTGCCATGCAATCCAAATACAGGCATGGTCACCTACATCCGTCCACCCCAACGTCACAACGAGTTCTTAGAAACCAGACCTTTAAGCTCTTGGGAGCTCCCCTAGCACAGGATTATTGATTTCTCCAAGAACTCATTTATTATGCATGAACCGCTATACCTTAAGGGTTCATTCCTGACGTCTTCCTCTGCCAGACTTTACGTCAATGCTAACATTCCAAGGCACCTACCAGGTATAAATATACCTTCCCTTGCCCAAGCAAGTAGGAGGAGACCTCGACTTTAGAGGAGCCCGTGTCCCGGCCTGACACACTGAGAAGAGACGCTGTCATCCCTGCTCGCAGAGAATCCAGCTCCCAGTGTTCTGACTCCCTTCGCGGGGTGTTAGAGTTCGAAACTCGGAAGGAGATTCCCACCTCTCTCATTCTCAAGGTATGGAGCTGACTAGAACCTAGAGGGACTCTTGGCATACCAGACACTTGGCATACTAGACTTGGCATACCATACTATAGAATACTTCACCTACTTCTTACCTTGCCCTACACCTAGGTTAGGTTAGGTACACTGGGGTAGAACTAGCTTAGAGAAGCATCTTATGAGTACTCGCATTTTTAGCTTATGTTATTTATGTATATGAATATATGTGTCATAGCTAAAAGATAATGCTAGCGCAGTATTATTTCTTTCTACTGCTTACGTTGTACATTATATATCTTGCATATTGTCTTGTGATCATAACAGCTCATATCTCTTACACGAGAAACAAGACTGTTCAATAAATCCTTTTATTGAAACGCCCGTCTATTCTTTCTGTGTAACTCTGAAGAAACTAAGCATGCACGATTAGCTAAGTGAAACTGTTATTTATTGTTTCCACGATTCTGACAGCGTTCCGATTCTAAAGGGAAACAAAGTTGTCATGTTTAAGCGGTTGCCAGAAACTACTCCCTTCTTGTTTACAAGGAGTTTCTAGTGGCCTCTGAGTTAGCTGGCACAAAGTAATTAAGTTTAATATACTCGATAGGGACATACTGACCTCAGTCCTATGTCGAATCTATAGGGTATACTATTCCAATGCGCAGAGCCTATTAGGGAAATAGGAACTACACTACAGTAGGCTTTATCATTAGTCGCATTTCCTTCTTTTTCTGTTTGGTCAGCATGTGTCGGCTTCACTTCCTCCTCATGTGTTTGTCCCTCCCTTTGAGCATGCGCCAGGTACTGCTTCCTTACCCAGTGTCCGTCCGCTGTTGCTTTTGGAGCTATTTTTATTCTTTTAGTCGCAGAACTCCATAAGAGTGCATGTGTTTGCAAGACATCTCCCTGTCCCGCTCCGTGTTGCTTGGCCCGACCTCCTCCCGTTGTGTTGCATGAGAGTCCCCCCGACCCCCCACTCCACTCCAGCTGGCCACGCCATAGTGCTTATATTTCGATCTTTCAGCTGTGCTGTACAGGAGCTGCCCTGCTGTACAACTAGGCTAAAAGATATTGACAAAGCCAGACATATTTGCTTTGTCAATGCTTTTTCATGTTTGGGATCGGCATGGAAACTGCACTGGTTGGAAACATGAAAAATACAAACGGAACTCCTGGTTGCACAAACTGCACAAATCTAAAATAAAATAATCTGAAATAAACATCCAAACTTTACCTCACCGCCTATAAGCTGAACCGGGCTGTGTTTGAGAGTTTTTATCTCTGTGCAGTTTGTGTTTTTAGCACCTTAGTAAGTGCTATAATGTTTAAGGGAGGTGCAAGGTGAGGTTTTCAAGATTTACCACAGGCGTTTGAAAGGGCCTGGGTTCATTTACACAGTAACTCTCTGTCGTCCTTCCTTCAATGGTCCTTTTTTGCAGCATGAAAGTGTAAAGGGGAGCAAATCAAGTAGGTTACTTCAATATACAATGTGACTAAGTATGGCTACACAATAACCCAGTCCGGCAACCAAATGAAGGTTAGTCTATTTTTTATTACAAATTCAAGAATAGTTGGACATATATGAATCTCAGCATATGGGTATAAAAATACAGAGGGAACAGAAGGAATCCAAATCTTTGGAAAATATTCACTTGGTGCAGTAGAAAAAGGACAATGAGTTCTATGATTATTATGCAGGTAATCAAAAAGCAAGAGTGAAAGTTTCCCTGCATCGGTACTTTGACCAAGAAAAGCATTTAGCTCTAGCTATCCCTATTCTAACTCTAAAGTGAAATCCCAAATTTAGCATTTAGAACCACAGGTTGGAAACGAGAAAGGTGTCAGTGGTTAGAGTCTTCTTAAGAAGTCACTCCACCATCAGATGGGTCAAGCAGCATAAAGCCACTAACAGGAAAGGAGCATGCTAGCACTCAGGTGCTTCCTACCAGGAAGCCAAGATGGAATGCGGCTTCTATCCCTCACTACAATGCATCATATACACAAAGTCCTTTTCAACAGTTGTCGCATAATGCTTTTCTCAACATTCTTCACTGTAGGCTCAGCCCTGGGACTTTCCATGATGTTGAATCCTTCCATGGCCTTCCCTATGTACGAAGTGTTGCAACAATTCGGCCTTGGTCTTTTCTTCTTCTCCCATACGAACACACCTCCAGGCCAGGCTAACTGTAACGCCTTCATACCTCAACTATCTAATGAAAACAATAACCTTAGTATTCACCAACGGAGCACATGTCCACTTGTAGTGCAAAGCATGAAAAACAAATAACACTCTACAAATTCACATGAGAACGTAAGCATTATTTCAGAGATGTGAACATCCAACATACTGTAACTCATTCCTACGATGTAAGCTAAATTAATAAATGCACCATGGTATTCATGTTTAACATTTCCACAATTTACTTGCATTTTCAATAGACATCTTTACTAAACTACATAATACACCTATGCCACAACATCATTAGCCTAATAAACATTCAAATACATTCAATGTGTCAGTGGATCACATCACTAATAAACCCTTTAAATGTGTCACATCATTATACGTAGTCACTACAATTCTATAAATCATTTGGTAAACTCACATTGAATCATGTTAATATCACAAGGATATGTTAATTGGTTCACATTTATTCTTCCATCTAGTTACATCAACAACACTGAATAATATGAGAGTGTATATTGCTAGCGGTTACATTGCACTCCTAACAGGTATCCCAAGTAGAATAAAAATTTCTGTTCTCTCACGTTTTTAGAAGGTCATATTAGAACATTGGAATGTGGAGCACTCCATTGAATACAATGGAGTGCGCCGTGCTTCTACGGGGCCGGTAAAGGCCCGCAGAGCAACATTCCAATGTTGTTTTACAAAGGCCTCTCAGAGCCCAAGGGGATTTAAACCCCCTCGGGCTCCGAGAGGCCTTTGTTTTATTTGTTAGAACATTCTGCCCTCTAGTGGCAGAATGTTCTAATAGCCTTATAGCCCTTCGTAGCTGGCTATCCCGGCTATTAACGTCCCGCTCCCTTGTTAAAGGCCCGAGCCGAACGCTGGAGCGGGCCTTTAATAGCCGGTATAGCCCGCTACGGCGGGCTATAAGGCTATAGTACATCCTTGTGATTGATTACATAGTCTTGATAATTATGGCTGAGAACAATACTCTCCCAGAAATGAATTTGTGGGATGCTGTGGGGCAGGTTTTCCTTTCCATGTGTCACTCCAGGGTCGTACTGGCCTATAGGGCAACCAGCCATTGCCCGATGGGATGGTTTGGAAGGTCTGTGTGTTGGCCATTTTTTTGGCTATTTGTGGACTTGTTGAACGGTCTGCTAGGCCGGTTTTTACTCTCGACTTCCCAAATATTAAAACGAACATTGCCTACAGCAAGCTCAAATCCATGCAGACTTCCACTCCTTGCAAATACTTATACAGCATGTCTTTACAAGTTCAAAACATGCAATTTGCAAACATGGGCCACTTTTTTAGCTATCTAAATCACTAAGGGGGTTCGCTTTTATTTTGGTGCCGGGGCCTATTTTCTGTCCTAGTCCAACCATGTGTCACTTTAAGCATTTATGGAGTGGTGCTCCATGAGAAAAGTGGGGAATTTAGGCACTGCGCAATTAGCATTTGATTTCCTCATAACTTTTGTGCTTCCCTAGAAAGGCTTGTATTGTCGGTTTCCATGATGGGGCCAGGCATTTGGGTGCCAGGACAAAAAACTGGTCCTGGCACCAATATAAAAGAGGCTCCCATTATCAAATTAGACAGCCCAGAAGTGTCCCACATTTTGCAAATCTAGGCAGTTTTGAGCTTGAAAAGACAGTGTTATAAGACATGCATCCAACTTTAGCAAGCAAACCTTCTGATAACATAACTTGAGGTAGTTGATTTGATTTTAAATTGAAAGCGCATTGATACTACTCTGCCCTGAAGAACTATCCTGCACACTAGAAGTGTCAGCCTCCTAAATTCTGCAAAAAAGACAGGCTTTGAAGGCTTTGCAAAATGAAAGAGAGGTTCGCCTCCAGGATAGCAGGAGCAAATTTCCCCTATGTAGCCCCTAAGTACCTGAAAGAAAATCCTCCCTACCGAGACTTTAGCGATGGAATTTTCAGCAGAAATTTTCATTCTGAGCTAAAATGTAGCTAATACCACTCTTAATTGCAGCTAAATACTACAACTGTCAGTTTCCTCAGGAATCAATCAGTTGCTACAGATCGATTCCTGAGGAAGCTGACTTTTGGAGCATTGGCTGCTGCTTTCCTTGAGTATATTTACATCTGGCTGCAATTAAGAGTGGCATTAGCTACATTTTGAAACAGATTTATACAAGTGAGCTTGTCCTGTATTATAGAATTTGGGTCTTTTATGAACACTCTGTCCTGAAGATGGTCTCCTGCATTATATGCTGGCATCAGAGACCAAAACGTCAACATCGTTCCCCTACAACTAATTCTGGATGGACTAAATGGAGTACAATTTCAAGCCTATTGAGTACAGAGGACTGTGTCTGGGACTGGTTGACTGGATTCTTATGATGACCATATACAGCACCGTATTGCAAATTGTTTTTGGTGGTTATTGGGTCAGTCAAATTGTGTTTCTCTATGATCCATGGTTCATTCTCTGATGTTTAAAAACTTTTATTATTGTGTCAAAAACACTCATGTTATGAATTAAATATTGACGATTGCCTATCCTTTGTATACACCTCATTGTTATTTACATATGATTGAACAAAATACAAATAAAAAATTTAATTGTGTATACTAAATTTCTATTTAAATAACTGCAGGTGTTTTTGTGATTGGATACTTTGGGTACAAGTCACTGTAAAAACTTAATTTCTCTGAAGGAGTGATTAATTCCTTTAGGGGTGATGGTGTGTTTATATTGTATGTATACCCAGTCGCTGGTGGAAGATTGGGTTGCCCTATCGATGAAAGAGCACACCTGTCTCTCTCATGGCAGTAGAGAAAAAACTCCCTATTTTAGTCAGGCATTCCAAGGGAGGGTGCATTACACAATTTTTCTCTCAATACCCGGAAGGCCTCTAAGCGTTCATCATCAAGTGGTACCGGGTCTCTGATGTCACTGTGGGTCAGCATTAATAAAGGCTTTGCAATCAAGGAAAAGTTTGGAATCTATTGACGACAGTAGCCAACAATTCCCAGAAACATCATCGCCTCCATCTGGGTGATAAGAGGACCCATATTCAGAACTGCAGAAACAGGTTCTTTTCAGACTTTCCATTCCCCTTTCTCAATGTTATAACCAAGATAAATCACTTCTCTCTCACATGATTGCATTTTTGTTGGGTAAACCTTGCGACAATTTTCAGCTCAATGATGCAATAGTACAATCGTATCAAGTTTACAGTCTTCTGTAGTCTTAGATGCCACCAGTAGGTTATCTATGTATTGTACCAGGATAGTTACAGGGCAACTGCAAACTTTCCAAATCTCATTTGGGATCTGACTAAAAATCGAAGGACTTTCAGTGTAGCTGTGGAATCTGGCATCAAATGAGAACTTTATTTTGAAATTGGAATGCAAAAAGGAATTGGCTGTCCTTGTGCAGAGGAATGCAGATGAACACTTTGTATAAGTCAGTGACTGTATATCATTCTGCATCTGTTGGAATCTGGAACAATATTATTGCAGGATGTGGTACCACAGGATAACATGGAATCACTAGTTTATTAATTTTTGTAAGATCCTGCATAATGTTCCATTTACCACTCAGATTCATAATGCCCATCAGGGGAGAATTGCAAGGACTACCAAGCACTTTTTGTAAAATTCCTTGTTCAATTATTTTAGCAATGAAGGGCTTTATTCCTTTTTCTGTCTCTTTTGAAAGTTGGAACCATTTAATTCTAGGTAAAGCTGCATTTGGTTTAGCATTAATCCTGACAGACTTTGCACTTTTCGTCAGTCTTATCTCTTTTCCTGTACAATCTCATTTCCCTTGCTTGACAGTATGTCTTAAGTCAAGAGGCAAATCATCTTTAGTCAGAACTGGGAACAAAAGAATTCTTGAATCATGTGATTTAATTTGAAACATTAGGGGCCTCATTTATGGGATTTTGGCATAGTGCAGCACAGCAAGGCACCTTGCTGCACTGCCCTATGTCAAAGGGAAAGGGCAGGAATGCACCATATTTATGCAATACGGTGCATTCCTGCCCTTTCTCCCTGCGCTGGCGCTGTTTTGGCAGCCAAGCGCCAATGTAGGCACTCTTGCACCATGGTGCAAGGGTGCCTGCATGCAGGATTGTTTTTGTGCAGGAAGGGGCATCTTCCTGCACAAAAACAATCCTAAGAGGCGTTTTCCTCTTTCTATGTGTGCTGCAGAATGCAGCACACTCACAAAAAGGAAAAAACAAGGAGAAATAAACATATTTCTCCTCATTATGCCTCACCTCGGGGGCATAAAGATTTGGCGCTTCCCCAGTTTAACATGACTTTGTAAATCTGGGGCAGCGTCAAATTCCATGGATGTTGCCTGTGAAAACCCACTGTGACACCCATGGAACGTCTCCTTGATGCAGAGTAAGGCAAGGCAGCGATTTGCGCTGCTTTGTCTTACTCCATGCCATTCAGAGTGGCTTAACGTAGCCTCATAGATATGATTGAGAGGCTTGTGCTGCCAGAGCATCAAAAAAAAGGGACACCTTGGCAGCGCAAGCCTCTAACAAAAGAGTCCCTCAATCTTCATCTTGGTTTTCAATTGCAACACCATCTGGTGTGCAATAAATCATGGAGTTCATCTTGCAAAGTAGGCCATTGCCCAACAAATTGACAGGACTCGAATCACACAATATGAATGATGATTTCATTTCATTGATCCTATTTTTACAAGGACATTTGCTGTAAACTGGTTAACAATCTGTTTATAGCTAATGCCTACAGCTTAGACCTCTCTTCTCAAGAGGACTAGATTTGGAACCTCCACCGAACAAACTGTAGAGCAGGTTGCTCCCATATCTATTAAAAAAGACACGGGTGGCCATTGACTTCACAATCAATGTATGGGCCAGCTTGGCCTAACCCCAGGACTGCCTCAAGTAGGCAATCCTCCTCCACTCTCAGGCACCATCATTAGGAATTAGTCTCTGGGGAAAACTGAGAGAAATCATTATCCAGAATCAATAGATTCTGCTGAATCCCTGGACTGTAAGGCATCTTATTTCTCATCTTTTGCTGCAACACCAGAGCTTGGGGCATAGTCACACAAACCTGCCCTTGATTTTCGTATTCTGCACAGAAGTTTGTTGGGGTGGGGGCCACTGACTCTGCCTGCACGTGAGTTACATTTGACTCCATCTGGGGAACAAAATCATTTGGGATTTGGTCTGGATTCTGTCTACATTCCCGCTTCATATGGCTGATTTTACAGCAGAAATGACAAGCAGTGCTCTTCTTCTGCATACCAATGCTTGCATTAACTGCAGAAGTATTCTCAACCTCTCTTCCATGACCTTGAATCAGCACCATTTCATTTCAAATTCACTCCTTGCAACAAATCCACTACATTCATTCCAGAATTCAAGTCAAGTCAAAAGCAATGTTTATTTAGACCATAGTCTTTAACTCCTTAACCGCGGCGCAAATTCCGCCGCGGTGCGGGAGTTCTATTGAGTGGGCGGGGCCGCGTCGGCCAACGGACATGCGCAGCACTAGCGAGGTAGTGCTCGCGACGGCCATTGGCCGACTCGTGCACGGAACGGGTTAAACAGCAATAAACAACGATTAAAATAATAAATCAATGCAATTTCATCAGTAATTCCATATGAATAGGTAACCTTTACACTAAGAATTTACAACACGAATATCCCACATTAAATGACACAATAACATAATTTCCTAGTATGAATCTATCAGTACGACTCCATTAAAATTAATAAAAATTCGAGTTAATTTACATTTTTTGGTTAATAAATAAATAAATATTAATAGCATTCAGCCTATGGGATCACTAAAAATACATCAATTTTCCTAAAAACTTTTACGGCCTTCATATAATTTCCAATTGCGATTGCAATCTCGAGATTAGGCATATCTGTAAGTAAGTCTACCGCCTGGGCTCGTGACGCCGTATCGTATTTAAAAAAATAGGGCGTAAGAATAATTTACGCTGGGCTAAAACTGCCGCACAGTCTAATAATATGTGCAAAATATCGCTTTTTGTTCCCAGGATACATTTACAGATTCCATCAGGCTGAACCCTTTCTGCCTTTATTTTCTCATTTGCCAACCAAGGATTAATACCAATTCTTAGGGGCCGATTCCGATTCGGGTCGGAAATCTCTCCGACCGAGCCGGACCCGGAGAGATTTCCGACCGAATCGGACCCTAGCAGCCCGACCGAACGAGTACGATGCGCACGTATGCCATCGGACTCGAGTCGGTCGGACTCCCATTGAAGTCAATGGGAGCCTGTCGCACTGCGCGCGTACGCGGGCTCCCATTGATCAATGGGTGCGAGGCGGACAAGGGCGCCCCCTACAGCGTGTACGCGGCGAAGCGACTCGTGGCGTACACGCTCAGGTAGGGGGGACCCATGGGTCCCCCTGTGTGCGACTTCGCGCGGCTACGCGTACAGGGGGGTCCGACACGGACCCCCAAAGTACGGCTCCGACTGCTTCTTCGGGCCGGACGGCGTGAGTCGGTCGGACTGCTCGTGGCGCGCATCGTACTTGCCCGGCCGGGGATCGTCTCCATTGCGAGGTGCGCTGCGCATCCATGCGAGTCGGTCGGTGCGGTTGGGACGGGCGTACGAGTCAGTCGGCGAATTTGCACGCGCTCGCATCATACTCGTTCGGCCGGACGCACGTACGAATCGGTCGGGAATAAGGCCTCCGAATCGGATTCGGTTCAGCCGAATCCGATTCGGTGCCCTACCGGCCGAGATCGGAATCGGCCCTTTAGTCTTAAAATTTCACATCTAAGCCAATTATTTGGTAGAGTGTCCAGGTAAGGGTACCAGGCTTCCTTCAACCAAGAAGCCTTCATAAATTGTACCGATTTTTTCGTACCCAAGTACTCCAAGTCTACCCTTTGCCAGACGACAAGAAACCCAAATCAGATCCCATCATCTGGTTCTTGACATTTCTCTGAACCTGCTTCGCCTGGGCAACTATCAATATCCCTTTGATCTTTTTTCTGCTTTGCATCAAACCAGTCAGCACTGTATTTGTCATATATATTGGAATCTCATCAATACCCTAAGCGGCTTATTTGCAAGCCCCTTGCGCCACCAGTGCGTCACGTTTTGTGACGCACCTGCAGCGCAACCTGCTGCCCCATATTTACAAGAACACGAAAAGCCAACCTGCGTGGCTTTTCGGGTCCTTGTAAATATGGCCCCTTTACACGCAACACTTTGCGTGAAAGGGGCGTGCCACGTGTATTGCTGTGGGTGTTCCCACGCCACACCAATGGCTTCTGCTGCATTTCCAGATTTACGAGAAATCGTAGACCTGGAAATGCATCAGAATGCTTGGGAGGCGTAGGGAAGCTGAACAAGGAAAAATGTTTTCATTTCTCCTAGTTTTTTTCCTCTTACTATGCGTGCTGCATTCTGCAGCACACATAGGAAGAGGAAATCCCCTCTTGTGGTTGTTTTTGTGTAGGAAGGTGTCCCTTCCTGCACAAAAACAATTATCCCCCGTGACACAGGCACCTTGCACCATGGTGCAAGGGTGCCTGTGTTGGCGCATGGCAGCTAATTGTGCGCCAACTCAGGGGAGAGCAAAGAGATCCATCATATCGTTGTAGATATGACGCATCCCTTTGCTTCAGAATTAACGCTGCGCGGCGCAGCCAAATGGCTTGTGGCACAGCTTTTCATTAATTCATTGTAAATAAGGCCTTAAGTCTGCAAGTATATCGCTTACTGTTGAGCATGAGTACTAAGCTAAGGACACAAACCCATAACAAAAGCAGAAACAAAATTGCTAGCACCATCTTTCTTGGGATCTTCTTAAACATTTGCATTAGCTGCTCATTCTAGGCATGCACTTACTCTTTCAGCTCTTGTAAGACCTCAAAATCTTTGTCCAGTTAATTTCTTTCTCCGGCACCTTTTTTTCCAAATGTTGTATTGCTGCTCTGTACTTGTCAGCAACTACCTCAGAGAATTCCTAAGAACAACTCTAGCTGGTTCCTTAGTCTGCCAAGCAATAGCAACATTATTCTCCGACCACAAGTCACTAGGAAGAACAATCTGAAACACAGCATCCAAATCAGTCCAAAGCATATTCTAAATTGTTGTCAATCTATGACCCTCTATATACCACATCTCAGGTTCCTCTCT
This sequence comes from Calotriton arnoldi, assembly GCA_963921515.1. Taxonomy (NCBI): domain Eukaryota; kingdom Metazoa; phylum Chordata; class Amphibia; order Caudata; family Salamandridae; genus Calotriton; species Calotriton arnoldi. The sequence continues at coordinate 1,843,217 of CAWUFW010001772.1, read as the reverse complement.
CAATTTTAGAAAGTTTGTCATAATATCATAAAGATCACCTCGTGTCAAAGGCACATGCACATAGTTCCCTCCACGCACTACTGTTAGACCTGGCATCTTTTGGTGTGTTTCCTCTGTCTTTTTGCTTTCTGGCCTCCTGTTTTGATGGTATGCTGGACTTCGTTTTTGCTGGTTTAGTGTCTCTGCGAATTTTTTCACTGCTATTCAGTGCTAAAGTGCAAGTGCTCCTACTGTAAATTGTGTTATGATTGGTTTTCCATAGTTGGTATATTTGATTTACTAGTACGTCCCTAGTACAGTGCACTGTGTGTGCTCAGCGGCTATAAATCAAAAGCTACTAGTGGGGCTGCGGCACTAGTTGTGCCACCCACACAAGTATCCGGTCAAAGGTGTCTCAGACCTGGCACTGCAGTGTCTGCATGCAGACTTTACTGCCATGTCAACCTGGCAAGTGCACCCAGTGGCCAGGCACTAACCTTCCCTTTTCTTACATGTAAGTCACCCCTAAGGTAGGCCCAAGATAGCCCCTTGGGCAGGGTGCAGTGTATGTGAAAGGCAGGGCATGTAGCAGTGTGTGTTACATGTCCTGATAGTGAAATACTGTGCATTTTGTTTTTCACTATTGAAAGTCTGTCTTTCCCATAGGTGATCATTGGAGCTGCCTTGTAACCTTTTACAAGTGTAACTTTCATTGAGGAAAAGATAGAGAAATGGGGTTTAGGCTCCCTGAGCTCAGAATTTACTAACACACCTTTTAGTAAAAGTGGTTTTTAAATTGTGTGTTTGAAAATGCCACTTTTAGAAAGTGCAAAAAGAACAATTGATGGACAGAATGCTGCACAATGTCAAACATTCACCCCAGTACAGAGATCTGTGCCTAAATCCATAGTTTTTTGCTCCCCATGCCATTCCAGTTCAGACCCAGCCATACGCAAATCAGTCTTGACCCTGTTCCCTATGGGAACAGTTAAGCCCGAACTGCCAGGCCAGGTCCTCCCTGGACTGGAAACAAGCATCCTGGGACCGGTTTCGGGGCATCACCCCTCATCAGCCAGGCTAGCTTGACTCCCGTGGCATGGAGAGCACGGGACCCATGTCTGGGCATACCCGTCCCACTCGGGGTGACAAATGGAAAAAGAACAATTGAAGGACAGAATGCTGAACAATGTCAAACATTCACCCTAGTACAGAGATCTGGGCCTAAATCCATTGTTTTTTGCTCCTCATGCCATTCCAGTTCAGACCCAGCCACATGCAAATCAGTCTTGACCCTGTTCCCCTTGGGAACAATCCAACCCGAACTGCCAGACCAGGCCCTCCCTGGACTGGAAACAAGCATCGTGGGACCGGTTTTGGGGCATCACCCCTCATCAGCCAAACTAGTTTGACTCCAGTGACATGGAGAGTACGGGACCTACGTCTGGGCATACCCATCACACTCGAGGTGACAAATACAACAAGCATTGGCATAGCCAATAGGTCTCGCCTTTGGGACCTTATAAGTGTTTAGCCAGAGATATCGACTTTGCCTATGTCTTTAAGCTGTACTGTACCGAAGTCTGCAGCATGCTGAAAAGTTATAATAAAGAAGTGTCAGGAGCACTTTTGTTACCTTATATATGACCAAGAAAGCATTATGTACAACTGAACGACCATATTAAAAAAGTATTAACAATAAATAATGTGTTGAGTTTTTCTGTCCTTTCAATGCTGGCAACTTCTATCTGCCTGTCCCAATGGTTGCTAGTTAGGTTTTTTTTTGTTCTGGGGGCATAAATAACAGGAGGGTGAAGGTTGGGAAATAGTACCTGTATAACAGTCAGTGAGAGAGTCAGAGAGTCAGTCAGTGAGAGAGAGTCAGACCGTGAGAGAGTCAGTCAGTGAGAGAGAGTGAGTCAGTCAGTCAGTGAGTCAGTCAGTGAGAGAGAGCGTGAGAGTCAGTCAGTGAGAGTCAGTCAGTCAGTCAGTGAGAGAGAGTGAGAGAGTCAGTCAGTGAGAGAGAGAGTCCGTCAGTGAGAGAGAGAGTCATAGAGTCAGACAGTGAGAGAGTCAGTCAGTGAGAGAGTCAGAGAGTCAGTCAGTGAGAGAGAGTCAGACAGTGAGAGAGTCAGTCAGTGAGAGAGAGTGAGAGTCAGTCAGTCAGTCAGTGAGAGAGTCAGTCAGTGAGAGAGTCAGTTAGTTAGTGAGATAGTCAGTTAGTTAGTGAGTCAGTCAGTGAGAGAGTCAGTCAGAGTCAGTCAGTGAGAGAGAGAGTGAGAGTTAGTCAGTCAGTGAGAGAGTCAGTCAGTGAGAGAGTCAGTGAGAGAGAGAGAGTCAGTCAGTGAGTGAGAGTCAGTCAGTCAGTGAGACAGTATACTCTCACTGACTGACTGACTTGCACTTTTACTAATAGGAAGTTAAAGATTTTGATGCATTTTTGAGTAAATTAAGTGGTACCCCTGCACTGCTATGTTATGTGTTCATAAATTTGTTTGCGACTTGGCCACAGAGGAGGCACGTTTTCATTGTTCCGGTGCAGAATTAGTTAGCATCCCTTATCAGAAAGCAATTTAATTAAGACAGATGATGTTGTCTGTAATATTGCACTTTATTACCCATTAGTGTTTTGATGTCTCTCTTTTCTATGTTGATTCTTTGCCACTCGGTCATTGTAAAATTGTAGTCCTACCTGTATGTTTGTGGACTGCTTTTGCTTTTTGGCTTAAAAATGTGTTAACCCTAAGAGTGGTGATACTGCATCCCTGCTGGTGTTTATAGTGGAAAGAGAAAAGATGCTGAAAGGACGTTTTAAAGGAAGATGGGAGAAACAAAGTGCTTGGCAAAGTTGAGGATGGCAGAGGAGGTGGAAAGGGTGGAAATGTTCAGCGCTGATCCCGCATCCATGTGGTTACCAGGAGGTGATGATGATGACCCTATCTCGGATAATCTGATAAAATAAAGTGCCTATACATGATTGGCAACAGTGTTGAACCTCAAGAGTAGAATAGGTATTATGTCCCTAAGTAGCACTCCAATACAAATGAATTCAATAGATTCCATAAAATAAACTCTCTGCAGTCTAGAAAAAATTAAAAGAGGATTACAGAAGGCAATAGGAGTCAATCAGATTTTGTATGGGTTTAGCATAAGGCTCAATGAAAGCAGCAACAGAATGAGATAAAGTCAAGGCAAAAACATTTTAAGTCCAAAGTATAAGACAAGCAAACAAATGTTCAGTCTCCAAAGTCGAGGAGTTAGAAGATTTGCTCAGCTCCAAAATGCATCATTTTTATATGCAAATCTACAATAGAAGTGAATGGAAATTGCACAGTCAGCACAGGATGAGCAAATGTAGCAATAAACTTACAAATCACATTGCAGAATTTCATGTCAACTAATGTCACTATTCTAGCACTAGACCCGAACTGAATATTAATGTGTCCTATTCTACCCAACTGTCGTCAGAGGTAGCAGTACAAATCTAGTTACACTCACAATTGAAGTCTTATAAACAATGATACAGGCAGGAGGAGACATGAATGTAGCAAAAGGCTTCTGCTGTAGTTCTTCGAGAACAGCATGTCACTACAGAGCATCAGTGCACATTTTGGTTTTGTGTGGTATCATTATAAGAAATGAAAGCACACATCATGGCTGCTTAAGTCCAAGGTGGTAGATAGGCCTAGTTCAGCCAATCACAGGAAATTACTTTTCTGTCAAGTTCAATGTTTTCGTTTTAGTGCAAAAATGCTCATTATGTTTAGCACACTTTTTATTAATTCAAAATCAGCTTCACCAATGTGTTGAGAGTGAGGACAACCATTGCTTCATAAGAACAAGAGAAAGAAAAAACGAAGGAATAAGCAGCTCGGTTTTAGAAGGTTTTTTTTTTTTTTAATTGTGCACGGTCATCTAATCGTTGATAGCAGGGACACAGTGCCCAGATAGTGTACTCTAGCTAAGAATAGCATATATTGATATGATACAGCATTGTCTGTATACAGGTAGAGCCAAAGGACGTCACTATATCCCATGTGGATGTTAAATGGATTTGGAGACAAGGTTTACTCCTGGAGTTACACAATAACATATGAGAGCATTTATTTCTAGAGAATACTGAGAAAACAAACAAAGCTCTAGAAAGAATAGACATGAGTCACACACAACCAAATTTATTAAAGGCTGCTGAAAAGTGAATGGACACGAGGAGACATGCTAAATTGCATTTAAATGTGTTGTGACATTTATATAGCGCTTCAGACCTGTGAGGAAACAGTGAAGCACTCCGATTTGCACGGTCAGCTGAGCACCCTTTCGCAGTGCACTGCTGGAAGTGAGTTAGGTGTAGAATAATCTATGTGCGTAGGCCACCTTTTGAAGTGTAGTGGTTTCGCTGCTTCTTCAAGGCTCCAGAAGCCATGGCTTGTGATGGCCTGATGGACTTTTGGGCTTCTAACCATCCACATTTGTCCTAACAGACTTGTAAGAGGACGACACCTTGCAAAATGTATTTTTCCGAAAATTAATCTCAGAAGTAATGTTTAGCTCCCGTTCTCACATACGAATTAGGCGGCTCTTTCTCGCTCGACACCCCCGCCTCCCCCAATCGCCCCCCATTCCCACATCTCTTCCGTTTCTCCATGTGCGTCGGCTTGTCAGAGATCGGGTGAGCTGCTGCTGCGGGTAAACGTTTCTTTAATAATCTTCACAAGGTATTTCCAGATGGAATCTAAAGGGTTTCGAAGCGCTCGCAGAGGTGACATCTCATTATACAGGCCTCAAACACGCGACACAAGCGCGCGCCCAACCGCCGTTCAAGTTTGAAAACGTTCTTCCTAGAACTGTTTTTTCAGTCTCCATTAATGAGAGTAGTACAGAAGGGGAGATGAGAGAGACGACTCGGGACTTAACTCCTCGGCGTTGATTTGGGGAAGCCCTGACACCTGGCTATATGTACCTTTAAAGAGCTGCAACTTCAAAACCGCGTGTTTTGGTTTAGAGAAAACCTCTGGATTAATTGTTCATCTGTTTGCAGCCCCGCTCATGTACACCGAGCCCATGCTGCTGAGAGTGTGCTCCGGTGCTTGCACTTAGCAGGTCGGGCGGTAACTACCAGCTGCCTCCAATCAAGAGATTTTTCTTTCGCTCATTGGAATACACAGCCCGAAAAGAGGGACACCGCATTTCAACAAGACATGCTGCAATGTGGCGTTCTCAATCAGCGTTACACGTGGGTGAAGTACTCGTTCGGGATCCTTGATAGTGCGTGGCTTGGCAGGTTATGATGAATATTTTAACAAGCGCGCGCGCGCATCGCGCTCACAAGTGGGGGGAGTGCGGCCGAGAGCAGGGACTCGCAGCGTTTCCCTTGCGGGAGCGAGTGCGATAATTACTACCAGATGGCCCCGCTCGCTCCCGCAAGGGAATCGCCAAACGTGCACGCGTTGCCATTAAAAGCAATGCAACGCGTGCACGTTTTAAAGCCAAAAGCGGAATCGATTTCAAGAGGTCTCTTTCCTATGCAGTGCATGCGCGCTGCGTAGGCGAGACCTAAAAAGGACAATTGATGGACAGAACGCTGCACAATGTCAAACATTCACCCCAGTACAGAGACCTGGGCCTAAATCCGTTTTTTTTGCTCCCCATGCTATTCCAGTTCAGACCCAGCCATATGCAAATCAGTCTTGACCCGGTTCTCCATGGGAATAGTCCAGCCCGAACTGCCAGGCCAGGCCCCCCCTGGACTGGAAACAAGCATCCTGGGACCGGTTTCAGGGCATCACCCCTCATCAGCCAGGTTAGCTTGACTCCAGTGGATGGCATGGTGAGCAAAAGAACAGTGGATTTAACCGAGATCTATTGACTGGGGGTGAGTGTTTGATTTGCTCTGCATTCTGTCCATCATCTGTGTGTCTTTTGCTTTCTCGTCCTAAGTTCTCCGGGTATGCCCAGACGTGGGTCCCGGACTCACTTTGCCACTGGATTCAAGCTAGCCTGGCTGATATGGGGTGATGCCCTGAAACCGGTCCCAGGATGCTTGTTTCCGGTCCAGGGAGGACCTGGTTTGGTAGTTCGGGCTGGACTGTTCCCATGGGGCACAGGGTCAAGACTGATTTGCATATGGCTGGGTCTAAACTGGGATGGCATGGTGAGCAAAAGAACAATGGATTTAACCCAGATCTATTGACTGGGGGTGGATGTTTGATTTGCTCTGCATTCCGCCCATCATCTGTGTGTCTTTTGCTTTCTCGCCCTAAGTGCGCCGGGTATGCCCAGACGTGTGTCCCGGGATCACTGTGCCACTGGATTCAAGCTAGCCTGGCTGATGAGGGGTGATGCCCCGAAACCGGTCCTAGAATGCTTGTTTCCGGTCCAGGGAGGACCTGGCTTGGCAGTTCACGCTGGACTGTTCCCATGAGGCACAGGGTCAGGACTGATTTACATAGGGCTGGGTCTAAACTGGGGTGGCATGATGAGCAAAAGAATGATGGATTTAACCCAGATCTATTGACTGGGGGTGACTGTTTGATTTGCTCTGCATTCCGTCCATCATCTGTGTGTCTTTTGTTTTCTCGCCCTAAGTGTGCCGGGTATACCCAGACGTGGGTCCCGTGCTCACTGTGCCACTGGATTCAAGCTAGCCTGGCTGATGAGGGGTGATGCCCCAAAACCGGTCCCAGAATGCTTGTTTCTTGTCCAGGGAGGACCTGGCTTGGCAGTTCGGCTGGACTGTTCCCATGAGGCACAGGGTCAAGACTGATTTGCATATGGCTGGGTCTAAACTGGGGTGGCATGGTGAGCAAAAGAACGATGGATTCAACCCAGATCTATTGACTGGGGGGTGAATGTGTGATTTGCTTTGCATTCCGTCCATCATCTGTGTGTCTTTTACTTTTAGAAAGTGAGCATTTTCTTGTTTAGCCATCCTGTGTACCTCTGCCAGTTTGTGTATTCACCATTTGGGTTTGGAGTAAAAGGTCTGGACTGGACTTTCTTGAATCCTGCTGTTAAAGTTTCTCCAAGAGCTTGAAGTTGAGCTTGCCTCCTGTTGGATGTCTCAGGCACACCAAAAACCTCACCATCCTTTGGGTACCCGCATCTGGAACTGCGTGTTTTAGCTGCCACAGAGGAAAAAGCACCCTGAGCCTTCAACGATGCCGCTGCTGGCTCCGTGACCTGTTGGCACTGCAGAGAGCACAACTCCGCTTCACACCGCAACCCTGGTCTCACTGGCGACACCACCTGACGCAGCACAGACCTGAGGGCACTGCACTTTGTATCACCTTGCTTCACATCGCCGCACTGGTATCCCCGACAACGCCGCTCCCCACTAACATCGACATCTCTGCCTGCACCGTGGCCTGGAGGCACCACTCGTAAGTTACACGATGCACTGCCCCATCCAACACTGCAGCCTAGGCCCTCCAACACGGGCGCCATCGACTCCAGATCGTCTACCGACGACAGCGGTTCAGCAATGAGGATGACGCTGCTTGCACCGTGATCTGTTGACACTGCAATGAGCACCGCCCCACTTCGCACCGCAGCCCTGGTCTCACCAACGCCAATGGATGCCGCCACTGAGCCGCTGCCTGCATCATGCCGTGAGGGCACCGCAGGCCGCACCGTTCCGCTTTGCACCACAGCCCTGATGCCTTCTGGCGCCAGCACTCCTGATTTCAACCTCATGGAGGTCAATCTGCAATGCGTGTGACTTCAAGGACCCGATGACTCTTCCACTGCCTCTGAACCGACGCCGCCTCTTTAGAGCTCATTTCAAGGTCCACAACGCCCTGCATTTCCAAGGTACTGTTTGCGGGTCTTCCCGACACCATAGCTGGCCCACGATGCCGCGGTCTGCCTGAATTGTTAGATTTGTTTGTTCACAATGCCGTGATAGCCCCGGACGGAGCAGGTGACTTCAAGGAATTGTATTTTAAGTCTATTTTTTGCAATATTTGTATTTTGATTACTGTATGTTGGATTGTTATCGTTTTGGTCTTGTTTTACACAGATAAATATTGGCTATTTTTCTTAACTGGTGTGGTGTCCTTTTGTAGTGTTTCCACTGTATTACTGTGTGTTATGTGCAAATGCTTTACGCGTTGCCTCTGAGATAAGCTTGGCTGCTCGTGCCAAGCTACCAAGGGGATGAGCAGGGGTTATTTTAGACGTGTAATCCCCTTACCCTTACTAGAATGGAGGGTCCATACTTGGACAAGGTGCATACCTCTGCCAACTAGAGACACCCATTTCTAACATTGGTTGTCAGCGGTGAGGATAGGAATTGCGTTTGCACTAGACCTACAGTGATTGGTGTACACTACTGCCATATTGCGGACCACTACATACCACATACTGTTTTCTTTTTGGTCTATTTTTGTGTTCCCATTTTTTTTTAACTTAAAACGTCCTACTGCATCATGCCTGAGTCAAGAGCATCATCACTTGCATCCATGGAATTGGTTTTTGAGGAGGATAGGTTGGAATCCTATACCATGAAGGAACTGAAAGCAGTTTGCAAAAACTACAGAGTCCAAGTTAAAGGCCTCACCAAAAAAGAGGAGATACAGAAGGCGCTGAGGGCCTGTGTAGCAGGCAGAAATGCCAATGGGCATTCTGGAGATCTTAGTGTAGAGACCAAGGAGCCAATTCCAAGGGAAGATGTGCTGAGAGCTCATGAGCTGCCAGGAGGGGAAGTACACTCCAGGCCAGGCAGCAGTGGTCTGTCCCCAGAAAAGCTGGAGGACAGGAGGGAAGCTAGGAGACATCAAATAGAGCTGGAGAGGCTAAAAATGGAAGACCAAGGTGAGCCGCTAGGCATGGAGGAAAGTAGGATGCTTTTAGACCATGAGCTAAGGGTGAAGGAGCTGGATCAGAGGAGTAAGTCCAGCAAAGATGGTGGAAGCAATTCTTCAGTACACTCAAATAGAATAGTACACATTCCCAGAATGTAGAAAAGGAGTACAAGAAGGAAGGTGATATCCAGAGGGGTTTCAGGGCTCTGAGGCATCTATACACATGAATGGGTTCCCTGAGAAAAATTGGGAAGCAGGATTGTGGAACCACTTCACAGAGGAAGGGAGGGGCACATTGTTGGCTTTGGGTAAGGGGTACAACCTCACCTACACTGACATGAAGGAGGCCCTTCTCAATAGGTATAGTTTTACTCCTGACAAGTACAGGGATCAGTTTAGAGAAAGTAAGAAAACTGATTCCCAGACCTAGTTAGAATGTGTGGATTCTTTCTGCAGGTCACTGGATGGTTGGGTGAGGGGCAGTTATGTCACAGTTTGATTGTGTTGGAGCACTATTCTAGTCTGTGTTTTGCAAAGCTGTGCCACCACTTGATTGATAGTAAACTGACTGACCCCAGGAAGCTTGCTATGGAGGCGAACCGCTGGGTGAGTACCAGGGTCGACAAGAAGGTGTATGGGGGAGACTCCGCCAAAGGTGGGCAGGCCCCCCAGCAAAAGAGTGGGGGGGACAAGGGTAAAGCCAAGGAGTTCCCTAAAGGGCCCCAAACTAGTACCCAGAGGAAATATTCCCGCCCCCCAGGTGATAAGAAACCATGGGTCTCTTCAGGAAAGCATGCAGGGACGGGATCCCATAAGCGCTTTGCATGTGACCAGGTAGGCCACATCAAGGGGGATCCCAAATGCTCCAAGTGTGCACAGTCACCCACCGGTGGGCAGTCCATGGTGTTGGCTAGTGTAGCGCTCAGGGAGGAGGTCCCAGGTGATGGTGGGAAACCCGCAGAAATAACCCTTGTCTCACTAGGTGACAGTGAGACAGTGCAGGGAAGCCTAGTGCCTGAAAACAATAAGAAATAAAGCACATAGGTGACCATCAAGGGGCAAAGGGTAAAGGCTCACAGAGATACTGGAGCCAGTGGGACCTCAGTCCGGTGTCACCTTGTATCCGAGGAGCAAATAGTCCCTGGTACATTCCACCAAGTAGTTGTTGTAGACAACTCAAAGTGCCAATGTAAGGTGGCACAGGTTCTTTTTGAGTAGGGGTATCTCAGGTCCCTTGAGGGTGGTTGTGAGCTCCACCATGCCTGTAGATTGTCTGCTAGGTAACGACCTGGAGCAGTCCTTGTGGAAGGATATGGAGCTTAGGTCTCACTTGCCAGAGTGGGCATGTGCGACCACTCGGTCCATGGCAGCCAGACACGGTGATCAGAAGGAGCTGGAGCCTGAAACAGTGGCCCAGGTGCCTGCCAAGAGAAAGGGAAAGGCACGCGGGAAACCCGTTCCTGAAGTTCCCATGGTCCGGAACAGGGCTGACCTCGAGGGGGATTCCCCTGAACTGGGGGACTTTCTGAGCTGATCTATTGGCAGCAAGAAGGGGGTCACACCAGGGAAGAGTTCTGCAGGGAACAGAGAGAATGCCCTTCTCTGGATGGTTTGCAGCAGCAGGATGCAAACCAGGCAGCTGGTGATCAGTCTGGATCACACTGGATCTACTGGGAGAATGGTCTCCTATACAGCAAGACTATGGTCACTAAGCCTGGGTCAGCCCGTGTGCTGGTGGTACCCTAGTGCTTCAGGACCTTCCTACTGGGTCTGGCTCATGACGTGCCTCAGCTGGACATTTGGGGTGGGACAAAATCTTTGACAGGATTGTCACCCACTTCTTTTGGCCCCAAATGTAAAGGCAATCTGATGCACATTGTAGGTCTTGCCAAACTTGCCAGGCAAGTTTTAAGAGTGGGAGGAAGTGTAAGGCTCCTCTCCAACCTTTTCCGGTTGTAGGCACCCCTTTTGAGAGGGTGGGAATAGACATTGTGGGGCCTCTGGACCCCAAGACAGCCATGGGCAACAGGTTCATCCCGGTCTTTGTAAACCATGCCACCTGGTACGCGGAGGCTATCCCAGCGACAGCACCCATGGTGGGCCGGGCGTTGATGGGGATCTTTTCCCACGTAGGTTTCCCCAGAGAGGTAGTATTCGACTGAGGTACCAATTTCATATCCAAGTATATGACATCCCTGTGGGAGGACTGTGGTGTAACCTACAAGTTCACCACTCCTTACCACCCCCAAGGTAACGGTTTGGTGGAGATATTCAACCAAACTCTGAAGGGCATGATCAAGGGTCTAATCAACCCCATGAGGCATAAGTGGGAAGTCCTTTTGCCATGCCTTCTCTTTGCTTACAGAGAGGTACCACAGAAGTCATTAGGGTTCAGTCCCTTTGAGTTACTGTATTGGCACCCAGTGAGAGAACCTCTCAGTCTGGTGAAAGAAGGCTGGGTACAGCTCCCAGGAAAACACCCCAGGATGTATTTAGATACATGCTGGCCTTAAGAAACCAGGCTTCGCACTTCAGGAAACTTGCTCAGGCGAACCTAGAAGCCAGCCAGGAAGAGATTGAAACGCTGGTACGACCTGAATGCGACTCTGGCAGAGTTTTAACCTGGCCACAAAGTGTGGGTTATTGCTCCAGCAGAGCCTTGCGCTCTTGATGACAAGTGGCTGGGCCTTTTGAGTTGGTGGAGCACAAGAGTGATGTCACCTACCGGGTTAACTTGCGGACTCCAAAGAATCCTTTGAGGGTTCTCCTTGTGGACCACCTCAAAACTCACTTTGAAAGGTCTGAAGTAAGAAAGCTCTTGGCACCAGATCTGCCAAGGAGCACAATGGGTCAGAGGAAGGTGTGAGCCTCTCCCCTACACTGACCCCAGAACCTCAGAGTAACTGTTGCCAGCTGTTGGAGCAGTTTTCCACGCTGTTCTCCCCGACTCCAGGTGGCACCCACTGGTGAGTCCATGATGTGGACACTGGGGACAATTCTCCTGTGAAGCACAACATTTACAGGCTGACTGATAGGGTCAAAGCCAGCATCAAGGAAGAGGTTTCTTAGATGTTGGTGTTAGGGGTGATAGAGCCCTCCAACTGTCCTTGGGCCAGCCCAGTGGTCTTGGTCCCAAAGGCTCCTGCACCGGGTGCCACTCTTGTCCTTTGGTTCTGTGTGGACTACCGTGGGCTCAATGCTGTCACTAGGACTGATGTGCACCCCATCCCCAAAGCTGATGAGCTCATAGATTGGGGGGAGCTGCCAAGTTCCTCAGTACGTTTGATTTAATGTCTGGTACTGGCAGATTGCCTTGACCGATGGGGCCAAGTAAAAGGTCTGCATTCTCAACACCAGAGGGTCACTACCAGTTCTGGGTTATGCCCTTTGGGTTGAAGAATGGCCCTGCCACCTTTCAGAGGTTGGGCAACCAGGTTTTGGCTGGACTGCAGGATTTCAGTGCTGTCTACCTGGATGATATTGCAGTGTTCAGTTCTAGCTGGAAAGATCACTTGCACCACCTCTGGGAAGTGTTGAAGGCTCTGCAGAAGGCAGGCCTCACTATCAAGGCCAGCAAATGCCAGCTAGGGGTCTGTGATGTACTTAGGACACCAGGTAGGAAGCAGCTAGGTGGCGCCCCTACAACCTAAGATTGACACCATCCTGGCTTGGGAGCCCCCCAAGACCCAGACGGAGGTGAGAGCGTTTTTAGGTCTCACCGGTTACTATAGGAGATTTATCAAGGGCTATGGCACCATTGTTGCCCCCTTGACTGAGATGACTTCCTAGAACCAGCCAAGGAAAGTGATCTAGACTGATGGTTGTTAGATAGCCCCGGATAGAGCTTTCGACGTCAAGGAAATGTATTTCAAGTCTAGTTTTTGCAATATTCATATTTTGAATACTGTATGTTGGATTGTTATCGTTTTGGTCTTGTTTTACACAGATAAATATTGGCTATTTTCCTAAAACTGGTGTGGTCTCCTTTGGTAGTGTTTTCACTGTATTACTGTGTGTTATGTGCAAATGGTTTAAACATTGCCTCTGAGATAAGCCTGACTGCTCGAGTCAAGCTACCTAGGGAGTGAGCAAGGATTATTTTAGACGAATAATACCCCTTACCCTGACTAGAAGGAAGGATCCCTACTTGGACAAGGTGCATACCTCTGCCAACTAGAGACCCCCATTTCCAACCACTACTCTCAGAGGAAATTCTGAAACTGCCTCTTACTTGAAATCACTAATGGACCCCTTAGCTTTCTTTCCTGGTTCTGAAGCCTTCTTTTTAGTAGTAACCTTCCTCCACCTTTCTCTGTATTTTTTCAAATCTCTCCAGTCCTTTATCATTTTAACCAGATCCTTAATGTGGGCTCGTAAAATTATTAAACCAATTTTTTTTTATTTCATCATGGGTCAAATCCATTTTGTAATTTCTTTGCATATTTCTCATTATACTGAAGTGAATCTCATATTCATCATTCAATTCCACAAGCGTATAGTGTGCTTTGTTCGTACACCTCGCTGTTTCTCTGATCAAGTCCCTCATTTCCTCCACTTTGTTTGACATCAAACACACTACCAGACAATTTCAACAACAATATCTCGAGATCTTGGGATTCAACAAATACGATAACCAAACCAAACAATAATAATACTCAAATTAATTCAACTCAAATTACAAATATGAATAATGTGTCAAAATCACAGTGATTGAACCACCAATTGACCCCAGAAATAACATCACATATCCAAAAGCCACACATACAGCATAGCAATCCATCCCGCAACACAAGACTGTGCACTTCAATGACACATTAGAACACTCGGATACATGTTTTGTTCAGGAGCAAGAGCAGCATTGTAAGGACCTCTGGCAAAATCCACACTGGAAAATCCACTAAAGTAGGGACATGCAAACTGGGACAAAAAGAGGGAAATATCTAAAGCAGAAGGGAGGTGCTCTTAGCTCGAAACCCTCCTGTACTACCACAAATTAGTAGGCCCAAGGAACCCTGCAATTCTGACACCCCAAACTTCATCTCAACAGAACACCCACAATCTGATGGATCAAAGATGGTGTTAAATCTCTATTTCACAAGGCAATGTGTCCATGAGGTAAGGCACCTCCTAGCACATCAAAAATATCAGAAAACATTCAATTACGTAAAAGGAACCACTCAATAACTGAGTTCTAGATCAGTGGAACAGTTTAAAGGATTTGCTAAAAATTAATGGGCAATGTGGTAGAGGCTTGGTGACATGAAGGCTTTTAGCAAATAGGGCATTACAGAGAGGTGAACCGAGCTCTATTAAACATCATATTGCCTTAACACCAAAGCACTATCCCACCACATGAATAATTATTCTGCCCACTCTGTGCTAATACCATTCCAAGATGGTGGCACAAACTAGATACATGAAAACCGCAACCTGTTTTGAATGAATAGGGTGCAGTGAGCTAACAGAAAGACCTTGTAACGTAGTTACAATTTTGTGACTGAGCGGGGGAAGTTCATCAAAACAAGATGAATGTTGTCAATGGAAATAAAATGACATGACTTTGCTTGAAAGTGTACTACAGAAATTATAAACGGCAAGATGTGCAGGGGCGGACAAGAGTGACATCCATTTTGAACATTATGGCTGCAAAGCCCAAATTGAGGCCTAATTAACAAAGGTAAAGAAAACGTTCTTCTACGCAATAGAGGAACATTGTCTTAAAAGCAACAGTACTATATCCTTGTGTATATGAATAATAGAGTGTGAAACTACATTCTGCAAGTTGTTTATGCTGCACAAAAATTCTTCACATTCTTCATATTCTTCTAGTACAAAATACTTTACCTAGACACAATTTTAAACTTTTCCCAATTGGGATGTGCGCTGTACAGTGCAGCACACAAGCAATGTCTGAAAAGTTTGAGGAAATAAAACTATTTCTCCTTTTAGCACCTGGCTCAAAGAGGTGCTACTTTTAGGTGAAAACCCCTGTCTACTATTGTAAGTAGATAGGGTTTTGTGTCAAAACCATGGGTGGTTACATGCAGTGGTCGAAGAGGGCGGGATCGGCAGGGCCCCTACTCCTATAATTCAATAGATTCCGTTCCCCTACTTTTAAATTCTAAACATGCATTCCATGACGGCCGAAATAGCCAAGGCCTACAGAGATAGGGTGACCAGATGTCCCGGATTTGCCCGGACAGTCCCGGTTTTTCACCGGCTGTCCCTGCAGATTTCGGTAATTTTGGCTCATGTCCCGGTTTTTAGAGGGGGTCGACTGAAAAAATTGAGAGGCTTTTTTTGGGTGTTATAAAGCTGTTACAAGTAAGCAATTTAATTTATATGTATGATGTTGGTTGTAGAAATTACATTTTATTTATTTTCTTAATGCCTTTTCTGTGATCTTATGTTGATGAGAACTGTTATTCTGTGTCATTCTGTTGATGAAAAATTGTAGTCCTTCTTCTATTTTCCCAAAATGTCCCGGTTTTTGGTTCTCAAGATCTGGTCACCCTATACAGAGAAGGCTCGGCGTTCCTGGCCGTTCGGGAACGGGTGGGTGGGCGGAAAAGGAAAAGGACTCTGGGGCATATTAGCAAGACTGGCGATAAAATTATCGCCGTTTTAGCGACAGGAAACTGCCGCTAAAACGACGATAATGGGCTTGCTAATAAGCGTTATAGAATTCCAATAGAAGCCCAGGTTAGATGTCCTGCACATCTAACCTGGGCTTCTATTGGAATTCTATAACGCTTATTTGCAAGCCCATTATCGTCGTTTTAGCGGCAGTTTCCTGTCGCTAAAACGGCGATAATTTTATCGCCAGTCTTGCTAATATGCCCCTCTGTCTTTTCCTTCTTGCCAGAGAAGACAAGGACAGTGTCCACTTCTGCTCTGCCGCTGGCAGCTGCCACTCCTCCCTTTTTTCTTTTCATTCCCTCTCTTTCTGTCTAGCTGCTCCTCACTTACTGAAAACCGTGACTTCAAGAAACAGTTCTCACCCTCTCTTTCCTCCTTCCGTTTGTTGCCCTTTGAAATGAATCCAAAAAAGAAAAATACTTTTGCTTGAAATGTCGTCTTTTTCTGACATTTTTCTATCCAAAGTACAGCTCAGGATTACAAGGTTCAAAATATGAAAAATAAATAACGAACTAAATAAAGCAAGACCGAGGGTTCGCACAGTGGCCACATTGATTTTATTCACACCCAAGCACATTAGCGTCACTCTACAGAGTTTGCCAGTAAAGCGCTACTTTTGTTTTACCTTTTCTTTGAACAATATTGTTTTCTCTGAATGAGGAAGTGCACCAATCCTGGAGGTACTGCAATGCCCGATTGATGGGTGGATTGGAAAATAAAATGTGTACCGCAGCTCTGTGTTCACGGATGTGATCATTTTACCATACTGCTTACGTTTTGTAAGAATATAAGCAATTGACATTGAAATGGGTCCCTTC
Source organism: Calotriton arnoldi (assembly GCA_963921515.1). Classification (NCBI taxonomy): domain Eukaryota; kingdom Metazoa; phylum Chordata; class Amphibia; order Caudata; family Salamandridae; genus Calotriton; species Calotriton arnoldi. The sequence goes on along the minus strand of CAWUFW010001772.1, from coordinate 1,826,983 downwards.
CGGGCCCTGTAGTCATGTCCCTAACTTTTCAGGCAAGAGCACTCACTGATTTCTGAATAGTGAGTGTAAAAGCGTTAAGGTAACCATGTTGTTCATGCTTTCATTTCACATACTTAACTTAATCTTGCATTCCCTATGAGAGTTTACTTTTTTCAGGATGTTTATACGTTTTTTTAGGCAGCATATTACTCTCATCTAGTGCGTAATTTAAATTGAGTCGCATCCAGGTGTTTATAGCGGGGCACAATTGGGTTGTAGTTGAAGGCAGTGCGAGTTTCTCTCAGTGGAGCAGTATGGTGTTCAGTGGGGGAGAGGATGTGTCACTATGGTCAGAGCTGTCGAATTTGGTACTGGGGAACCAGGTTCAGCCTTCATGACCAGTCCCCCAGACCACTCTCCTGAGGGAGCACCTTCCCATGCTAGGCCTTAGAAGGACCGCTAGACCTTAGAAGCCCTGGTATCTTAGCACCAGCAGGTGGACCCTAGCAGTGGCAAGTGTGGGTTAACCTTGAAGGCCTGTCCACCACTATCCATGCTGAAGTTCACCTCCAGTCTTCCAGGCAGGCCCATGAAGCAGCACACCCTAGAGTGACAGTGACTCTGTCACTGAGGTCACAGGACCCTTGAGCAGGGCGGCTCCAGGGCAGTGTGATCGCACGAGGCGCTAACTTTGGGTGGCAAGTATATTATGGTTTTAAAAGAGCTTGCTGCCTTCTTCCTGGCTTCCAGAAATTTTCGGCAACAATAAAAATGTTATAACTCCGTTGATTAATGTTCTTCCTAGAGAGAGATCGTAGTTTTGTCTAGGGGAAGTTTGGATTTATGGAAAGGTTGCGCAGAGGGTTAATGTGCCTGCTGCAAAGAACATGTACTGTGCAGATCACAAAGTGCACATAATGTAAATAGGTCAGTGGGTTACTGCTTTTGTCAGAGAGATCTTTGGTTACTTGCAGTTTATAAGTTAAAATCCTTACAGTGAGCTATTAACTGTCATCTAAGAGCTGCATGCAGAGTGCAAGGTATAAATTAGTGCGTTCTAGTTTTTTCCCCAGTCTTTGATTATCCTAATGTTGCAAAAAGTGTTCATTTGGATATAAATCAATTCTGATTATTAAATAGACCCCCAACCATGGTATTACGTTTTAAATTCTGAGTTTGTGTTTCTCCAGACCAATAACTATTAAACTATACTGCCTACTAGTATGGTTGTCATGTGACTTCTACACCTTGTGGATCTTTGTCTTATGTAACATTTTCTATACAGTGATTTACACATGTATAATTGATTGTCTCTGTGTACTGTGTGTGATGTAAAGTGCTTTGATACCCTACACCGGTATGAGTGGCACTGTAAATCAAATTAAATGCATCTGAGAGAGAGTGTGGTTATGGAGACTTGAGGGGCACTGTTAAAGGGTGGTAGTGGGGGAATCTGTGTCGGAGGTGGTCATTGAGGGCACCAACAAACATTGTTGCACAGGGCACCACCAGCGCTAAAGACAGCCCTGCCTTTGAGGCCAGTCTGCCTTACCCATTGGCATCTCCATTAGCCTTGTTTCAGCAGTAGTAGCTGTAACTCACCAGGGATCGGCAATGCAGGAGTTGCACGCACACCAAATTAAGTTCGCAAATTTCACAGTCTCTCTGCATTATGCACAAGCACTTTTAACATGTGCTGCCTGCTCTGGAGACACTGGAATTATGCAGCAAAGGAGGACCAAATTATTCCGCAACGTTGACTAAATTATGCAGCAAAACAAATGCTGCAACGTAATGCAGTATATTTTCTGACACTTTATTATTTTGACATTTTTACACATGCTATCAGTCTCTGGAAAGATTTTGCCTTATTAGTATCAGTGTAACATACAAATGCAGCAGTGAGAAAGGTGATCAGTCAACCTTTGCAAAGGGCTGTCCACTTCACAGCGACACAAGTCACATGTTTTAGTAACTTTTGATCTGTTTGAGCTACAAACAATTTATTAGTTAAAATGGTCAGATTATGTAGCAGAGGTTGTATTGTGTGGCAAATATGGCAGAGCCATAATTATATAGAAAACATTTGCAAACTAGGATATTTTGCCACTCATGTTTGAACTGCTCTTGTGGAAAAAGGGAGGAGAAGTGCTGATGACAGAAACTCCATGGCTCAGAGACAAATGGCTTGTGCTTCCACTTTTAAGCGTATTTGGGACATTCTGTGATTGGAAACATATTCCACTTTGTGAATGTATTTTAATGTCAAATACTCATATTAAACCTTAAATAATTGTGTGTATCCATTGGTTGAATTAAATAAAATAATAAGCTCTAACTGGTCAGTGAAATGCCAAACACATACTAAAAATTGGGATGTTTTGCTCATTCTGGCCACACCTCTGACTCCGCCTAACTGATCCAATTCTCGCGTTATTCATGCCCTCTGATTCTCCGCCCACAGTTCCCCTATTTTTTTTTCCCCACTTCGACCACTGGTTACATGGGAATGACCGTGTACCAACCATGTACCACCCCTGAAGCAAAGTACTGCAAACCAGTCAGAAGTGCTATTTTGCGTTACTTTCAGGCAACTTTCCAGTGTAAACAAGTTTTGCTCTGGGAAGTAAATTTCAAATAAACTTTTTGTGCTGGTTTGCATCACTTTTGCGACACAAACCCAGCTCAGGATGTTAGTAGATCTGGGCCTTGGAGGTCAGAGTTCAGCTCCTGGACCTCATATAGGTGGAACCTGCCTAAACCTCTCCACTCAAGCTTAGATTAACAAGAAACTAGGGTCAAAATGAAAGTCAGGATACCAGATACAAATGTAGTCGGGTACTCTGGGTAAGAGAAGGCCCTTGTATAACATGCAGAGGACATTCCCGTCCCAACACTTATTCTGTATGGCTTCCATAGGAAGCCGGCATAGTGAAAACAATTGATAACACCCAGTTAGTTATTGCTCTGATATCAAGGCAGTAAAAAAATTACTTTGTCAATGCAGTGGAAAGAGCCACTCTGAAGCCTGTTCTAGTGCGGATTCAGTTTGCTGCCTCCCCCATGTCTCATGCGAACCAGAGAAAGCAGTCGAATGGCTGTTTATGGCCCACTGTCTCTGCTATCTCTCTTAGGTCTCTATAGACGAAAGAAAAATGGTGGGATGTCGTCTGTCAGTGCAGGTCAGAGCAGACCAGTGACAACTGGGGACCCTAGGCCATTCTCGTGAGCAGCTCTCACAGAACTTCTATCATTGTGGCACCACCACATGAAGAGCATGTTTTCTGATTTTCAAACAGTGGGATACAGTTGTGGGATGGTGATTTTGAGGTTTTGGGGGTGCCTGAGGGGAGGGTGTTGATGGCAGGTTTGTTGTGGAGTTGGTAGAAGAGAGGGTACTGATAAGGGAGCTGAGGAGAGTGGCAGGACGCCTGCAAAGGTTGGTGGGGAGGTTGTCAGCTTGGCAGCTTTAAAGCAATATTAGCTGTTTCTGTGCACTGGAAATACAGAATGTAATGGATCGGTAAAAGCGATCAGTCATCCCACAATTACAATGCCACTATGTAAAGCAACCTAGGGGATGATGGTAATTACTACAACAGTTTCACTGTTTTAGTAGTCCAGGGACCGTATTATAGAAAGTGCCCGACGGTGCAACGGGCATGTGCACCTGCTTTGTGCGCCCCTAGGGCACTTTAGTATTACAGAAGGGGCTGCAGACTTTTGTGTGGGCCCTTTCGTACTACAGATAGCGCTGGTGCATATGTAGCGCCAGCGCTATCTCAAGAGGGCGTTCCCTCATTTGCATAAGGGCATGGCTCCATGCAAATGAGGGAATCTCTTTACCTCTGCACCAGAGGCGTATTATGGACGCGGGCGCAAAGGCAAAGAAGCTGTAAGGAGCCGCATTGACAGTGTGCCACAGAAAGGTGGCACACTCTCAGTGTGCCCCTTGATGGCAGCTCTTTTGAGAGGGTCAAGGGGGCCCTATGGACTCCCAGGCATCCCCTTGCAGGCGGGTGCAGTCACTCACTACAACTGCCTGCAAGGGGATTTCTCTCCCTTCTAAAAGTGCAGGCTGGTTGCTACCTGCACAGTGAAACACAGAGGGGCTATGAAGCAGACGCTCCGTGTTTCACTTGAATGTGCTTCCCGCAGGGCAGCACAAGTTCGTGGCTGCCCTGAGGGCAGCGCAATCTTCATAATAGGGCGCACTTTCCCTGTTTGCGCACTGTGCACCTGTTTGAAGGTGCGCTGTGGAGTAAACAGGGAAAGTGCGCCTTATATGTATTAGGGCCCCAGGAAGGTTAAAATGACCAAATCAGATTGGATCCCAGACAAGAACAGTACCACTGTGGTAGCAACCCAGCAAGCAAAGAAAGCCAATCCAGTTTTGTTTCAAGTCTAAATACCTCTATCAACGAAGCTGCATCAAAGATCAGCTAAAGTCAGAATGGCAGCATGCAATACAAGCGCTGCCTGAATGTTGCTTTCAGGGTAAACAAATCCACTGAATAATGAATGTAGTTAAATATTGCACGCATGGCAAGACAGAAATATGCCTCCATCCAGTTAGCTTCTGAAAGTTGAGCAGTACGTGTCACATGTTTTAATGTTTCCCCCAGGAACGCTTCTGCTCGAACCAAGGCTCAAGCAAGAAAAAGATATGATGTTGGTGTAAGCACACTGAAAGGAAACTTGTGATCGGTAGCCCAGTAATAGTTATCACATGCCTATTGTAAAAGTCACTTCTCAGTAGAAATAAAGATCCAAAGACTCCATTCAATTTTAGAAGTTTACTGACGAACTCACCAGAGCAGCATTTACCTCCAGGCCATCCCATCCAACTGTCCACATACAAAACATGACATTCAAACAGCTTGTCAAATGTTCTGAAGAAGGACACATCCCAAAAAACAATGTTAAAACATATTTCCCTCCTATGACATATTAATGAAACACACATTAATGAACCATATGCATAAAATAAAATTACACCACGAGAAATCAAAACTATAGGAAATTAAACAATTGCATCAATGATATACAATACAAACTACAAGATATTACAAAATTGTTCATGCACATTTTGTCCACATGAACGGATTTGATTAAACATAATCGTCCACTTTTTTTAAGTTTATAAGTTCTTCATTTTGACCTTTCCAAAATATTTACTGCTTGCTCCCCCCTCTTTGTCGTCTTCAGATAAACGCTCCAATGACTCATCACATACCACAATTCTGCTTTTATTTCATACAGTACCATCCTCCACTTTTACATAATACTGACCTATGTTGATAACCTTAATGGGTTTGGAAAATTGTGAACATTCTTTCTGAACAAATCCTGGAGATTTGGCCCGTACAAAGTGCCTTACTTTCACATCCACACTTATGACCTTCATTCTCTCATCAAAATTCTTTTTGTTTACTTTTTGTTTTTTCTTCACCTGTTCTCTTAACTTTTCTATATCAACATCACACTGTGTACCACTCACTGCCTCTTATAAACAAGGCAGTCTTGGGCTTTCTACCCCGTAAAAACTCAAATGGCGAGTAACCGGTTACGTTTTGCACAGTAGATCTATATGACTGCATAATTTGTTTTACTAAATCCATAACATGCTTCCTATTAATACCTGCCATCTGAATGGAATATTTACTGTCCGATTCACTCTCTCAACTAGACCATTGACCCAGAGATTGATTTACTTGTTTTTATTTATTTATTCCGTTGCACATTCTGGCATAATGGCCATTTTTCCTACATTTCATACATGGACCTCTCAATGCTGGGGAATCTTCATCATCAGCCAAATTATTTGGACTGCCACACCTCAAACAAACCCCTTCATTACTACTTTTGTATTGCTTGAAATTGATTTTGCTTTCCTCTTTTGTACTCTTAGGGCCACATGTATCAAATTTGGAAATTGCAATTACATAATTGCGATTTTCTGAGAATCGCAATTAGGTAATCGCTATTTCCAATGTATGAAACTCCATGAGTTTCATATACAGAATCCTACTGGGTTGCAAATCAACCTACCTCATTAATATTAATGTGGTAGATCACAATTTGAGATCCCCTAGGAAACGCTAAAATCACAGGGATGGTGGCCTGCTGGGGTCAGCAGACCACCATGTCCGTAATTGCTTTTAAATAAAGCAATTGTTTTTAAATGCAGCTCGTTTTCCTTAAAGGAAAATGGCTGGCGTTTAAAAAAAAAAATTAAAAGTTTTCTTTTCATTTTTAAGAGCAGGCAATGGTCCATGGGACCACTGCCTGCTCTTAAAAAACGTTTTTACAAACATTCTCAAAGGGGAAGGGGTCCCTTGGGGACCCTTTCCCATTTGCGCATGGGTTACCACCAACTTGAAGTTGGTGGTAAATTGCGAATGTTTTGCGACCTCTTTCATGGTCACAAAACATTCTTACATACCGTTACGAATCGGAATTTGGAAGGGACTCCATAAACACACCCCTTCCAAATACCGAATCGCTAACCCATTTTGCAATTTGGTAACAGGTTATGTACGGAATCACATAATAGGGTTTGATACATGTAAAAAGCCTTTTTTGCGTTCGCAAACAGATCGATTCTGCGGATTGCCCAGTGTGCGAACGCAAAATTGGTTCATACATGTGGCCCATAGTCTTACCAACATTTACAGAATCCACTTCATCTTCCCCTCAAGTGTGATACCTTATGTTTATCTATGTTTTTTCATGTATTTACCTGGTAGCTTTTCACCATGTGCTCTTTCAAGTGCCTGTAATATTGTCAGATTTCATGCCTGAAACAAATGTTATTGTATAACCTTGTTTGATGTATGCATCATTAAATGATCTCTTATATGCTCATCGTGGTTCCCAGTAAATGCACAGTTTGCTAACAATGCTCTCAGACTAGTTACAAAGCTATCTATCATTTCATTGTTAACTTGAACTATCAAAAAGGCGGCAATGTTTAAAATACATTCAAATCCTCCTTAGTACTGTTGTTTGTTTCATATCATCAGACAAGCATTCATTAGCATAAGCCAACATATATACCCTAAAAATATCAATCCATTCCCCCACAGTGTTTCTGGTTTACAAGGTACAGACAGAAAACCAGTAGGTGGTGATATCTGTGACATGTTTAAATACGCACTCAATTAAGTATCTCTATATGGATACATAGGATGACCAGATTGTAAGAAACAGAAACTGGAACAGGCCGGACATAAAAGGAGGACTAAGCTATATATATATATATATATATATTATCTACCGGCGGTCGCCAGTAGATAGTTATAGTTACAACCTATTATCCATAGGAAATCCGCGACATTCTATTTGAAATAACTCTCTTGCCGGTTGACGTATCTTCGCAAAATTTTCAAACTTTGTGGGGCGCTCCGGTCCGCTCCTACCCTGAAAGTCTCGGGGGATTCGTCAAGCGGGGGCCGAGAAAAAAGGGGGTCCCAAAACGCGTTTTCCCCATGCAATTTTCCATAGGAAACTTTAGACACGGCTACAGCCCGAACTGCTGAACGGAATTACACCAAATTTGGCAAAGAGGTAGTTCTTGGTTCAGAAAGAACCCTTTTGTTAAATGGTGTAAATCCGTTCAGTAGTTGCTGAGAAAATCAAAAGTAAAAAGATAGATATATCTGGGCGGAGCCTAACCACACATGTCATCGTGAGATCTGATTGGCTGTCAGCACTTCATCCTGGAATTGCTGGCAGCCATCTTGGGACCAATATAAATGATAGTACCTCCATTGAAATGCATTTTAGTGAATCAAAGATTTTGAGGGTTACCAAAAGGAGAACTATAAAGGGTGATAACAGACTCTAGTTACATTAGAATTCATTTGTTGATGGTACCATACTAATTTCAGGAATTGTGGTGTGTTCTAAGGTGATTTTACCCTGTGAAAAACCTTCTGCTGGGATATCATGAATCATGTTTGAGAGAAAACTATTTTCACATGCTTGTCCCATAGAGTTTTGGAAGGTGCTCCAGAAGGTAAAATGAGAGCATATTTTCTGTAAATTCACATTATCTTTCTCAGTCATGTGAGAATGAAGTCTGACATTCTCAGTAAAACATGTACATCCAACAAGGGCAGAGACTGTCAGTTGATTCCTTTGTGTTCTACTGCAGCTTCCCAGAGTGTTCTAAAGAACAACTAGAGTGCTAACAGCCTTACTTATGACAAAAGTATGGCACACCTGAAGCCATCTTGATTGGAATAAACTGGTAACACTTAAAACATTTAATTTAAAAAGGAACAAAATGATGGGGTTCATTTTGTCATAGAAATTATGGTTAGTGCTGTAGAAAGAAAAATTAGGATTTCAAGTGTGATCTCAAATATCTTCCTGTTATATTTCAACAGGAGCAGCCTGCCAGTTGATGCCTTTGTGTTCTACTGCAGCTTCCCAGAGTGTTCTAAAGAACAACTAGAGTGCTAACAGCCTTACTTATGACAAAAGTATGGCACACCTGAAGCCATCTTGATTGGAATAAACTGGTAACACTTAAAACATTTAATTTAAAAAGGAACAAAATGATGGGGTTCATTTTGTCATAGAAATTATGGGTAGTGCTGTAGAAAGAAAAATTAGGACATGTTTCAAGTGAGATCTCAAATATCTTCCTGTTATATTTCAACAGGAGCAGCCTGTCAGTTGATGCCTTTGTGTTCTACTGCAGCTTCCCAGAGTGTTCTAAAGAACAACTAGAGTGCTAACAGCCTTACTTATGACAAAAGTATGGCACACCTGAAGCCATCTTGATTGGAATAAACTGGTAACACTTAAAACATTTAATTTAAAAAGGAACAAAATGATGGGGTTCATTTTGTCATAGAAATTATGGGTAGTGCTGTAGAAAGAAAAATTAGGACATGTTTCAAGTGTGATCTCAAATATCTTCCTGTTATATTTCAACAGGAGCAGCCTGCCAGTTGATGCCTTTGTGTTCTACAGCAGCTTCCCAGAGAGTTCTAAAGAACAACTAGAGCGCTAACAGCCTTACTTATGACAAAAGTATGGCACACCTGAAGCCATCTTGATTGGAATAAACCGTTAATACTTAAAACATTTAATTTAAAAAGGAACAAAATGAGGGGGTTCTTTTTGAAATAGAAATTATGGTTAGTGCTGCAGAAAGAAAAATGAGGGCATGTTTTAAGTGAGATCTCAAATCCTCTTCTACTTCATTAGAAAATTCTGACATGCAGACTGAAACAATCACTTTCAATACCAGCAGCAGACTTCCAGTTAACTCCCTAGTGAGCAGTAGCTTTACTACAGTGATCTAATGAGCAACTAGAGTGCTAACATTCTGAATTTATGGCAAATGTGAGACACATCTGAATGCCTTCTTGATGGAATCAAAGTAAAAAACTGAAAGCATTTCCTACTGAGGAGACTGCAGTAAATGAGGAAATTAGGAAACTTCATAACAAAGGTCTTCCAAGATGGCCACCAGAGAAAAAAGAGCCCAAATGTAGCACAAATATTACCCAGATGTAGCCCACATATAGCCCAATGACAAAAGTGTGCAAAACACTTTTTATTTTTAGTTTTTTGCAGTTTTATGTAGTGCAGACTGGTCAGGTATTGGAGTGTTGCATCTTAAAACATGACCCCCTACACTACAAAAACACCACTGCACTACCCTAAACGCTAAAACACTACCCCCAGCACGACCTCCTACACTACACAAGCACCACTGCACTATCCTAAACACTAAAACACTACCCCCAGCATGACCCCCTACACTACACAAACACCACTGCACTACCCTAAACCCTAAAACACTACCCCCAGCACGACCCCCTACACTACCCAAACACCACTGCACTAACCTAAATCCTAAAACACTACCCCCAGCACGACCCCCTACATTACCCAAACATCACTGCACTACCCTAAAACATGACCCACTACACTACACAAACACCACTGCACTACCCTAAACCCTAAAACACTACCCCCAGCACGACCCCCTACACTACACAAGCACCACTGCACTACCCTAAACCCTAAAACACTACCCCCAGCACGACCCCCTACACTACACAAACACCACTGCACTACCCTAAACCCTAAAACACTACCCCCAGCACGATCCCCTACACTAACCAAACACCACTGCACTAACCTAAATCCTAAAACAATACCCCCAGCACGACCCCCTACACTACCCAAACACCACTGCACTAACCTAAAACATGACCCCCTACACTGCACAAACACCACTGCACTACCCTAAACCCTAAAACACTACCCCCAGCACGACCCCCTACACTACACAAGCACCAATGCACTACCCTAAACCCTAAAACACTACCCCCAGCACAACCCCCTACACTGCCCGAACACCACTGCACTGCCCTAAACCTTGAAACACCAGCCCCTGCACGACCCCCTACACTGTTCGAACACCACTGCAGTGCCCTAAACCCTGAAACACCACCCCCAGCACGACCCCCTACACTGCCCGAACACCACTGCACTGCCCTAAACCCTGAAACATCACCCCCAGCAAGACCCCCTACACTGCCCGAACACCACTGCCCTAAACCCTGAAACACCACCCCCAGCACGACCCCCTACACTGCCCGAGCACCACTGCACTGCCCTAAACCCTGAAACACCAGCCCCAGCATGACCCCCTACACTGCCCGAACACCACTGCACTACCCTAAACCCAGAAACACCACCCCAGCACGACCCCCTACACTGCCCGAGCACCACTGCACTGCCCTAAACCCTGAAACACCAGCCCCAGCACGACCCCCTACAATGCCCGAACACCACTGCACTGCCCTAAACCCTGAAACACCAGCCCCAGCACGACCACCTACACTGCCCGAACACCACTGCACTGCCCTAAACCCTGAAACACCAGCCCCAGCACGACCCCCTACACTGCCCGAACACCACTGCACTGCCCTAAACCATGAAACACCAGCCCCAGCACGACCCCTACAATGCCCGAACACAACTGCACTGCCCTAAACCCTGAAACACCAGCCCCAGCACGACCCCCTACACTGCCCGAACACCACCGCACTGCCCTAAACCCTGAAACACCAGCCCCAGCACGACCCACTACACTGCCTGAACACCACTGCACTGCCCTAAACCCTGAAACACCACCCTGTGCACAACCCCCTACACTGCCCCAAACTACTGCACTGCCCTAAACCCTGAAACACCATCCCCAGCACGACCCCCTACATTGCACGAACACCACTGCACTGCCCTAAACCCTGAAACACTACCCCCAGCAAGACCCCCTACACTGCCCAAACACCACTGCACTGCCCTAAACCCTGAAACTTCACCCCCAGCAAGACCCCCTACACTGCCTGAAAACCACTGCACTGCCCTAAACCCTGAAACACCAGCCCCAGCATGACCCCCTACACTGCCCGAACACCACTGCACTGCCCTAAACCCTGAAACACCACCCCCAGCACGACACCCTACACTGCCCGAACACCACTGCACTGCCCTAAACCCTGAAACACCACCCCCTGCATGACCCCCTACACTGCCCGAAACTACTACACTGCCCTAAACCCTGAAACACCATCCCCAGCACGACCCCCTACATTGCACGAACACCACTGCACTGCCCTAAACCCTGAAACACTACCCCCAGCAAGACCCCCTACACTGCCCAAACACCACTGCACTGCCCTAAACCCTGAAACACCACCCCCAGCACGACCGCCTACACTGCCTGAAACCACTGCACTGCCCTAAACCTTGAAACACCAGCCCCAGCATGACCCCCTACACTGCCCGAACACCACTGCACTGCCCTAAACCCTGAAACTCAACCCCCAGCACGACCCCCTACACTACCCGAACACCACTGCACTACCCTAAACCCTAAAATACTCCCCCAGCACGACCCCCTACACTACCCGAACACAACTGCACTGCCCTAAACCCTCAAACACTCCCCCCAGCATGACCCCCTACACTACCCAAACACTACTGCACTGCCCTAAACCCTGAAACACTACCCCCGGATGACCCCCTACACTGCCCGAACACCACTGCACTGCCCTAAACCCTGAAACACCATCCCCAGCATGACCCCCTACACTGCCCGAACACCACTGCACTACCCTAAACCCTAAAACACGACCTCCTACACTACACAAACACCACTGCACTACCCTAAACCCTAAAACACTACCCCCAGCACGACCCCCTACACTACACAAACACCACTGCACTACCCTAAACCCTAAAACACTACCCCCTACACTACACAAACACCACTGCACTACCCTAAACCCTAAAACAATACCCCCAGCAGTACCCCCTACACTACCCAAACACCACTGCACTACCCTAAACCCTAAAACACTACCCCCAGCAGTACCCCCTACACTATCCAAACACCATTGCACTACCCTAAACCCTAAAACACTACCCCCAGCAGTACCCCCTACACTACCCAAACACCACTGCACTACCCTAAACCCTAAACCACTACCCCTAGCACGACCCCCTACACTACCCAAACACCACTGCACTACCCTAAACCCTAAAACACTATCCCCAGCACAACCCCCTACACTACCCAAACACCACTGCACTACCCTAAACCCTAAAACACTCCCCCAGCACGACTCCCTACACTACCTAAACACAACTGCACAATTTGTTACAGGCGTTGCAACGCAGGCCTGTGGTGCTTACTGGAAGTACCTGGTGGGCTAGTTGGGCCCCAGGGACCCTCAGGATTCAAGGTGACCTAATCCCCCAACTTAAAACGCGCCACGGGGCGCGTTTGCACAGTGGTGAAAGGAGGGGGCGGGGCCTCAGGTGACAGGAGGCAACTCAGTTACTGATGAGTAACCAACAGTCGCGGCTCGCCGAGGGAGTGCTGCGGGGCGGTGGGGCGGGGGAGGGGCAGGGTGGGGGTAGTAAACTCCGGCATACGGAGTTAAGGAAATAAATAAATAAATAAAACAATTTACATTGCGCGCGCTGCAACGCCAACTATTAGTATTGCATTGTGGGACATGTAGTATTTCCCCTTTATTTTGAAGCCTTACTCTGTTCTGCGCAGTTGCTCCCAAAGTGTAATTTATTGTTCTCTGCCCTCCAGTGGGCCTCTGCATGTCACCGCCAGTCCACAATTATTTCCTGCCCATCTGCTGCTCCGACAAAGAGGCTCGGAAGGTTCCATGCCCCTGCAGCTCTTCACATGTTAATGGGATGGTGCTGTCTTCACGGCAGGACGGCCGTGTCATTTATTTTCAACCAAAGATGCCCAAAGCATTAAGACGCACTCTGCAGCAGATCACAATTTATTGGCAAAACCGGCATAGTCACACAGCTTAATTTGTCATGCCTTACGTGTTTCAGACCTCCTGGTCCTTGGCCACAGGCAGGGATTCAACTTTGCAGTGCCACGTGATTAGCTAAGAACAATAAATTACACTTTGGGAGCAACTGCGCAGAACAGAGTAAGGCTTCAAAATAAAGGGGAAATACTACATGTCCCACAATGCAATACTAATTGTACTCACCTGTGAGGCCCCACTGGGAGGTAACAAAAAGAAGCTAATCACGTGGCACTGCAAAGTTGAATCCCAGCCTGTGACCAAGGACCAGGAGGTCTGAAACGCATAAGGCATGACAAATTAAGCTGTGTGACTATGCCGGTTTTGCCAATAAATTACGATCTGCTGCAGAGTGCGTCTTAATGCTTTGGGCATCTTTGGTTGAATATATATATACATATATATATTCACTGAAAAAACCGTAGGTTTCAGGCACGTTATAGTTAGAAATTAGCATTTAAAAAACCTTTGAAATTCACTGAAAAAACCATAGGTTTCAGACACGTTATAGTTACAAATTAGCATTTAAAAAACCTTTGAAATTCACTGAAAAAACCATAGGTTTCAGACACGTTATAGTTACAAATTAGCATTTAAAAAACCTTTGAAATTCACTGAAAAAACCATAGGTTTTAGGGACAGTTATAGTTACTTGGACATTGCACTCGTACAAAACCCGTGAAATTCCCCCGTTATAGTTAGTTCAGCTAACTATAACTCGCGCCCCGCAATGCACTGCTGATGACGTCACATATTACATCACTCATGACATGGTCAGTGACATCACTGATGACATCACTGATGACATCTCAAATGACATCACTGATGACATCATCCACTGACTGTGTGTTTCTGTAAAGTTTAAATATTTTTAATATATATAGGAAAAGACGTATTGAAGAATGAGTGGGTGTGTAAGTGTCTGTATGGATGATTTAGTAGGTGCGTGACTGACTCTATAAGTGAGTGATTTAACGTATCTTACTGAATGCATGGGTTAGTGACTAAACTGGGTGAATGTCTGTATCCGTCTGTCTGTTGCTGTGTAAGTGGCTGCATGTGTTTGTGAATAGCTACATGAGTGTCTATATGAGTTATTGAATGCTTGTCTGAGTATCTGTATGGGTGCCTGAGTGTTTGTGTGGGAGGGGTGTGTGCAACTCTGTGCATAGATGTGTGAGTGGGTGATTCACTGGGTGGATGGTTTCAAGAGTGCATCTGTGATAGACTGTATGGGTGGGTAAGTGTGTGTAAGAGTGTGTTAGTGAGTGAATGTATGTCCCAGTGGTACATGTGTGAGTAACTACATATGTGAAAGGCAGTATATATGTGTGTTGGAGTATATAAATAGCTATAAGCAAGAGTGAGTGATTGTGATAGTGGCTGTATGGATGAGTGTGTGCTTGTATCAGTGATTGTATAAGAGCGTAACAATGTGCTACTATTTGTATGAGTAAGTGAGCTGGTGTGTGTATAACTGTATAGGTGAGTAAATGGCAGTGTGTTTAATTATTTGCATGACTGACTAGGTGTGTGAGTATCTCTATGGATGAGTGGCGTTGTTTGAGTGTCTATATAGGAGTAAGAGTGCATATGATAGTCCTGTACTGAGTGACCGTAAGTATGAGTGACTGTACGGGTGAGTGAGTGGATGTGTGTGTGTAGACCTAAGAATCAGTGAGTGGGTATGTAGTTATTGGTGTTGGAGTGTCTATGGTTTTGCGAATGGCAGTCTGTAATTTAGAGTGGGTGTATCAAAGGTTATATTAGGGTGTGAGGAGGTGCATCAGATTATCACGTGGATGATGTCATCAGTGATGTCATTTGAGATGTCATCAGTGATGTCATCAGTGATGTCACTGACCATGTCATGAGTGATGTAATATGTGACGTCATCAGCAGTGCATTGCGGGGCGCGAGTTATAGTTAGCTGAACTAACTATAACGGGGGAATTTCACGGGTTTTGTACGAGTGCAATGTCCAAGTAACTATAACTGTCCCTAAAACCTATGGTTTTTTCAGTGAATTTCAAAGGTTTTTTAAATGCTAATTTGTAACTATAACGTGTCTGAAACCTATGGTTTTTTCAGTGAATATATATATATATATATACACACACACACATTTACGAGGTTACTAACACACATGTTTACAAGATTATCAACATTAGCTGTGGTAGGACCTCCCCCCTGAGCAGCTGTCCTCCTGCCCTGCATGAAAAAAACAAAGAAATTATTTAAATTATTTCAGACTTAGAAGGGCCCCATGAAACAAGAGCCTACGTTTTTATTCTGCTTTACATGAAGACTTGATCTTTTTCCCAAAAAACGGGACATGCACTTAAAATTTTAAAAAGTGTCTGGACCCTGGGACTGTCCACTGAAAACCAGGACTGACCGGAGAAATCCAGGATGTCTGGTCACACAATGAATACAAAATATTCTATAGGTGAATAAAATATATGAAAGAAAATAATACAATATCATAAGAAAAGTTATCACCATTGTCACAGGAATCTGCAAGAAAATAATAAATCAAAACAATAAACGTAGTCTCTGTCGTCTTGTAATAGATTGTACAATATTTGTTTCATGGATTGTAAACAGAAATGAGTTATCCGTGACAGAGTTCCATTTCACTGAGTGTTTTGGATGAACAATGTCTAGCTCTGTTTTGTCCTCATTAGTGTCATTATACTGGAACCTGTAGTGTTGTGAGACTGTGTGCTAAGTCCCTTGCAGTTCTGGGCAGACTAAATAGAGGAAGTGCGTAACTTGCTGGGAGGTGTTATGGTGTGGTTATTAATGGCTGTAATGTAATCAGAGAAAAGAGTGTGCCTTGTATGCTGACAAATAAAGACGTACAATCCAGAGCTCCGTGTGTGGCATACTCAATTGTATGCTCCCGGGCTGGGGTGGATGCTACAACTGGCGACGAGTGCGGGATCTGTGCCCCGAAGAAATAAGATTGCTCTGCCTGAGAATTTGCAATGCTATGGCAAACTGCTTGTGTGTGCCACGTGTGCCCATTTGTAGTTCAAAGTTGCCGTGTATGGAATGGAAGCCCTGCTCCAGCCCATATACGGTCCTCGAAGAAGTTGATTGCCCTGGTTAGGAGCACATTCGGAAAGCCCGCCAGAAACCCACTGGTAAGACCAAACGAAGAGATATTGAGCCCCATCATAACACAAAACATTCATTGATACAAAGCGAAACGCTAAAGGCAGCCACAACCAGGTACAATGCAAAAAGCTAAAGGCAGTGACTAACAAATATGAGTGATGAAACTGTCACTTACCCTCAAGAAAGAAGATGTTGCCTTACGACCTCCGATCGGAGTGACAACCCAAGTGCAAGCACAAAGCCAGTGCTTGCAGGAGGTACTGGCCCAGAAGAACAGCTGCCGTTGTCCGAACAGCATATGCTCTCGACGGCAGTAGAAAGAGCGCAAAGTATGATGCAGCTGTGTTTCTGAAACCACCACTGACATTTGACACCGCCAAGAAGCAGAATATTGGCGCCAGCTGTACTGCATGGATCGAGACGTTCGATGATTTCATAGAGGCCCTAGAAGAAGTAGATGATAGGAAACTCATTAAGTACTTAAGGAACCTTGCCGGTGACGGAGTTACACAGCTGCTGAAGAAATTATCACAAGCTGATGAATTATCATACC
The DNA here is from genome assembly GCA_963921515.1 of Calotriton arnoldi. NCBI lineage: Eukaryota > Metazoa > Chordata > Amphibia > Caudata > Salamandridae > Calotriton > Calotriton arnoldi. The sequence continues at coordinate 1,809,949 of CAWUFW010001772.1, read as the reverse complement.
TTCAAATCAAGGAAGATTTGGAAGCCAAGTTCATTCCGATGCAGAATATTGACTATGAAATGTACATTTTCAATCAAGCATGACAGCAAGCTGGTGAAACGATGGATGAGTTTGTTGAAAGACTTGATATGCTTATCAAACACTGCACGTTTAGTGAATTTAATGATAAATAAGCAGTCTCAGAGTTTTCGATGGCTGTCTTTCAGACTCCTTCAGAAGATGCATGTTTAGAGAGACGCTCAGCTTAGAGAAAGTTTCAATGACTGCCAGGGCTGAAGAAAGAGCGAATCGACAAGCCGCTGAAATGGAAACTGGGACAGCAAAAAGTGAATCGGCGTTAGTCATGAAAAGTAAGAAAAAACACCTAGTAGATGCATGCAAGTTGCTGTCTACAAAGAAGAAAAGGTTGTGTTTCTGATGGGGGTTTTTATTTCCACATGAAGACAAATTTCTACCCATCGGACTAACATGCAAAGGTGGAGGTGAGGAGAACCACTTCATAATGATTTGCAAAGCAAAAGATAAACTAACTACGTCACAGCGGGAAGAGAAAATGGATGCCAGAAAGTTCCAGAAGCATTCTCGCCAATCCCACAAAACAAATAGGCGACATCAGTTACGACAAGTAGAAACCAGACAAAGTCGTTCTTCGTCAAGTACATCCTACAAAGGCTTGTCAACGTCATTATCAAGCACCAGTGAAGTAGATGGATGTTCGCGGAGGGCATTGAGGAACGAACGACAGGCACAGGTAGGTTTGACTGCTTGCAAGGATGAAGAAACGACAAAGGCAAACCACCAAACGAAACAACAGAATTCATTTGGACATTGCCCCAAGGCTACAATTAAGGTCAGAGGTTGCCCCATAACCTTTATTTTAGACAATGGTGTGTGGATTGAAATCATGCCAGTTGAAAAGGTCAACAGCCTATCTCCTGTGCCACGCCTCAACCCGTCAAACACAAAAGTATACACGTGAGCTGCTTCTAAACCATTCCAGAGTCAAGAATCATTCACAGCGACATTGAGATATAAAGCAGTATCAGTGCAAGCTCCAATTCATGTTCTTCAAGGAGCTTCGTCCAGTTCTTGCCTACTCAGTTTTGCCACCGCTGCTGACATCTATCAATTACAACCTCCACACTCAATCTGAAGTTGTGAGTCAATTTCCATCTTTATTTCACGGCCTGGGCAGGCTCCAGACAATGAAAGTGTGACTTTACATCAATGAGAACGTTCACCCTGTTGCCCAGCGTCATTGCAGAGTCGCTTTCCACTTGCAAGAAGCTGTTGAGAAAGAACTAGAAATACTGTAGAAGCATGACATCATTGAGTGCTCCACTGGTCATATGCCATGGGTGTCTCCCATAGTGGTGGTGCCAAAAAAGGACAGTGAGGGTGCAGTGTGCATCTGTGTTGATATGCGCCAGGCCAACAAAGCAATCAAGAGTGAAAGAGATCCTGGTCCACACAGAGCGGACATGATCATCCAACTGAATGGTGCCAAAGACTTCTCCCGTCTTGACCTGAACAAGGGATATCATCAACTCGATGTTAGAAGAGAATTGCAGGGACATCATTACTTTTTCGACTCATGTTGGCTTGCTCAGATAGAAAGGGTTAAGTTTTAGAGTGTCTTCAGCTGCAGAAATGTTTCAGGATGTCATACTTCGAATAATTCAACCTGTCACAAATTCTTTTAATTACAGTGATGGCATACTAGTATTTGGAGCAATGCAAAAGGAGCATGACAAGGCTCTTACACCAGTGTGCCAATTGCTTGCTACTGCAGGTCTCACTCTGAAAGTAGTAAAGTGTGAGTTTCACAAGACCAAACCCAAGTTCTTTGGACACATATTTTCTGATGGGGAATGACTCCTGAACCTGCTAATGTGAAAGCACTGTCATCTACTTGTTCCCAGCAAGATGTCACTATACTGCAATCCTTCTTAGGCATGGCCAGTTTTTGTTCAAGGTACATTTGTGATTTTGCTATAGTAAGTGCCCCATTGAGAGAGTTGACAAAACAAAATGGTCTGCTGAATGTGATCAAAGCTTCAAAAGAATAAATCATGCAATTGAGAATGCAACTGAGATGGTTTACTTTGACCCTAAACTACAGACTGAGATCACTGTAGATGTGAGTCCAGTGGGGCTAGGGGCAATCCTTGCTCAACATAATGGTCATCCGAAGGCTCAGAGACACATTGTCGCTTATGCCATTCGAAGCCTGTCTGACATAGAATGTGTCTATTCTCAGCCAGAGAAGGAGAGTCCGGGCCTGCGAATATTTTCATGTGTTTCTGTAGGGAAAACGTTTCACTATCATAACAGACCACCAACCGTTGCTCACCAGATTCAGAAATACGAAAGCCAAGATGCCCCCTCGCATTAAGAGGTGGGGTTTAAGACTGCAAGAGTACAACTATGCAATTGTGCACAAGCCGGGTAAAGACCTGTACTCTGCTGATTATTTTTCACAAGTACCGCTACATCGTCACAGATCAACATCCAAAACAGCTGAGGAGTACTTTAACTTCATTTTGAAGTCCAGTACAACAGCGCTATCCATTGTGCAAATTATCACTGCTACCGATGCTGACAAGAACATGCTTATCCTCAAAGACATCATTTCAACCCAATCTTAGAAAAGGAGTGTTCGACCTCTTTCTGACAATGCCAAATTTCAAAAATTCTAAAATGTACAGGATGAACTGTTTTTGACCAAGGAAGGTGTTGTATTGAGAGGACAAGAATTGTCATACCTGAAAGCCTAAGACAACAGGTAATTGAACTCGCCCATGAGGGACCTCATGGCATTGTAGCTACCAAAAGAGCCATGAGAGACTGAGTGTGTTTTCTGGGCTTAGATGAGCGAGTTGAGAGAGAACTGACAGAGTGCCATCTTTGCAACTGCCTTTCCCCCAGAGTGACGCAACATCCATTGGCCATATCTGACCTTCCTGCAAAGGCTTGGGAAAAAGTTGCTGTTGATTTCTTTGGGCCCCTAAAAAACTGACATCATCTCATGGTAGTCATTGATGAGTATTCACTTTTCCCTGTGGTAGAGACGTTATCATCAACAACCCATGACAAGGTCATTGAGCGGCAGCATAACATCTTCGCAGCGTGGGGTATCCCCGCCATTCTCAAATCTGACAATGGTCTGCCGTTCAACAGCAAAAAATTCAGAGGGTTTCTAGTCAGGTTGAATATCAAGCCTCAAAAGAGTTCACCTCTTTGGCCCCAAGCCAATGGTGTTGTGGAACGATTCATGGTTACCCTGAAAATGGTAATTCAGCGAGCATCAATGGAAGGAATTGAATTAAAGCAAGCCGTGTGTCAAGTCCTTCGTGCTTTTTGTTCAACTCCTCATTCTACACCGGGTGAAATTCCTGTCACCTTGCTATTTGGGAGAGCCATCAGGACCAAACTGCCACAATGGACAGTAGACTGATCCTTTAATGCTGATAAGGTTCATGTCACCAACACTTCTCGAAAGTGCAAAATGAAGACGTATGCTGATCGGCGTCGGAGAGCCCAAGAAACAGTCTTTAATGAAAGTGACTTAGTCCTGGTCAAGCAGAAGCGAAAGCAGAAAACTCCATTTGCTGTTGATCCTCTGAGGATTGTGACGAGCAAAGGAAACATGGTGACGGCTCATCGTACCGGACAATCCATCACATGGGACTCGTCACACTTTAAGCACCTACCTCTGAGATCGCCAGTTCCTGCACTTACAAATGAGGTGATCCCGCCTGACAGACCAGATCAAGCATCAGAACCTGTACCATTGGTGCATCTACAGAGTGCATCTCAACCACTTCATGCCACTTTATCTGGCCGACAAGTGCGAGAGCCTTGATGAGTTACTGAAGAAATATAATGTAACTGTTGTTTGTACTTCAATTTAACAAGGGGGGAGATGCAGTTTCATGAAACTATGTGTGCTAGGATCCTTGCGGTTTTGGGCGCAGTCAATAGAGGAAGTACGTAACTTGCTGGGAGGTGTTAAGGTGTGGTTATTAACGGTTATGACATAATGAGAGAGCAGCGTGTGATTGTATGATAAGAAATAAAGACATACAATCCAGAGCTCTGTGTGTGGCATAGTTATTTGCATGCTCCTGGTCTAGGGAGGATACTACAGAGCCATCGACCCAGATCTCATAACACCAATACCCAAAGGCAACGAATTGCAATGAGTCTGTAGTCATCAGTAGATTAAACTCCACGCAAACCGTGATTGCTGAGGAGGGATGGGCCATGAAAACAAAAACAAACAAACAACAAAAAAATGTCCTTATCAGCCCAGCAAAAACGTCCCAGATGCTGTAGCACATACAGACTCCAATGGAGTAGTGTACGAATAAACTCCTGCATGTATAAAGAATATATCCACATAGAATGATGTCAACGGAAAATCAAAGTATTACCAGTTACAGGAAATGCATGCCAGAATGTGTTGATGGAGTAAGTTCATCCAGTGTAGCAAGAAGTCTTAACGTATTTATTTGCAAATCTCCAGGTGTTGACTCTGAGGAGTGATAAGATCATCGCCACTGTTAAGGTCACTTTATTTACTGTGTGATTTCTAGGGTTGTCTTCAATGTCTAAAGTTAAATAACTAATATTTTTTTTCCTTTATTTTATTTTTACAGTTTTGTAGGTGTGTGTCTTTGTGCTGGTAGTGTTATTCCATGCATCCATTGATGTCACTGTTATTTCTTTACAGTACCTGTGAGTGGCAATGTAAGACTTACAACAAGGCTTGGCTGGAGTAGATTGGAGCATGGTCGGCCATTTGCAACTAACGTATCTATTTTGTAGTTGTGTGTATTTTTGATGTCCTTCCCATTGGCCTCCCTTAATTTCTTCTTTCTTCCTCTTATTTTGTAATAGATGTACCCGATTTTGCAGCCCACACCTATGAATTGCATTGATGATTATGTGAATTAATACTACAGGAATACTATGACATATACTTGTAAATGCCTTTAATTGCCCCTTACTGTGTTCAGTTATATAAAGTGCATGCTAGAGGGTGCACCTGTTTCTTTTGACAATAAACCCAGATGCCTGGAGCATGGAAACTAACTATGTTGAACTGACACCGTTTTGCACTGATGAAACACACTCTCCAAAATGAAATGGGAAGTAGGCTTTAATGTTGCCGAAGGCGTGGAGTCTCAAATAATTGATAGTGTTCCTAGATGCTCTCCACTGGCTGACATGTATGGTGATGTAAAGACTCTAGATGAGCATTTGTACTTGAACTAGAAACCACCAGAGGCCAGACTACAGGAACATGCTGGTTGAAGCGGACAGTTGTGCCCACTATTTGAGCCCGCAGGGCTAGCGTATCACAGAAGGGGGCATAGATACAAGTGCAACAACATCTGTAATGCCTTTACAAGGGCGCACGTTTCACAAGAGTGTAATGTGTGCAGGGCGTCCCCCCATTTGCATAGGTTCCCATGACCTATAGCTTACAACGTCTTCCAATGCAGTCCTTATGGGCTGACATGCACCTATTTTACTCACTGTGCCCTAACCAGGGAACTGGTGTAAAATATCTGTCCCAAGAGGATTTGTATCCCTGTTTGCAAAGGGACTATGGTAGAAATAATATTTAAGCAAATGATTAGCTTTATGGTGCAGAGTGCATTTTTTTTTCCCACAAATAAAGGTGTATCTGCCTTGATTCCCCACATGGCTTTCTTCATCTGCTCCATTGCTCTCCTGGGGTGATTTTTCAGGAAACATTTCCAAGATCAAAAAGCTCCCTCCTTTTTATCAAATCACCGACAAACGTATTTTTGCAGAATGTCTAATGGTAGCACCAGTGAATAGAACCCCTAGAAAGTATTCAGTTTGACGAATTAGTAATGTCAAAGAGATGCATTTACTACAAAAGATGTTTCTATTGAGATTGTCACAGTAGAACAGATCAAGAAAATCTAAACTACAAACCAACATGCGCTTCGGGGTACAAGGCTACTTCCTCTCATCACTTGCATGAGCTTCTGTCCGAATCAGTGATGGTTTGGATAAACGGGTTTCAAATAATCCCACTTCTTTATGAAAAGATGTATAGATCAATCGTTGTCGTTTCCCGCCAGTCACACAATACTTCTAGCCATTCAATGCAAGAAGGTCATAACACACCCTGTGATTACTTATGTGGACACCTGCGTGTTTGTCAGGAGCTCTACAGAATGGCGCCACCAACCAAACAAATGGCGCGTTGGATTGCACCAAATGTCTCTGTATTGGTTCAATGGTATTGTCCATGTATAAACTACTCTTTAATTATGCCCTTGTGCGTGGTCATTAAGGTTTGCTTTACGTCTTTTACATGAATATAAGCAAAAGTCAATAGTGTGTACACCATCACCCCTCTCTCTTCTTACCCTTCCATCTGGGAATGAGGAAGAATAGGGATGAAATTAATATATTTTGTAAAAAGCACCAACTCAGCAAATGTTTGAAGAATGTCACCAATTGAAACTTATCTCATTTTACCCACAAAGAGGCAGATTTATTATTTTTTAGTGCAATGCCAAAGTTGCCGAGCTGCGTTGCACAGGGAAAGAAAACAGCATAAAGTATTTTTTTTGTTTTGTTTAATGGCCTGTCGCTGCTCACTACCTGCGCTATTGCACAGTCTGCCTAGTGCCAAGCACAACCTTTACATCATTGAGCAGAAGGGTGTGTGTGCTGTCAATCAGAGGATTTGTACTGGAAATATATTCTTCCAATACAGAATGCTATGCCTAGACAAATTCTTAAATATTCTATATATGTTATGTGTGCTGTACCGGGCAGCATGCATGCAATATGTAGAATGTTTGGAGAAATTAAAACATTTCTCGTTGTTAGCGTCTGCTTTACGAGGCCTTATAAAACTCAGCCTGACTTTCATAGTAGAGCTTTGCATCAAAAACTATAGGTGCTTGCCCTGATCTCCCCAGGTTGCACCCAAGTAACCATCCTTGATGCAAAGTGCTGCAAAGCAGCACAAAGCGCTAATTGCGCTAAGAAAAAGGCATTTTTTACAGTGCAAAATACCTTTTGGCCTTGGAAAGTAAATAACCTTGCATGAGTTTGCACTGCTTTGTGTCACTTTGTGGGACTTTGCCATGTCGCAAACCCTTGGAAAATCTGGCTCAAGATGTTTTATTCTACTTGCAATGCAGAGCAATCCATGTTCTTATCTGAAGTGATTACCACAAGTGAGACAAGCGAAGAGCCTGCTGCGGTAGCTGCACTAGACGGGTGCGCCCGTCATTTTCTAATGCTGGTGATGAGGTAGAGAGGGAGGGGTCAGCTCCTGGCATGGGGTTGAACACATCAAGAGAGGTATGTGGGGAATATTAGATGGAGTTTGCAACTTATCTGAGAGGTCTCCCGCGGTGAGTTCCCCTCCTAGCCATGAATCAGTTTAAGAGCTGTCGAGAGTCATGGCCGAGTGATAAACGACACTCAGTTACACCCATCCATGACACAGGGTCAAGCTCAGAATCTGGGGCCTTGTGAGCGAGGAGCAGCCACTCTCCAAGATGAAAGGAGGCCCTTCAATTGCTCTTTCCTGTAAGATTAATCTTTTTACAAATGGCTTGTCGAAAGGGTGGCGTGCTCCATCCAGCCTTAGGGGGTTCCCTCTCAGCTTGCCTACATTTCCAAGCCGTTCATCCATTTTACTTTTACCTGGTGCTTCTTTCGCGGGCTGTTTCCAATTCAACTCTTTTTGTTTAAGTCTTGTATTTTTGTATGCCACTGCTGTTTTGAAAGCATCACAACCCCCTTACATTCATGCAGCGACTCGTCCATCACTCGGGCGTCAGTTGGGGGTAGTCAGGGGTAGCAGCTTTTATCCATGTCCTTCTGTACCAATGGCAGTTACTTTGCTACGAGGGTCAGAGTGGGACAGAAAATATGCGTGGGCACCAAATAAACAAGCATTGACAAAGCCAATAGGTATCGCCTTTGGGACCTTAAAAGTGTTTAGCCTAGAGCTATGAGCTTTGCCAATGTCTTTAAGCTGTGTTGTGGAGCATTGTGGCTGCTGTGCAGCATGTAGAAAAGTTATAATAAAAAAGTGTTATAAGCATTTTTGTTACCTTATAAATAACCCAGCAGACATTATGTACAATTGAACGACCCTATTAAAAAATAATTAACATAAAAAATGTCTTCTAGGTTTTTTTGTCTTTGCAATGCTGGCAACTTTTTCCTGCCTGTTGGAATGCTTGCTTGTTACAGCTTTTCTTTTTGTTATGGGGGGTGACATAAACAACGGGAGGGCGGAGGTTGGGAAATAGTACCTGAATTACAAAACGAGCAGTGGACGGACACTAGGGGAGAATCAACAGATGCCAGATTCCGAGGACAGCCTGAGGTGGTGCTGAGTAATGCTGAGGTGGTGGTATGCTGGTGCAGAGGTAATGCTCAGGTGATGCTGAATGATACTCAGGTGATGCTGAGTGATACTGAGGTTGTGGTGTGCTGGTGAAAAGGTGATACTCAGGTTATGCTGAGTGATACTGAGGTGGTGCTGAGTGATGCTGAGGTGGTGGTGTGCTGGTGTGGAGGTGATGCTCAGGTGATGCTGAATGATACTCAGGTGATGCTGAGTGATACTGAGGTGGTGGTGTGCTGGTGAAAAGGTGATACTCAGGTTATGCGAAGTGATACTGAGGTGGTGCTGAGTGATACTGTGGTGCTGAGTCATACTGAGGTGGTGGTGCTGCACTGGTACTGAGGTGGCGCTGAGTTGGTGCTGTGCTGAGGTGAGGCTGCGCTGAAGCTGAGGTGGTGCGGCGCTGATGTTGAAGTGGTGGTGCATTGGTGCTGAGTTGCTGCTGAGGTGGTGCTGTACTTGTGCTGAGGCGATGCTGCGCTGATGCTGTGATGGGGCTGCACTCGTGCTGAGTTGGTGCTGCGCTGATGGTGGCGCACTGATGTGGAGGTGGGACTGTGCTGATGCTGAGATAGTGCTGTGGTGGTGTTGAGTGATATTGAGAAGGTGCTGCACTGGTGCTGAGGTGGTTCTTTAGTGATGCTGTGGTGATGCTGAGTGATGCTGTGTTGGTGCTGAGTGATGCTGTGGTGGCACTGAGTGATACTGTGGTATTGCTGAGTCATGCTGAGGTAGTGACACTGCACTGGTGCTCAGGTGGTGCTGCACTGGTGCTCAGGTGGTGCTGAGTTGGTTCTTTGCTGATGCAGAGGTGGTGCTGCGCTGATGTTAAAGTGGTGATGCATTGGGGCTGAGTTGCTGCTGAGGTGGGGCTGCACTGGTGCTGAGATGGGGCTGTACTGGTGCTGATGCACTAATGAAGAGGCGGTGCTGTGCTGATGCTGAGATGGTGCTGTGCTGATGTTGAGGTGGGGCTGGGTTGGTGCTGAGGTGGTGCTATGCTGATGCTGAGTTGGTGCTGCTCTGGTGGTGGTGCACTGATGAGGAGATGGTGCTGTGCTGATGCTGAGCTGGTGCTGTGGTGGTGCTCAGGTGGTACTGTGCTGGTGCTGAGGTGGTGCTGAATGCTGAGCTGGTGCTGAGTGATGCTGTGGTGGTGCTGACTGATGTTGTGGTGGTGCTGGGTCATGCTGTGGTGGTGCTGAGTCATGCTGAGGTGGTGGTGCTGCGCTGGTTCTGAGGTGGTTCTGAGGTGGTATTCAGGTGGTGCTGAGTGATGCTGAGTTGGTTTTGTGCTGAGGTGATTCTGCACTGATGCTGAGGTGGTGGTGTGCTGATGTTGAAGTAGTGCTGTGTTGGTGCTAAATTGCTACTAAGGGGGGGCTGTGCTGGTGCTGAGGTGTGGCTGCGCTGGTGGTGGTGCACTGATGTGGAGGTGGTGATTTGCTGATGCTGCAAGTGTGCTGCGCTGGTGTTGAGGTAGTGCTGCGCTGATGCTGGGCTGGTGCTGCACTGGTGGTGGTGCACTGATGAGGAGATGGTGGTCTGCTGATGCTGAGATGGTGCTGTACTGATGCTGAGGTGGTGGTGTGGTGGTGCTCAGTTGGTGCTGTGCTGATTCTGAAGTGGTGCTGCACTGATGCTGAGATGGTGCTGCACTGATGCTGAGGTGGTGCTGCACTGATGCTTTGCTGGTGCTGAGGTGATCCTGCAATGCTGAGGTGGTGTTGAGTGATACCGAGGTGGTACTGAGGTGGTGGTGTGCTTGTGCGGAGGTGGTGCTCAGGTGGTGCTGAGTGATACTGAGGTGGTGCTGAGTGATGCTTTGGTGGTGCTGTGCTGGTGCTCAGATGGTGCTGTGCTGGTGCTCAGGTGGTGCTCAGGTGGTGCTCAGGTGGTGCTGCGTTGGTGCTGAGGTGGTGCTGTGCTGGTGCTGAGGTGATGCTTCGCTGAAGCTGTGGTGAGGCTGTGCTGGTAATGAGTTGGTGCTGCACTGGTGGTGGTGCACTGATGGGGAGGTGGTGCTGTGCTGATGCTGAGGTGGTGCTATGGTGGTGTTAAATGATGCTGCGGTGGTGATGAGGCGGTGGTGTGCTTGTGAGGAGGTGGTGCTCAGGTGGTGCTGAGTGATACTGATGTGGTGCTGTGTGATTTTGAGGTGCTGCTGAGTGATGCTGAGTTGGTGGTGCACTGCTGCTGCAGTGTGCTGCACTGGTGCTGAGGTGGTGCTGCGCTAATGCTGAAATGGTGTTTTGCTTTGGTGCTGAGGTGGTGCTGCACTGGTGCTGAGGTGGTGCAACACTGATGCTGTGGTGGGGCTGCGCTGGTGCTGCTGCAGTGATGCTGAGGTGGTGCTGTGCGGATGCTGAGGTGATACAGTGGTGGTGTTGAGTGATGCTAAGGAGATGCTGCACTGCTGCTGAGGTGTTGCTGAGTGATGCTGTTGTGGTGCTGAGTGATACTGAGGTGGTGGTGCTGTGCTGGTGCTCAGGTGGTGATGAGGTGGTGCTGTGCTGAGGTGATGCTGCGCTCATGCTGAGGTGGTGCTGCGCTCATGCTGAAGTGGTATTGCATTGGTGCTGCATTGGTGCTGAGTTTCTGCTGAGGTGGGGCTGTGCTAGTGGTGGTGCACTGATGTGAAGGTGGTGCTGTGTTGATGTTCAGCTGGAAAAGCACTGGTGCTGAGGTGGTGCTGCAGTGGTGCTGAGGTGATGCTGCGCTGGTGCTGAGTGTGTGGTGCACTGATGAGGAGGTGGTGCTGTGCTGATGCTGAGATGGTGCTGTGCTGAAGCTGAGGTGGTGCTCAGGTGGTGCTGTGCTGATGCTGAGGGGGTGCTAAGTGATACTGAGGTGATACAGTGGTGGCACTGAGTGATGATATGCTGGTGCTGAGCGATATGTGGTAGTGCTTAGTCATGCTGAGGTGATGGTGCTGGGCTGGTGCTCCAATGGTGCTGAGGTGCTGTAGAATGATGCTGAGTTGGTACTGTGCTGAGGTGATGCTGCACTGATGCTGTGTTGGTGCTGCATTGGTGCTGAGTTTCTGCTGAGTAGGGGCTGTGCTGGTGGTGGTGCACTGATGTGGAGGCAGTGCTGTGCTGATGCTGAGATGGTGCTGTGCTGATGTTCAGGTGGTGATGCTCTGGTGCTGAGGTGGTGCTGCACTGGTGCTGAGGTGATGCTGAGCTGGTGCTGAGTGAGTGGTGCACTGATGAGGAGGTGGTTTTGTGCTGATGCTGAGATGGTGATGTGCTGATGCTGAGGTGGTGCTCAGGTGGTGCTGTGCTGATGCTAAGGGGGTGCTAAGTGATACTGAGGTGGTGCTGAGTGATGGTGTGGTGGTGCTGAGTGATGCGTAGAGACTAGTGGAGGCACAGCATCATCGGCAGGGACAGGCAGACAGTACCCGAAGGCAGCGGGAGATCAAATTGCGCGAGCATACCGGACCTCACCTTTCTTTGGCGTACATCATCGAGCACGCCAGTCGTAATTCACTTATTCATTCGAAGGCTGAGTTCAACCCAGGACCGGAGTTCCCCTGAAGAAGGGATTCCCGAAATGCATTGGGAACACGGCAATGAAAGACCTCATGTGGAATTTGTAATGTTGTGAATGCATTGTAAAGATCTGTAAAATACACGTGGAAAGTGTCAAATGAATTTGTTTACTGCTGTTTTCTTCTTTTTCTTTGTATTATCATTGATAACATTGAAGTAATTGGTTTACAGCTATTTGCTGGATGAATGTTTTAATCATAGTATTAGTGTAAAAAACTTGTTAAATTTGCATTGCACCACACGGGCAAGAGTAGTGCACCTTGACACATGTGACAGAGTCTGTACACATTAGATGGGTGCTGAGTGATGTTCAGGTGGCGCTGAGTGATGCTGTGCTGGTACTGAGTCATGTTGAGGTGGTGGTGCTGCGCAGGTGCTCAGGTGGCACTGAGCTGGTGCTGAGGTGGTGCTGAGTGATGCTGAGTTTGTGCTGTGATGAGGTGATGCTGTGCTGATGCTGAGGCGGAGCTGCGCTGATGGTGGTGTGCTGATGCAGAGGTAATGCTGTGCTGATGCTGTGGTGGTGGTGTTGTGGTGGTGGGTGATGCTGAGGAGATACTGGGCTGGTGCTGAGGTGGTGCTGAGTGATTCTGTGGTGGTGCTGAGTGATGCTGAGGAGATGCTGCATTGATGCTGATGTGATGGTGCTGCACTGAAGCTGAGGTAGTGCTGCACTGGTAGTGAGGTGGTGCTTCACTGGTGCAGAGGTGGCGCTGACGTGGTGAGCTGGTGCTGAGGTGCTGCATTGGTGCTGAGTTGGTGCTGCGCTAGTGTTGAGGTGGTGCTGTTCTGGTGTTGTGGTAGTGCACAGGTGCTGCTGAGTGATGCTCAGGTGGTGCTGCAGTGGTGCTGCTGAAGTGGTGCTGAGTGACGCTGAAGTAGTGTTGCGCTGATGCTGAGGTGGTGCTGCAGTGGTGCTGAGGTGATGTTGCACTGTCTACCTGCAGGATATATTGTTATGTAACCTCACATTACATGTCACGTTTGGAGAGCACGAGAAGGTTTTATTTCACTAACAATTGAAACTTAACAAAGCATCAAAAGTTAAAAGCGCACAACTTAAAGCGTCTTCAATTTTCATAAAATGGAGCAATACCAACATGTTTATCTCTTTAATTATATCCAAATAATCACGCTGTCAATGTAAATAGGTTGATCCTACCTTCGACCGTCTTCTTAAACTACACTTCCATTAAGTAAGTATATTATTTAAGGTTTTGACATTTAAGCTAATAAAACCAAAAATGTTATAGGATGAAAAGTAACATAGCCTTTGGCTGAAAGAGCGCCTGTGAAACCAAAGACGGATTTGCAGCCCTCGGATGAGCGCATTCGGAAAGCCAAACAAGCCAAAGCAAAAGAAGAAGTAGTGCGCCGAAACTAAAATATATGGCCAATAGTGAAGTGATCCATGTAACAGGGCTAGTCTCCAGGGTGTGATCAAAACAGTAAAAGGAGGGATAAATGTAACCTATTCCCCAAAGAAAAGAGAGGAATTTCGAAAGGCACATGAAGGAACGAATGAAAATGTATGGGCGTGCTGAAAGCCCATACAGTAGATACAACATGTCTCGAGAGACAGCGCTTGCGCTGCCTAGGCGAGACCTAAAAATAACTCCCATTAGCGAATCAGATAACTGAAAAAGTAGTCCACATTTGCAAATCAGGGCAAATTTAAACTTACAAAGGCAAGCTTTATAAGTGTTTTGCAAGGTATGGGCGATTGCATGCATTTGTGCCTGCTGCAGACAATGTTGTGGTAATAGAGAAATTGACAGGATTAAAACTGCCCACCACACCATCAACACTGATCTTTGAGACCAGCCCTTCAGGCACTGCCAGAATGCCCTAAATGCCAGTTCGACTCTGTTTGCTACTCATGCCCCCAAAGATTACAAAAGTACTTGCAGTAAAAGAAAGTACACAATGCTTGTTTATTTTCTTTACCTTACCTTACCTGTGATCAGAGAACCAGGTATTGAATAAGGGGTTATCCTCTGATGTATTTTGGGGATCAAAGAGAACATGATGTCACTTTTGCTTTATACAATTATTTGTTTGATGAATCAATGTACTGAGCTAGCAAATACTCAAGAGAGTCTGCAGTAGCAGACAGTCTGAAGCTGTACTGCAAAAAGGACGGACTATGCATATGGTAACAAGGATAAATCAAAAGCTTCATAGTGTTGCCTGAGGGTTTGATTTTGCAGTAAAATATGCTGCAAAAGAAGAAGATCACTTTATGAAAATTATTACTCTTGCTGCTCAATAGTGCACAAAGATGGCAGCTCATGAGGAAGGGCAAAGTGCAGTAAGCTGGACAGATGTAAAGGAGGACTAAACAGAGAAGAAAAACAGAACACAAGCATCAGCCTTGGAAGATGTTAGCGACTGCTGCGGCAGAAGCTATTTGTCTCTTTTTCTGCTACCAACTCTTTTACTTCATCTGTACTGGGCACACATAAGACTTTATTTTCTACTCTGCTCTATAAATTATACAACCAACTTGGTCCTCCGATGGACCTTGCTTTTCGCATTAAGGGGCAGGGACTCTGGATCCCCACTATTGGTTACACAATGAGGACCAGGAATTGGTAACCAGTCTTTTAATTGGTGCTCAAATTTATGCGCACTATCCTCAGAACAAAACTATAGATAGATAAAATAACTACAGGTAATCCGAACCTCCTGAAGAAGTACAATCTGGCCAACATCTTATAGACCAGAGGTTCTGCTACTGCGATATTAAATCAAAGCAAAACATGCTGTTCTGAAAATAACCTATGATTCTACTCATTATGCATCAAGATCTGGAAAATATGTACAAGGTCTCTTAGAGAAAAACATTAATGAAATTAGAGACTCAGTGATTTTTGATTTCAGTAAGTATTGTATTAAATTCAGACACATCAAGTATCATCAGAATTTCAGCAATTTAGTCAGAATTTGGCATATATAGCAGTAGTATGAAACTACACTTCAAATACAGATTTAGAGTAATAATTCTTAATCAGTACAATCAATTTAAAAAGAAAAATTTCAAGCAAACTCTGTCATAAAGGAATTTTGGGAAGCTGCAGTTTGGGAGAGGGAGTCCATAGGAAGTTCTTTAAGCTAGAATTTCCGCCACCAGCAGGGGGAGAAGACAGTTCTTGGGGTTCTCTCAGAGGACATGGGACCTAGTTAAATGGCAAAGGGAAGATGAAGGTACTAGCAAGCCTGCTAGCATGAATCCATAAGACAGCAAGGGCAAGGGGCAGCAACTGCTTGAGGCAAGAGGAGCAGTGGCTAAGCTGTCAGTTCAGTGCGTCTGCATAGTTCGCAAGGAGATGCTCTCCGCACCTGCTCTGCACCAGAAGTGTCACCAAGGAATGAGTCCATGTCAGATATCCCCAAAAGGCAGAGAGACAAAGCAGCATCAAAGGACAAGTGGCAAGACCAATGGACTCACGATGAAGAAGAGAGCTCAGGAGTCAGCCGCTCAATCTTCCAAAATCATTGTTAATATAGTTTAGCAAGTTCAGAGATAATGTCAGCAATCACCTCATTATGGTACAACATTCCAAATGATGATCATCCGCTCATGAGGTGTAAAAGTAACAAGAAAAGTATATAGCTCCTTTCAAGAATGCATGGGAAACGGCTGTCTGTCCATGGCACACAGGTCATCATACAATAGTCTACTGATCCCTCAACTTTCCCATTCCCAAAATCATTTGAACTTCTTTCTGAGTGATTGGCGGACTCATACTCAGAATCGCAGAGATTCTTTCTTGCGACACTTTCCTTGATCCTTTCTCAATGTGGTGTCCTAGATACAGGACATCTTGTCTACAGAATTGCAACTTAGTCAGGGATACTTTATGTCCATTGTCAGCTGAGTGGTTCAGTAAAGCAATAGTGTCAGTCGCACAAGCCTCTTTTGTATTTGATGCCACCAATAGGTCGTCAATATACTGTACTAAAACTGAATGGTGAGCCATCACCAGAGACTCTAAATTCTTTTTAAGTATTTGATTGAATATTCAGGGACTTTCCATATACCCTTGTGGGACTCAGCACCATGCCAAGACATGATCTGAAATGGAAAACAAAAAGAAGTTGACTATCCTCATGCAAAGGTATTGAAAAGTAGGCCTGACACAAATCAATAACAGAGAACCACTTGGTCGAACATGAAATCTGAAATAAAATCACAGCTGGATTCGGTACCAAAGGACAACAAAGAATAACAATGAAGTTCACCCGTCCCAGATCTTGGACAATGCAGTACTTTCCATTGGGTTTCTGCAAACCCATGATGGGTGAAATACATGGGCTTCCCATTATTTCTTTCAGTATGCCTTGCTCAATCATTGAGTCAATCACAGGAGTAATCCCAGCAATAGTATCAGGTGTCAAACTATATTTTGGAATCTTTGGAAACTCAGCATTCAGCTTCACTGTAATCCGGACTGGTTCTACACCTTTGATAAGGTTGATGTATTTTCCTGTGAAGTCCAAAACGTTTGAGAATACAGTGACCCATAATTCAGTGAGTAAGTCATTTTTAGTTAGTAATGGATACATTTCAACATTGGATCTCTGTTGGGGAAGCTTGAAGACAACGTCTTCATCATTTGTGTGAAATTCAATTCCATCCAGTGTACAATAAATGGAACTATTTAACTTACATAACAAATCTCATCCAAGTAAATTCACTGGATTTGAATCACATGCCAAAAATTGGTGTCGATCTTCAAAAGACCCTATTTTAACTGGAACTGCTTCTGAAACATGGGTGAACTCATGCTTATTTGTAACTCCTACAACTTGGTTTCTTTCTCCTGAGAGTGGTAGGTTGGGAACCTCTGCTGTTCTTACAGTAGAGTGGGTAGCACCAGTATCAACAAGGAATAAGTCATGAATCCCATTTACCTCTCTGTCCACATACGAGCCACTCTGGTCTACCTCTAAGGCTGCGCCAAGCACGCAGTCCTCCTCCCCCCTTCAGGCACCGTCATGCTGACTGGTCTGAGCTGAAGTCATCTGTCTGAGTCATTGAATACTATTGGGCCATTCCTTGATTTACAAAAAGATCTGTATTTACATTGTGAGCCTGATTCGTATTGTATCTTTGAACAGGGGCATTTTGTTTTGGGATCGGAGCTTGTGGAATATGAGGATTTTTAACACTTGGTCTTTGTGTCTGTTGAGTCTGAACCATGTTATTCCATTGAGACTGTAGATATCCTCCATTCTGAACCTGATTTCCATTATTTACGTTATTATTTACAGGAATAAATTGACATTCGCGTTTCCAATGCCTGAACGTGCCACACAGGTGACAAGGATTTGTCTTTTTGAACATGACATGTCAACACCTTCTCACGAATTAACTGAAATGCCTTGATCTCTACCCTGCGAATGGAAATTCTGCTGCTGAAATCCATTAACACCTTCCATCATTGGAGTCGGATTATATCTTCCCTGTGATGAAACCATGTTATCAAAACCCATTTAATTCTGTCCTGTACAGCCTTCATTTGTGCAACCATTAGTTTCTCCTTCAATCTCTTATGCTTCACTTTAATCTCATCACCACAATACTTTGTGTATTGTAGGATTTCATCAAGTGGTCTGTTCTGCCAACAGAGTAAATGCTGTTAAATCATCGTAGAAATCTCAGGTCTCAAACCATTCACAAATCGGTAAACAAAGTGTCTCATATCTTTTTCTCCTTCATTTTCCATTCCACAGTACTGTCTGAAAACCTGAATTAACCTTTCATAATAGGCATGAACCATTTCTTTAAGTTCCTGTGTCGTTCTGTCAGTCTCTAACCAATCGATTTCTTTAGAAGAAATCTTGGTTTTCACAAAATTAATCACTTGATTATAATTTCTTAACACTACTGGAGATAGGGCCCCTATTTTCAAATCTCTAAATGGTTCTGTTTCAGGCCCATCTATAGATACCTTACATTCAGTCCATACATCTCCAGGAACCACAATGTCAAACAAAGTATTCAAATCTTTCCACAAAACTTTTGAAATTTTCATAAACCCTTCAATTTGTCTGTACCATTCTATCTCTCAGTTTCAGAAAATCGTTTGTGGGAGACAAAATATCAGTTCTTGTCCAAGGTAGGTGTGCACACCCTCAACCAGGTACCTATCTCATGGGCAACTTTCACACTTTCTCCATCGATCACCACTAAAGGTGACTGTATTCTGACCCTTTTCAGTTCCTTTTTCTTAGACCATCTGCCTTCCCATTTGTCAAATTCACTCAACTTTCTAAGTAGAGTCATTAATACTTTGATCTGAAATTTGATTCCAAACGGTCTCATATTTGCCAAATCTTTGTCACTAAAGTCTATCCTGTAGGATTTCTGCAATGCTTTGATTTGATTTGATTTGATTTGATTTGTCGATTTATATAGCGCACAAATGCCCGAAGGCGTCTTGGCGCTGAGATATGGCACAACATATAAGGTAGTGGGATTGGGCGATGCGTTATAGATTTCCAAAGCTCAGTCAGCGAAGAGCCAAGTTTTCAGTAGTCTTCTGAAAGACATGAGTGAAGTGCTGTTTTTTATCGACATTGGCAAACGGTTCCAAGTTTTTGCTGTTCCCAATATGAAACTTCTTCCTCCCCAGCGAAACCTGCCTGTACTTGGGTAATTGTAGCAGTTTTAAATGAGAGGATCTGGGATTTCTGGCTGGCACGTACCATTTCAAGTGCGGTCTCAGATATAGTGGTCCTTTGCCCTGAAGTGCCTTATAGGCCAGACATTGTGATTTAAAAATGATTCTCTTCCCCACTGGGAGCCAGTGAAGGGTTCTCAATCTATGGGAGATTGCTTTATGTTTGGGGACACCCAGTATCAATCTGGCGGCAGCGTTCTGCAGACGCTGCAGTTTTTGTAGATACTGGGATTGCAGCCCTACATATAGGGCGTTGCCGTAGTCCAATCTCGAAAGGGCCAAAGCTGTCACCAACGTCTTTACTGCTTCTGGGGGTATGAAAGAGCGAATCTTTCTGATCATCTTTAAAATCCCCCAGATAGTGGATGAAAGCTTGTTAATTTGACCGTCAAAAATCAGTTTGTCATCAAAGACCACACCTAGATTCCTGACCTTGGAGACTGGCATCGGACCGTCTCCAAGGTTATCTGGCCACCACCTTGGTGACCAGAAGGACGGATCAGGGCCCAATATCAGGACCTCCATTTTTCCTCCATTTAATTTTAGACAATTAGTCTGCATCCAAGTGTTTACTTGTGACATGCAATTGTTAAAACGATCAGCTGTCGCGTCCACATTATTTGACACTGACACAACCACCTGGGTGTCGTCAGCGTAAGAGACCACCGAGAAGCCACATTGCCTAATAATCGAGGCTAACGGAGTCACATAAATATTAAAAAGCGTGGGGCTTAGAGAGGACCCCTGAGGAACACCACACGGCAGTTCAAATGATTTGGATATAAAACCTCCCAGTTCCACTGAGAAAGTTCTGCCGGTTAGATAGGATGTAAGAAGATTGAGGGCGGATTCCTGAAATCCCAGCTCCGTCAATCTGGCAATTAGTATTTCGTGGTTGACAGTGTCGAAGGCCGCCGACAGATCCAACAAAATCAAGGCGGCCTTCCCTCCTGAGTCCAGTGACCTTCTAAGTTCCTCTGTTGCCATGATCAAAGCGGTCTCGGTTCCATGACCCTCTCTGAACCCATACTGAGAGTGGTCCAGGAGATTTCCAGCGGAGATGAAAGAAGTAATCTGAGTATTAAGCAGTTTCTCCAATACCTTAGATGAAAAAGGGATCCGAGAAATTGGCCGATAACTGCCAGGTTCTTCGGGATCTAAATTGGCTTTTTTTAGCAGAGGCAGGACTGAGGCTGTCTTCCAAGCATCCGGGAACTTGCCCGACTGTACAATCTCCCTAAACAGTAAGTTTAATTGCTTTGGATTGCTGTACATCTATTTCATATTTCTTGGCTAATTCAGTCAAAGTTTCGTGAGACTGTTTTGCATGTCTTGAGATTTCGTTGCTAAGGAACAATAATTCCTCATCCTGCTATGCATTTAATCATGATGGACTAAAGCTTTCCTGTATCATTTCTTCTAATTCTACTTTCAATTTAACCACATCCACATCCTTTTCCCTTTCTGGCACTGAGGCAGTTTTAGACCTCTTAGCAGTAATGGGTGTACTTAATTCTTTAGGACAATCATCTATTTCTTGAGAAGTAAATCCTAATCTCTCTATTGGAGCCTTTGAAGATGAATCTTCCTTGTTCGAATACTTTCTCACCTCAGGTGATGAGTGTAATCGGAACACATCAGAATCTGAGGATCCCACAGGTACTGTCCCTTCTGGAACAATGTAATTTGCACTTCACAAAGAATCCTCCTGTGAAACCAGGAAATTAAATTCTCCCACAATCATTTAGTTCAGCAATTGCAACCAATTTCAGCGAAACTCTTGTGACGTATTTAACCAATCCCAGCGTGGCTTTACACCAATCGACCAATACCAGCAAGGAAATCTGTGATGTAGATCTCACTCTTTGTAGCAGTTCGCCCTCCTTTACACTTTTCTCAATGTATTTTCTATGCAATAAAATAAACATAGAGAGAGGAGAAGTCGTGTTCCGTTCGTCTTCCCAGTTCAAATGATGTAAAACAAATATAGAACGGATCGGCCACCAATTTTGGTTATGGTTGCTCCAGTCTTCTTCCTTTCTTTTGTCCCTTTTGGTGTTGATTGCAGGGACATAGGAACCCGCAGGGTGTTTTAAAAGAACCCTCACTCACCTACCTGGTAGGTGACATACTTCATCATTGGGTTCCCACCCTGGTTGCCGAATGCTTCCAGGGTGTGCTGCGAGGGGGTTCCCGGTCAATGCTAAAAACAAGTGGTGGATGTCTATGGGATGTTTAATTGGTCCCATGTATTCTTATTGCGGTCATCCTGGGTGTGGTCTACATGTTTCAGCCACTAACGGTAGCCCCGAGGGTCAAAGTGGCTTTCTTCAGGACCAGGTAATTTAATGCACGCGTACTGAAACATGCACAGCGAGGGTATATGTAGTGAGTACTTACAAAATATCCTTGCGATCGTTCGATCACAACATCACTTGTTTTTAGCATAGACCGGGAACCCCTTAACGTTTAAATAAAAATTTGGAGACTTCAGATCATAAGGATTCCCGAGCCAATTTTAAAATCACTACATCACATGCACAAAAAAAACAACCAGCTCCGCAGTAATTCTGGCGTTGCAGCACATCCTGGAAGCATTTGGCAACCAGGGTGGGAACCCAATGATGAAGCATGTCACCTACCAGGTAGGTGAGTGAGGGTTCTTTTAAAACACCCTGCGGGTTTCTATGTCCCTGCAATCAACACCAAAAGGGACAAAAGGAAGAAGACTGAAGCATTTTCTATGCAATAGACACAATTCAGATGCAAGTGTTTTCAACATAAAAAACCTGTCTGCTCCACTGAAAGAAAATAACAATCTCTCATTTCACAGGTAATACGAAATAGCTTACTTCTACACCTATCTATAACTTTCACTTCAAGTGAGACTTTGTCCAGGAGAATCTCACCCTGAATGATAAAGCTAGTACCTGTGAACTGAGGTCAACTGTACCAACCACTTCTCACTAACTTACAAGATAAAGTTCCCTTTCCTATAGATGTTGTCGACAACATCTCACGACAAACACCACAACACAGCAGACATTTACTCAGTGTCTTCTACGCTGAGACCACCACATAGGTATGCATATCCCAGGATCTTAGACCATGTCGGACCCAAGAGCCACTTCAACTCCTTTGCATCAAGTGACACAATCATACATGGACTTTAATCATTACATGGACTTTAACCTTTTCTTCACTTCGCTCAACAATACACAGCCATATCATTACAAATCTAAGCATAAGCAGTAATGTGCAACCCTATTAATACTCACACTCCTTTGCTGCTTGCAAGTTGCCTTCGGTAATTCGTAACTGGTACTCCATCATTCCTTCAGCCAAATTATGGGACATTTGGGTTTGGGCTGGACTTTTAATGGGGCAAACTCTAGACAGGGCATCCAAAAATATCCCTACGTTAATGGACAAACCCATCAAAATGCTGCGAAGATCTGCTGCAGCGAAAGCTATTTTTCTTTTTTTCTGCTACCAACTCTTTCACTTCATCTGTACCGGGCCCACATAAGATTTTATTGTCTACTCTGCTCTATAAATCATATGACCAACTTGGTCCTCCAATTGACCTTGCTTGTCGCATTAAAGGGATTGGAATCTGGATACCCACTATTGGTTACACAATGAGGACCAGGAATTGGTAACCAATCTATAAATTGGCAAACAAATTTATATACACTATCCTCAGAACAAGACTGTAGATATATAAAATACCTACAGGTGATCCGCACCTCCCGAAGAAGTTCAATTGGGCCAAAATCATACTGGCCAGAAGTTCTGCTACCGCGGCACTAAATAACAAAAGCAAACCCTGCTGTTCTGAAAATAACCTGTGACTCTCCTTATTATGCATCAAGATCTGGAAAATATGTACACAGTCTCTGGGAGAAAAACATTAATGAAATTAGAGTCTCAGTCATTTTTGATTTCAGTAAGTATTGTATTAAATTCAGACACATCAATTAATAACAGAATTTAGGCAATTTAGTCAGAATTTGGCAAATATAGCAGTAGTATGAAACTACACTTCAAACACAGATTTATAGGAATAATTTATAATCTGTACAATCAATTTAAAGACACAGATTTCAAACAAACTCTGTCAAAAAGGAATTTTGGGAAGCTGCAGTTTGGGATAGGGAGTACATTGGAAGTTCGTTAAGCTAGAATTTACACCACCAGCAAGGGCAGAAGACAGTTCTTGGGGTTCTCTCAGAGGACATGGGATCTAGTTAAATGGCAAGGGGAAAATGAAGGTACTAGCAAGCCTGCTAGCATGAATCCATAAGACAGCAGGGGCAGGGGCCAGCAACTGCTTGAGGCAAGAGGAGTAGGGGCTAAGCTGTCAGTTCAGTGCGTCTGCATAGTTCGCAAGGAGATGTCATCCGCACCTGCTCCGCATCAGAACTGTCACCAAGGAATGAGCCAGTGTCAGATCTCCCCAAAAGGCGGAGAGACAAAGCAGCATCAAAGGACAAGTGGCAAGAGCAAGGGGCTCACGATGAAGAAGAGAACTCAGGAGTCAGCCACTCATCCTTCCAAAAGCATTGTTAATATATTTTAGCAAGTCCAGAGATGATGCCAGCAATTACCTCATTATGGTACGACATTCCAAATGATGATCATCCGCTCATGAGGTGTAAAAGTAACAAGTAAAGTATATAGGGGCATATTAGCAAGGGCAGTATCGCCACTTTAGCGGCACTTTTTGCCGCTAAAGCGGCGATATTTTTATCGCCCTATCAGCAAGCTGTCGCTAACAAGCGTTAGCGACAGCTTACTGGCGATAGCGGCCGGTTTTCCTATCGCCTTGCATACCAGCGATAATTATCGCTAATGACATGCAAGGTAGGCGTTCCCAACTAAAAGCGACTGAAAACAGTCGCTAACACAACTTCCCCCTATTAGCAACGCACGCGAAGCGATAAAAAAAGTTGCGCTAAGCGCGATTATCGCTATAATTTAACACCTGCTAAAAACATGACTTACCTGTTTCTTCAATGGGAGGTGGATTGTCAGGCTAAGTCCACCATGGCGTTAATGCGTGAATATCGCTGGATTTCCAGCGATATTCACGCATTTTGCCGCTATCGCTGGATATTTTATCGCATTGGAGATAAACGTTGCTAATAACGTGTTATCTCCGCGATAAAATCCAGCGATACGCGGCGATAAAAAAAACTCGCTAAGCGCGGTTTGCGATAATTATCGCAAGTTGTTGCTAATATCCCCCATAGTTCCATTCAAGAATGCATGGGAACCGGTTGCCTGTCCATGGCACACAGGCCATTGTACAATAGTCTATTGATCCTTCAACTTTCTCATGGGAAAAGAGTGAAAGTTGTAGTCCCATACAAATGTTCTTTATAAATATACAAAGGTAACATTTGTCATTAGAATGTCCATGAGAAAGGAACAAAAGAGTTACATGGGCGAAACAGCAGTCATTGTTTCCATGAGTCTGAGAAGAAGGTGTAAGCTTTGCACTTTAAAGTTAAAGCTTTTAAATCAGAATTCTAATTACAGATATATAAGTGTACTTTCAGAACAAAGCAATGTAAACCAATTAATACATTAGTAAAACAGTCACTCGTTATAAATGTTTCATGTAAATGTTCACTGTTAATTATGGCCTATAATCGTATTCAAAGTCTATACGTGGTAACTGTAAGTAAACATATAGATAAGAAGTTTATTTTAAGAAATCTAAATCACTAGGGTTATAAAGAACATGTGTGCGAAGTTTTACATTTTTATCTCCAAATTTGACGATTTGCACCAATATTTAGAATGGTCAGTGGTGCATTACAATGAGAGTAAAAGAATAGGCTTTAGGCCTTTGCACGTTAGTATTTGTCATGAATTTTCACACAATGAAGAAAGCTAGAAAGTCATTACACAAGCTTGAGCCAAGATGCGACCACATTATTTTTACTATCACATAGATATTTTAATTGTGAGTAATATAAATTAGAATAAAAATTATTATTAATTTTGACTCTGAATGTGATTAGTATGGGCCTTCTACAGGTCAGTATCCTGTACTTGAGAACTCCAGTGACAATGGTATATATATGAGCTTCTATCCAGGCAATGAATTGTTAAAATTTAATTTATGTGCAATGAAACATCTAAATCTGACAACTTTGGGTCCAAGCAGGGTACCTTTTTTTAATCTGATAAAGTTTTGCAGCGATCATACCTAAAACCAACTATCCAAAGGCGGACTGGATACCAACTCATAACTTTATGGGTGCTTATCACAATACGCATTATCTCTCCTTCCTGGGTAGCTGGCAAATGTGGCCACCGTCGAGCCAGTGATCATTTTGATGGTGGGAGGAAGTGACACAGATAAGGGAGATCAGGGCTGGCAGGGAAAGTTGAAAATGCCATTTATAATAACTTCTGCCTGCCCCTGCTCCTAAGATGTTCTTTCTGCTACTGAGCTCATTGCGGGAACATAGCTGGACTAGGAGACCATCTGCTACGTTGCTGAGCCTAAAATAGCAAGTCAGAAGGAGGCTGAAGAGCTATATGTGTGTGTGGGTGTGTATGTGTGTGTTTACGTATGTGAATGCATGTGTTTCTATTTGTGTATGTTTTCACGTGTGAGTGTATGATTTCATGAATGGGTGAATATGCATTTGTATGTGTGTGCTTGCAGATGGGTGAGGGTGAAGATTGTGAGGATATGGTTAGAGGTTTGGGGCTTACACTGGCCTATTACTGCCCATGCTCTATTTACCTGGTATTATGGGCATTCCTGGTGACATTGTAGATACCCCAGGCTAATTAGTGTCCCCTCCTTGCCATGTACTTGGAGTTCTTTGCAACATTCAGGCTATCCCTGGCTTGCAAACAGCCAATCTTTCACTTATTACGTCATTCACAGAAGAATTGTGTCTGTTCCTGGCTTTATAATTTCCCCACCTCATATTGTGGGCATTCCTGACAAAATTATTTCTATTCCAGACATATTAACGACCCACCACGACATACAATAAACATTCTGATGGGTGGGAGGTCACATTGGAATATGCAGGTTCAAAACAAAACTGCAGCAGGTGGTGGCATCAAGGATGCGGGTGAAACATAAAGTTTTTACCTAATCCTACCCAAAGCACGTCATAGGATGGTGGTTAATTCAGTGCCGGAATGAGGGTGACCAGCTTTAGCGAAGAGATCCTAGTCCAAGACTCTGAGGCAAAAAGAGGCCTGCTTGAAGGCCAAAGCATCTGGGTGGATTTCTCAAAAAACGTAGGGGGAGATTTACAAACATTTAGCGCTGGGTTAGCGTCACAAATGTGACGCTAACCAGCGCGAAATGTTTCTTTTGCTAGTTACTTCCCAGTGCAAAATTGTTTTGCGCTGGAAAACACCCTCAAAGTAGCGCAAAGCAGCGCGAGGCACTTCTTTGCGTTACTTAGCGCCGAGGGGGCGTTACATGGGCATTCCCATGCAACCACCCATGCCTTTTGATGCAAAACCATATTTACAGAGATTTGTAGACATGGTTTTGCGCCAAAAGTTAACGCCCCTTCAAAGGAGGCGCTAACTGGAGAAATGCTTTCATTTCTCCATGCTTTACCGACTTTGCATGCGTGCTGCACTGTGCAGCACGTATGCAAAGTGGGAAAAGCTTTTAGTTGTGTCTAGGCATAGTATTTTGTACAAGAAGGGTACCCTTCCTGTACAAAACCTATGCTACACTCATGCATTCACCCTAGCGCTGCGGCGCTAAGGTGTGTACATGGCGCAAGGCAGCTGAAATCAGTGCCGGCGCAAGGGAAAGGGAAGGAGTGAGCTATATCTCTGAAGATATGGTGTTCTCCTGCTCCCTCCCTGTGGTGCAATACAGCGCAGCCTCGCGAGGGGCTGCGCTGCGTTGCGTGCCTTTTTTGTAAATCTCCCCCTTTTTGAACTGTTTTTATTTTAAAAGGAGAAACAATTTTTACTACACAATTTCACACCATATTGCAAAAAATCTTTTATTATTATATTTTTACATATTTCGTCTCTTTTTAGCCGTTGGAATGACTTTAATGGGCTTTTATGGGGTGGGGGCGATCTTCATTCAGTTCAGGGTGTATTTTGTCGGCCTTTGAATTGTACTTGTTAATTTTTAAAGGCTCACGTATTGTATAACTGTTGGAAAACGAGGCAGTATCTGTGAGGCCTGCACAAATAACATGACTACATTTGTCCTTCACTGGGAACCAAACACCCTATTGTAGCGCTTGACTCTCAGAGGGTAGCGTTGCAGAGCAGTCTAAGGCTTACTCAAAGGAGGTGGTGTGAGCTAGTAATCGCCATTTACCAGTACGCAGAAATAACACTCAATAATTGATTGTCCAGTCTGTACTTTGCTTTATAAAAGGAAGAGTACATTTATTAAACACACACACTACTCAATTCTATGCACCAATCTACAAATATACATAAGCTGTTGGAATTACTTTATGACATTGCATAACATTTCCACCCCTCCCGCAGGGGGGTGGGGTCTAGTATCACCACTCCCATGTATGCACATCATCTTGCCCCCTAATGCAGTGGGTTGAACATAACCTGGAGCGAGGGCCTTGCCCACTGGCACCATCCCAGTGGCGACCCCCCCCCATTATCTCAACAAGCATTTAAAATAGGTACACCTGCCCTGGTGACACATAACCCTGACTGAGCATCTCATACTGACCATACAGTATACACCTCTACATCTTAGTGGCTAACAGTCTGGGTTGTTCTTCACCTAACGCAGTAGCAAGAATACATGTTTGGGCATCACTTAGAATGACAGTACTCATCATAGTTGATAACAGTTATAATGCATTGCAATTAAAGACCCTAAAAGGCATCACAGTTAAAATCACAGGATTAAGCATATACAGCCAGACACCCTAGCAGGAATGTCCAGCAACATAACCCCACTTTGCTTATGACTTCACCTTACACAGGTACTTCACATTACACATGTGACTTTCAGTCCCTCAAAAAGAAATAACATTGGTAAATGCACTTCTCGTGCAATTACACCTCTTCACCTCCAGGGGATGCCCTTCTCCAGACATCCCCAGCTCAGCCCTTCATAACTTGGTGCAGTCCCTAACACACTCTCAGCTGTAGAGCAAAAGCTCCAGGCTCCAGGATGCTGATGACTGCTGGTTGAGCCCTTGAGGGGTTACTTCTATGGAGTCCCCAGAGACTTAGGGGGGGGACTTTCCATCTTCATGCTGGGGGAGACTGCGTTGCTCCTGCAGCTCCCCCTGCACCTTGGCACCCATTTCACAGTGACCCCATCCTCCTGGGGCCACCACAATCCGAGAAAAAGCTGCTTTCCCTTGCAGGCCGGTCCGGGCCGGCAAGGCATTATGGGGCGCTCTTCCCCCATCGCGTGCATTTGTGATGAGCGGCTCTCCTGCTGCTTCGGGGAAAGCCGCGCTGCTCGTGATGGCGGCCCTGCGCCGCATTAGCCCCTCGTAAGGGGGCCCGGTCCCACCCGGACCCCTCCTGTGCCCAGGTATGTTCTACGCGGCTCGGGGAGCCCACCCCCGGCTTCTCTTCTCTTTGCGGGGGCCCGGTCCCACCCAGGCCCCCCGCATTGCAGGATCGGTGGGGAGCTGCTCGTGGAGCCCACCCCCGGCAGCTCCCGCTGGCTCCCCGTCTGGCCAGTACCCTCATGTGCTGCCGCGGGAGCCGGCACTCCACTTCAGGTCTGCCCGCTCCTGCAGGCAGACACGAGGCTGTCTCCGCTCCAGCGGGTCTTCGGGGGAGTGCGACGGCACTCCCCCGCCTTCCCGCTACCGCTGGGGAGTGCGACGGCACTCCCCCTCCTCCGCCTTCACTTCGGGGCCCGGAGATGGGGTCCCGGGCCCCAGGGCATCTTCACGGGGAGCGCGACGGCGTTCCCCGGGTTTTCTTCTTGTGGCAGGGGGGACGCGCCATGGCCCACCCCCCTCCACTGCATCGACACCATCGGGGCCCGGAGTTGGGATCCGGGGCCCCCAAGATCTTCACGGGCAGCGTGACGGCGCTCCCCGGCTTCATTTTCTGCCGGCCCGGCGTTGGGGTCCTGGGTCCCCAGAGACCTCTTCTAGGGGGGCACGACGGCACGCCCCTCCCTCCGGTGTCTTCGGGGGCCAGGGTGGGCTCCTGGCACCCCAGTTGGGGCAATTTTCACGGGGAGCACGACAGCACTCCCCGACTTGACTTCTTGTGGTGGCAGCCCCCGGGACCTGACCCACCCCGGGGGCCCATCTGGGACCGGCGGCGGAGCCCCATGCGCTTCGTCGTCAGTCCTCTTCAGGAGTCAAATGTCGCCTACTTTCTGGGGGGCGTATCTCGGCCCCCAGGCGGCCGATCTTTACCATTCTGGCCTCCTTTTGCTCCTGGTGGCGCGCCCCAGCCACTGGGAGCACTTTCCTTTGCCCTCCTGGTCTCAAGGAGGGTGAACTCAGCAGGGAGCTGTCTTCACTGGCTCCCTGCGCCAGCCTTTCACCTGGCTCTCCTCCTGGGCCTCTCTTCTCCTTGCGCAGAGGCCCAGGCTTCTGTTCACTGGCCCTGGACTCCCCTCCTGGCGCAATTCAGGATCCTGGGACAGTCAGGGGATTCTTCCTTCCAACTGCCCATGGCGCCAGGCTCCAGCACCAGTCTTCCTCAGCAGACCACACCCCAGAGAGAGCTCCTCTTCCTGTGCAAGCTCTTTTTAAAGAATTTGGAGGGGGCTGGCAGGAAGGCTCTGCTTGCCCAATCAAGTAGCGACACATCACCTCTCTGCCCCTGCTCCCTCCTTCCTGCCCAGGCCTCTGGGATAGTTCAAAATGGCGTCGTCCAGGGGTCTCATGCCACATGGTCTCTGAAAAGCCCCTTCCCCTCATTCTGCCTCCTCTCCAGAGCAGCTTGGTGCCTGGCACCAGGTGACAGCTGCTGATGGATAACCGGCACACTCCACCCATCTTCTCTCCCTCTTGGAGAGGAGACCTTCACCCTTGGAATGCTTCCCGTGAAGGGCTAGGCCTCTGATGCTTCAGTTTGGGGAGGAAGGTCATTAATCCAGCCTGGCAGGGTCACACCCAGCCAGCCTCTGGTAATGAGCTGACTCAGAGGAATATGACATTTATGGATGACCCAAAAGCAGTACAGATATGACCTTGGACTCTGCAGAATAGTACATCTCACCTAAGTTACAGTGGACTTTAGTGCGTGTCTGGAATTTGCAGGCCCTAGGGAAGTGAAACTATCCCATGTGATTCCCATCCTCATAGGAGAATAATGGAGTGGTCCTTCAGTGAAAAAAGTAAAGCACACTGACTTTCCCTTACATGTTTCTTCCCATTGTATAAAGCATATTCCATGTCACCACCCAGCTCTGCATAATTCCTGCCACACCATTCAATCTGTAGCTGCTCCAGGGCTGCGCACGCCAGGAATCTCCCCTGCGCAGCCTCTACACGTGTGCACACGCATGTACACACATGTCTGCATGTAACCAGCCCGGTGCCCCTTACTCCGGCTGCAGCGCAGCGGCCTACTCTCACCAGGGGGCACCGGTAAAATCCACATGCAGTCTCTTTCATCATGAGTTCACTGTGGGTGAGTCCCAACTTATGAGGCTCTCCCACAGTAAAAGCTCAACAAATAGGTGTTCAAAAAGTGAAAAATCCGGGCGGCTCAGATGGTCAGAACCACCTTCTAACAATAACTTAAAACAATTTTACAATAAATATCTCTGATTTGATTTGATCTTAAATAAAGCAAAAGATAGTGTACTCTTGTAGTCTACTTGTGTTACGTAAGGTTGATGCGGTGTAATGCCCACCAACAAGTGTAGCCCTTCAATGATGTAAGAACATCCTCAACCACCAGGTGATACAGTTGTCCATCAATACAACACAGAAATTTGGACTTCAGATCCTTGTAGCTTCAGGGAAGGCCCTCCTTTACAAATCATTTTCCAGTACGATTTTCTGGCAGTTGGGTCCGTCTTTAAGATCCTGAAAGCTCCTAGAAGTAGGTCGTGCAAGCAAGGTACAGGAGCAGTGTTTCTACAGTGTCATTGACTTAATCTTGGCACTGAGGGGAACCGCAGTATGAGGCTATGGTCGTGACTGGGACCTTTAGATGTGGTGGACCAGTTACCATAGAGCAGACAGAAGATAAGGAGGGGACCATATTTCCATGGCAAACTAGCTGTGTAAATACCAATACCATAAAGTAACATATCCTCACATAAATAAAGACAGTTAAATACAAGATACACCTTTAGTGTGAGCATCTGGGGTGGTGGGAAAAGCCCGATCTAAATGCTGCCAGCCTGCCTGTTGATACAATTGCAGGTCCCATGCTCTCTCTGATTGGGGCGAGTCCCATAGGGATGTGGGACCCTATGATTTGAAACGGATGAAATGTCCTGACAACAGCCCTATAACATCACATGGCGCAAGTGACATAGTCTGTACCTGTTCTGGCTCAGCCACAGTGAAGAGCTAGCCATCCTGTAAATGATCCTGATGTGCTATATTATTTATGCATTTTTTATTCTAAGTGTGATATGCATTCAACAGAACAAATCAATAATAAAATAAAATAGACAGTCTCTTCCACATCCCAAATGTCTCAATACTCTCTGTTTTTAATATTCAGCCATACACAATAGACTAGGTCAAGTATTATATTTCCCAAATTCACTCTTTGTTAAACACACTCTTGAGCCTGATTTCACATGCCCTCTTTTTCCGCTTAAACCGCCTCGGTGACATATGTGGTCAGCATTTCTAATCTAGAGGTGTTGGAGGAATCAAATCAGCTTCACAAGGACACTTTTCAACATGACAGGTTCATAGACCTGGCATTAGCGCAATTTTCCCCCGTTGCTGTTAAGGACGCACTGCAGATCGAAGCATCTCTAAAACAATAGGATTCTCCTGTCTGAATAAAAATTGTCCCTTAATTTCATAATGGTAACAGCTGAGTATGATCAATCAACCACTAACAGAGTTGAATTTAGGATAAGACATTAAACATTAACATTCCTGGAGGATAAAGATTAGCTTGTCCGAAAAAGCGAGCGCAAAACATAGTCCCAAGTGTTAGCGCAGAAAGTGAAACACGGGTGATTTATCAAACAGACATATGCGAGCCTTTGATCAGAGTTATCAGAATACATACATTAAAACATATGCTGTTCCTGACAAGTGATGGATTCCATTCCCACTCCCTTTGTGACCGGAGCCATTCCTGAATTTGCAGGCCTCTGAAGTGCCCCTTTGTCCTGTGAGCGAGGCCGTTCTACAAATACCTCCAGTTAATTCATATTATTCATCAAAATGCGAGGTCCAGTGACCCAAACTGCTGACTTGCACCGAGTATTCCAACCTATTTGAAAGTGGATGGGGAGAGATCAGAGAACCGATGCACAAGGACACCACCAGAGTGATGCACCAGAAATATCGAGACACACCTGAGTTTTCCACCAATTGCTTCATCTTGTTTGTCAAAGGAGATACTTAACTAGTCCCAGAACTGCTACCTTGAGAGTTGGAGCCTGTCCTCCCTGAGATCATCCAGGGTGTCTCGAATGAGCACGTCAGAGCCACATTAGATGCATGATCCGTATCAGCCATACCTCGGCTAAAATTCTCGTTGCTTGACTTTGTGAGTAGCATTTGGGGCTATTATGGACACATTCATAAAATGTGGTATTCAAGCATCTGTCCTTCAGTGGTTTGTGATCACTGGAAGGTGTCTGTCCTTTGGAGGGGCTCCCGTGAGACTTTCGGGGAATCATAGCTTCAGCTGCCTGCTAGTAAGGGGCCCATGCTGGGATGGCATCTGTCACTTGTGGTGTTCGCTTCAGTCATCGACTTTTGAATTATGCGATATGAGGAGGCACACAAGATGTGAAGCAATAAAGCAAATGTATTTGAATAAATGATTTCTCTATTAGTAGGGTGTGTTTTTCTGTATTAATCTAAAATTGGATCAAGGCTCTCTTACGCCTCGGGAGAGCGAGCATTAGTTAACACAATCATATTAAAACAAACATTGGCAAAGCCACAAAGTCCTGCCTTTGCAACATGGACAAAGGCCACAGGGAATAAAACCCTATGATGTAGGTGTTTTTTTTTACCGATCCGAGTTGGATCAGTAAGAAAAAAAACAAAGGTAGCGCAAAAGTGTTTTTTCCCCTACCTAAAATAAGTGCGGTGAAGAAACATCTGGTCACAATCCTCTTCTGGGGTTTGTTTCCAGACGAGAAAACATATAAAGAAGAACATAGCTGGGTTCATGCCGACATATTATTTTATTTTGCAGTTGTATAACGCTTTCTGCCATTGTTACTGCATCCCAGCACATTATCTATCTGGGCGCCCTTTTGTGCGGATTTGGGAAGGCAATCCAAACACACTAAGGAACCCTCCTGTGGTAATGTATGTTCTTTGTTGGGTGTGGTTAATAGACAGGCTGTTCAACGTTAAATTGGCAATGGCTTGTTAAGGCAGTTTGAAAATAAAGAAAGTTCGATTTTGGAAGATCTATATGATGTTTTATGTATGTGGGTGTCTGTGTGCCAAAGGACTTTTCCTTCCATGTTTTCCATCTGATTGGGGGGCGGAGAGGGGTTAATTTTCCATTGCTTGGTTCGAGTGCGGTGTTTTATATGTAAAACTCATAAACCAGGTTGGTGTTTTATAATATGATATTGTTTTGTGTTACATGTAATTTTATGCTAGTTTATTTCTCTGTGTTTTGAGGGTTTGTGGTGTGTGACAGTACTGTTGACTTGTATGCACTTTTCTAGCTGTATGGGTTTGGAGCGGAATTGTGCACCTATTGGTCAGTTGGTTCTCTCTAGTATGTGCTCTCTGAGCATGATCATTTGAAGGTGAGAAATTAACAAAAGTATGTGTTGGATTTGTTAGGTAGCGCGTGAGGATAAATCTGAAGCCCAAATGCTATATTGAAGGTGTGATGGATGCTGTGCCAAGGACTATCTATAATGTGGCTTCCTTGACAAACGTCAAACTGGCTTCAGATCTTAATGCAGCACTGAAACGGGAATTTAAAAAAAGAATGTCAACATGTAAAAGTGGATAATCTTCTCTCCATCCCCTTGGCGCTCTGGCATTAGGTGCCACACGTTTCCATTCTCTTTCCCAGTCTTTTCATTATTTATATTGAAAGGTTTGTCTTCCACGTCAAGCACACAAACATCGTGTACCGCTTTTTTCTAATGACCCTCAGCTCTATTTGAAAATGTCATCTCCCAATGACATCAAAGTAGGCGCCCAGGTTTTTACTCACAGCCTATATGGCAGCAGTTGTAATAGAGCTCAGAAAACAGAGGATTGGCAACAGACCTTGAAAGGTTCTTCTGCCTCATTTTAGTTCATTTTTGAACTTGAACATTTTTTAACTGTAAATTGTTCTTTCCCTCATCGGTTGTTTCAGCAAGGTCTGTTCTAGGCACGGGATTAGTCCCAGGCCTTTTTCTCTACAGCTGCCTTCTGCTTCAAGTTTGGTGAAACCTGCATCGCTGGTATTTTGGTTGCTGCTTCACAGTTGGCCACCCTAGTTGTATCTTGGCAACAAGGGAACTAATTACAGCCTTTTCCATGCCAGCAGTAAGTTCAGTCCTTTGATTGGACATTCTTGATAATCCTGTAGTCTAGTTTGGTATTATTGTGCATTATGCTCCCTTTATAGACCGGGCCCTGCCCTATACGATCTGAACATTGAGAGGAGCGAGAGATGCCTTTCTTTCAACCAGATCCTGTGTTTTTCTCTCTCATCCGCTTCTTCCCATAATGCGTGGATAAACATAGACCTATTTTTCCATAGGCTTTGGTTCCACTTATTGAGGTGGGAATGCAGATTAACATTCCGTCTTAAGTTGCTAGTCTGAAACTTCTTAGGCACTCGTGACAGTGACCATTACTAGATGTCTCTACCTGGGACTGCAATGCAAAGCATGATCGCCTTGTGTAGGGAGATCAAGCAATTAGCCCAACATGCAGGGTGAAAACTGCCACAGCCATTCGTTTTGTTTTTCAAAACAAACCCCTATATTGAAAAACAAAAAAGGTCACAAAGTAGGGCCAAAACAAGATGGCACCCAATTGACAAACTATTATGACTTTGGATCAACTGCTGCACCAACAGTTGATCTGAAGGGATCTCACAACAAGCCAGGCGGTCCTCTGGCGGGGCAAGTGGAAGTTATAGCCTTACTGACACTAAATCACTCCTACTGCAGGAGTGTCACCATCCCTCAAGCCATCAGGGCAATGTTTTAAGAAGAATTAAAATGTTTGATCTTTCAATGCCACCTCACAGTCTGAGGAAACAGGCATTCTGTATTTTGACACTGAAATAGATTCCTATCATTTTTAGGTCTTGGCCTGCACCAGCGCTTGCGCTGGTCTGGCCGAGAGTTTTAGTAAGCGGGTTTTGGAAGTGCGAACACTGGCTTTCGGCTGGCGACCAGCTTGAGTTGACGATGGCGTGCACGCGCAGCTGGCATCTGTTGTTTCCTATCTCTTCCTCATTTCCTCGTCATGGCTCATTAACTCTCTGGACTCTGATGTTTCAATCGCAGCAGCAGCTCACATTACCAACTGAGGGCCCTGGACTACAGTCACATGAAAAACAACAGCGATTAGCATTGAAATGCAAGCTTTTTTTGTCTAGTTAGAAATATTGCTTCGGTGGGTTGATTTCACCTTATATCGCTATTTGTTTTATATTGGGAGTCACAGCCTAATTACCAGTATTTTTGTCTCTCACTGTTTTTTTTTTTATATTTATTCGCGCAAAGCACAAAGCTATATTTAAGGTTACTTTTTCCACGTCACTTCTTCACTCTATTTAAACTCCACACCCCCCATTCTTATTGTCTCTCTCCTTCTCTCTCTCTCCCCTCTCTAATTCTCTCTCTACTTAATTAACTCTCCCCTCTCTATCTTTTTTAGCCTTTCATTCTCTCTCACCCCTTTATCTGTTTCTCTTTCAAACTCCTTCATTCACTCTCTCTCCCCTTCTTTCTCTCTCTCTCTATCCCGCTCCACTCTTTATTCTATGTACACCCTTTCTCTCTCTCTCTTTCTCTCTCACCACCCTCTCTAATTGGGCATTATATCTTCACTCTATCTCTCACTCGGCAACACCACAGCATCACTCACCGCAACCACAGCATCAATCAGAGCCAGCACAGCATCACTCAGCACCAACACAACACCACTCAGCACCACCACAGCATCACTCAGCACCACCACAGCATCTTTCAGCACCACCACAGCACCACTCGGCACCACCACACCACCACTCAACACCACCACAGCATCACTCAGCATCACTACAGCATCACTCAGCACCACCACAGCATCACAGCACCACCACAGCATCACTCAGCACCACCACAGCATCACTCAGCACGACCACAGCATCACTCAGCACCACCACAGCACCACTCAGCACCAGCACAGCATCACTCAGCACCACCACAGCACCACAACAGCACCACTCAGCACCACCACAGCACCACTCAGCACCACCACAGCATCACTCAGCATCACCACTCAGCACCACCACAGCATCACTCAGCACAGCACCACCACAGCATCACTCAGCACCACCACAGCACCACTCAGCACCACCACAGCATCACTCAGCATCACCACAGCCCCACTCAGCACCACCACAGCACAACCACAGCACCCCCACAGCATCACTCGGCACCACCACAGCATCACTAAGCACCACAACAGCATCAATAAGCACCACCACAACACCACTCAGCACCACCACAGCATTACTCAGCAGCACAACAGCATCACTCTGCACCACCACAGCATCACTCTGCACCACAACAGCATCACTCTGCACCACCACAGCATCACTCTGCACCACCACATCATCACTCTGCACAACCACAGCATCACTCAGCACAACCACAGCATCACTCAGCACCACCACAGCATCACTCAGCACCATCACAGCATCACTCAGCACCACCACAGCATCACTCAGCACCACCACAGCACCACCACAGCACCACTCAGCACCACCACAGCATCACTCAGCATCACCACAGCATCACTCAGCACCACCACAGCACCACTCAGCACCACCACAGCATCACTCAGCACCACCACAGCATCACTAAGTACCACAACAGCATCACTAAGCACCACCACAGCATCACTCAGCACCACCACAGCATCACTCAGCACCACCACAGCATCACTCAGCACTACCACAGCATCACTCAGCATCACCACAGCATCACTCAGCACCACCACACCACCACTCAGCACCACCACAGCACCACCACAGCATCACTCAGCACCACCACAGCACCACAGCACCACCACAGCATCACTCAGCACCACCACAGCACCACTCAGCACCACCACAGCATCACTCAGCATCACCACAGCCCCACTCAGCACCACCACACCACCACTCAGCACCACTAAGCACCACAACAGCATCACTAAGCACCACCACAACACCACTCAGCACCACCACAGCATCACTCAGCAGCACCACAGCATCACAGCACCACCACAGCATCACAGCACCACCACAGCACCACTCAGCACCACCACAGCATCACTCAGCATCACCACAGCACCACCACACCACCACTCAGCACCACCACAGCACCACCCCAGCATCACTCAGCACCACCACAGCATCACTCAGCACCACCACAGCATCACTCAGCACCACCACAGCACCACCTCAGCATCACTAAGCACCACCTCAACACCACTCATCACCACCACAGCATCACTAAGCACCACCTCAACATCACTCAACACCACCTCAGCATCACTAAGCACCACCTCAACATTAGAATAGGCAGGAAGAAGTTGCCAACATTGCAACGACAAAATAAACGACAAGACCTTTCTTATGTTTATTCTTTTTAATTGGGTCATTCAGTTGTACATAATGTCGTCTTAGTTATATATAAAGTAACAAAAATGCTTATGTCTTTTTTATTATAACTTTTCAACATGCTGCACAGCAGCCACAATGCTCTTAAAAACATTGGCAAAACCAATAGCTCTGCCTAAACACTTATAAGGCCCCAAAGGCGAGACCTATTGGCTAATAGGTCTCGCCTTTGGGACCGTATATGTGTTTAACCAGGTGTCAGTTATGCAGCACAATTGTTGCATGGCTAAACACTTATAAGGTCCCAAAGGCGAGACCTATTGGCTATGCCAATGCTTGTTTGATTATTGATCATAATATGCTATGCTATTTTTAGCTGATGCACCTATATTATGTGTTACACCCACTCTCGTAACATGTAACTTTCATCTATTGTGTATTCTCCCTATTTGTGGCTTTATTTGTTTCCATGTTATATATATTCTCCCTTTTGTGACCCATAGCAGGCAATTTAGCCTCTTGTGAAGCTCTCTTTGATGCTCCAGATCCATCCTGCACTCATAATAAATTCTACTTATGGGCCTCATTATGAGTTGGGTGGATAATTCCGACCTCTGCGTAAACCCCTGTTTACGTACAGGTTGGAATTACGAGTTGTTAGGTATTGAACCCATCCGATAATTATCAGATGATTTAAATAATTCAACCTTCATTACATTTCTGCAGGTCAAACCTTCCAAAATTTCTCATGGAAAACCATACGGTATTTAGTGTATTATGCGGATTTTGGTGCGTTAAACACCAAAATCCATATGTTATTCCCCAACAACTCGTAATAGGTGGTATTTACCGCACTTGATAAATAACATACCCCATTATTTTGTTATTTATCATGTACGATAGATACCACCTATACCTGCAATCAGAGCCTATGTGTTGTGTCGTATGAACATCCTGCAATAACTCGTCTCAAAATAAGAGATGCCATATATGCATCTGTGATTTTGTTATGTTATGTTATGTTAACTGAAGTTTGAATAGCGCGTAATCACCAGCAGGTCTCTTAGCACTTTGAGAAGACCAAAGTCCACCAGCAATTGCCGATAAACACTTGGCGGATGATTTAGACTGCGTCCAGAGCCTCCCTAAACAGAAGAATCTTGAGTTGCTTCCTAAAAGGGAGGAGTGCGGATTCTTTACGAAGGTTCTCAGGCAGTTGATTCCAAAGTTGGGGAATTAAGACAGAGAAAGCTCTGCCACCTTTGGATGCGGTTTTGACCCGTGAGTAGGCCAAGAGGCCTGCCTCGGACGACCGAAGTGTACGTCCCGGCGCATAGTTCCCTAGGCGCTCCTTGATATAGACTGGGGCCTGGCCATGGATGGCTTTGTGGGCAATGCAAAGGCCCTTGAACTTTGCTTTCTGTTTGATAGGGAGCCAGTGCAACTTACACAGCAAAGGGGTAGCATGAGCCCTTCTAGGGAGCCTGAAGATCAGACCAGCTGCGTCATTCAAGGTCACCTGTAGCTTGCTGATGAGTTTCTCAGGGAGGCCGATGTATAAAGCATTGCCGTAGTCCAATCTAGACATGATCGTGGCCGACACGATCATCTGTAAAGTGGCAGGTGAGAGAAGGGGGGCAAGTTTCCGCTACTGTCTCATTAAACCCGTACAGGTGCCGACCACAGAAACTACTTGATTGGCCATAGAGAGATTGGCATCAATCTTGATGCCCAAACTTTTTACGACAGGAACTGGCGTAGGGGAGGTGCCAAGCTCTTGTGGCCAGAAGAGGTCATTTCAGGGGTTGTTTTTAGAAGAGATGACAAGGACCTCAGTTTTATCTGGGTTGACTTTTAGCGAGTTTGCTGTCATCCAGTTCACTGTGTATCTGAGGATGTTTTGCACATGAGTATGGGCTTGAGGGGAATTCTCGATCTGGAGAATAAGTTAGGTATCATTCGCGTAGTTAAAGACTTGACAGTCCATGCGGGCCAGAGCGGCCACCAGTGGCTGGAGATACATGTTGAAGAGAAGTGGGGACAGTGCTGAGCCCTGGGGGACGCCACATGTGAGGGCACCACTGTTCGATACCTGCTCACCCAGTTGGACCCTTTGGGACCTCCCTGACAGAAAGGACTGAAGCCACTGGTGTGCCAACCCACGAATGCCCACGTCAGCAATCCGGGCCAGAAGCTGTGCATGATTGACCGTATCGAACGCCGCTGACAGATCTAACAGAATCAGGGCGCTCGGTTTTTTGTTGTCGGCCATAACTCTAAGCTCGTCGAGCACAGACAACATCACCAGTTCAGTACTATGGTGGGCCCTGAAACCGGCCTGCCGCACCTGAAGTAGCTGGTGTTCCTCCATGAAAGATGAGAGTATTTTGAGGACATGTTGTTCCACTACTTTCGCCAGAAAAGGAAGCTGGGAAATGGGCCTATAGTTTTTAAGATTGGCCACATCTGCCCCTGGTTTCTTCAGCAGGGGAATAACCCTGGCTTCCTTCAGGCTGGAGGGCAAGTAACCTCTCCAGGGAATGATTAAGTAGAGAAAGGATCTCCCTCTCTAGCCCGGGAAGGGCCATTCGAAAAATTCTCGGAGGACAGGGGTCTGCTGGGGAGCCTGAATTGACGCGATTCATCAGGCGTGACAGGGAGGCTAGGTCTAGATTAGGAAAGGAGGTGCCAGGGGGCGCTGGTTGATTGGAGTGTTGTCAATCTCGACTAGAATGTCCCTGACTTTAAGAAGAAAGAAGGCCTGAAATTTGTTGGAGTCCGCCGGCTCGGGTGCAGGTTTCTGTTCTGACTTCTGGCTGAGTTCTTTTAAAATTCTAAACGTTTCCCTCTGTTTGTTTGTAGCGACTGTAATTCTTGCCTCATAATATTCAGCCTTTCTGAATATAATGGCCTTTTTATATAAGGCTAGCATGGTTTTATAACTTGCAAGCGCGCCTGGGTGGTATGATTTGCGCCATAGCCTCTCGGATTGGCGGAGGATTTGCTTCCTTCCCCTCAGGTCGTCATTGAACCAGGGGCCCCCTTGCCCTTATCTCTGACTCTTTCCTTCCGGGCAGGTGCCACCTGATCTATGGCCCCTCTTAAGTTACAAATAAGGGCCTCACTCTCCTGGTCGAGTTTAAGCGCAACCTTCTGCAGTAGTCCCAGTCGACTTTACTAATGCGTTTGGTCTCTGCCATTTTCACTGAACACTTGATCATAAATGACTGAACTTATTTCTAGATACACAGTGCTCTGATCAATGGTCACAATCCTTCACTGCTTTCCACCAATGTCAGTCAGTTCTCCAGGGCCTACATGAGGGGTTGCGCTTTTTATCCTGCATGACATTTATACCACAGACTTTACCATGCAGATAAGTGATGCTAATGGATTTTTACCTTTACCCCATATTCTTTACCACGCTCTCTGTTCTGGCCTGTCAGATTATTTCCAGGAAAAGATTCAGAATATATATTCTGCATTTTCCTTAAAGGCTCAACCCCCCTCTCGCTTGCATATTTCAACCCAGGATTCTCTCAGTACCTTGACAGAATTCTGCCCGTTGTCAACCGAGGATTCACTCAAGGAGCTGACCAAGTGCAAGTCGGGCTCCCCTGGAGATCCTTTCTCTGCACGGTTTTTCAGATTGTTGGCCCCCTGGCTAAATCCGATACTGAACCAGATTTGGAATTCTTCCATGAAATCTGGTACTTATCCAGCAGCTTGGAAACAAGCATTCTTGTTGCCTTTATTAAAGAAACCTGAGGCCGACCCAGCGGAGCTCAAGAATTTTAGACCTATCTCTTCATTGCCAGGGCTGGCAAAAATTCTGGAGAAGGAAGTCCAGAAGCAATTGGCAGAATTCTTAGAAACCAATGGACACCTGCATGACTCACAATCAGGTTTTAGAGTTGGGTACAGCACGGAGTCCACGCTTCTCAAAGTCTCTGAAACTGTGCGTGAGTCGGTGGACCAGGGCGCTTCAGCGATGCTGGTACTTTTAGACCTGTCCACAGCTTTTGATACGGTTGCCCACCTGATTTTTCTCAGGAGAATGATACAAGTGGGAGTGCGGGGAAAAGCTCTGTCCTGGCTACAGTCGTTCGTGGAGAAGCAGGTGTTTTTGCGTCCTTTTGTCTCTTCTCAGAAACCTCTTGTTTGCGGGATGCCTCAGGGTTCTACGCTGAGCCTACTGATATCCAATGTCTACCATGCCCCATTGGCTACCCTTGTTGAGTCATGGGGTGTGAGGGTGGTTTCCTATGCTGACGATACACAACTGATGTTCTCTTTTAAAGAACACTTGGTGGCAGCTGTTCACAACTTTAAAGAATGCCTGAAAAACACCTCGGTATGAATGAATGAGAACTGTCTAAAACTTAATGCCGAGAAGACGGAAGTCTTGTTTTTCAGTCAGACTTCACCCCACCGTCAAATCAGTGGTGGCCTGCAGAGCTGGATCCACCACCTATCCCGGTGGATTCAACCAGAAATCTGGGAATCAAGCTGGACAAAGGCCTCTCTTTCAAGACGCAGGTACTTCATGTTTCGTCCGTGTGCTTTTGGAAATTAAGAGCCATCAGGAAATTTTTACATTCCCTGCCGGACGATTGCAGGAAGACTACGGTCCATGCTTTGGTGACCTCACAGCTGGACTATGCCAGCAGCCTGTATCTGGGTGTACCGGCACATCTCGCCGCAGGCTTCAGATGATTCAGGATGCTGCAGCTAGACTGAACCGGCAGGTTCCCCTCCAGCATCACATCTCCCCTCCTCTGCGGCAACTCCACTGGCTTCCTGTCATCAGGAGGATTGAGTTTAAGTCTCTGATTTTGGCTTTCAGAGCCACCAGAAACTGGGGCCCTGTCTATCTCAGGTAGAGACGGGACCTGAGATCAAACCACCTGCGACACCTGCGGGTTCCAGGCTTTCTTAAAGCCAGGCAAGGTGGCACATCCTTCTTGGTCAAAACAGCAAAATTATGGAATGCTATGCTTGCCCACCTTCCCCTATGGAATCGGAACAGGTTTTCAGGAAAGCGCTAACAACATGGCTTTTTAGTCAGTCGACCCCCTCCTAATCCGCTACCAGCGCCGGGA
This sequence comes from Calotriton arnoldi, assembly GCA_963921515.1. Taxonomy (NCBI): domain Eukaryota; kingdom Metazoa; phylum Chordata; class Amphibia; order Caudata; family Salamandridae; genus Calotriton; species Calotriton arnoldi. The sequence goes on along the minus strand of CAWUFW010001772.1, from coordinate 1,767,258 downwards.
CACCTCGTCTGAGGTAGCCACATGCTCTAGAAGCTACATTTATTATTATTATTATTATTATTACTTTTAGGTAAGTATTTATTTTAAATAACATCATTTTAATGTTATTATAAACAAAAAAGGGGCAAATGTGCGAGTAGAAGTAAGGGGTAAGTGTGATTTTAGGTTTACAGTGTGGGTAGAGGTAAATGGATGTAAGGATAAATTTAGGGGTAAGCGGTCTGTAGAAAAGGGAGGCAAGGCTGATTTTAGGGTTAAGGGGTGGGTAGAGGTAAATGGAGGCAAGGTTAAATTTAGGGTTAAGGTGTGGATAAAAGTAAAAGTGGAAAGGGTTTGTTAGGGTTCAGGTGTGGGCAGAGGTAAAGAAAGGTAAGAGTTTTTTGTATCAAAAAAGGAGGGTTTTTTGAGTTACCCCTAAAGCAGACCCAAAAAAAAGGGGGAGTTTCACGGTTCCATAGGAAATGGATTTTTGGTTTGTTAATAACTTTGGCACAATTTGACGAATTTTCAAGAAACTGTTAAAAAAAAGTGTATCTACCTCAGCTCCTTCCTGGAAAGTTTCAGGGTAATCCGTCAAGTGGGGGCCAGGAAAAAGGTGGGGGCCCAAAACATGTTTTCGACATACAGTTTTCCATTCGAAAACTAGACATTAACAGCTGAATGGTATTACATCAAATTTTCAATGGTGACTACAGCTGACGCTCGCAGACTCTGCAACAAACGACTGAAAACACTCCTGCGGTTCTACATGGAAACTAAAAATGCAGGTTGCGTACGGGTTCTTACTTTCAATGGTGACTACAGCTGACACTTGCAGACTCCGCAACAATGTTGGGAGACTGTTTTTTCATTTCTTGTTTCTTGTTTGTGTAGCTTCCTCGCCTTTCAGAAATAAGCTTTTGGCTACGAAGATACGCTCGGCACACATAGCAGGTACTCGAGATAAGTGGTGGAGGGCAGCATTGAGGCACTGTGTTACACATGATTCCTCACGAGTCGCGATTGCATACACTTGTGGTTTTTGACAATGGAACTACACTGAGGTCTTAGGTTACACTGTAAGGGTGTCCAATATGCACAGATATGTTTGCAGATTAATGGATATCATACATTAACTTTGTATCTATCCATGACAGAGTTTCATTTATTGCAGTTTTTGTATCTGTTCCAGCAGGTGGCCGTTAAAGGTTTAACTAATCTTCATCTGAGAATTCCCCTGACAAAGGGTTTTCTTAAACCCGAAATCCATTGGGCAGTCAAAGAAGAACAAGAGAAAGTTGTTCTGTTATTTTGAATCATGTATATATGTATATGTTTGGAGAATGTAATGTAACATTGGTGGGTTCATGTATATCATGACAATACTATACATACGTTACATATAAAAGTTTGATCAAATTCTTTGGATAATTGTGTTATAAGTTTCTTTCAAATAATTCTGATAAAAATCAAAAGTTGTATTAGAACCCCAGTGGTCTTAGAGTAGTGCGCTTTGTGAAAAGTGTGCATGCCTTTGCACACCAGGCTTTGCATTTCATGTACTTGGATATCGGCAGGTCCTTGCTCAAAGCAGCACACATTGATTACATTGATAATTTGTAGGTTTCAGTATTTCATATAGTATATAACATTGGTGTGCAGGTTGAATCTTCTTCATGTGAGATTACATCAAATTTGGCAGAAAGTTAGATCTTGGTACAGAAAGCGTGCTTTTTGTGAGTTGGTGTACATCCGTACAATTGATTTGAGAAATTAAGGCTCAAATATTTCACAGGGCGAAGGATCCATGGAGCCAACAGATCTCAAGTTCAATATGATTGACTGCCACCACATCAGCAAAGATGTGGCTGTAGCCATTTTAGGACACGGGGACACAGTCCACTGACGTAAATAGACAAAAAAACATATAGTGGGGCCGGGTAGCGATACCCTGCTGCTCTGGGCCTGGTGGTGGGGTCCCAGAGCAAACAAGGGACCCCTCAGGCCCAAAAACATTTTTTTTATTGGTACAGTGGATCCACAGAGGATCCGCGGTGCTGATAAAAAAACTCATTATAGCAAAATGGGGTAACCCAATCAAAGTCCTTGGACCTGGGTATCGAATAGTACAAAAAACAAATGGTCCTGGACCTTTCTTTTCACAAGACAAACAATTTCTGGGAGAAGTTATTGCTTAGAAGGGATCACTGTCAGAATATCAAGTCAGAATATCGAGGTACAAAAATATCGACACAAAAATATCGATGTCAAGAATATCGAAGTCCTATCTACATAATGGTAAGTACAAAAATATCGAAAAAAATATCGTTGTCAAAAATATCGTAGTTAAAAATATCGTTTTTTAATGTTTAAAAAAAAATCTAAAATAAAGTAAATAATACATATAATTAAAAGAAAAATAGTTAAAATTATTTTAAAATGTTTAAAATTATAACTAATACATATAATGTAAAAATAAATTAAACATATATATGTATAAAATATAATATATGTACTTACTTAATAATATTTATACATAAATATTTTAATAACTTATAAATTGTTAAAAAACATATTAAATATTATAAATACATATATATACACATACACCAATAATATAAATAAAAATATATATAACAAATTAAAAAATTTGAATATTTTTAATCTTCATAAAATACATTATACACTACATTAACTAAAACAGTAGAGAAAATATTGGATAGCGGAGAGGATAAAATTACTATTTCTACTCCAGAGAGTGCAACAGTAGGGAAAGTGTTGGATAGTGTAGGGGTAAAAATTACTATTCCCACTCCAGTGAGTCAACAGTAGGGAAAGTGTTGGATAGCGTAGGGGTAAAAATTACTATTCCCACTCCAGTGAGTGCAACAGTAGCGAAAGTGTTGGATAGCGAAGGGGTAAAAATTACTATTCCCACTCCAGTGAGTGCAACAGTAGGGAAAGTGTTGGATAGCGTAGGGGTAAAAGTTACTATTCCTACTCCAGTGAGTGCAACCGTAGGAAAAGTGTTGGATAGCGTAGGGGTAAAAATTACTATTCCCACTCCAAAGAGTGCAACAGTAGGGAAAGTGTTGGATAGCGTAGGGGTAAAAATTACTATTCCCACTCCAGAGAGTGCAACAGTAGGGAAAGTGTTGGATAGCGTAGGGGTAAAAATTACTATTCCCACTCCAGCGAGTGCAACAGTAGGGAAAGTGTTGGATAGCGAAGGGGTAAAAATTACTATTCCCACTCCAGAGAGTGCAACAGTAGGGAAAGTGTTGGATAGCGTAGGGGTAAAAATTACTATTCCCACTCCAGAGAGTGCAACAGTAGGGAAAGTGTTGGATAGCGTAGGGGTAAAAACTACTATTCCCACTCCAGAGAGTGCAACAGTAGGGAAAGTGTTGGATAGCGAAGGGGTAAAAATTACTATTCCCACTCCAGTGAGTGCAACAGTAGGGAAAGTGTTGGATAGCGTAGGGGTAAAAATTACTATTCTCACTCCAGAGAGTGCAACAGTAGGGAAAGTGTTGGATAGCGTAGGGGTAAAAATTACTATTCCCACTCCAGAGAGTGCAACAGTAGGGAAAGTGTTGGATAGCGTAGGGGTAAAAATTACTATTCCCACTCCAGAGAGTGCAACAGTAGGGAAAGTGTTGGATAGCGAAGGGGTTAAAATTACTATTCCCACTCCAGAGAGAGCAACAGTAGGGAAAGTGTTGGATAGCGTAGTGGTAAAAATTACTATTCCCACTCCACAGAGTGCAACAGTAGGGAAAGTGTTGGATAGCGAAGAGGTTAAAATTACTATTCCCACTCCAGAGAGTGCAACAGTAGGGAAAGTGTTGGATAGCGTAGGGGTAAAAATTACTATTCTCACTCCAGAGAGTGCAACAGTAGGGAAAGTGTTGGATAGCAGAGGGTTAAAATGAACATACTTATCAATTAAATATTTTTTAAATTAAATAACCAATTAATAATTAATAATAAATGATTTATAAATAATAACAAAAAAATTAATAATTACTTCATTATAATTAAATTACTTCCCACTCTATTCCCCTATAAACCCACAACTCACTCCTAAAAAAATAACACAATTAATATAATTATCAATTAATCAATTAATAAAAATTAATTACCAATTAATAATTAAATAACAATTAATTAATTATCAATACCAATAAATACAAATGAATAATTACTTTATTAAAATTAAATTACTTCCACCCTAATCCCCTATAAACCCACAACCCGCTCCTAAAAAAATAACACAATTAATATAATTATCAATTAATAAATTAATAAAAATTAATTAACAATTAATAATTAATTAACAATAAATTATTGATCAATACCAATAAATAAAAATTAATTATTACTTTATTATAATTAAATACTTCCAACCCTATTCCCCTATAAACCCACAACCCGCTACGGAATAAAAACACAAAATTTAATTAAAAATAATTAATATTTTCTAAAAATTATTATTAAATTTACTATAATTAAATTACTACCCACCCTATTCCCCTATAAACCCACAACCCGCTACAGAACTAAAACGCAAAATTTACTTTTACAAACATTAATAACTTCTAAAAATGTAATACATATATTTTTAAAAAAATACAATACTTAACAAAAAATATAGAACACATAGATTTAAAATACATACTAAAATACATAACACTAATATAAACATCGATATTATTAACAACGATATTTTTACAAACGATATTACTGACTTCGATATTACCAAAAACGATATTTCTTACCTTCATGTCGATATTCTGGTCACCGATATTCTGGATGTCCATATTCAGTCCCTTCGATATGTCCAACTCGATATTTTTGTACTCCGAAAATAAAAACTCGATATTATGTCTGTGCACCGCTTAGAAGTGACTTAGTGCATGCATACAGTCAGCACAAGGTTTAATAAATCCAATTAAATAAATCTTCTTTGATGTGCAAACAACCTAAAAACATACTTTTCATCTCCTGATTGTTTCAAAAACCCATATATTTATTATTCACAAGATCATTTCAACAGATGGGTAGACACTCTACCATACTCATAACTTGAGAAGAAGGAGGTAGCTCCACGGGAAGGTGCATGGAAAAAGTGCTCAATTGTGAAGTGAAGAAGGAAGAAGGAAAGGGAAAAGATTCCAAAAGAAATTTAAAAAAATACATTTCTCAAAATATTCTAAATTTGACTGATAACAAAAATCAGTCGAATTAGGCCTGTCCAACATGAATCAATATGCAACAAATTAATTTAATTTGGTTTGTGACTGAACAGGGAGGTATCATCTGTAGCGAGGGCGGGGAGGAGGAGACGCGTGGTACAGGCCTGCTAAGGGATGAGCGTCGACATTTCGACCCGGCTTAAGGGCATAGAGAGTAATTGTAGCCTCGGCCGGCGGGTCTTCCTCAGGACAAAGGACAGGGGAGCAAGCTATTCGCGGTGTATGTAGATCTGGGCTCTCAGTGTAGCCCCACAGGCCAGGCCCTGCACCCAACACCTCTCCGTACATGGTAATGGACATCTTACTTTGCATTAAAAAAAACTGAGAAATTAATTGAAAAAAACAGAGACTAAAGTGGAGTTATAGTTAGAAACTGTAACAATACACTGGAAAAAAAAGGTTAAAGGGACGTTATAGTTAGGTGAAACTGTGAGTTAAAACATATTGTTTTAAATGAACAAAACAACTGAAATATATCAAGCAACTATAACTCATGCCCTGAAGCAACTATAACTTGTGCTTTCACCTTGCACTGCTAATTACCAGCCATATTAGATCACTCATGACATCTTGTTAGAAATGGGGGTCTCTAGTTGGCAGTAGCTTGCACTTGTCCAAGAAGGGACCCTTCCTTCTAGTCAGGCTGAATAAAGTGCACACCTAAGTTTGCCTGTGCTCACCCTTTGGTAGCTTGGCACAGAGAAGACAGACTAAACTACAGAGGCAATCTGTAAAGCATTTGTATATAGCTCACAGTAGCACAGCAAAAACACCACAAATGGACACCACACCAGTTTAGAAAAATAAAGTATCTTTATCTAAACAAAATAAGACCAAAACGACAAAAATCCAACATACAGATATCAAACTATGACTTTTAAAAGATCAAAACAGTTCTGTCCATAGGAAACTATGGATGCAGCACTTTCAAAACAAAGTACCTGAGATGTGTCAAAATCACAAACAAAAACAGCCGCAGGGAAGGTGATGCGTTGGTTCCTTACATGCAGGGAAGGTGATGCGTCGGTTCCTTACTGGAGAGGAGATGATGCGTCGGTTTCTTACTGTGTGGGGAGGTGATGCATCGGTTTCCTACTGCAGCCCTAGCGTTGTTGTGGATTTGGCGCACAGGTGTGCTGCATGGGAAATCCGGAAGCATTGGAGGCAATACGGTGATGGCGGGCCAGGTGCTGCATTGGTTTCTCTAGCTGCCGACCGGCGATGTGTTGATTCTTCTTGCTGCTCAGCAGGGCCTGCGTTAGAGTCAGTGAGGTGATCTTCGATATCAGAGATCGGTGCACAGGACTCAGCGTGCGTCGATTTCTTGGGTCGCTGGCAGGTGCTGCGTCGATTTTTTGGGCGCACCAGGCTGTCGGGAATTTCTCCTGCATGGCGGTGCCACGTCGTAAAATTCAGCCGCACGGAGGGCGAAGTTTCGATTTCCTTCAGATCTTTAGTTCTTGGCAGCTTCCTGTAGCAGGAACAACATCGAATGCCCCAGAACTGGAATAGGCACCTCCAGGCAGGTCAGAACTCCCAGCAGTGGAGTTCCAGGAAGCTGTGAGTTAAGTCTTTGTGGCCCGGATACTTCAGAACAGGAGGCAAGCACACACAAGCCCTTTGAGAATGTTCTCAAGCAGGTTTCAAAGCAAAGTCCAGTCTTTGTTCTCTCCTTAGCAGAAGCAGCAACTGCAGGCCAGGCCAACAAAGCAAAACTCAGCAAAGGGGTAGTACGCCTCCACACAGCTCTTCAGCTCTTCTTCCTTGGCAGCGCTTCCTCTTGATTCTATAAGAATCTAAAGTTCTGGGTTTTTAGGTCTAATACTTATACCCCATTTTCTCTTTGTAGTCTTTGTTGCAAGAGTCTCTGAGCTCAGTAAAACCAGTTCTGTCCTCCCTGGTCCAGCTTCACTACAGGAGGTGGAGACAGCATTGTGCAGAGTAGACACAGCCTATTCAGGTGTTAATGAAAACTTCTCCCACCACTCTAAATGCAGGAAGGTCTATTCAGCCTGGATATGGGTCACCCAGGAAAGGCAGGACACACCTCAACCCACCTGGTGACTGTCTAGAGTGAATGCACATCGACAGCTCCTGTCACTCCAAAACTAGAGAGTGAATTCACAAACAGGCAGAGGCACACAGATTGGTAAAGCAAGAAAATGCCCACTTGCGCGCGCATGGTATTGCCACAGGGACCATCTCCTATCACCCAGCACCAAACGTGCCAACACACGCATCCCCTTTGTTTCCACCTACTGCCCATCCAGCAATAAAGTCAGTAAAATAATTAAAAAGAACTGGCCTGTTCTCCGTACACAATATATATTCCAGGAACCACCCTTATTCTCCTATGAAAGGGGTAACAACTTATCTGTCCAACTACTAAGGGCTGTTACTTCGCCCGACAGTAACAAAAACACCACGTCCATTACCTCATTATGGGGTCTACCACCCATACTTGTACATTACAAATGCCAAACTTGCGCAGTCTGCGCCCTTACTATCAATACCAAAGAATTCACAGTCAAGGACTGCACTTACCAACTTAAACAATTCTCCAATTGCCGCAACACTAATGTCATTTATGCCATCCGGTGCCCCTGCGATCTGCTATACATTGGTCAAACCACCCAAATGATCAAACAGCGTATCACACAACACAAGAGTCCCATCACATGCAAAATCGAGACTGCTCCCCTAGTCGCACATTACATGGAGAAAAAACATTCAGAGACTGATTTGGGTTGGCATTGACATCCACTGAAGTTAGTTTCTCCTTACACTCCCTAACACTTCTCTCACTCAAGTCCGAATAAAACCTATTTGTATATAACTCTTGTACATATCATTTCCCTCATCCGTGTATACATATATGTATGATTCTTTTCCTTCCCCAGCATAACAGAAGCTAGCACAAGATTTGTATGGTGTACTGTACCTTACATTTTTGTCCAATTATAGCTATAACCTGTCTTAATTTTCATTAGTACGTGAGGTGGTAAAATGCAGTACCGATATTTGTATAACTTTATTAATGTTCTTGCCTCTACATAAAATTGAAAGTTTACCATTTCACACTTTTGCTGCAAATGTTTTATCCACATAACTTATTGCAAATCCTTCAGTGCTTTTTATCCTGTCTATCCAGACAATCTGTTTTTCTATATGTTCCACATTGTCTGGACTTCTTCTGTCTTCCAAGCCCCTTTCCTTTCTTCCCCTGGGGGTACCGTATAGTGCCGACACCCTGCCTATCCCCGCCAGCCTAGTCTTTCTCCTTGATCCCACGCCTACTCCTCCGTGTGACTACGTCTCTCGGACGCTTGCTCGCACCACCAGATTGCGACCGTCAACTCGGCACACGGTGCAATCAAATTGTCCTCCGGGCCCAGACATTTGCTGGGCACCTTCCTTGGATTGATTCCCTTCAACCTGAGTATTTGAGTCTGTACCGCTACAGATACCACACAGATCTGTTCCGCCAAAGGTAATTACTTATTCACCTACTAGGATCCCCCTCTCGTACATGCGGTGGATGCACCCCATGGCTCACATCACTGCCTCTCTTTTTACTCCTCAGCTGATACCCCGGCTCGCCATTCCATCACACACCTCAGATTCACCCGTGTTTACCCTGAATTCTTGTTTTGCCTCATAAGCGACCGCAGGTCATTACCCTAACACGCATTCCTTGCGTTCTACACAGACCTCATGTGTCCCACGCTGTAAGCTTTCAAATCTATCGCTAGCACTATTGCTTAAGGGTTGGAATTCCTCTTATTCCTTGGGACCATACCTTCATTATGAAATTTCCTTCCCCCACAGACCATGTACGGATGCCTTCCCCTTGACTTGATTCACTCTAATCATACAGGCTCCTCGCAACCTTCACAGGTAGCCCTTACTCCTTTTCATTGACCTTTCTGCCATCCACTGGTACCTCCCGGATCTTACCTCTCACTTTTCTCCTCTTAACCCCGTATACAGGACATACCTTATCCATGTTACCCGGTCCTGATGATGACCTGAAATTGTACAGGTCGAAACGCCATCGACCTTCCAGTGCATTTGTGGGCGTTACTCTGGTTTCCTTAAGCACCTGAATGTGTTTTTGATAAATTATCTGCTGACTGTTTTCGTGACTATCAACTAATTTGTTTCTTGAGCCTTTTCTCGCTGTTTCTTCACCTTTGTCACATGTCACTTGCGCCATTCACCCTCTTCACGAGCATGTATGTGCACACCTACAATTGGGTTACCTATGCATATAATGTAATGTAGTGCTGATATAACTACTTTCATTCTAAATAGACTAGTTTCTTTTCACTACTTATTGTGGTCTCCCTTATTACCCTCTCTCTCACATTGAATTGTTTTTCTAATGTACCTGTCTTGTAGTTTAGTTCCTATTTCCCTAATAGGCTCTGCGCATTGGAATAATATACCCTATAGGTTTGACATAGGACTGAGGTCAGTATGTCCCTATCGAGTATATTAAACTTAATTTACTTTGTACCAGCTAACTCAGAGGCCACTAGAAACTCCTTGTAAACAAGAAGGGAGTAGTATCTGGCAAACGCATAAACATGACAACTTTGTTTCCCTTTAGAATCGGAACACTCCAGAATCGTGGAAACAAGAGATAACAGTTTCACTCAGCTAATCGTGCATGCTTAGTTTCTTCAGAGTTACATAGAAATAATAGACGGGCGTTTCAATAAAAGGATTTATTGAACAGTCTTGTTTCTCATGTAAGAGATATGAGCTGTTACAATCGTAAGACAGTATGCGAGATATATGATGTACAGCATAAGCAGTAGAAAGAAATAATACTGCGTTAGCATTATCTTTTAGCTATGACACATATGTTCATATACATAAATAACATAAGCTAAAAATGCGAGTACTCATAAGATGCTTCTCTAACTAGTTCTACCCCAGTGTACCTAACTTAAGTGTAGTGCAAGGTAAGAAGTAGGTGATGTATTCTATAGTATGGTATGCTATAATATGGTATGCTAAGTCTGGTATGCCAAGTCTAGTATGCCAAGAGTCCCTCTAGATTCTAGTCAGCTCCATACCTTGAGAATGAGAGAGGTGGGAATCTCTTTCCGGGTCTCGAACTCTAACACCCCGCGTAGGGAGTCAGAACACTGGAAGCTGGATTCTCTGCGAGCAGGGATGACAGCGTCTCTTGTCAGTGCGTCAGGCCGGGACACGGGCTCCTCTAAAGTCGAGGTCTCCTCCTACTTGCTTGGGCAAGGGAAGGTATATTTATACCCGGTAGGTGCCTTGGAATGTTAGCATTGACGTAAAGTCAGGCTTAAGGAATAGCGGTTCATGCATAATAAATGAGTTCTTGGAGAAATCAATAATCCTGTGCTAGGGGAACTCCCAAGAGCTTAAGGGTCTGGTTTCTAAGAACTCGTTGTGACGTTGGGGTGGACGGATGTAGGTGACCATGCCTGTATTTGGATAGCATGGCTAATGCCTAAATAAGGACTGGGATCTTATGCCTATATAAGGGCAATGCGAATTGTGCCTATATAAGGGCATGTATCAGGAAAACCTATATACGGACACCTAAAGCAGAATACAACACCCACTCCACTTTCGAATGAACGATAGTACTAAATGCTAAACATTAAATGCTAAACATTAAACTGAGTACCACATGTTGCTAAAATCATTTCTAAAAGCATATTAAAAGAAGTTTTAAAAAAACTGTTGCTAAACATGTAATGCAATAGGTACTGTACATTTTAAAGCATTTTTCATTCTAAGCATATATCGGAAATAAAATGCAACATGAATGAATAAACAGAAATATATACATATGACGAAATGGTTGACAAGTTTTCAAAAATCAAAGCCATTTCATAAGGTGACAATGTGTCCCTGGAAGTATTCAAAGAAGTCCGTTCTATATGAATAGTTCTACTGTAAGCAGATTGAATTGCCATGTATTTTCAAAAATAGAGAGAGAAAAAAAAGTCAATTTTTAGGAAGAGTTCCAAGTTTTGTTTTGTTTTGGAAAATGGAGGCCAAATTCATTGCTTCCCCGGTACACTGTAAGCCGAATCAAAGTCAGTGTATGGGTCTGGTGTAAACATGAAATCATCTATTCCTGTAGACAAAAGATCGTCTACCGATGTCGGTGACAGTTGGAACACCTCGTTTAGAAGGTTAACTGCACAGAGATGTGAAGCATCGCCCTCAGCATAGGATGCTGCAGCAATGTTCGCGTCCGTTGTTACCTGTGTGCCTGTTGATCCATCTCGTACCTCAGCAGGAAGCGTCTGTGAGATCTCAACGAATGCCGTCATCAGTATTGGTAGCCTCTGGGGACAACACAGAGCATGGGCCGTTATCGGGTCCAGCAGAGTATCGATATCCGTTGGCATGACTGATGGGAGTGTTAGACAGATGTCTAGCACGCATTCTTTACCGCAAAGCAGGCAGCGTAGAACAGGTAAGATGCAATCTTGCCAGATTGGTCTAAATGACAGAAAACATGTTGTATTAAGTTCCCGTAAACGAGGTATGCCCAAAAGTTGCACTATGCGCTCACGGTACTTCCGTTCTAGGAGAGCTTTCTCCAAATTGCTGGGAGTGACGCCGGTTGATAGGCTTGCCATAGCGTAGTAGTAGGAATAAAAACAGGATTCCTGCAACGAGTGCTAGAATTAATGGCACACCGCAAAACACCGAATGTGCGAAGTTTGGAATGATTCCGAGGACTGCCTGAAAAGGTGTTAACAGTCCTGAACAGATGGTCTTAAATACATGTACAATCCCGCTCGTATCAGACATGTTTAAGATATGTCCCATCATTTCTACGAAATGTATAGGGCAGTTTGTACGAATTAGAGCCTGTATCTCAGCCGAAGTCCTTGCAATTTGTAGATCATAGATTTCTTTAGCCGAGGTCAAAGGCATGGTTTGTTGCAAAAGCATGGCTTTCATTCTGCTTAAAGTATCAAAACTTATAAAAGAAACATTCAATGAAGGCCATAGAGGCGACTCCTGACTGTGTCTATTGGGGGAACAATACTTGCATACAACAAGTAACCCTGGAGCCAACCGTTACCAGATATGGGATTCCTGGCAACATGCCACAGCAACTCTGATCATTCAACATGAGGTAACTCCCGTTAGAAAGTTGGCCAAACGTTGGATTAATCACAGTAACCAGTGTACCCTGCAGGTGGCAGGACAAGTTTGCCACAGAACCATTACAAGCCCTGTGTAAAGAAATGTCCTGACATATGAGTGAACCGCTCAGTGCATTTTCACAGTGTGTACCGCTTAGAAACACTTCACGATCCCCACTCCAACATCTGTATTCGTAAGGTAAATCCAAGGATGTCTTAATGTATTCTTTACCCAACCTTTCATATTTGCCTGCTTGCATTTGTTTGAGGCAACACTGAAAATGAAAAGTAGTGACAGGCAGTGTTATTTTGCCATAGATAAGCCATTCTGTAGCTGGTTTTTCTGCTACCGTAAATAGTAATTTTTCCAGTTTTTCAATGCTCAGCACTGTATACTTTGCTCCCCTTTGTGCCAGTTCGATCTGTTTATCCGTTAGATTGTATTCTGAAAACAGAGACGACGTGTTGATAAAATGCCAAGGCACATAGCCTGCAAGCAAGGATTGCAGCGTCCAGCCTAATAACGTAATAGAAAGTAACTGAGATTGGCCTTGTTGTAACATGGCTAAATCTTGTTCCAGTATGTCAATAGCAGAGGATACAATGTTGTCCAGTGAATACATTCTGGATGACAAAGTTGTTAACCCATTGTCAACCACAGTGAGAGATTTCTCTAAGTTAATACGATCAAGCTCACATATTCTTTCTGCGGCCTCTGCCTGTGAAACCTTCCATATTTCATTATAAGCAGCATAAATGCCGGCATATATGAAACGTTTTTGACGTGGTTTTCTTGGTCCTAGCAAGAAATCCCTAAGGTCTGCGTCTTCTTTAAATAAAGATAAGTGTTGTTTCACATCCTCGAGTGTAGATTTTTATAACCAGTCGAGGCACAATTGTCCTACACTGTATGTTGTTACTACCCCAGGATGTTGTCGTTGAACATAACGTGGGTCTGGCCTATGGATAGTAAAGCCCTGTATTCTCTTCAGGAATCTTTCTTTACAGATGTTTGTGTCTGTGGGCCAGAGCAACCATTTTTCCAAACAGGATCTGATCTGTTGTTTTGTAGTATTGTGTCTACTGTGACCGCTCCCTGTGTAGTGCTATTACTTGCAGGTGTTGGTACAGAAGGTGTGTTCATGTCTTTGATCTTGGCTAAACCAAGGCAAGGCGTTTGTTGCACAGTGTCATTCAAAAACATTATTTGCTGTGGGATGATACAGGCTCTAAACAAAGCTTTTATCCCCTGCACTTGCCAATCTTTAGAACCCCAGACAGATTTTGTGTCGATTGTGTCTTTCCAAAAGTCAAATCCTTGTCTAGACAGTTGGGTAATAAAGGCTGCAGAATAAATCTGTTTTGTATTAGTTAACATAATTTTCTGTCCTGTTTTGTTTACATTCTTATAGTAAAATGTTTCTGGAAAATATGGAAACTTATTTGCAAACGTTTTTGAACTACCGCTTGGTGGCGTAGGACAATTTTCCCATTGGTTAAACATAAACACATTTCTAGGTGTTGCAGATTTATGCAAGAAATGATGACCATAGTGGTTGTAACAATAAAGCTGTTCGTAGTCTGATGAACCCTCTAAGTATTCATTGTTAGAGAATGCAGCAGACCTTTCTAGATCAGACATCATGTTATTAACAGTCTCAAAGTCCCAATCATCAGAATAGGTACTGGAGATAATAAAGTCACTTAATGAAATTTTAAATAAATGTGGAATCTTCAAAAGTTCCGTTGGGCCGAATATGTCGAAATCGGTTTTGTCCCAAACGATACCATCCTGTATAGGAACGGCTGTGATGTTCACTGCTGACAAGTCTCTTGCTTCACGATGGGATGATTTGTGTGGTTTTAAAAGTAAGTTCACATTTTTACTTTCAGTGTCCATATGGATGTATCTGCCATTTATAAGCCCGCTAAGAGTCATAACCAAAGCTAGCCAAAGCAGAAAGAAAAATATTCCAGAAATAATCCATAGTTCAATCCATAGTGAAACCAGATAAGTCTCTTTCAGGAAATGAAAAAGGTCTTGTACTTGTTGTTTGAAAGTTTTTTGTAGGGCTGGCGTCGTTTCAGGCTCACTTGGATCCTCAGAAAATGTATCAAAGTTAATGAAGTAGCCAGAAGCAGTTCGGTCAATTGTTGGAATTGCATCAGGATTCGTCGGAATCGCTGGAACCAGTTGATCACGTGTTATATTGGTGTAGACAGGTGTATCTGGACGAACTGTTACTTGAGTTTCAAGAGGGATGAGTTCCATAGCATTGCTGCTTAGTCCTTCATTTCTTACTGCTGAATTCTCGATGGTTATGAGTCTTTCAGTCTGAACCTCTTGGATAGTAGCGAGAGGAGTGCGTCTGCTACTAGGTCGGAGACCACGAGGCCTACTACTTAGTATTGGCCACTTACTGTGGTTTGATGAGGTCGATTGACACAAATCTTTTCTCCTTTTTTTGAGCAAGGGGCGGCAGAAGTACTGTTCTTGTTCCGTGGATGACTAGGACAGTTACTGGTTGTCTGTATGAAGGTCCAAATTCCTTCTTGTCTGCAATCTTCTCTCTGACTAGATCCCCAACTTTTGGGATCCAGACAGGCCTTGCTGGGACTGCCGGTTTTTCCCCAGTGGTGGTTGGCTTCAGGAACACGTTGCTTTGTTTCGATCTTAGTTCATTTAGATCCTGTAAAACAGCCAAACGATCTTTGATATCAAAGGGTTTATTTTCCACCACTGTGCCTTTACATTCGAGATCAAGAACCCATATTCTTGTCCCAAATAGGACCTCATATGGAGTGACCCCCCCTAGAGAACTTCTTGGCAAAGTATTTAATGAGCGTTGGACCCCATAAAGATGTTTGACCCACCCATCACCCGAACCTAATACTCTAGCTGTTATAGACTGCTTTATGTCCCGGTTTTTCCTTTCCACAACAGAATTTCCCTCAGGATGAAACGGAGAGGAGTACCGCAATGCTACGCCCAAACTCGCCATGGCTTCTTTGTAAGCCCGAGAGCTAAACACAGGGCCCTGGTCAGAATGTAGTGTGCCAATTGCGTATGTGGCGATAAAGACTCGCAAATCTTTTATAACAGTTCGAGCGTCAGCCGAGCGCTGAGGCCACATCCATAGGAACCTTGACTTAGTATTTGTGGGATTGCATTTGTCATAAAGGACGCCTGCGCGTAGATAGTCTAATGCTGTCTAACAATGGTGTCTGCACTGGGCAAGCTACCTTGTAGCATGGTGCCTGGTGGCGTTCTGCCCTAGTCTGTCTATTGCAGTCTCTGCAGTCATTGATGAAGATGTGAATCTGTGTATTCATTCCAGGCCAACAGTACATCTCTTTTAATGTTAATATTGTTTTAGAGATCCCTTGATGTGACAGACCCTCCCCCAGATGTGCTTCATAAATCAAAGCTGCTCTAAGTTCCATGTTTGGTATTACCCTATCCCCCACTCCAAGGATTCGAGCAAAAGGAACGTTGTTTGCATCAATTACATAAGAGTACTTGAGTGGAATTTTTTTGGGTAACGCTGCACCACTGCCTTTGCTTGAAGCATTGACAGCCAACAATATCTCACTGTCTATTCTCGTTTTTGAACAAGTGATCGCAGCTACGGAAGCCGTCTGAACAGCCCCCTTTGCGGCTTCATCAGCCAATGAATTCCCTGCAACGTGAACGCCATCACGTTGATGACTCAGCGTGTGTATCACGTGAGCTTTTGGTAGTTCGTCTCTCAACTGAACTACTTGTTCCCAAAGCGTTTTATGCTTTATTGTGCCACCTTTTGCATCTTTGAATCTGTCTTTAAGCCAACTCTGTATATATTCATTATATGACTGAACACAGTAAAAGGAATCGCACACTATAAGTGTGGGGAATTTGCGATCTGTAATTTCAAGTGCCAGTTTGAATGCTTGTAGTTCAGCTCGCTGAGCTGTACAATCTCCTAGAGATTGAGTTTTAGTGACCATTGGTCTGAAGTTACCATCTTGCATGTGACCTTTAACGATTGCGAACGCTGCACTGTAAGCTTGCTTACTCCCTGTAGCGGGTTGTGCTGATCCGTCAGTATAAATTATAAATTCGTACTGATCGAGAGGCAAAATTTCAGTGGGCAGAGGACATTCATGTTCATATTGCAGGAACGCTTAGGTTTTTAAATCAGGATCAAAAACATATTCAACATCTGTAGCAGCAAGAGAATTAACCCATTGTATCCATCTAGGATGTAAAGCTTTTGCATTTGGAATGCTCGCTTTTGTAATCGCCTCTAAGGCTGGTACTGGAGTTGCGACAATAATGCGTTTCCTTTGGGCTAGAGCTCTTTCTTTTGCTACAGCGGTTTGAACTGCTGTCAGTATTTTTTCTGTTGAAGTGAAGCGCATTTCTGCTTGTGTATACAAATGTGATTTGTATGCTATTGGTACTTTTTCATCCTCATTAAATGTTAAATAGGTGAATCCGCATTGACCCGAAATTATTCGGATCACTAAATTGTGTTTATTTACACGTGTTTGTAAGTGATTTGTTGCTAACATGTTAGCTTGGAGTGAACATAGGATTTCTGTGTGTTCCTGTGTCCAATGTTTTGTTGAAAAATCAGGTTTGATTAATTCGTAGAGAGGTTTAACCCTTTCTGCGTAATTTAGAATGTAAGTTCTTCCAAAATTTAGGAAACCCAAGATGGATTGTAAATTTTTCAGTGTTTTTGGAGGTTGGAGCAGCGTGCACTTTTCTAAAAGTTAGCTGCCAGGCTCTTGCCTTCACTTGAAAGCTCATATCCTAGGAAAAGGACATTGAGAAGGGCAATTCTGGATTTTTTAAAGTTGAATTTATAGCCTTCAGAGGCGAAGCCCAATATAATGGTACTCACCCTATTCAAGTGCCTATCTAGGTCATCGTCTGTCAGATAGATGTCATCGACATATGACAATGCCTCATTATCATAAATTTGTAGTAACTCTGTTACCCTTGCTGAGAATAACCCCAGGCTGTTTTTGAACCCTTGTGGGAGTCTACACAATTGACACTGGGTCCCCATTATTGATAAAGCTGTTAAGTACCTGCTTTCAGGTGCTATGTTTTGACAAAAGAAACCATTTGAAATGTCCAATGTGGTTTTATATTTTTTACGCACAATGTTATTCATTAATGCTGTACTATGTGCATTTTGCACTGCAAATGTTTTGGAACAAGTGTTCAAGTGTCTGTAATCCAAAACTAGACGATATGTATTGTCTGGTTTGGATACAGGAAACAAAGGATTGTTCATTGAGGAGGTGCATGTTTCAATCACCCCTTGGTATTCAAGTTGATCTAAGATCTCCCTGACCTGATTTTTAGCTTCTTGCTTTATTGGGTACTGCCTTTGTGCAGTAGGTTGATTTTTAGCTGTATTTTGTGGTGAGGTGAGTCCTCATTCCATCCTACATGATTTTTATATAATGCTGGGGCCTGGGCAACTGCCCATTTCCTGGCATAAGTGTATTTTAGGTGAATTGGAATATGGTTGGAGAAGGCTGGCATAATGATGTCCTCGCCATGTGGGCACTCCCTGACAAAGTTTGGTGGCCAGTCCTTTTCTGCTAGAAGTATATCATAACCCCTTGAAAGTTTCTCCCAAAAGAGTGTTTTCACTTTTCTTGGTATGTCTCCCTCCATTCGGAGTGTTATTTCATATAACTTTTGTGGAGTACTAACTCTGGTGTCTACAGTCTCTACTGTGATGTACTCATTCAAGTCCACTATCTCCAGAAGTTCCTTCAGGTTCTGGCGAGCTATTGTTACTTCTGCTGCAATGTCCAGCATTGTCTGAGCCCATTCTCCGTTCTTGAACTGTGTTCTCAGTATTCTCGGCATGTCTGATCTTCAAACCTGCTACCTTCTTTTTTGTGAATTGAGGTTTTGATTTATTTTTCTGAACGTGTTTATCGTCTTTGGATTTCACGCGATCTTCTTTGTGATCTGACCGTCCTCTTCTTTCTGATGTCTGGAACGAAATCTGAAAGATACGAGAGGAACGTGTATCAGTATCTTAATACCTGTCAGGTTTTCTTAAATTATCCCTATTCCTGAGGTTATACCTCCTTTCAGAGGACTCCTTTTGAGGAGACCTACCTCGGGATTGAGAACGTGTCTCGTTTGAATTTTGTTTATTAGTTTCCCACTTCTTTTTAGAAGATGTAGGATTTTGTTTAATAGAGTCCTTCTCAGGACTTTCAGATAGTTTTGGCTTCAAAGGTTTTCCACCCAAACTATCTCTGCCTAATTCTGCATAAGATTGTTCTATTATTCTGGGTAGTTCATGTTGATGTTCTGTTACATCAAATTCCCTTAAGCGTTGGCGCATCGCCACTGATGCTGCCTCTCCTTTAATATTAGATAATATTATTGTTGAGACCTGGTCGAAGTTTTTCAGTAATTTCATACCTAAATTCAGAGCAGGTTCTGCCCCGTATTCATTTTGAATTTGTTTCAGGACATCTGGTATTACTGCAATTGACGGAGCACCATGTGTTTTAGTATAGATGGCAGCAAAGACTGTGTCCCAAGTGGTGCAGTCTTCCAGTTGTGGTGTGATCCCCATTGGTAAACAGATTGTTAAGATTCTGTGTTTCTCATAAGGGCTAGTATTTGGAAATACTGCTTCAATTTGAGATATTTTTTGAGCTATCCAGAATGGAATTTGTTCACGTTTTGTGGGCATTTTACCCATGACTGCGTGTAAAGTCTGTGGAGTAATTTTTAGTATATTCCCCTGTTGAGGGGTCTGATTTGGAATTGTTATAGGTGGTTGGACTGTGAAAGTCCGCATGACATATTGGACTAATTGTCTGTAAATGTTTATCAACTCTTGTAGTTGAGTAAGTAATTCTTCGTCTGACATTTCTTCGATGTCAGGATGAGGTGTGTAGCCGGCTAGAATCCGCCATGTTGCTCCTGGTCTACCTAGTGGACCGAGCCTGGTAATGTTTTTGTGATGTTTTAGGGCGCCTTTAAACCAGAGATCATGCTCCTGGTATGTGAGTGGAATTTCAATATCCTCGAAAGGAATATATTCCTCTGGTGGTTCATCTTCTTTAAAGAAGTGAAACATTTTTGTTACTGGATTTGATTCTGGGAATACTATCCATGAATAGAATGCCTCTGTCTGAAAGGATTCGTGTGCCTCTATCACGAAAACTGCTCTACCACCTCTTGGTGTTAGGCCGTGTTTTATAAGTTTTAGAGTGATGGCTCTTCTTAAGTTTGGATGGATGTTTATAACACCCTCATCGGTTTCATTTAAACCTGTAAAATTAAAAGCTGTTACGAATGGGTCAGCCGCAGCTACACCGTTCTCGGTGTTAGTATCCCCGTTCAGGGACATTGTTTTTTGAAAAATGTAGAACAAGTTTCAAGGAAACAAAGATAAGGTGCACAATATTTTGGAACACTGTATCCTTCAACGTTGAACAAACCATACAGCTAATATATAGGATTTTTGTCCTATTCAGCTTTGGCGGATACTTAACCCTACCCACTCCAGACGTCTTATGGAGAATGTGAGTAGGGGTCTCTGAGAAAAGCACGACTGAGTTACTCAGTATCTAGCGTTAAATTAGTGCCTTGCCCCACGTTGGACGCCATGTAGTGTAGTTCCTATTTCCCTAATAGGCTCTGCGCATTGGAATAATATACCCTATAGGTTTAACATAGGACTGAGGTCAGTATATCCCTATTGAGTATATTAAACCTAATTTACTTTGTACCAGCTAATTCAGAGGCCACTAGAAACTCCTTGCAAACAAGAAGGGAGTAGTTTCTGGCAACCGCATAAACATGACAACTTTGTTTCCCTTTAGAATCGGAACACTCTCAGGATCGTGGAAACAACAGATAACAGTTTCACTTATGCTTAGTTTCTTCAGAGTTACATAGAAATAATAGACGGGCGTTTCAATAAAAGGATTTATTGAACAGTCTTGTTTCTCGTGTAAGAGATATGAGCTGTTACAATCGTAAGACAGTATGCGAGATATATGATGTACAGTGTAAGCAGTAGAAAGAAATAATACTGCGTTAGCATTATCTTTTAGCTATGACACATATATTCATATACATAAATAACATAAGCTAAAAATGCGAGTACTCATAGGATGCTTCTCTAACTAGTTCTACCCCAGTGTACTTAACCTAAGTGTAGTGCAAGGTACGAAGTAGGTGATGTATTCTATAGTATGGTATGCTATAGTATGGTATGCTAAGTCTGGTATGCCAAGTCTAGTATGCCAAGTCTAGTATGCCAAGTCTAGTATGCCAAGAGTCCCTCTAGGTTCTAGTCAGCTCCATACCTTGAGAATGAAAGAGGTGGGAATCTCTTTCCGGGTCTCGAACTCTAACACCCCGCGTAGGGAGTCAGAACACTGGAAGCTGGATTCTCTGCGAGCAGGGATGACAGCGTCTCTTGTCAGTGCGTCAGGCCGGGACACGGGCTCCTCTAAAGTCGAGGTCTCCTCCTACTTGCTTGGGCAAGGGAAGGTATATTTATATCCGGTAGGTGCCTTGGAATGTTAGCATTGACGTAAAGTCAGGCAGAGGAAGACGTCAGGAATGAACCCTTAAGGAATAGCGGTTCATGCATAATAAATGAGTTCTTGGAGAAATCAATAATCCTGTGCTAGGGGAACTCCCAAGAGCTTAAGGGTCTGGTTTCTAAGAACTCGTTGTGACGTTGGGGTGGACGGATTTAGGTGACCATGCCTGTATTTGGACAGCATGGCTAATGCCTAAATAAGGACTGGGATCTTATGCCTATATAAGGGCAATGCGAATTGTGCCTATATAAGGGAATGTATCAGGAAAACCTATATACGGACACCTAAAGCGGAATACAACAGTCTAACTTAATGATTACCGGTTGAGACATTGTTATTTTGTTAAACACTTTCTAAAAGTGGCATTTTCAAACACGCAATTAAAAAACGACCTTCACTAAAAGGTGTGTATTAAATGCTGAGTTCAGTGAGCCTAAATTCAATTTCTCTATCTTGTCCCAATGGAAAATTACACTTGTAAGATGTTACAAGACAGTTCCTATGTTAACCAATGGGACAGACAGCCTTTCAATAGTGAAAAACGAAATACACAGTATTTCAATATCAGGACTTGTAAAACACACCAGCACATGTCCTACCTTTCACATACACTACACTCTGCCCATGGGGGTACCTTGAGCCTACCTGAAGGGTGCCCTACATGTAAGAAGAGGGAAGGTTAGGGCCTGGCAAGTGGGTGCACTTGCCTGGTCGACATGGCAGTTTAAAAACTGTGCATGCAGACACTGCAGTGGCAGGTCTGAGACACATTTACAGGGCTATTCCTGTGGGTGGCACAACCAGTGCTGCAAGCCCACTAGTAGCATTTGATTTGCAGGCTCAGGCAGACGTAGTCCACTTTACTAGGGAATTACCAGTAAATAAAATATGCCAATCATGGCTAACTAATCAGAATCACAATATACACAGAGAGCATATGCACTTTAGCACTGATCAGCAGTGGTAAAGTGTCCTGAGTCCTATAGCCAACAAAAACAGGGTCAGAAAAATAGGAGGCAAAAGGCAAAAAGTTTGGGTTAAACCTGCAAAAAGGGCCAGGTGTAACACATTTTTATTACATCAATGATAACATCAATGCAACATCTGAAATGACATCATTGATGACAAAACTGTGCATGGGAGGGTGCAAGTTATAGTTACTTTAGTCCACTGTCAATGGAAAACTTGAATTATGATACTGCTGTGAGTTCACTGTATTGCGAAGTGCCTCCTTTGTAGGGATTGACTTTCAGGGTATAGCAAAGTTGAACTGTAAAGGCTTGCTCTTGAAGAGTGATATGTGGGAAAATGACTAGAATCATTGGAAGCTAAACAACCCCTCAGCAACAGTTTAATGGTGGGACGTTGCACCTATCTAGGACCACACCCAATAAGTGCCATTGACGCTGTGCATATAAAACATCTGATACAAGAGGTTTGAGAGCTATAATTAACAGGCTGTAATACCAGGAGACTAAGCACAAAGTCACCTGTATGCCAAGATCTGATCATACAGGCCTCCTACTATCCACCACCATCCTCACTTTTTCTCCTCTGAGAAGACCTTAGGGAGCACCCCAGTTCAACAATCAGAGTATCATCTCCTATCAAGTATCACATTTCACTGCACTGTCCCGAACCTAGGTGAGGAGGACAGAAGCTAGGTGAGAAGAATGAGCATAATAGTACAGATCTGACAGTTTTAGGAGAACTTAAATTCATTGTGACCATGAATCATGTCAAGATTTTCCAGCTTCTAAATTGTCTATGGAGCTTCCCTGTAATTCTTCCCTGTGGTGCTTACACCTCGCCATTAGCTAACTATAAACATGCATCACCACCATCTTAATCCACCCTCTTCTCCATGCTTGAGCAGGGACTGTGTTCAGTACCACTGATCTCTTTGAGTAGATGACACTGCATGCTCATATGTAGATACATCTCCTGCCTCAGACCTTGACTGGTGTTGGAGAGCAAAGGAAGTGGAAAATTGAGGGCCCTTCCCGATGAAGGAGCGTCATTGCCATGGCATCACAAGAGGTGAAGGTGTAGGCTAGAGGTATGCTCAAGAGTTACATGAGGACATATAACATGAGTCCATCAAGGGGAATATGTGATTTGTAGTTAATTGCAGGGTACTGTATTCAGTCACGGTTTAAGTGCAAATGAGATACACAGTGGAGATCCCACTTGCAAGGCCCTGAAGACAGACTGCATTTGTCACTACAGAAACAGGGGAGAGGCTCGCACCACACATAGGTGATTAGTTGAATCCCCTGGCAACGGAGCTAAGACCCTGGGTGCAGGGTTGCACTAGGGAAGAGCACTTGGTGAGGATTTTAGGTGGAGGGAGCAACACAATAGGGAGTTGTTAAATGGGGTCATGCCTGATTGCTTGTATTTTTTTGTTTTGTTTCTTTTGATTAAAATGTTGTGCTTTTGCATGGTTTCAACAGCTCTCACTTGTTAGATTACACCATAGATAGAGCTTAATTGCCTTATAGACTCACCTGTTGTGCTGACTCTATTAATTCATACAGCGAAGTAGATTTTGCAGAGACAATGGCCAGGCTCATAAGCCTTAGTCTGGACTTAGTAATAGCATCATTAAATAGGAATCATTATTAAAAAATAATTTTGTTATTTCTGAAAGCTTTTAACAGTTCTTTGCACAATTCTGATAGCAACTGTCCATGGCAAATCTGAAACAATGATCTAAGGTGTTTTTTTTTCCTTTTTGGCTCCACGTCTGGAATCCAATAATAAAATATTAAACATAAACATATTTTGCATTTATTCATCCATTATAAATAATATTTCAAAATATATATATATATATATATATATATATATATATATATATATATATATGTATTTTTTGGGATACTAAAAATGTAAATCATTTTAATAAAACAAAACACTACAGAAAAAGTAGTTAAAAATTAAATATTTTAAAAAGTTATAATTTGAAATTAAATATAAACAAAATAACTATGACATTCCACTGTAAAGTCTTATGAAGTAGCCTAACTCCATTTCAAATCTATCAAAAAATAAACTTGTAAAGAACTATACAAAAATACTATTCTCACTAAAATCCTACAACAAATAGCAAAAATGCATACATTGGGTGGGGTGAAACTGTACTGTTCGAACTCTAATCTAACGAACCTTAGGGAAAGTGCATAAATTGGGTTATACCGGTCAAAGGCTGTTGTTCCATAAGGAGCTGAGGCTACATATTAAAATGTCTATTTTCTCCTTGTTCAGTTTCAACGAGCTTTTACACACCCAGGTTTGGGTAGCAACAAGGCAGGGCCGAAGAACTGCTCTTCAGTAGGATGATTGAAGTGAAAAAGAAACAGTGTGGTAGGTGACAGTTCCTCCCCCTTCATCAAGTCAGATGTGGCCCATACTGCCAGTTACTATTCCCCTTTGTCTCACTGTCTGGGAGCACTACACAAAGACCAACTGCCAGCTACAAATAGTCATGTGACCCAGGATCCAGGCTTCAGGCACCAAATGGTGGGGGCTGCCAACTTCCTAAAAGTGGCATTTTTAGAATTGTGACTTAAAATCCAATTTTAACATTAAAGAGGTTTTTAAATTAAAAAGTTTTAACTAGCAAACTCAATATTTTTACCTGCTCTCAATTGAAAATTACCATTTATTAAATGCAATAAGTTAATCCAATGTTATCCTATGGGAGAGGTAGGCCTTGTAGTAGTGAAAAACTAATTTAAGAGTTTTTCACTATCAGGACATGTAAAACTTAAATGTATATGTCCAACTTTTTAAATACACTACACCCTGCCCTATGGGCTGTTTAGGGCCTACTTTAGGGGTGACTTATATGCATTAGAAAATAATGTTTTTAGAAAGATGGCATTTTCCTGCCCTTTGCCTATTGGTGCCTGCAGCCTGTCTTAGGCTACATAACTGACAGTTAGACTTTGTGAATTCCTCCCAGAAAGTTGCACTGTACAGGAAGTAGGTGTGCCTAAATGGGTTGTCTGCTGGCAGGATGGGGGGTTTGAGCAGGGCACAGCCCCACTTGCAAGGGATTAGGCTGTGATATGCCTTCTCACAAAGGGCATGTCACCACTGTATTGTTCCTGCAGCCAGCTTGGAGCCTAGGCAGGTGAGTCAATAAACTCCAAGCACTTCAAAGAGAAACCTCTAGAAACGTCTCCTAACTTCAAAGAAGGCATCACATATGGAAATAGGACCCTCATACCCACTCTTCAGTTTACTTTCTGGACCTGCACAAGGACTCTCAGAGGACTGCTCTGCTGCCTGAATCTGCCTTGAACCCTCAGAGGCCTGCCCAGCTGCTTGAGCCCTCATTCTTCACTTGAACACAGAACTACCTGACTCCAAAGGGCTAGTTTGCTGGCCTCCTATTCAGTACCACACGGGCATAACAGGCCCCCACCATCTCAAACCCACACATGGACCCAGCCTGAGTGAGTCCTAACCCACAAAGTGGCGCCCCTCTAGTCCTGGAGCCTTGGTGGTGCAGCAAGGTACCCAGATAGCCAAAATCCAAAACTTGGGAATTTTTGGCTAACTGCTCTGAGAACCCAGGGGAGACCGGGACACATCTGTTTCGCCCAAGGTGCATCGCTGGTCAGCCTAACTTTGTGGTAGCCCACGCTGGATTCTTCTCCACAGCAGCAAATCTTGTACAGCGGTCCTTCGCCAAAGGGGTATCTGGCCTCCTGGAACTCATGTCAGCTAGAAACACTTGCCTTGTCCCACTGGAGATTTTCGACTTCCGAAAAAGTGCCACGTTTCTAATGTATAATTCTTCACAATAACTTCCACCAGTGGCTCCCCAACGATAACGCTCCCTCCTCGGACACCGCCTGCAGCCTTACGCCACTTAACTTTACCTTCTCAGAACTTTTTCTTCAAAATTTCTTCTAAGTGCGAGGGTAAGCGCAGACTGGGCCCAATCCAGTTCTTGTATCTGACCCGCTTTCCATTGCGGTCAGTCATATTTTTCAACTTTGACCCAGTCTCATATGACTTGATGTTCACGGTTGGCCCTTTGATCTTTTAGGTGCTCGTTTTTGCTAAAAACTTTTAAAATGTGTAACTCCGGTTCTACTGATTGGATTTTTATCTTTTGGTGTCAAAAAATGTATTAACATCTACTCTATTTTCTAAATTGGTGTGGAATTTTTCTTGTGTTGTGTTTTCTCTATATTATTGTTGGTGTGCTGCATAAATAATTTACACATTGCCTCTAAGTTAAGCCCAACTGCTTTTTGTTCCTAGCTCCCCATTGATAAACACAGGTTAATTTAGTGACTTTTGTGGTTCACCCTGACTTGGATTGTGGCTGTTGCTTGACCACGGCTAACACTCCAGACAACCAACAACCCAATTTCTCACATATATACAAAGAGGACCACATTCATCTACTCTTTCGAAGTGCAAAATGGAAGTTTTTCTCCATTTTTAAATTTTGTAATTTATTACATTTCAGTTGTGTTTTAATTGATAACTGGGTATTTAGGTTCCAGAAAAGTTTGCTGAAATTCTTCTTGCATTTCTTTGATATAATTATCTTTTCAACTCAACAAAACAGCACTGTATTTGAGCAAGGACTTATAGACTAGACTACAGCTGCTAATTTAGCTAATTTAGAATCTCATTTACCAAGTTTATCTGTCATGAATTTATGAATGTGGAAAATCCCAAAGATAGGGCCAGACTGGCCACTTATCCTATTATGCATTTCCACGAGAGACTGGAGCCATGTGATGCCAGTGTTTGAAGGTGAACAGCTGCAGCTCCCCAATATTTACTGCAGCATGCACAGCGCGGGTTAAAAGGGAGAGAGAAAGAAAGAGAGAGAGAGAGAGAGAGAGAGAGAGAGAAATAGAAAAAAATAGAGCAACAAAGAGACAGACAGCAAACACAGCTCCGATCAGAAGGCCACTGGACAGACACACAGGCACTAGTGGGCCCAGGTGTGGGGGTTGTGTATTTTTACTCCTGCTGTCCCAGGCCCAAGCCAGCATGGATCCTGAACAGCTGGGCCAAGTGCTACTCCTTAAGTACTTGACTCTCAGTGGCAGTGCGGGACAAGCAGGCCAAGGTTTCCCCGAGGGAGGTAGGTCCAAGGTAATCTGATTTCCCAGCAAAATATGATGCAGCACACTAAATAATGCACACTAAAGCCTCTCAGTGTAAGCTCTGTAGCGCTTTCCTAGCCAGTGGCCCCAGGTTCCTCCCCCTTCCTCCTCTTACAGTTTCTGGCAGTTAACTTGAGATGACCACACAGGTGCTGCCCGCACTAGCAGTGTGCAACAGTCTAATTTTGGAGGTGAAAGTCTAGCTCACTGTGGCGCTAATATGCCGAGTTCATTCAAGTTTTAAAAGGCCTGCTGGCCCTGGACCACTCTTACTCAGCCGCAGCCTGAAGAAGTGTTCGGGACCCAGGCCACGTCTTCAGGTGCTGCGATGATGAGAGAGATGCACTGTATCTTCCCACGGTCAGTGGGAGTGAAGCGCTGAGGCGGATGCAGTTGGCAAACAGCATCTAGCAGCAGCAGATGGCTTCTCCTTCACAGTTCATGCTGGTAAGGTGATGATGCTAAGGAAAGTGGGGAACCCAATTGACCATTGGAGGCTTGGGTAAGTGAACTATTATCAGGTGAATGTGCCTATAAGGGATTTGTTTAGGCGTACTCAGTTAGACAGTTCATATGGTAATGTGTCAAGGTTCCTACCGGTAACCTGCAGTTAAACAATCTGTAATTTAATTATTGGTTACTTCCTAAAAGATCTGTAAAAGATACTAGTAACACGGGTGTGGATTCTTCAGAAAAAACATTTATGTGATGTAAATAAACAGGGTACGAGAAAA
Organism: Calotriton arnoldi; assembly: GCA_963921515.1. Lineage (NCBI taxonomy): Eukaryota > Metazoa > Chordata > Amphibia > Caudata > Salamandridae > Calotriton > Calotriton arnoldi. Next base: position 1,739,392 of record CAWUFW010001772.1, on the reverse strand, counting down.
AGCAGCACAGAAATGACCGAGGTTTACAAAAGAATTTCAAACTATTAGCACCTCAGAGTCATTAATGTGGTCATCTATTCCAAACACAAATACATAAAATAGAACAGTGAGTCTGAACAAAACAGAAAACACTTTCTACTGAAAATCAATCGAAGAGGAAATAGATGCAGTAGTCGACGTTTCGGTCTTGTAGGTGTTACATCTGTTAGACCATCTTCAGGACGACCAAATGAACTGTTATATGACCCTTTTGAACATTTATTCAGGAATGTCTAAGCATGATTAGATCTGTTTGTAAAGACTTCCTGGTTGATTGTATCGGAAACGAGCTATTGAAGAGCTCTGTCAAACAAAAGAGGATAGGCGCTACTTCTATGATTGGCCGCTGTCCCTACAGTCGTCTCACGCCGACTGTTCAGACAGCGGCGTGTTAGAGGAGTAGCGTTTTACCGTGTGTCAGACGGTAGCAGACACAACACATTAGCGGTTGCGCTCCCTTAGACGCCGACTGTTTTACAGCGGTTCGTCAGAGGAGTTATATAAGAAACTAAGTTTGACTGATGAAAACTTTCTAAGAGGTCTCGACTCGAGCTTTGCAATTTGATGCCGACTGTAGGACAGCGGCCAATCATAGAAGTAGCGCCCATCCTCTTTTGTTTGACAGAGCTCTTCAATAGCTTGTTTCCGATACAATCAACCAGGAAGTCTTTACCAACAAATCTAATCATGCTTAGACATTCCTGAATGAATGTTCAAAAGGGTCATATAACAGTTCATTTGATCGTCCTGAAGATGGTCTAACGGATGGAACACCTACAAGACCGCATCTATAGTGGCGCAAGGGTTTTTCACGCAGGCGCAGGGAAACTGTTGCATCTATACAGATGCATCAGTTTCTTGTAAATCTGCCCCTATGAGGGCAGCACTTGGTGCACCCCACCCGAGGTTATGGCGCACATGCATGATCTGGGTTCGACTATTACAAAAAATCAGTACCAAGGTTCCAGATCTCAATGCAGCCGGGGCACTCAGGGAATGTCCTTCACCATGCAGGGCACTTATTTTCATCCCAACAAGTGGAAAGAAAAGGGGAAAAAGTGGGCAGTTTCAAATTGTTTTTCCAGGGCTGCTCTTGGTTTCCAGTCCAGCCTATCCATCTAATATGGTACAACTAACCTGCAGGTCTCACATTACCATAGTTGGTGTTAAGGCAGCTATTATCGCACTGCCACAAGCAGACGGAAGCAGGATGCAGCAAATTTCAGCTGGCAGAGGCACAGAGTGAGCAAAATCCCATTTTACATGTGGCTCTGAAAATTCTGACCTGCTAGTTTGTACATTGAGGGCCAGATTTATCACACTTTCACTCAACGCAACGCAGCAAGACACCTTGCTGTGCTGCGTGGAAGGGATAGGGCAAGAATGCCCCATAGTAAACATTATATGGAGCATTCCAGTTCTCTCCTTGCACTGGCGCACAATGTGTTGCTTCACGCCAACCAAGGCACCCTTGCACCGTGCAAGGGTGCTGCTTTGTAGGCAAGATTGTTTTTGTGCAGGAAGGGGCACCTTCCTGCACAAAAACAATCCTCAGAGTAATTTTCCTCTTTCTAAGTGTGTTGCAGAATACAGCACACTTAGAAAGAGGAGAAATTAAGATATTTCACCTTGTGTTGCCTCCACTGGAAAGGCATAGCATTTTGACGCATTCCCAGGTTTACCAGTGTTAGTAAATCTGAAAATGCACCAAAATCCATGTGTGGATGAGTGGGAACATCTCCCCAGGGCAGAGTAACACAAGGCAGTGACTTGTGCTGCCTTGCGTTACTCAAGATTTACCAAACAACACAGGGCCACGTAAGGTGGCAGAGCATTACTTAGTTAATCTGTGTTAGTGATTGCCTTGCCATTGCGACACCCTGCATGACACAAGGGCAATGCAATCCCTTCATAAATCTGGCCCAAAATTGCAGACCTTGGCCTGGAAAAAGTATATTTGTATTCCTATTTAGATCTTATAGAGTACTCTTTTACCCTAAGGTATCAAGGCCCCATCTAAACTATCTACATCTAAATCTACCAAGCACTGCTCAAAATGGAAAAGGGCTAGTTTTGATCTCATTGCTGAACCTCACCATGAAATTGTGTTCCTGGTGAATAGCCGGTAGGGAGACAGTTTCAAATTGTGGCAGGTGTTAATAATATTGCTCCCCTATTCCTGACTCCTTTGCTCTTAGCCATGTGTAGCAGATGATATTCAAGAGATTTCAAGGAACAGTGGAGCAAGAGCATTTAAAACAATAGGAAAAATGTGCCTGGCTCTGGTTGTTTAACTCTTTATGCACTAAGCACAAGGATTTGAAGATAATCTGTTTGATAGTGAGCCCGAGAAGCCAGAGCAGTTGTAAAATATAAGCACATATTAAGAACAGTGTGAAGTCTACTCAGAGAGCTCTCAGCTATATCCAAATCTAGCATGTTACAGTACTCAGGTGCTATGCTTACAGGGAGTAAAATGTGTGTGGCTGTGAAAAGACTTTATAGATGTTTGCCTGGCCTGCTCAATTGGACATTTAACTTAGAGTTTGCAGAGTGTCTCTTCGCTACCTATGCAAAACTCACTTGTATTCACACAGCATGGAGGAACTATGCAGAAAGAGAAAACAAGAGGTGAATGTAAAAGCTGGAAAGGAGAGGTATCAGTGATTGCTAAAGGTTGCATTCTGCGTAGATGGTCATGTTGGTAAAAAGGGCTCACAGTAAACTTCAGTATATTGATCCATCTCCATTTTGGGACTGGTGGCCAACCCATTACTGTCCTCAGGGCACTAGGCTTCATTTTTGTGAACACTTGGAACGTCTGCTCTGCAGTAGATCTTTATTATTGCATTAATTGGAGAAAGATATTATTGTCTGTCTTATCCTTTAGGAAGATTCACTGTTTCAACTTGCATTGGCTAAAATATGAGGAACATATGGGTTGGCTGAAGCAACCAGAGTCTATTACGTAATCTCACATAAAACTTGAACCAATATTTCTGTTTACTATACCAGTTATTAAATGACATGTCATAATAATAAATATGATGTATTAAAATATCTTCATAATTTCATCACACATTGATATGAGTTATTGGGAAATTAATGTCAAAGGTAGATAAGCATGTAGAACAGGTGGGTATTAAGACAGTCCTCATACCATTATGTTTTCATAAGATAGCACAATTTACTTTTGGTCTCCCATCTTTATTCTAGGAAACTACATAGTGCTATGGCCTACCATCAGCTGATTCTCTCTGGTTGGTGTTTCTCTTCCACTTTCCTTCCTCCCTGGAGTCTAGACACTCCTCAGTCTAGGACTAAGATGGGCAAGGCTTTGGAAGAAGACACGTGAATCAGCTCTGGTTATCCCTTGCATCCCCTAAACATTCTCTTCAGCATAAACAGAAGAAAGAAACACAAGCTAACTACTGCACAGTCAGATTAAATTGTGAGTCTATTTTCAGCCCCGATTTCTCAGACAAGAGAAATATTGACTGATGTGTGGGACAGGGAGATGACCAGAGCAAGGAGATTGCAGCCGAAAGGGCAGAGCAAGTATGGTTTCTGGTCAGACCTCCATGGGTGCTGGTGTAAACAAGGACTATAAATCCCAAAATGCAAAGGGTGTTAAACGATAATAAAGAACCAGAGTTTAGCGTCATCTGGTAACTTTAAAAAGGGAAATGTAAAACTGCAAGTCCCTGCAGGTATAGTGTGAAAGGCTGAAATACTGGATTACCTTAAGGCATGCTCATGACAAATAGTTCCATGGCGGTGGTGCGGCAGTGTAGAGGCAGCAATATGCTTGGCCGGACCGCCGCGGTCCTGACAAGCATATTACAAGTTTCTTGTCTGCCACAGTTTTCATGGCGGTTCCTCTTCCAAAAAAACCGTGGCGGAGAGGAAACAAAGGGGGCCCTACAGGGCCCCCTGCTGCCTCATGCCATATGGATGCACACAGGAGGGCACAACATGTGCCCCACTGTGTACATGCACACCAGTTCCTGCACGGCAAGGACTTTACAGTCCATGCTGTGCAGGAACTGTTTTTGGCACTCCCACTGGGGTGCCCATTTTCTGAGGCACCGCCGTGGGAACGAAAAAAAGCCAGCCAGACACAAGAAATACTCGTAATCTGGCAGGCAACCTGAACACGGATTTGGCTGTCCGGCAGAGGGGCGGACCCGGCAACGCACCGCCAAACTCGTAATCAGGTTCTAAGTGTTATCCCAGGGAACCTGTGTCTGATGTGATAGCTGTCAATAATTAAGCCCCACCCCTGCCAGCATACCAAAAAGCAGTGCACACTCATTAATAAAGGCATCTGCCTGGGTGCACCCAAGCCGGTCAGTGGCAGTGAGCAAATTGTATGCTTTAACATGGGCCAGGGGGGCAACAAATACAAGTGGGGCGATGCTCCTACACCCTCATAGAGGAACCACCACTGTTCATATCACGCTGCAGCATAGAGACCGTCATCTTACTCATCATAGGCAATGCCCTCTTGACCATAGTAGATGATAACTACTGCCACTTGATATTGCTGGACTTCACAGCTGCCTTGGACACAGTCGACAATTCCACCCTCATACACACCATTGAGTACACAAATGGGGTTCACTAGCAATGTCCTTACCAACTGACACCAGTTTGTTCACATGGGCATCCCTATCACATGCAGAACCCCCTAGTGTTCTATACTGTCTCCTTTCATCTTCAACCTTTACGTGGAGCTGCTTGGTGATCTACCCACAGATAACCGCATCAAGATTCACCAATATGCCGATGATACACAACTGTACTTGAAAATCTCCTCTTCTTCAGACATCCAATACCTTAAACACTGCTTGTACATTATCCTGACCTGTATGTCTAGTGCATACCTGAAACATAACCCAACCAAGACAGAATTCCTATTAATTGCCAAGAACAACATACAAGATAGAGTATAAACCTTGCTCAATCACATGAACCTTGACAGCTTTGAACCCAAACTCTCACCAAATGACAAATCGCCTGGATTCACCTTGGACACCAGCCTCTCACTCAAGAAACACATTACTAAAAAAAAAAATGTCCTGATATCAGCTCTCTCTTTGAAGACAGTCAAACACCTGAATAGTTCTAATGTCCTACTTCACGGCCTCCCAGACTCCACCCTAGCACGTCTTAGGGGCATCCTGCAATCCGCCTAATGGAGGGCCTAAAGATATATGATCACATCACCCCCGTCTTGATGCAACTCCATTGGCTCCTCTTGCTAGCCTGCACCATCTTCAGAACCAGCTGCATCATTTACAAAGTCCTTAAAACTAGCACCCACCTTATCTTGCAGGCAAGCTCCCCTTTTTTGGTAGGTCTCAGCACATGCACAACCACAACACCATCAGACTGCAGACAAAGAAGTTTAAAAAGAAAAACAATACAACAGGCCTTTTCCATCTTTGCACCTGGGATCTGCAACAACATCCCACTATCCACCAGGACCGTCCCAAGGCTGCTCCAATTTAGGGTGCAGAGACAGAATATTGAGTACAAAATATCGAGTTGCACAAATATCGAGTCATTAATATCGTGGGTCAGAAATATCGACAGCAAGAATATTGTGGTCAAGGATATCGATTTAAGGGGGGGCGTGGCTAGCCAGCCAACATGGTGGACGCGAGTCCGTGAAGCTCGAGTCGGTGATCCCCCACCTACGGTAATTTCTCCTGCCACACTAGCCATCCACATACTTGCTGGCCGGATCCTGACGGCGGAGGGGTTGCTGCGCCTGGAGTGCTGCGCCCCGAGCCCCCCCTGGCCTCCCGCCATCGTGACAGTCAGCGAGATCTGCGCGGCCCTGCCTGCTGTGAAATGGCCGCCAACGCCTGACAGGGAGATTCGGCGACGGACTGCGTGGTGAAGACGCCGAGTCCGACGGAGTACCCAGGTTCGTGTGGGGCCCATCCCGGGGGTTGGAGGGCAGCGGTGTGCGATCCGCGGTCCCGCCTGACTCCCGGCGCAACGCGGAGCCGGAGACGGGAAGAGAGGTCGCTCACGCCGCCGCCGGGTGAACCCAGACGGCGGCGACATCTGTGGAGGCCCCCGCCAACAGACGTGGCCTTCCGGGACCGGGGTGACCCAACGGCTGGGGGACCCTCCGCCGTTGGCAGCTGGCTGGACTTCGGGGAGTCGGCTCCGCGACCGCGCGGGGGGACCCCCCGGAGGATTGGCTGCAGTGGTGGGTGATTCGCGCCCCACCTGAACCCCAGTGCTGCACGGGACCAGAGACGTGCAGGGAGGACGCCCGCATTTGGGGAGGCCCCCACCAACGGACACAGTCCCCGGGCAACAGTACGGCCCAGCAATCAAGGGGCATTTCAGCGCTGGCGGCGGGCTAGGGCTGTGACTGTCTGATGCCTACCCCGCGGAGACAGTGAATCCTGACAGACAACCCAGCACCACACGCGAGAAACCTCCCGGAGCTCCTGAGGCCCAACTCCTGGTGAGTCAGGGGCCCTTCATGCGCCGCTGAGGTTGTGGGAAGCGTGAGGCCCAGGCGAGGCGGAGTCGTGGTGAACGAACGCAGCGGCTGACAAAGGCCTACGTAAAGATCCGATACGGCCTGGAACTGAGGAGGGCCGACACGCATTGCCCAGTAAAGCCAGCGACAGCGACATCGGGTGGTGGAAAGGGGGCAGACCACATACACGGACAGTGATCCAGAGGCCCCCACCGAGAGTACCCTGCTGCGCCCCGACACCTGTGTCACTCACAGTGGACACGAACACACTAGCCACGACCTGCACCCAAGACGACGTTGGTCAGCGGTCTCTGTCAACGTGGCGGTGGCCCCTACAGAGACCGATAGGTGGCTGCGGGGGCCATACTGGATGAATGCGGTGGATATTGGGAGGCTCCTGCTTGTCCACCTGGGGCCCGGCAACTAGAGAGGTGCCCACCCCCGGGGATCCTAACATTACTCGCATTGGCTGGTGGCTGCGCAAACTGACAGATCCACACTCCGGCACACGGAGACTCCGGGATCCGCCGCCTCGCCCCCTGCTAGACAATCTGAGGCGGAATACATACCTAATCCTCACAAGTCGCCCTTTGAGTCCTGGCCACATACAGCGGGGAGTGACCGCTGGGTCCCGCCCCGTCGGACTTTAATCCACGTGCGGCCACCACAGGAGTGGACTCCCCTGTCGGTACTGGCGCACTGCCCCCACTGGAGCCAGCCCGCGAATGCCCACGGCGCAACAGTTTGTAATGGGCCGGATGAGAGCCAAGACACAACAGGGTCCCTTACGCGGGAACGCCTTGGATCCCACGAGTGCAAATACTGGAGGGGCGACAGAACCTGCGACCATGGCCCTAGCAGCCAAAATGGACTCAGTACTTGCAGCAGTAGAACGGATAGGAGAAGCGCTGGAACACACCAGGACCTCCTTAGAAACTAGGATCGACAAGGTCACCTCGGACTTCACCCTCCTCCATGCAGACCACCGTAAGCTGACGGACAAAGTTACCGTGCAAGGCCAAATGTTAAATGAGCTGCAACCTGTCACGCAAAGTCATACTGCAGCGCTGCAAGATCTGATAGATCGGGTTCACGACCTGGAGGACAGAGCAGATGATGCGGAAGGCCGTTCCCGCCGCAACAACGTTCGCGTTGTGGGCCTGCCGGAAGGCGAAGAAGGAAGGCACCCGGAGCAGTTCACGGAAAGCTGGCTACGCGACCTCCTGCCCCAGGGAGCACTGTCACAGCAATTCGTGATTGAACGAGCCCACCGCATCCCGGCACAGAAACCCCAACCGGGAGCCAGACCACGGCCGTTCATCTTTAAGTTGCTCAACTATAGGGACAGGGATGCAGTCCTCCGTGAAACACGCAAGATGGACGGCCTGAAAGTGAGCGGTAACTCAGTAATGCTCTTCCCAGACTACACAGCCTGGGTACAGAGACGCAGGAGCAACTACGCGGCGGTGAAACGGCAGCTCCGCACTCTGGATCTGCCTTACTCGTTGCTGTTTCCAGCCCGGCTGCGCGTGGTTGCAAAAGAAGGGACCCGCTTCTTCGCATCACCAGAGGAGGCGTGGGACTGGCTTGAAGAGTCGGGGCTGTGGTCGGGAAGGCGACCTTCGAACTCAGAAGGTGACAACACGATGGGCAGGAGAACCCGACGACGACGACGGGGGACAATGAGAAACGCCCAACCTGGAATAACCGCCCCAAGCCCGGAGAACATTCGAAGGGAAAGACTGGAAGCCCTAGAAGCAGTCACTACTCTCGGCTCCCCACACAATCAAGAGCGACTTGACTCCCATGTACATTCCACCTCGGTAGCCAGCGGCTCCACATCGCCATCCACTGAAGAATCGGAGGACCTCAGATTGCCAGTGGTAACTCCGCAAACTGCGGATGACATTATCTGACTGGACACTGTTGCGATGGCCTGCCGCGTGGACAGCTCATGCAAGTGGACCACTGCCTGTTAGCTTCTATGCATTGGTCGCAGTTAGGGGGAAGGGTGAACCTACTACATTAGATGCACTGGGCGACTTACGGGGGGCGGAGCAGCAACAACGTACCCACCGCTGGTCAGGCCCCGCACCTCGCACCTCACCCCACGCGGCGGTCCAGGCTGCGGTCTGTGGAGGCCACGCGGGGGTATTGGTGATTCCATGGATGGCACAATACATACGTAGGAACACGGGGTATGGCCATAACAAGATATCGCTAGTACGCACACCCCAATAGGTACACCACTGACCTAGTTTACGCTACTTCAAAGTTAGAGGTTTGGACGGACATTGAGAAATGTCCGCCCCAGATGTTACACAGTTTTCTGGTTTTTCAATTATGTTTTCGGTTGCAGCACACCGACCTGACATGACCTGTTCCTGTTCCCCGCGCCACCCCGGTGCGCCCGGCCCGACCTCCCCACTGAATCTGTTCAATTAAAATGGCGCGAACCGACATAATTACGTGGAACATACGCGGCATGTACACACCCGCGCGCCGCTACTCCATATTTGCATATCTCCAAAGACACTCCGCTGCAATTGCTCTCCTGCAGGAGACACACATGACACAGCCGGAATTGGATAAGCTGCGCAGGCGCTGGAGGGGTCAATTATATGGCACGACATACTCAGCACACGCGCGCAGTACATTAATTTGGGTGAGAGCGGGCACCCCGTTCACCTGTACAGACACCGTGATAGACCCTGCGGGCAGGTACACCCTGGCACGTGGGACACTTAATGGTCAACACATCCTGTTGGGCTCTATCTATGCTCCAAACACTGACCAATCCTCATACCTAACACAACTGTCTACAACACTGGCCCCCTATGCCGGACTCCCCTGGCTGTTAGGCGGAGACTTCAATTCGGTGTTAGACGTACACCTAGATAGGTCCTTCCCACCCCTCCGAACGACTTCAGCGGTCTCAAACGCGCAAACTCTCACAGACTGGCTATCACAGTGGGCACTCTTTGATTTGTGGCGTGGTCTACACCCTAATGACCGTATCTATTCTTATTACTCCGCAGTACACGACCTTCACGTGCGACTGGATAGAGTGGTGGGCTCTCAGGCGCTAACCACGTTGATAGAGGATGCGGAATACTTAGGACGGACACACTCTGATCATAATCCCCTGAGGCTGCGGCTGAACTGGGAACCCGATCGTCCTCCAGTTCCTACCTGGCGTCTTCAATCAGTCGCACTAGAGGATCAGGAATTCCGTGCATCCCTGGGGGGGCAATTTTGGAATATTTCGAACTAAATGAAGGGACGGCGAGTAACACGTCAGTGGAATGGGAGGCCCATAAAGCGGCTATCAGGGGTCACTGCCTCGGTGCCACGTGGAACATACGCAAAAGCCTGGCGCTGTCACTTACTCGACTTGAATCGCAATTACTTCGATTCGAAAGGGAGGGCGAAGGCGATGGCCGCCATTCAGCTCGTCTGATGGATCTTCGGGCGCAACATGCGAATCTTATGGAACGTCTGCGATGCCATAATTATGCAGCCCATACGGCTCGTACTCACGCCAAAGCCGACAGGGCGGGTCGCTTGTTAGCCTGGCTAATCACACAGGAGAGTAAGCACATCCCAATCGGGGCAATACGCACGCCTGAGGGGGCCCTAGTATACACACAGCGTGAGATCCACAGGGTGATGATAGACCATTACGCACAACTGTATCGTTCCGCAGGGCGCTGCTCTGGCCCCGAACTGGATAGATTTTTCGAGACTATCCGCCTACCTACGGTACCTGAAGCCCACCAAGAGACGCTAGACGGTCCCCTTACTTTGGAGGAAATCGGGAGGCGGTCAGCTCCATGGCATCAGGGAAGGCGCCGGGGCCGGATGGCCTGCCCGCTGAATACTATAAGGCCTACCGGGAATCCTTAGTGCCCAAATTGCATGCCCTTTATTCCACAGCTCTTGACGAACACTCCCTGCCCCCTTCAATGCGCGAAGCCTACCTGGTGTCCTTACTCAAACCACACAGGGACCCCGAGAATCTGGGCTCCTACCGTCCCCTGGCACTCCTCAATGTGGACTATAAAATACTCGCCAAGGTGTTGGCGGAGCGCCTGGCGCCGGTGGTGCCTGCATTGGTCCATAATGACCAGAATGGCTTTGTACCCAAGCGCAGCACTTCATTGAATCTGCGGAGGTTCTTCAGGGTAGCGGCGGATAGTATGCGGGAGTGGCCTAGAGCGGGTTGCCTAATGCTGGACCTTGAAAAAGCCTTTGACTGTCTGGAATGGGGCTACCTCGCGGCAGTACTGTTGCGCTACGGGCTGGGCCTGGGGTTCCTCCAAATGGTCGACCTACTATACAAAAACCCTACAGTGAGGGTCAAGACGGGGTCATACATCTCTGACGCCATTTCGGTCTGTAGAGGCACCAGACAGGGGTGCCCGCTCTCGCCCCTCCTGTTTGCGCTGGCAATCGAGCCCCTGGCAGCGACACTCCGCGCGACGCTGGGAGATGGGATCCCCCTGGGGGATGCGACACATCAGGTATCACTGTACGCAGACGACCTCTTGGTCTTCGTGCGTGATGTGAGCAATATTCCAGCCCGGTTGGCACACACGCTGCGCGACTTCGCCGCACTCTCGGGCCTCAAGGTAAATGCCAGCAAGTCCTGCCTCTATGCGTTCAGCAGTGACACCCTAGACCCGGGCTACATCCTGGACGGTATGCAGGTGCAGTGGAATGCGGACACTTTCCGCTACCTAGGAATTCAGATATATCGTCAACCGGTGGATCTCATTGAGGGTAACCTGGGCCGAGCCGTAACAGCAATTAAGTCCCAAATGCGATTCTGGAGCACACTCCCACTAACAGTCACTGGTAGGGTAGCATTATCTAAGATGGTGATCCTACCCCGCCTTCTATACTACTTTGCCAACCTGCCGGTTTATGTCCCGGCAGCCTTCTTCACCGCACTCGCTCAGTCACTTCGAGACTTCCTCTGGGGCAGCTCACGTCACAGGGTAGCGCTGTCCAAGTTGTACCTGCCCACAGACCAGGGAGGCCTTGCTGCGCCATGCTTCGAGCATTACTACTTGGCAATGGATAGCCCGCTGGCTCGCTGACAGAGGCCGTGATGACACCGCATCCACAGCACCTCCCCTCCCCCTAGTTGACATCACTAAACTTTTTCATCCCACCGCAAAAGCCCGAACGCCGACACAGCTCCTCATGGTGGTGGCTTATAAATGCTACCGCCGCAGCCTATACATTACTAGAAATATGATCCCCTACGCTCCGGCCATACCACTAGAGGGCTCCCCCAGTGGGCCGGGTACGCTACACCTGCTGCGCTCATGGAGTGGCACGAAGCGGACATACAGACCCTAGGAGACTTATACCAGGACGGCGCTCTCATGACGTATGAATCCCTAATTGAGGGGGCGGGGCTGCCTCCGGGGCAATTCCTACGACACCGTTCCCTGATTGCATCGTTGACATCTAGGTGGGGAGACATGAAGGAAGAACCCAGCCAACAACTCACCATACAGTACCTTTATGTTATGGGGCGTGGTAGGCACTTGATTCGGTGGTTTGCGGCTTCCCTACGTACACATGCGGCGGCAAGTTTGGAACCACTACGCCGCAAGTGGGAGGCAGATCTGACGTGGCCACTGGAGGATAAAGAGTGGGCTAAGATTCTACAAAGTCCAACACGTATTCCCAGAAATATGAGGTTTCGCCAAATACAGCTGTTCATACTCCACAGAGCATACCTCACACCCGAGGCGATCAATAGATATTTTCACCGCACAGACACGGTTTGCCCCCGCTGCGCGGAACAGGGAGCTGGGTTAATACACATGATGTGGAGCTGCCACAAGCTCCACTCTTACTGGGAGGCGGTTCACGAGGCGCTGTGTACGTGCACAGGCCGCACCATACCCTTTGAATGGCCTGTCTCCCTGCTGCACCTCTTTCGCAGAACACCGCCCACAAAAGTCTCCTCCCGCTTTCTCGACCTGGGGCTGGTGGTGGCTAAAAGACTACTTACTAAACGGTGGAAGGCGCCGGACCCGCCACATATACGGGCATGGAAGTGTTCGCTCCTGGCATGGGCTAAAGCAGAAGGAATAGCTATTCTGAGGGAGGAAACGCTGGGACTCCGGAGGACACCTATGGCGGCAGGGTGGGATGGTCTACTACAGTCTTTGACGCAGTATGGGGGAGGCAACACAGAGGAGCCACCCGTACATAGTGGAGGCACCCTTAGGGGGAGTGATAGTTAAACCGCCAAAGATCAGTTGCGTCGCCGTGTAGGCACCTATGTACCATCAAGCGTTCAAGATATGCAATGTGGTGTTCTCTGACTAGTGATGTTTGTCTGTGGGGTGCCAGGGGTCGGGGGCAGGAAGGAGCAACGGGAACACGGAGCGGAATGAGCAATCTAAAGTCGGTCTCGGCTGCTGTTATTGGTTATAGGGGATTTACTGAGTTTCGCCCCTTTTTGTTTTAATGTTCTAATTCTAACATCTGTACACACATGTATCCTGTAACCTCTACGTAGACCCTGTACATCATACCACTACACCATGCCACCAATGCCTGATGTCATTAATTCTGTCTCGGTCCCACCGGCACCTACATTAATATTGTCCTTGTTATGTACATCAGTTTATCACCGGTCCAAGGACATGATCATTTATTACTGCCAAATGCTCCATGGTATGGTCAATGTTATATGATAAATGTTGCCTGTCTTCAAGATGTAAACCTTTAAAAACAAATAAAAACAGATTTAAAAAAAAAAAAAAAAAAATCAATAAAAACATATTTTTTTAAAAAAAAGGATATCGATTTAAGGTAAGTAATATCGATTTTAAAAATATCGAAGAGTTCAAAATCATTTGTAAAAATATAGTTGTTAATAATATCGTTTTTTATTATTATGTATGTTAGTATATATTTTATATGTATGTGATGTATGTTTTTTTGTATAAGAATTGTTTGTATTTTTAATATATGTGTTACATTTTTAGTAGTTATTAATTTTTTTTTATTTGAATTTTGCGCTTTTAGGGGCACATGCATCAAGCTAATTACCGGTCGCAAATGGGCCAATTCGCAGATTTGGCCCCTCTGCGACCGGTAATTAGCGTTTTGGGATTCATCAAGCCCAAAGCCATTCGCAAAATAGGTCATCGCAAAATTTGCAATTACCTATTTTGGGAATGCAATGCAAGAAGCATTCTCAGAATGCGATTTTGCCTTAAGGAATAGCAAATTACTGTCAACTTCAAGTTGATGGTCATTTGCAATTCTTTAGACAAAAATGCACAAAATTGCATTTTTCTAAGTGCCATGTGGCGCACACACATGCCCTTAGGGCATGTGTGTGCGCTACATGTGCACACATGCCAATTTCGGGGGTGCATCAGGGTGGCCTTTTGGCCCCCCGGCACCCTTGAAATTGCATTCGCAATTTGCGACTACCTATTTGGTAATTGCAAATTGAGAATGGTTTCTCATTCATTCCTATAGGCCTCTAGGCCCATAGGAATGAATGGGAAAGCATTCCCTAATAGCGAATCGCAATTTGCGCTTCGCTATTAGGAAATGTGTAGGAATCTCTATTTTTTTAGTGAAACCTACATGCATAGGCTATTGTGATTCCTTAATAGCGATTCCTTAATAATAGCTATTAAGGAATCGCAATTGCTTAGCTTGATGCATGTGGCAGTTAGTTCCGTAGCAGGTTGTGGGTTTATAGGGGAATAAGGTGGGAAGTAATTTAATTATATTAAATGTATTAAATATTTTTTTATTTGAATTTTGCGTTTTTAGGGGCCCATTACGATACCCGGCGTAAATAAATCCGCCAGGCATGGAAGCAGCAAAAATCCGCCCGCATACACCGTCTGAACACCGACCACGCCATTACGATTACACAAACCGAAAACCGCCATCGGCGGAAAAATCACACAAAATACCGCCCGCCATCGTCCGAGTCGGAGTCAAACCGCCCGCCACGGACGGAAACACGCCCGACAACACAAAACCGCCCGCCCTCACGGCCGACACACCGCACGTGAAATTACGATCGCACCGCCATGAGCGCGGGAAAACCACAAATATACCGCCCGCCAGCGCAAACAACGCCGATGCCAATCGACACGGCAGAAACCATGGCGCCCACGTCCCTGCACAGAAACCATCCGCTCTCAAAACCAATAGCACACAACATGGCCAATAAGTCCACACAGCAAGGCACGCACAAATAGACAAGCACAGTACACATCCCGAAAACACCCCCGGACAAACAAAAACTACAAAGGCCAGAACCCCAGACACAACACACCTGAAAACAACAGACCATGAGGACACACCCACATAGGTAAGTACAAAAGCAGCACTCCCACAGACCACAACCCCTTGCAACATTGCAAACCAGAGAGGAGAGGAGAGGACACAGTGACACAGCAAGGACAGCAGCACACCACAGAAACGCACACATCACAACCACCACCACCACCACCACCACCACCAAACACCACCAAACACCGGCACCACAAACCCCCTGCACATTACACAACACACACCGCACCAGCACCACAAACACCATGGCACCACAAAGAATGCCCAAGTTCACGCCCATGGAGCTGACGGTCATGGTCGACGAGATCATCAAGGTGCACCCACAAATCTATGGGAACATGGTCCAACACACACCACTAGCCACCAGAAACAGAATGTGGAACCGGATCGTAGACCAGGTCAATGCAGTCGGGACCCTGCCCAGGAACAGAGTCGAAATTAACAAACGGTGGAATGACGTCAAGAGCCTGGTCAAGAAGAAGGAGGGCAAAAACAGAGAGCTGGCTGCCGTCACTGGCGGAGGGAATCCCGCGCTCTTCAAGACCTTCAAAGCGTGGGAGGAGAAGGTGCGAGTCATCATACATCCCGAGATCCTCGCCGGATTAGCAGGGGGAGTGGAGGCTGGTAAGTACAAACTAATGTATACCAGCACACCGCTATGTACTCACATGCACTACCACCATGCCACAGCTCCCAGGGACAAACACCCCCATGTCCAGCACACAATACACAACACATCACACACACATGCAACAGACACCACCACACACAGCCCAAACCGAACAACTGTAAGATGCGTGGGGACATGTGTACATTCAGCCAGCCACGTAACCACCAACAGGTCCCCAAATATGCCAGAAGCGCCACAACGAGCACCCACCACACCCATGTGTCCGCCACAGCTGCACAAACCGACAAGTAACAGGTAAGTGGCAGGAACACAAAGTGCAGTGGGTGGGACGGTGGACAGCCCAAGTACAACACACACCAGGCCCCTAGTCCCACAGCACAGCAAGGAGGAGCATCCCCCACACCCCACAGCCACGTGTCAGCCACCGCAGTGCACAACGACAGCCGAAAGGCAGACATCACGGTCCACAGCAATCGGTGTCAGTGGGTGTCCAGCCACCCCACGACCCACAACACCCCCCCACCCCCACAGACCTGCAACATGGAGCACCCCCGCTTAGAGCCATGTGGCATCCAGTACAGTGCACGCACGAACAACCTGCAGGTGGGAAACTGGACAGGGCTGGATTACTGGAGGTATGAGGACCGGCACACGACCAACACATGGGACATGTCACGTAGCAGACGAAAACGCAGCACCGCCCACCGTCACGAACAAGTGAACAATGTGCACACGGACATGAACCACAGACTCACACCCCACATGACCCATCACAGACATAGCAACACCCAAGGAGCCACGTCTGCATACACAAGCCACACTGAAAATAGTACCACACGGCAGCCACTGTGCAACTCATCACACACAACCGAAACACCATTGAAGTCCTGTCCATGTAGCCCCTACTGCCTGTCAACCACACACCCCACAACTACGCCTATGTAAGACAAACAACACTAGACGCAACAGAGCGGAACAACAGAAATGCACACGAACACCACTGAACCCATCAAACACACAGACACACCATGCACATACAACATACCATCCATCCCATCCGTCAGCCCCAGTCTCATGAAAGGCATGTCATCCGCACAGCTGCCACACATACAGCAGTCACGCTAAGATACATGCCCATAACCAACCATGTGCCAGAAGTCAATGAAGCGCACGACACACTGTGAGCAACAACACACAACATGGGCCACACCCCCCCCGAGCACTGCAGTGATGCACATGGCACAGGGCAGTACGCACACCAAGGAGATGGGACAACTGCAATACGTTGGCTTTCACACACAACCATCACTCACTCATAACGATGCGTCCAATGCCATGTCCAGTAATCACAACAGACAGCAAATATGCAGGCCATGTCAAGCATGCACACACCTCAAACCATGCACTGTCATGCTGCCACAACACATGTCACGTTCGGCACCCATGGCTCACAGCATGTACCCCAAAAGCATCTTCCCTCCCAAATGCGAATCTGGGGCATGGCCCCCATGTTGCCATATGCGTTCCTAAGCGTTCCATTTGAACCCCAAAAGCATCTTCCCTCCCAAATGCGAATCTGGGGCATGGCCCCCATGTTGCCATATGCGTTCCTAAGCGTTCCATTTGAACCCCAAAAGCATCTTCCCTCCCAAATGCGAATCTGGGGCATGGCCCCCATGTTGCCATATGCGTTCCTAAGCGTTCCATTTGAACCCCAAAAGCATCTTCCCTCCCAAATGCGAATCTGGGGCATGGCCCCCATGTTGCCATATGCGTTCCTAAGCGTTCCATTTGAACCCCAAAAGCATCTTCCCTCCCAAATGCGAATCTGGGGCATGGCCCCCATGTTGCCATATGCGTTCCTAAGCGTTCCATTTGAACCCCAAAAGCATCTTCCCTCCCAAATGCGAATCTGGGGCATGGCCCCCATGTTGCCATATGCGTTCCTAAGCGTTCCATTTGAACCCCAAAAGCATCTTCCCTCCCAAATGCGAATCTGGGGCATGGCCCCCATGTTGCCATATGCGTTCCTAAGCGTTCCATTTGAACCCCAAAAGCATCTTCCCTCCCAAATGCGAATCTGGGGCATGGCCCCCATGTTGCCATATGCGTTCCTAAGCGTTCCATTTGAACCCCAAAAGCATCTTCCCTCCCAAATGCGAATCTGGGGCATGGCCCCCATGTTGCCATATGCGTTCCTAAGCGTTCCATATGAACCCCAAAAGCAAAGTACAAACCAGACCCAGGATGGGCCAGGAGCCCGCATACACCAGAGTCACAATGAGTAGGGGCACAGCAACACACCCATCGGCATGGCCAATCCGTCCCATGCCACATGTGCACAGCACACAGTCCCATTGCCAAGCACACACAACTACAAATGCCACAGCCACACACTCGCCTCCGGGAAACCCATGTACGAGAATGCACGAACTGCCAATGTCAGACGACAAATACATACTTCGCCAGGTGCAACACAATAACAAATCTCATTCTCTCCACAGGTGACGAACTGCCGGATGCTGGGGATGGAGACAGCAGCCAGCACAGCCAGCCTACAAGCCCCCAACGAGGACACACGGATGTGGAGGATCTGTCCTCCTCTTCGGACACGGACCACCAAGCAGGCCCATCTGGTGTGGCAGGGCCCAGCCGCTCCCCAGGACCCCTCCTACCCACCAACCCATCATCCAGGGCTGCTGAACAGTCCCAGCCCCCTGCTGCCACTGTCGTTGCGGCCACACCCACGGTCATTGCGGCCACACCCACGGTCATTGCGGCCACTACCACTGCCGCAACCGCCACCATCGCCGCACCGACCACCACCGCCGCCACCACCACCACCACGTCTTTGCTGGCACCAGCCCCAGCGCAGGTGGTGGCCCGGCCGACTGGATCCACCCTGGGAGCCACAGCGAGGACCGTGGTGAGCAATGTGGCTAGTGGGCAGGCCGGTGGCAGCAGGACTGGTAGGAGGAGCAGGGTCAGGGAAACGCCAGCCTCCCCTGGGAGCCATGCCCTGCCTCAAATGGCCAGAGTCCTTGGGGCCTATGAGGAGGCCCAAGAACAATGGGTCAGGTCTGCTTCAGACACGCGGGAGGTGCTGGGGGTGCTGAGGTCCATGGACGCCCGTATAGGTCAACTCGTGGACCTCATGGGCCAGCTGGTGGTGGCGGTGAGGACACGGCCAGGGATAGCAGCTCCCCCTCCGCCACCACCTGCCGGGGCGCAGGGTCGAGCAGCAGTGTCCAGTTCCCCTGCGTCCACAGCCAGTGAGCACACCTCAACCACCAGCATGTCGCAAGCAGGCACCCCCCCTCGCAAACGTGGAAGGGGCCGTCCGAAGAGGAAACAGATCTCCCGGGAGGACTTCGCACGCTCCAGTCGCAAGTGAGGCAGCCAGCCAGCCTTCCGCCAGCCTTCCTTGACCAGCCACTGCATTGACTTGCTCTACGATCCCACTCCACACAGCCAGCTGGATGGCATGTGTGTGTTGGACTATGGACATAGAACCAGTGGGTACACCCTGAGCATCACGCAGCCATGACCGACAGCTCATTGTCACTGCACGCACCACTTTTGTCATCACCTTACACACAATCACATGTCACAGTTTGGAATAAATGCACCTTTTTCACTAACTGCTGTTTGTGCCCTGTGTTTTATTTGTACGGAATACAACGGCCACCTTGGGCGGAAAGGCACCTGATGCGTGGCATGGCAATGGAATCCGGAGGAGCCTGTAGGGACCTAGGGGTGGGAGACAGAACAGGAGCACATTCAATGAGTGTGTCACACACCCATCACACAGTACATGTCAACAACTACAAGCAATGTACACACATCGCACAGAGCAATAGGGCACAATGCCACAGTCACCAACAGTGGCATACTACCCTGGCCATGGAGCGTTGACACACAGCACGTAGTGAACAAACGGCCACCCTGACACAGCACACACACACCTGCACAGATACAGCCACATCAGCCGTCGTACATGGACACTCACCGTCAAGTGAAGTAGCGGGCGATGAGCTGCTGCCGCACATTCCCAGCTTCCTCCTCTCCGCTGTCCTCCTCACTCGAGCTGTCCTGGTCTGCGGGCTGGGGCCCTGGTTGATCTCCGTCATCCACAATGAGGG
Source organism: Calotriton arnoldi (assembly GCA_963921515.1). Lineage (NCBI taxonomy): Eukaryota > Metazoa > Chordata > Amphibia > Caudata > Salamandridae > Calotriton > Calotriton arnoldi. Next base: position 1,719,720 of record CAWUFW010001772.1, on the reverse strand, counting down.
GGATCTGCTTACGAATGGCCAGATTGTGCAGCATGCAGCACGCCACCACTATCTGGCACACCTTCTGTGGGGAGTACGCCAGTGCACCCTCGGTGCGGTCCAGGCACCTGAACCTGGACTTGAGGAGGCCAAAGGTACGCTCGACCACACGTCTGGTCCTCCCATGTGCCTCATTGTATCGATCGTCTGCTGGGGTGCGAGGATTCCTCAATGGACTGAGCAGCCATGCCCCATTCGGATACGCAGAGTCACCTGGGTGTGAGGGACACAGAGAACCGTTGCTATTCCAACTGGACAGGGGACAGCATCGCACAACCAGCACGCTACACCACTCCACATACTCACCGACAATACAGCCACGATCCTGTTGCAGATTGGCCATCAGTCGTGGCAAGATGCTGTTGCGCATTATGTGTGCGTCATGTGCCGAGCCTGGAAACTTGGCACACACGTGGGTGATCACCATGTCCGCAAGGCACACCACTTGCACATTCAGGGAGTGCGTGTGCTTCCTGTTGCGGTACAGGTGCTCAGTGGCCTGTGGTGGAACAAGGCCAACATGTGTGCAGTCAATGGCTCCAACGACGTGTGGGATTCTGCCAAGGGCATAGAATGCACCCTTCACTGCCGCCAACTCACGAGCCCTGGGGAAGCGGATGTACCTGTTTCGGTACAGCATCATGGCTGCCAGTACATCCCTCAGCACCTTGCTGAATATGGGCTGGGACATCCCTCCTCCACTGCCCACCGTGTGCTGGAATGACCCAGTGGCGAAGAAATGCATGGCGGCCATCACCTTAGCCGTGGGGGTGACAGCAGTCGGATACACCCTGCGGGGACGGAGATGGGGCTCTAACATGGCACACAGTCGATGCAGGGTTGGCCTGTCCAGCCGAAACTTCCTAATAACCTCTGTATCGTCCATGTCCGCCAGCAATTGGTATGGGCGGTCAATGTTCGGTCTCCGCCTGGGGAAAATGGCAGAGGACACATGTCAAAGCAACACAACACATAGCAATTTCGCATACACATCACTGACATGACTGAGCAAGCACATGAGTCACAGCCCAGCTGTCAAGCTGGGACGGCACGGCCACAATACACTTACACAGGTCTCCCAACAATGGCAATGGCAAGTGAGACATACCACTGCCATGTGCATGCACATGGGGATCTAGGCCCCAATGACTTGCGTGGCGTGCTGATGGGGACTGACTGCATATTCGTCAAGCGGCAACGCCACGGCAACATGAGTGTCTGCTGAGCATGGAACTGCTTCCGAGGCTGGATGAGTATGGCACACGACGACGACGATGTGGGCACAGGCTGAGCGGTCAATACAAGTGGGACCTGTGGCACGAGGGGATATGAGACAGTAGTAGGTGTCAGCACTGCACCCTATGTACAGCACTGTACGGATCACACCTCCCGAAACATTGACAGGTGTCCACATTGACAGCCCCATGCCAAGACGGCTGTGTGCTTGCAGTCACACGTCACAGGTGAGAGGTTACATTGCACGTGCCAGGTGGCAGACGTACATAGTGGGAGCTGGCATGTGTGTGCATGTGTCTCCTGTTCAGGATCCACCAGATGGGCGCTGACTCTGTACTGACCATTGGACACAGCATGTTCCGTGGAAGGCTTGTGTGTGTGGGATGGTGGCACTGGATGTGCCTCCGTTGGGTGGGGGCCATGCACAGGGCGGGTACATCGATGATTGCGCATTGTTGGTCACGGTGGGTGCACCAACTAAGATGTGTTGCCCTGTGTTCAATTCCTATGTCCGCATGATGATGGACTGTGGATGTGGGCAGACTACACATTGGTCGATGTGCTGTCTATATGCATGTGCCTTCACACCAGGCACAGCTGCCCCTGCACATGTGACCCCTGCTGGACTCACTGCTGGGTCTGTGGAGCTGATGCACCGTCTGTGCGTGGGGCGGACAGCTCTCCTCACTTCCCTCATTGCGCATGTCATGTCTTTGCCGCAGGTGACATGGATCATGGAGGGCCCACATGTACGCGTGGGTAGGCTACACATGATTGTTCACTGGTCGCCACCCCCAGTCAGTGTTTCGAATGGGAAGGTTGTCGTGCTGGTGGTATGTTCGATGTGGCGGATGGGCGAGCCTAGGTGCGGGCTTACATTCCGGACATGGGGGGTAGTTGGATTGGCGACTAGTTGCAGTACACACGGAACACGTCTCTTCCTTTCCACATCTGGGTCATCCCTTGTACTAACTGACAGTGATATAGTCATCTTCGCCCCAGCCCTCATGTCCTCCCCTCGCCCCCAATATGCATGCTCACCTGCGAGGCTAGCGCTTGCACAGGCAGCCCCAAGCTCGCACCAGAGAGGGCAAGGAGTGTATGTGTGGGTCCAGTTGCACGAGTGGGCTGTCTCAGGGTATGATGTGTGGCGGGACGCCGTCCACCTGCGTGGTGCCCCAAATGGAGACCCGGCCTGCATGGACTATGCATCACAGTCTTCGCCTTCCGGATCCGCCACCTGCGACACCCAGTGGCTGTGGCTGCCCTTGCGGCCATGCCGCGTCCGTCTGTGGCTGATGGCCCACACATTCACTCTTTGGCCTCTCTGGGGAGGGCTCGGGGGTGGTGGCGCACGCGCTTGCACTTAGTCGCAATGGCATGTGGCGTGGTTGGTATGATGGGCAATGGATGGGATGGTGCGAGCCACCTCCCGTGACGTCAGTGCTGCTCGTGCTGTGGTGCGTCCCCACTACACTTCCATTTGACTTTTTGCCATGCTAGACGTTGAGGTTCTATTGCCTGCGTGATATGACCAGGAGGAGCGCGAGGAGACCTCTCACACACCATGCTCCACTGCCATCCCGTGCCCTGTATCGCCTGTGCGGATTGACTATGTTGGGGTTACACCTGGTCGACTGGGGCTGTGTGTGCCTTGTCAAGGGGCATGGCGGGCGCACAACAGGATCCAGCTTGTCCACAGAGGGTGGGCTGAGGTGCGCCTGGTACCGCTATGTACGTGTGCCCGGCTGCTGTGCACACACGTGTTCACTCCCCCGACAGGTGTCCTCTCACAATGCCCAGGGAAGCGGTGGTGTACTGTTCATGACCCCTCCCAACACGGCGTGCTCCAACTTGGCATGTGCGCATCTACCCGTCACACCCACCCACCTGTGCACTGCGTCCATACGACTTCACACGACACATGTGTGTCTTCCACAGTTGTGCTACTCATTTGCGTTGACATCCAATACCAGTGGACTACATGGTCATGTCACGACTGCCGTGTACTTCACATACTCTCATCCTCTCTCATTCGTACATGTGAAATGAGTCAGCGGAGACAGTTTTGGTTTCAAACATTATATTGAGTCTTCTGTCCTCTGTGATGCAGTATAGTGGACACTACTGGCAGCGGAATACATGTTGAGGATATACTGAGCATGATTGCAAATGGGATAGGGTGTGGGGTTACATGTGATTGGCTGTTGCATGTGGGATGTGGGCTTCAGAGTGACATCTGCTTGGCCAAGGCTGTGCTAATGTACATTTACGTATAGCTGCGGAGCTGCGGACTTTGACACAGACGGTATACATGTAGCCTACCAGACCGCTTGGCATCATGGGCACAGTCCATCTCAGTTCCATGTGACAGGTTTGCTGCGGTTGTTCCTCATGCACGCGTGCATGTGAGATGACATCAGGGCATGTGCTTGCGTGCATGCAGCGGCGTGCCACTTGTTGTTGCACTGTGGTGGTTACTGGACATGTCACAGTCACTGGGGTCGTGTTGTTGTTGTATGCACTTGTCGTCCATGCATAGGTCCTGGTATGGGATTCCCGGGGCGGGGGTGGGAGGGGTACAGCACCCACAGACTCCAGGCGACCTATTCATGTCCACTGAGCGGTGTGTGTGTCCATGTGCGCTGGATCCATGTCGTGTCCTGGTTGTTCGTGCAGTTCCGTCCATGTGGGTGCGATACACAGAGCCCATGCCACTGCCTCCCTCGATGCATGCGGTGTTCCTGGATGTGATGGGGAACAGTGTGCATGTCCCGGTCATATCCGATGTCATGGCGATGTCGTTGATGGTGTGGTTACAGTTGCCGGTCGTTTGGTATGGCTGTTGTGGTGGTGACTGGCCAGTCCGTGCGGAAGCTAAGCATGGGTGCGGGGTTGGACATCATAGGTCACTCGGGGAACCTGCGTTGTGGTCCGACGTATTTACAGGTTGTCAGGTATGCGATGCCGTCCAGCAGGGCTTCCATGTCATTGGTGGTGTACATGTTTGCCAGCCAATGTAGCGGATGGTGGCTGTCAAGGTGTTGTTCGTAAGTTGTCCCTTGGAGGACCATGATGGGGCATGCTGGGTGACATTCGATGTAGCTGTTCTCGATGATCCGTCGTGTGGAGGCACAGTGGTCCCATTTCAGTGCGGGTGCGATGTTGGCCACATACGCCATGCCCCCATAGGCAGAGCAGGCCCTGTCGTGTGCGTCCAGAGGGAGGAGTAGTGGTAGCAGGTCCGCCTTCAGACATGCCGGGTTGGAGAGGCATATCTCGACGGGATGCTGGTAGGGACACCTCCGACAGTAGAAGACGGGCATGACGCAGCTGAACAATGTGATGCGGTAAGTCAGTCGGTAACTTACGTTCAGCAGGGACAGGAGATCGCATCCCAATGTATGTAACAGGTTGGTTTTGTACAGCTTGAGCTGTTCGGCGTAGTTGGGTAGGTGTGTTGCGGTTGCCATTTCGCAGCGGTGCGTTGTGGTGGCGTGCTCCGGCTGTGTGTGCAGTCTGCAATGTGCACGCTCCGAGGTTGCTGTGAGCTCTGTGTAGTCGTAGGGAGACAGGACTTGTGTTCTGTTTGCTTGTTTGGAGGACACGGGCCCTCTTCCCACATGCTTCTCAGACAGTTCAAGGTCAGTGATGTGTGACTCCTTCCAATTAACTTGCATGTGGCCGACATGGGGGAGTGTTTTCTTCTTTCTTCCCCGTCCGTTGTGTGCTTCTGTGATATGCGCTATCTGCCCTGTGGTCGGTCTCCTCGGCATGCCTGTGTTGGTCTATTCTTGGACAATGGCTGTATTCACCGGCTTCTGTCGTAGGGCTGTGGTTTCGGAGTTGGAATGGAAGGTCATTCAGTGCTGTCTGCTCTCCCTTGTGTGGGCGGCAGGCTGCCTTTCCGCTCTGCGTTGGGCCTTGTGTGTGAATGTTATTCTTGGGCCACCTGTTGTTGGTCCCCGTGCTCTTTGGTGTTCCGTTTTATATGTCTTGTTCATATGTGCAGGGTGGTATGGGTTTTTCAGTGTGGTACTGGCGTTCCTCTTCCCGAAGGGGCCCTGCTTCTCCTAGTTGGTGTTGCCGCCGCTGTGTGCTACGCCATGTTTGTTACACTGGGGTGTGTCCTGCTGTTGCGTGACTTCACTGACATGTGTGCGTCGGTTGTGTGGCGTTGGGTGTTGTCCGTGATTTGGGCGTTGGGGACATGTCTGTGGCAGGCCTGTCACGTGTCATGTGCGTTCGGGGTGGGGCTGATGTGTGTGCTGCTTGGTTGTGTCCCTGTGTCTGTGTGCGACGCATGCATGGCGCTGCGGTTGGCCTCTGCGTTGTGCGCATGTGTGGCGGCGTCATCGCCGCTTTGGGGCCGTGACGGGGTGGTTGGTTCCTAGTCCCAGGTGGTGTGTACACATGTGTTCCGCGATGTTAGGATTTGGCCTGTGTGTCATATGTGGATGCAATGGTGGATGTGTAGTGTACACGCGCTGGTGGGGGTTGTCCGCTTTTTCCGCCCTTGCACTGTGTGCGCTGTTTGCGTGCACTTGTTGTGTGTGTGCCTACCTGCGTCTCCGCGGTACGTTGCGTCCTTGGTGGTGCATCAGCAGAAGCATGGGAAGGGCCTGCAGTGCTGGATTCATGCTCGGGGTGCCGCTTCTTCGTTGTCCGTGCTCTGCGTCCGTGTTACCGCCTCTCTTTCACGTGCGGTGTCTCTTAGCCGTGGGAGCCGTTTGTTTGCGGCATCGTAATTTATACGCCGGGCGGGACGTGTTTCGTCGGACCGTGTGTGTCAGTTGGGCTGCGCCGCTACGTGTACGGGCGCACTTTGATGGCGGACGGTGTTGCTGGCTTGCCGGCGGTGTTTGGCCTACTTTACGCATCGTAATTGGACGGGCGTGTGGACTGCTGCGTGCCGGCGGTAACTGGTGGTTTTTGCATCCGCCAGCACGGCGGTTGTGCTTCCGCCCGCCATCGTAATGAGCCCCTTAGTTCTGTAGCGGGTTGTGGGTTTACAGGGGAATGGGGTGGGAAGTAATTTAATTATATTAAATTTATTGATTAATTTGTATTTAATAATATTTGTTTAATTGATATGTTATAGTGTTAAATGTGTAAAGTAATTCATTATGAATTAATAATTGGTTGTTAATTAATTTTAATTAATTAATTGGTTATTAATTTTGGTAAATTTGTAATTAATGTTAGGTGTGTGTTGTGGTGTTTATAGGTGTAAAGGGTGGGCAGTAATTTATTTTTAATTGATGAATTAATAATTAGTTGTAAATTAATTTTAATAAATTAATTGGCAATTATTTATGGTAGTTGTGTAATTAATTTTAGGTGTGTGTTGTGGTTTTTATAGGAGTAAAGGGTAGAAAGTAATTTGTGTTTAATTAATTATATATAATTGTGTTATATGGGGTTATATGGCCCTAAGACACAGTGTCGACATTGCTAAGTTAGCATGAGTTTTGCTTGCCCTATGCTGCTGCTTTTGCGCACGCCTCTACTAAGCGTTTGTTTTTGCGACACTTTGCCTCTGCCCTGTACATGATAACAGATTGTTTTTCACGTTCTCAGCCTTCCCTTCAATTCTGTCTGAACATAATGTGCAAGGTCGGTCAACAATGTCTCTTGTTATTCTGTTCTGGTCAGTCCCTATTACCTAGACAAAACATGTTACCAACAGCTGCAATGTGGAAGAATCGTGCTTTGATATAACGTTGTTGCATGTTTTTGAAACACACTCGAAGAAAGCCGTTCCATGGAGCTGAGCGCTGCTGTTCCTATGATGTAAACCCTTGGGTTTATGCTTTCAGGTAGGGGTCTGCTAATAACGCCTAGAGATCTTCTGTTATATAAAATAACTTCTTACTGCCTTGGGGAGGGTGATTAGGCCCAGTTATTTTGCCTTTTTCATAGCCTTTATAAAATGGCGACTCCTTTTATATTCTATGGTATTGTAACAATGCTAATGATTCTTGCCTTATGCATTTTGCTGCTAGTTGAGGTTCACATACTGTTTCATGAATCACTATAGTCAAAATAAACATTTTGAACTTATTTAGTTACTCTGATTATTTTTATTGTGGACAAGTACGTGAGAGCGAAAGAGTGTCTTGTTCCCACGACTCTGAGGTGAGTCGGGAGTGCTCGTGTTCTGGGTTGTCTAAACATTCGAAGCTTCTTGATATTTGTAGGAGACCGAACGAGACACTATTGCTAGTCGGTTGGGATTATGGGTACTAAGGTGATAGGAGGTACACCCCTATTTACTAAGGCCCTGTTTTCTTGTGCATAGTTCTGTGTATGAGCAGAATCCCCACAACAGTTGTTAATTCATGTTAATTATTTGATATTTATTTTGGGTAATTGTTTATTTTTGTGTGTGTTGTTTTTACTTTAAAAGGGCTAAAGGGTGGGTATTAAATGAATTTTAATTATTTAATTAATAGTTGTTAATAGTAATAGTTTTTCTTTTAAAAATAATATTTAATTGTGTTTTATTATTTTATAGTTTAATTTAGGTGTGTGTTGTGGATATTATAGTGTTAAAGCATGTGTACTCAAAGAATGTTTTTTTATTAATAAGATTTTTTTAATTGATTATTAATTATGTTACTTATGGAAATACTTTTAATGAGAAATGTTGAAGTGTTTTGTTCTTGGTGTGGTGTTATAGGTTAGGAAATAACATAAATACATTTATGTTTTTTTCAAAATGTTGTTTGTTAATATTTGCTACTTTAAAATAATTATTGTTTATAAATGTATTTATTAATTTATTTTATATCTTATTTGTAGGTTTTTGTTATATGTAATTAATATTATATGTGTTCTTTTTATATGTCTAATATATTGAATTTTATATTTTTAAAATATTGTTTACTTATTTTTATGATTTTTAAAAAATTGTAATTTTTTTTTCAATTGTTTAAGTGTTATTAGTAATTTTTGTTTCTCTGCTATCTAGCACTTTTCCCACTGTTGCACTCACTGGAGTGGTAATAGTAATTTTTACCCCTCCACTATCCAACACTTTCCCTACTGTTGCACTCACTGGAGTGGGAATAGTAATTTTTACGCCTCCGCTATCCAGCATTTTCCCTAGTGTTGCACTCACTGGAGTTGGTGGAGTAGTAAATTTAATTCCTCCATTATCCAACACCTACCCTACGTTTGCACTTACTGCAGTGGGAATAGTAATTTTTACCTCTCCGCTATCCAACACTTTCCCTATTGTTGCACTCTTTGGAGTGGGAATAGTAATTTTTGCCCCTCCGTTATCCAACACTTTCCCTATTGTTGCACTCACTGGAGTGGGAGTAGTAATTTTTGCCCCTCCACTATCAAACACTTTCCCTACTGTTGCACGCGATGGAGTGGGAATATTAATTTTTACCCCTCCGCTATCCAACATTTTTCCTACTGTTGCATTCCTTGGAGTTGGAATAATAAATTTGATTACTCCGCTATGCAACACTTACCCTAGTTTTGCACTCACTGCAGTGGGAATAGCAATTTTCACCCCTCCGCTATCCAACACTTGCCCTACTGTTGCACTCTTTGGAGTGGGAATTGTAATTTTTGACCCTCCGCTATCCAACACTTTCTCTACTGTTGCACTCACTGGAGTGGGAATAGTAATTTTTACCCCTCCGCTATGCAACATTTTCCCTACTGTTGCATTTACTGGATTTGGAATAGTAAATTTAATTCCTCCACTATCCATTATTTACCCTAGTTTTGCACTCACTGCAGTGGGAAGAGTAATTTTTACAACTCCACTATCCAACACTTTCCTTACTGTTGCCTTCTTAGGAGTAGGAATTATAATTTTTTCCCCTCCGCTATCCAACACTTTCCCTACTGTTGCACTCTTTGGAGTGGGAATAGTAATTTTTACCCCTCCGCTATCCAACACTTTCCCTACTGTTGCACTCTTTGGAGTGGAAATAGTAATTTTTTCCCCTCCGCTATCCAACACTTTCCTACTGTTGCTATCACTGGAGTGGTAATAGTAATTTTTGCCCCTCCGCTATCCAACACTTTCCCTACTGTTGCACTCACTGGAGTTGGAATAGTAAATTTAATTATTCCGCTATCCAACACTTTCCCTACTGTTGCACTTAATGTAGTGGGAAATGTAAGTTTAATTTTTTTTAATAGTTTAATGTTTTAATTTATTATAGAATGTTTTTTATTTTAAATTATTGATAAATATATATTTTATTTTAAAGTTTAATAATTAAATAAAGATAATAGTTAATAAATTATTTTTAAGTAAATATATGTATATGTATATATTTTTATGTTTGTGTGTTTATATGTTTTTAAATTAAGTTTATTTGTTATATTTAGTTAAAATGTATATTAAATGTAATTTATTTTGTTAAAAATAATATTAATATTTAATATATTTACTATATATTATTTTATTATATATATATGTTTAAATCGATATTTTTTACATCTATATTTTTTACCTCGATATTTTTGATTCAATATTTTTGTACTTACCTGTTAAGGTATTGGAGTCGATATTTTTGCAGTCGATATTTTTTTCGTTATTTAGAACATCGATGTTTGTTACATCGATATTCTATCAATGAACCCCAATTTAGGAAAGGGTTGAGGACTCACCTCTTTAAAGACCACTATATCACAATACATTAACAACCCAAACTCAGCTTCTTCTCCTATTACTCCTGACTTTAAGCTTGCCTTTGACCATGTACAGCCCTTTTGGCTAGGTTCACGCCATAAAAATAACATATACATACATACATACATACAGATATAGATACACAAAATCCAGCATTTCATAGTGTCAAAGGCCACTGAGATAGCTAACAAAATCAGAGAGCAAAATCAAAGCTGCAGGTTGTCCTTTATCTGATGATCACTAAAGATTATCTAATGCAGCGACCAGAGTTGTCTCCACTACATAGTAGCCAAAAACAGCTTCCATTGATTGAAAATGACATTTTTCTTTTCGTGATCCAATAACTGATTATAGACCGACTTTTCAAGTAGATTAGACAGATATGGCAGCTATGAAATAGACTGCTACTCAGCTTCAAAACTGCAGTCTTCAGCTCAATAGGCCCCTTTCCTGACCATATTGATGCATTTATGATGTCTCTCCCTACACGTCCTTCAGATAGTAACAGATGTTTATGCACAACAGCTGGTAATAGATCTGCTTGCGAATTCGATGGCATGCTAGCTTGCACAATCGAAGTCACTCGTCTGTTAGTGATCCGAACCAGGAAACAATTGCAGCAGGTAAGGGTATTAAAACCTACCTAATTTCCTCAATATAAAAGTAGTCTTTCATATGTCCAGGGCTGCTGTTGAATAAATTAATGGAGAAAAATTGTCCCCTATAAAAAAAGCTTTAGCATTTCTTATGTTTGCCTTAAAACTACTGTTGTGTATTTGCCAACGTAAGTTAGTCCCTGTGGAGATGTCTTTACGCCATTGATGTTCAAGATCTCTAAGCAGTTTTACATCATCTTAAGTTCAGAAGAGTACCCGCTCTCATTGTTTATTGCAACATATGGAGTTTGCGGGGGCCAGCAAGTTAATTGTAGTTTGTAAGTGTTGATTGTAGTTATTTAACGCTCCTCAAACAAATGCTTCCTAATAGAAACTACTAGAGTATCTGGTGTGATTGCTTTCCAATTATGATTTCTAATATTTGCTCACAATTTAATTGCGGCCTGTGTATTATTTCTGGTAGACCATTCAAATGATTTTGCAGAGTGATCAGGACATGGCAAAGCAATAGGGATAACAGTTGTATAAGGAGTAGTGTTAACACAAATGACATCTAATGGGTGGCCATTACAATATGTTGAGTAGATCCTTAGGGCCTCGTTTATGAGGTTTTGCTATAGGGCAGCGCTGCAGACCTTCCTGCTGAGCTGCCCTACGGCAAAACAAAAGGGCAGGAATGCGCTGTATCTATTAAATACAGCGCATTCCTGTCCTTTTCCCCTGCGCTGCCGCACAATATGCTGCTGTGCGCCAAAGCAGTCACCTTTGCACCATGGTGCAAGGGTGCTGTGTTGTGGGATGATTATTTTTGTGCAGGAAAGGAAACCCTCCTGCATAAAAACAATCACAAGAGGCTTTTTCCTCTTTCTATGTGTGCTGCAGAATGCAGCACACATAGAAAAAGGAAAAACAAGGAGAAATAAAGATATTTCTCCTCCTTGAGCCTCCCTTACGCCTCCCCTTGGGAGGTTTAAGTTTTTGACGCTGCATCAGAGTTACGATTTCTCGTAAATCTGGGGCAGTGTCAAAAAGCCATAACACTCATTGCACGCCCATTTAACGCAGAAAACTGCATCAAAGAGAAAAATATTTAAAAGGCACCATTAAGCTAAAAAAAAGTGGGTTAGAGCTGCCTGGTAAATATGGAGCAGGCTCCTGTGCCACCAGAGCGTCACAAAACGTGATGCACCAGCGGTGCAATAAAGGGGCTTATAAATAAGCCCATAAGTAAATGCAAGCCAAATATAACAAATAGACCTAAATTGTGCGATGATAGGGCACGTGTAGCCTGATCGAAATTAATATTTAGATCACCAAGTAGAATAGCAGGCACACAGTCTACAATGATGCAGCAGAGTTGCTCAGGCAATCAATCGAAACAAGTTGAATTAGCCGATAAATTAACAATCTATTTTAAGACTCTGATTCTGAAACTGCCACCTTGACTTTAAATATTTCCAGTGAAGTGCTCTTATTGGTATATTATTATCATCCCTTTCAGCTCTTCTTTTATATTATTTCTGAGACCACCTTCACATTTTCTATTTTGGTTGGCAAAAAACCTACATAGTTATCAAAAATGAGTTCCTGTAAAATAGGACCAGTTCAAGCCATGGGATGTGATTCTTGAGCCATTTACAGGATGACTGTTTCAGGGAGAAAGAAAATATATTGAGTGACTTGCTGAGCTCAAGCACTGCTTCCAGCCTTTGATCCTCCATTGCAGAGACAAAGGTTCACCTGCTATATCATCAATCACCAGTGACTGAGATTAGTTCAAGCATTCCTTCCATCACCTTATTGTTTGTTGCAGTTGATGCCCTAAGTGGAACTGGTTTGCCCAGATGTGGGTCCCATGCTGAATATACCAAAGGACTCAAGTTATACCTCACTGACGAAGCCCAAGTAGGCCAAAACCAGTCTGGGGTTGCTTGAATTCCTGTCTGGAGGGAACCTAGCCCGGCAGTTTGAGCTGGACTGTTTCTGTTGGTGCAGGACCAAGATAGATTTGTTATGGCAGGTCTCTTTCTAGAGTGACACACTGGATGAAAACGATCGGCTGGAATGTGGCCCTAGTGACCACCAGTGGCTGAGACCACTTCAGGGATTCCTTCCATCACTTAGTTGTTTGTTGCAGTTCACACCCTAAGTGTGACTCGTATGCCCAGACGTGGGTGGATCTTGTGCTCACTGTTCCACAGGACTCAAGCTATACCGCCATGATGAGGTCTAATTAGGCTGAAACCAGTCTGGGGTTGCTTGTGTTCCCGTCTGGATGGGATCTGTGCTGGCAGTTTGGGTTGAACTGCTGCTATTGTAGCAGGACCAAGAGGGTTGAACTGCTGCTATTGTAGCAGGGCCAAGACTGATATGCATATGGCAGGTTTCTGTCTAGAACAGCATAGTGGGCAAAAAATAGACTAGCGCGGCCCGGTTGATCGCCAGTGGATGAGATGAATTCAAGCATTCCATCTATCACCTATAGTTTGTTGCATCTCACCAATCATGAGCACATAAAAGAAGTGATACTTTTGCACTCCTCAAATCCCATGCCGTGAAAGGTGATGGAGTATGATTTTTTAATATAAAATCTGCTCGATGAATTTCCCTTATGTGCATGTATTTTTAATAACATACGTGAAACTACTAATATAACATGAGAGTGTATAATATGAGAAAATGTGCACAAGGCACGATAGTTGATCTTTCTTAGTTGAAACAATGTGAATATTGCTAACTGAGTGTTATTCTGTCTTCCTAACTGCAGAAAATAAACGACAAAGATTCTGCCCCTTATTCTTCGTGAAAGTAGTGTAGGTTTTTAGAAATAATTCTCTTTCTTGATAAAATAAATGTAGGCCTCAGCAAATGTTTGTTAGGGGATGTGCTGCTGTGCTCCTGTGCTTTCTGCCCTTGACGAAAAAGTAACTAATACTTCCTTAGAATGAAGAAAACTGTATAGTTCTTTCCTGTCTAGGCGAGGATTGTATGTAACTATTGCTAGATTTATTATACAAATATATCTAGGTTCTTCCTTCGTCATCTCTTGGAAACTATACAATTTTAGACAAAGAGTGTTTAGAAATATTACTTAGGTCATTGTCAGAAGACAGCCACACTATCGTGTTTAGCCAATGAAAATGTTTGTAGAGAGTAGAGAAAGTAACATTTTAGCTAAGGAGAAGAAGTAACGTACTATAAAGTTTCCTGTGGGAAAGTCTTCCTCGGCTTGTTCACAAGATTCGTGACCTGTCCTGCATTCGTGGTATGCTGCATACCGTGCTGATTCTCTGGCTGGCAGATCCTACAGCTCCTAAGAGACTTTCCTGGAGACTTTGCACATCATCGGCTGATGATGCTGCCCTTGCTATACTCTAACGGCCGTGGAGTTAGCTTTCGAACTAATTGCACGTTGTGCATTAGTATTTTCAACTTGTAAGTGAGCTTTTGTTTCACTGATGTTTTTACTGTTCCTCTCACTTCTTTATACCTGATTTTCTGATGTTTATTGAATGATCTGTGATGATTATTGTAAATCTATAGTGTATTCTATGAACCAATTTTATGACATTCGAAGTGTATCGTATTTGTGTTTCACCATTCATATTATGAAATAACAAGAAAACTAATAGAAAAGAATAGAGTCTGTCTTCATTCCAGAGTTATTGAGTTATTTGGATATGTTTATAATAACAAATGTTTAGCGTATTTCTTCATTGTAGGTCCTCATGGAGAAATAGCATTCCGTCTTTTATTGCTTAGTCCCTTTTAGCTCTACCAAAGATTCATCGGAGGACCTTTTATTTTGCTAAACGTAAGACAAATGACTTATGAGCCCATCATTAGAGTTACGCTTCTGATTATAATATAGTGGTTAGTGTGGATAGATAGCTAACAGAAAAAATCCCCCAATGCTTCCGCTGCATCAGTTTTTGGTAGTTGCATCGGATGGTTAGTTTAGACTAAAATACTGGGTAATGAAGAGACGGAGTTTAGAGACAGGACAGATTTAAACAGTCTATGATATATGTGAGTTTGTACCTTTATGTACGTTGAGGTTTGTTGAATCTCAATGGAATTGATGGGTCCGTTGATGGCCTGAGATCCCGGGATAAGCCTACGGGCTGTCTTAGTGTGTCATACACTAAGCTTTATGTGCGTTGTCTGCTGGTAATGCTGTACTAGGCGGTCGTTGAACTGAAAGTTACTGCACAGGGAACTTTGTTGAATGAAGTAGTGGAAGTTTATTTGGGTCACTTCAGAAAGCGCAACTGGGGAAGTCCCGAGAATTTTCCACTTGTAAGAGAGCAAGAAAATCACGCTGGTCGAGGTTTATTGCTGGAGTGTAGAAATATCTTAGAATACATGAAAATACTTTCGTATTTCTTGTAGTGGGAGCAGACAAGCTGTGTTTATGTAGTTCGTAATTGTTTGTTAAAGACTTCAAAGACATTGACGCTGATTTTGTAAAGGGAGGGCCAGTGGAAGGAGTGATACTGATGTAACAAAAAGCGCTGGTATTGGTCAGTGGTGAGTATACGTCACCAAAAGTGCCACGCTGCTATAGGTTAGTTGGTGTGAGTCGCGCTGGGATTGGACAGTGTAAAATAACTTTGATTGGAAGCGGAGAAAACATAACACGGAAGGGAGTTGTAGATTTATTTACTAATACAAATTTTACAGAGCTAAAGAGAAATCATGAAGATAATTAAATTGTTGAAGACTTTGTTTAGCAAGGATCAACCAATATAAATCAGAGAAGGAATTCTGATGCCTCCTGAAGGAACTTCTGCCGCATTCATGGCGTTAGAAAGGGGTTATCATACTTGTACATGGTTAGAAAATTGGATGAAATATACTGAGAATGATGCTAATTTAGCTTTTCCAGAAAATGGTACCTTTAATACCAGGATTTTCGAAAACTTGAGATTTCGAATGAATAGTTTGAGTCCAAACCCAAGACCAATGCAGTATGAGGCTTTGGAAGACTGGGAATATGAAGCATACAAGAGAGAGAGAGACAGGCATCAAAATTGATATAAGGATACAGTGAGTAGGTATTCTGAAGCAAAATGGGATGCTCGTAAGAAAATGTGGAGGAGAGATGTGGTTGAAGGTACTAAAATGTTTCCAGTTAGAGAAGTTGAGACGAGTGAAGGGGGAAAACTCAAAGAGAAAAGGAATAATACAGAACCACAAGAGAAAAAACAGACTTAGTGGATACAGATGAAATTGATGAGGATTTCTTAAATGAATTATTAATGAACAGACCTCCACCATATCAAGAGGAACAGATTAATACAAATACGAGTGCAAGTGCTTCAAGCATTTCACCAAGTGCTCCTTTAATTCAGCTTGAAGAACAAATAAATAGATCGCCTGAAGTTGTGAGTCAAATTCAAAATGTTAACAGAGAAGAAGTAGTAAGGATGAATCCGATAATGAATCCAGATGTTTTGTCAGTTCCGTGACAATTGGTCCTATAGTTCCAATATATAGTGAGCAAGGACTTACTCGAGTACATGCCTTAACAGTTCCTGGAAAGAGTAATGAACATTTTTACATAGATAATAGAGAGATAGTAAAAGTGAATGGAAATAGTAGTACAAATGTAGATATAGCTGCAGAACAAGTGGAACAATTGATCGATGTTTCAGAGAAAAATGAGACACCAAAACGAATTATACATCTTGACCCTAAGAGATTGATGCAAGTAGAAAGCAGAATGAATACTCAGACACCTAATAGGTCAAGGAGTGATATGAGTGAGAATGTACAGAGATCATTGGGTCCATCACCAGAAGAATTAGATGATTGGATTAGAGAGATAGCAGTCTGGATGTAGTAGTCAAAATAATAATGCCTACGTAGATGTGATTAAATTGAAAGGAGATTTGGAGGAGATGATTGCAGGTACAATTAGTCCAGAAAGATTGAGTAAATATCAAGAAGATGAGTTGTTATTCTTGTTTAAGAATATTACGAGAGAAGCGAGAAACTTGCATGAGACGTTTGCTGAAGTTGCACAGATGTATGGAGTTGACATTGAAAAGTCTAAAGCTTTGCAAAAGACATATAGGTTGGATTTCACAGACAAGGATTTAGAGAATCTGAATATATCAGGGAGACGATTACAGATTAGAGAGTTAATTTCCATATTAAGACGTTGGGGAGAGTTAGATAGATGGAAAGGAAGATGGGCAAAAAAGAAGGATGAAGCGAGTGTGTCAACAAAAGCTGCTTTGTCATTGTACCCTGCAAAAGAAGCAGACAAAGAGTCAGTACCAGAGGATGTGGTTACAGCATATCCAATGTGAGAGGTACCAGGAGGTGGTTTTGTGCATGTTCCTTGGTCAAGACAGGACATATTGTCATTTACGAATGATTTTCCCTAGGTTGAGAGAAAAACCTGTTGAGTGGTACAGGCAAGTGGAAAGATTCGTGAAAGTTTCAAAGTTTTTGTGTGTTGATTTGGAAGGTCTTTTTGATATTGTAGTTCCAGTGGATTTGTGGATCGAGTGTTAAATTGCTGTAGATTGGCCGCAAAAAGAGTATCCAAGAGATCCAAAAACAGGAGCACCTTCAGAAGAGGTCATGAAAAAATATAATCAAGTCATTACGTACTTGAAAGGGAAAATTTCTCCAAAAGAAACAGATTGGGTGAAGATAGAGAGAACTACTCAAGAATTAAAAGAATCAGTGCATGCATATTATGAAAGGCTTCTTCAAGTATTTAAACAGTACAGTGGCATAGAAAATATCACAGAGAAGGATATGGGACACTTTGGGCCTGATTCCGATGCGGTTAGGAAAGCATTCCCACCTAGGGCCCGATTCCGATGCGGTTACGAAGGCCTGCTAATGGCATTTGCTCCTTCCCAATCGGATCGGGAACGTGTCTTCCCAACCGAGGGCCAGATTACGATGCGGTTAGGAACATAGGCTTCTCATAGAAGTCAATGGGAGTCCAACCAAATCGTATCTGGAAGCATCCGGATGCATCATACTCGGTCGGTAGGACTCTCCTGATCCGAGTCGGTCGGAAACCATTTCCAAACCGATTTGATCGGGAAGATTTCCTAACCGCATCAGAATCGGGCCCTTTGTGTATAGGTTTGTGTATGGATTGAGACCTGAGATTAGTTCCATGATTCAGCAGCATTTGATTTGTTGGCAACGTAAATCAGTTGACGAAATACTTCGTTATGCAAAGTATTGTGGGGATGACATAGAAATGAGACACAAGAAACTGAAAGAAAAATTAATGTTGGCTCAGATGAAAGCAGCAAGGAAATGAGGGTACTTGAGTGTTGACTCGTCAAATGACTTTCAGAATATTGGTCAGACTACTACTGCAATGAAAGGTGTCGTTTCAAATGGCAATGCTGTGACGCAAACGATCCCAATGGGTCAAGGGAGAGGTAGAGGTAATTTCAGAGTTAAAGTGGAATTGAAAAAGAGGTTTCCGTTATAACTGCGGAAAATTTGGACATTGGCAAAGTGAGTGTAAGAGTTTGTTAAATAATTCAGGACAGGGAGGAAATAGTGATCTAATGCAAATACAGAATCAAAATAATCAGGTGCTTAATCAAAGTCCACAAATCCAGGTAACCAACAGAGGACAGGGTTTACAAATACCTTAAGCTCCTATGCTAGATCGGGATGTGAATGGTCAAATGCAGAGATACAATATGAATGTGGGTTCTCATAATAATGGTCAAATGAATTCAAATGTGCAGGTAGCTTCACAATATTTGATGACAGAAGAGAACGATTCAGATACATCACAATGTCGGTGCCTGAGGGGGGAGGAAGAGTGCGTTCTTGGCGCATCTCTAGAGGTAGATCTGTCAGGTCCCTATGTGGATGGCGAGAATGATGGTAATGCCATTACATTCCTCGTAGATACTGGTGCTACCCGTTCCACTGTGAGAACTGTGGAAATCTCAAACCTGCCCCTCTCGGGAGAAAATATCCAAGTTGTAGGAGTCTCAAATAAATTAATCAAAATGCCAGTAACAAATTGGCAATTTTCAAGAACTACACAAATTTGTTGTGTGTGACACAAGCCCAGTTAATCTGTTAGGAAGGGACTTGTTGTGTAAGATGAACTGTTCCATTTATTGTACCCCAGATGGAATAGCATTTCATACGAAAGATGAGGATGTGATCTTTAAGATGTCAAGACAAGGAACATAAGTGAATGAGTTGTATCCAATGCTTACAGCGAATGATTTACCTGTTGAATTGAGAGAGACGGTGTTGTCTGATGGTTGGGATTTTACAGGAAAAGATATTGGACTAATGAAAGGAGTTGCACCGATTAGAATAACAGTAAAGCCTGATGCAGAATTTCCAAGAACACGTCAGTATAAAATGAGTCCAGAGTTGATTGCAGGAGTGACACCTGTGATTGACATGTTGATTGAACAAGGAATACTAAAAGAAATCCTTGGAAGTCCATGCAATTCAGCTATAATGGAATACGCAAACACAATGGGAAATATAGGATCGTACAGGACCTGAAAAGGGTGAACCAAATTGTTATACCTTGTTGTCTAATTGTACCAAACCCAGCTGTGATCCTATATCAAATCCCATGTGATGCAGAGTGGTTTACAGTAATTGATCTGTGTCAAGCATTTTTCTCGATACCCTTACATCCAGATTACCAATATTTGTTTGCATTCAGGTTCGGAAACCGTGTTTTGGCATGGTGCCGAGTTCCTCAAGGGGACACAGAAAGCCCCTCAATCTTCAATCAGGCATTGAAGAAATGTCTGGAGTCATTGGTATTGCCTAAAGACTCACTTCTCGTCCAATATATCGATGACCTTTTAGTGGCATTGAAAACAAGAGAAGACTGTGTGACAGTTACAATTGCTCTACTGAACCATTTTGCAGTAGGTGGGCATAAAGTGTCACCAGCGAAGCTACAATTCTGTAAAAAAGAAGTTCTTTATTTAGGTTATGTCATTGTAAAAGGAACTGGGAAGGTCTCTCAGGATCGGATCAATGCTATAATGCGAATGAATCCGCCAAAAACACAGAAAGAAGTACGAATGTTTTGGGGAATGGTTGGATATTGTAGGCAGTGGATTATGACTTTCTCACTGATTGCCAAGCCATTACAAAGATTGACACACAAAGAAGTAACAGATCCAATACATCTTGATGTCTAAGGGATGAAAACATTCCTGGAGTTGCGAGACAGTTTATGTCGAGCACCAGCATTAGGAATGCCAGATTTTGACAAAGAGTTTGAATTGTTCTGTAATGAACGTGATGGTTGCGCACTGTCAGTTCTAACACAAACTCGCGGAACAGCACGAAGGTCAGTGGCATATTTTTTTGCTACTTTGGATCTGGTGGCGGCACCATTACCAGGATGTCTAAAAGCAGTTGCTGCTACTTGTGTGAGTCTTGAGCAGAGTGAGTCGATTGTAAAGGGACATGCTTTGAGAGTATACGTGCCACATTCGGTTGAGATTTTGTTAACCCGGACTCGCACACAGAACCTTACAAGCAGTTGGTTAACAAAATATGAGCAAGTGATATTGGGTGCTGAGAATGTAACAATAGCAAGATGTACAACACAAAATCCAGCAACGTTATTACCAACACCAGGCTGTGAAGTGGTCATGGATGAAGTTGATCATGATTGTCTGGATGTGACTGAGTTGTGTACTAAACCAAGACCTGATATCAAAGATACTCCATTGGTTGAGTCTGATGTTGTATTGTTTGTAGATGGGTCATGTTTGAGAGATTCAGAAGGAAGTTTGCGAGCTGCTTATGCAATCTGCACAGTGGCAAATGTGATGGAAGCATCATGTTTGAAAGGAGTGAGTTCTACACAAGTGGCTGAGTTGGTGGCTCTTACTAGAGCATGTTGCTTAGCGACACAGTTGAGAGTGGCAATATATACTGATAGCCAATATGGCTTCGGGGTGGTCCATGACTTTGGGCAGTTGTGGTCCCAACGTGGATTTTTGACCTCTTCAGGTTCACCAACCAGAAACGGAGAGTATGTGAAAGATCTACCGATGGCACTGCCGATGCCGGCACAAATTGGGGTGGTGAAATGTTCAGCACATCGCTCTGGTTGTGAATATGTCACACTAGGCAATAGATATGCTGACGAGATTGCACGATTTTGTGCTTCAAATACATATTCGATTAACATGGACCAACAAATTGATCAAATTGGCCAAACAGAATGCAGGTTGATGTTCTCATCTGTTGAAACTTGGGATGAGGTGAGAGAATTACAGGAGGAAGCAAGTGACTCAGAGAAAAATGGGTGGATTAAATCAGAATGTACACGTAGATCAGAGGATGAGGTGTGGATCTATACAGATGGAAGACCAGTAATGCCAGATGGTCTGTTATCACAGATGGCAAGGGTTTACCATGGTCCAACACACATAGGTAGAGATGCAATGATTAGATTGTTTCGTCAAACATGGTTTAACCCAAAATTCAGGGTTATTGCAGAACGTCTCTGTCAAAGATGTGCAGTATGTCAACAACAAAAAGCAGGGAGAAAAACAGTAGTCAGCATGGGTCGAATTGGAAAAGCTGCGGGTCCATTTACCCGTATGCAGATTGATTTCATTGAGATGCCCCTTGCCAAGGACTAAAATATGTTCTTGTGATTGTTTGTCTGTTTTCTCGTTGGGTTGAAGCATATCCAACAAGACGTAATGACAGCCTAACAGTTGCTAAATTGCTTCTTCGAGAGATAATACCTAGGTTCGGTTTCCCAGTCTCTTTGGAATCAGATAGGGGAATGTACTTTCAACAATGAAATAATTTGGATGATTTGTGCAGCATTACAAATTGAACAGAAGTTGCACTGTGCCTACAGACCTGAGGCTTCAGGTGTGGTTGAGCAGATGAACGGCACAATAAAATCTAGATTAGCTAAGGTTTGTGCATCCACAACCCTGAAATGGCCTGATGCATTACCATTGGTGTTGATGAGTCTAAGAAGTATCCCTGACAAGAGAACAGGACTGTCCCCACATGAAATTGTGATGGGCAGGGCTATGAGACAGCTGACAGTCCCAGCAAATCAACTAATGAACATAACTGATGATTTGGTACTGGATTATTGCAAAGGATTGGCTGATGTGGTACGTTCTGTGTCTCACCAGGTTGGAGAAGTTGCAACAACAATGCAGCAAGAACAAGGACATGATCTGTGTCCTGGGGACTGGGTGCTTGTGGAGAGGCATGTAAGGAAGTCTTGCCTAGAACCACGTTGGCATGGTCCCTATCAAGTGATATTGGTAACAACGACAGCTGTTAAGTGTGGAAGCTTGCCAAACTGGATACATGCAAGCCACACCAGGAGAGTTCCAAGTCCACTTGAAAGTTAAGAGCTTGCTGAAGAAGAACGACGAGAACAAAACAATGTTCCAAGTTGAGATGAAAGTCGAGTAGAGTGGGTGCAAAATATTGAGACTGAAGAAAGTAATGCTGTGATTGTTACTGCTGAGAATGAAATAATATCTGCGAACAGTAATAAAGATAAGAGAAAAAGAGATTCATTGGAAGAAATTACTGGATCAATTACAAGTGACATTGACAATGAAAATGGAAAAAGAACAAAAAAGGGAGATGGGTGGCTAAAAGGAGTAAAAAGATTAAAGTACTCCATGAATACAAAAGTTCCAGAGACAGTAATTGAAATATCTAGCCAATCTGAACAGAGTGAAGCAGAAGAAAAAGAGCAAGTGAGAAGAACAAAGAGAATTAAAGTACCAAATAAGAAATACAGAGCACCTGAATGGACATATGTGGTGACTACTTCAACGAATGATTGGGAAAAAGAATTTTTGAATTTTGTTCACAAGGCAGTTGCTCATAAATTAACTGTTTTTCTTTTGGAAAGGGTGCATAAAAAGAGAGAGGAGATTTATGAAATAAATGAATTTTGGAAGAAAAAAGTTCTGAAGCAAAAGCCAAAAGCTGAAGAAGAAGAGCTGAGGGAGAGCTGAAGAAAGGTGTGGGGTGTACAACCTAAAACAAATCGAGCAAAATTTAGCAATTTTTGATTAAAACTTTTGATTACATTTTTGACAAATTTTTGATTTGCATAGATTATTTTTTTGATATTAGAATGGATAGAACTAAATCTGAGACTGGTAAACGGAATCAGGGTATATGTAGGCAAAGATGTCTTAATGTTTGTCTTGTATGTGTTACGCTAACAATGTTTGTATAGTTAGTAATAACATTTGTAGTACCATATTTTATGTTTACTAATGGAGTAAATACTACTAATAATAATGAGCATGCAACAATTAATGTTATAAGAGATCTGAAAGAGGATCCAGAGACTAATATTAAAGAATTAACTGGTAGTGTTTTACATGTGGACAAATCAATTAATGATTTCCCTTTAAATGTATTTACTAAACTTCTCTATGAGTATGTTGACACTATGGATGCTAGAGATTGTTATGTGTGCATGCAGTTACCTACGTCTGTGTCAGAAGGGGTGACTTACCATCACCTACCTTTAACATATGGTATTTTGTGTAGTGTACTAACCAGTTTATTTCATGGTAAGGAGATGTTTCAGTACTATTATTCTAACTTTGACTTAATTTTTTTAGAATTTCCTATTAGAAAAAATATGAATATAGTGTATAGTGCTAGGAATGCAGAGTACATGGATGAATTTTTCCATTCTATTAAGACAATAGACACAGTATATGCACATCGAAATAATTTAACTTGTAAGGTACATAGTGTAGAGATAGAATTCATGAATACAGTAGAAGATAGACGTAGAAGTTTTAAACAAAGCGCTGCAGAGAAGTAGAGAACCACAATGGGCACATAAAGAAGGCAATTATAAACAGGGTGAGACTTATGCTGCAATGACTCTGGATTGGCCTCATAGAGGGAAGCTTCGCTTACTAAGGCAGAAGACTGACTATAATAATCATTTTGTTGGTGCCAGTGAATGTGAACATACTTTCCTTATTACAGGGGGTTGGGGATTGAGAGGTGGTACTGATCCTGTGTTTCCTGGAGTTTATTTTGTGTGTGCCTACTATAGGTTGCCACCACATTGGTATGGGTGTTGTTATATGGGTATAGTTTTTCCCAAAATGTATCATGTTGGTAAAAAACATGGAACAAATGAAAAGGGACTAACACGGAATAAAAGGGGTTTGAGTGCTGCAGAAATTGTGGGAGATATTTTTGGAGCATTGATACCTTCAGTTGGGGTGATTCTAAATTCACAAAAGATTAGAAAATTATCTACAGTGGTTGATCGTTTATCAACGGATGCTGCTGGTGGGTTCTTAATGGTTGATACAGAGATGGTTGCTATGAGGACCATGGTTTTACAAAATCGACTTGCCTTTGATGTATTATTGGCAAAAGAAGGTGGAGTCTGTAGTATGCTGAAAATTCAACAATGTTGCACATATATTCCTGACAAAAGTGGAGATTTAGAGGGATATATTAGCAACATTACTAAATTACATGATGATTTGGTGGAACTGAAGGTTGACAGTGCTTGGGAGAAACTGAGTAAGAGATTCTCTTCTATAGGTAATTGGTTTTCAACATTTACTAATAGCTTATTAGGAAAGATACTAACACCAATAGTTGCTGTTGCTACTGGCATACTAATGGTATATTTGCTTTATAAATGTTGCAAGAATAAAACAAAAGATGCAAAATGGAGAGTGCGAAAAAGAAAAAGGGAAGAAATAGATTTGGAAGATTGAAAGAGGGTGTTAGAATAAAACAGATGAGAAAAATGGACGCTGCATTCTGAAATTGTTATCAGATAGTAATCTGATAAGGGTTGTTGTGATGGTTTGGAGTACCATCAGATGGGGGATTGATGGAGTATGATTTTTTAATATAACATCTGCTCGATGAATTTCCTTATTTGCATGTATTTTTAATAACATACGCGAAACTACTAATATAACATGAGAGTGTATAATATGAGAAAATGTGCACAAGGTACGATAGTTGATCTTTCTTAGCTGAAATAATGTGAATATTGCTAACTGAGGGCCCATTATGATAACGGGCGGATCGCCACCGCCCATATGGCGGTGGCGATCCGCCCGCTATTTCCCTCCGCCCGCCACACATATACCCCCCGCCATATTACTATGGCGGGGGGACCCCGGCGGACGGAAAGACCGTCCGCCGGTTGTCCACCCGGTCGATGAGTCGACCGGGCGGAAAAGCATTTAATATGGTGGCGGTGTCTAGTAGACACCGCCATCCATATTATGAAGCATGCGGGGACATGCCTTTCCGCGGCGGCAACGCCGCCACGGAAAGGCATATGGTATTCTACATTGGGGGCCCGTAGCGGGCCCCCAGGGATTCTGGGGGTGGGGGTGCACATGGGGGTACCTATGGTACCCTCTGCATTTCAATGTACAACGTGGCAGGCACCGCGCGGTGCCTGTCACGTTGTGCATTGAAAAGCACAACTTGCATTTCTGGCATTGCAGCGGGCGGTGCTTTCAGCACCGCCCACCGCAATGTTAGAAATGCGGGATGCGCCCGCCAGTGTGGCAGGCGCATCCTAATAGGATGTACGGGACCGCCGCATGCATTGCGGGCGGTCCCATTTCCCGGGGGTAACCGCCATGCTAATGACCCCCTGAGTGTTATTCTGTCTTCCTAACTGCAGAAAATAAACGACAAAGATTCTGCCTCTTATTCTTCGTGAAAGTAGTGTAGGTTTTTAGAAATAATTCTCTTTCTTGATAAAATAAATGTAGGCCTCAGCAAATGTTTGCTAGGGGATGTGCTGCCGTGCTCCTGTGCTTTCTGCCCTTGACGAAAATGTAACTAATACTTCCTTAAAGTGAAGAAAACTGTATAGTTCTTTCCTGTCTATGCGAGGATTGTATGTAACTATTGCTAGATTTCTTATATAAATGTATCTAGGTTCTTCCTTCATCCTCTCTTGGAAGTTGTACAATTTTACACAAAGAGTGTTTAGAAATATTACTTAGGTCATTGTCAGAAGACAGCCACACTATCGTGTTTAGCCAATGAAAATGTTTGTAGAGAGTAGAGAAAGTAACATTTTAGCTAAGGAGAGGAAGTAACGTACTATAAAGTTTCCTGTGGGAAAGTCTTCCTCAGCTTGTTCACAAGATTCGTGACCTGTCCTGCATTCGTGGTATGCTACATACCGTGCTGATTCCTGATTCTCTGGCTGGCAGATCCTACAGCTCCTAAGAGACATTCCTGGAGACTTTGCACATCATCGGCTGGTGGTGCTGCCCTTGCTATACTCTAACGGCCGTGGAGTTAGCTTTCGAACTAATTGCTCGTTGTGCATTAGTATTTTCATCTTGTAAGTGAGCTTTTGTTTCACTGATGTTTTTTTCTCTTCCTCTCACTTCTCTATACCTGATTTTCTGATGTTTATTGAATGATCTGTGATGATTTTTGTGAATCTATACTGTATTCTATGAACCTATTTTATGACATTCGAAGTGTATCGTATTTGTGTTTGACCATTCACATTATGAAATAACAAGAAAACTAATAGAAAAGAATGGAGTCTGTCTTTATTCCAGAGTTATTGAGTTATTTGGATATGTTTATAATGACAAATGTTTCGCGTATTTCTTCATTGAAGGGCCTCATGGAGAAATAGCATTCCGTCTTTTATTGCTTAGTCCTTTTAGCTCTACCAAAGATTCATCGGAGGACATTTGATTTTGCTAAACATAAGACAAATGACTTATGGGCCCGTCATTAGAGTTACACTTCTGATTATAATATAGTGGTTGGTGTGGATAGATAGCTAACAGAAAAAGTCCCCCAATGCTTCCGCTGCATCAAAGGTAACCATTGTCCAGGAAGCTAGCTTTTTTGCTAGTATTTTAGATCACTACTAGAAGCACAGGTTTTCTTTCATCCTGTTGGGCTGTTACTTTCGCTCTTTTTGACTCACCAACATTGTCAATTTTCCAGCTTCCCTCCTAGCACTGTAAGGGAAGCTTGCACTGATTTTGCCTATGCTGAACCTTTCCTATATATGTCAGGAAGCTAACACCCAACATTCCACCTCTATTTGATATTCCCACTAGTATATCCCCCCTTCAACTACAACCCCTTGTCATTGATTTACCCTTTGAAGCACTACACCACCTCCCCCACCCTAATTCACCCCTTACGCCACCATACTACCACTTTACACCACTACACTTCTCCACTCCCTCACTTTACCACCTCACGACAGCTCTACCTCATTAAAGCACTATGCTACCACCTAACACAACCAACATAAATCTCTGACCATTGTAACATACTGATTCTCCAGCACTGCAAGACACTAGTATAGGAAACGCACTGCACAGCCACCACCAATAGACATTGCCACCACTGCATTACCACCCCACCCAAATATTCTACCACAGTGCCAGCCTGCACCACCACTTTACCACCCACCACCACTACACTCATACCTCAACACTCCTCAATGCCAATTCTGAGACACCTAAAAACCACACAAGTACCCTCCAACACCATACCTCTGCCTATCATCATCATACTACACCTGCTCAGCTGTGCATTACTATTCCCAGGATCATGCTAATACCCCTCGCAAAGCCCCAAACCACCAGAGCATTATCACCTCACAATAGCAAATTACAGCAACAACATTCTACTCCAACACAGCATCACATTACCACCCGCCCTTCAGCCCTCACATACACATTACCACTCCATCACTGCAATACCACCCAACAGTAGTACATTTCTACCCCTCAGCTCTGCACTATCATTTGAAAATATACCTGCCATTCCATCTTCACTATTTAACTTGAAATACACTAAAACAACAGTAGATTTTTGGGTTCAAAATTACAACCAGTCCTCTACATGGTCCGATTCTCCTATTTGAAACATTTCTGACAGGTCAATGTAACTTTGACATAGAACATCAATTGTTAGTAAACCCTCTATGCATAATGCATCAAATAAATAAATCATGTGAGGTTCATACTCCAGCTAAATACAATGATGCAACAACCTTCAAACGTACTATTTTTAAAACCTAATTAGGAATTGTGAGTACCAGCTTTTCCGAAGATGAAGCGAAGTGTTTGTGTTAACCATATCTAATAAGTGAAGTTGGAATCTGACTTTGAAATAAGTTGTAAATTAATGTTCTCATACTCGTTCTCAATGTAGTTCCTGCTATTTTGGCTTGACTTCTCTATGGAACTGTGCTATGTTCCTTCCTTGTTGTGGGGCTGCTGAGCAATGTGTGTTGCTATGTTCTAGCCTTGGAATGTGGCCATGCAGGGGGGAGGCAGATGAGTACTGGACAGAGAAAGCTGTAGGTGTGTTGTACTGCACTGCTCCAGACAATAAACTTGGCTGGGTATTGGAATTTATCTCCCTGCCATCTGTAAACAACAAACTGGCAAGCTCAGAAGTGACTGTTCTCAGTATATACTTTCATAAGTGGTTCAGCTCAATGCTATTGCAGGATTTCCATGACTTGTTTCATTTTTAAGCAGCTTAATCCTTTCTTTATGAACAAATTATTGCGAACAATACCCTTAGCGAGCTTAAAGCCCATCTGAGCTTGAACCAGGGGTTGGAAGCAGGTGAGTGAAAAAGACACGGTCAAACTGAGGGTATAATCTTGACCATCTAAATTCTTAGTAAATGAACTCAGCCTATGTATTTTAATTCTAAAATTAATGTGAATGGGGTTTAAAAGGATACATATTAGGCAATGTCAATTTAAAGGCACTTCTTTCTGATCCACTTAAAATATGTAAGAAACTTTCAGAGAGCAAATGTCTCCTCTATCTCACAGGGTGTGCTAAATAAGGTTTTCCATTTTCGTGTATTTACCATTATATAGATGTAATGCAGAGGATTGCAATGTATTACATTTCTTAGGAGTAAATGATTAGAACAAATTGATTAAAGGCAGTAACCCACTGGTTAAATGATAAATTGTGGTCTGTGGAGGTCTGCATTAACTATATACAGTGCTTGAAATGGAAAAGAAGAAGTGCAGGCACTCTGGTACAGAGTGCCTGCTTGTTTCTGAGAAGTGCCAGTACTCTCCAATTAAAAGTATTGCATTTCTCTCAAGAAGTGTCGGTACTCTCCCTCTCCAACTAAAAAGTGCCAGTACTCCGTACCGGACAGTACCGGCCCATTTAAAGCACTGACTATATACAAGTCCCCAACAAAAGTTAAGTTTCCAGGCCTTTTTCTTACGCTCCGCCTAACCTTTATCTTCTGTCAACCTAAATCCACGTTATCAACGAGAATTTCTTTATCTGGGGACTAGTGGGCCAAATTAAAATTATGCATTTCCCTTCATCTCTCTTTGAGCCTTTCCTGTACACTTTCCAATTTTAGTGGTTAATGACACATTTTAGTTTTTCAAATAGTAACACCAGAGCAATTAAAATGTCATCATTGCTTACTATATTTACAAATTACAAATATTCCTATGCTGTCCCTTTTTCTAGGTAATTTAGTCCCACTTTAGCTGGATCCACATATCTTTCATGGAGGCGTTTCTAAATACTGGCAATCGCATCCGTTTTTCGCCCACTATGACTCTCTAGGAGCCGGGTCACCGCTGATTTGCCTAATGCAGATCATTGTCTACAGTGGCTCAGTGAGCAAAGAACAATAGGTTGGAATGCTACCCCGAGCGCCTGGCATTGGTTAGACTATTTGTAGCATTCCTCCTATCACCTTTTGTGCGCTTACATACTCAGAGCTTGACAGAACCTGCCAATTTAAGGCACTGATTTGTACCCATTGAAGTGTTTGTTTCCCAGTCACAGAGTTTTCTGTCCTGGCCTCACAGTCATGTCTGCAGATGTCAGTTTGACGTAGGCAGGTATCTGCCCCGTATCGGGGCCATGCCCTTCTGCACCCTATTTACCTCTAACCTCGGCCATTTCCTGCTTTTCCACACTCATTAGGCGCCCGGTGATACATGTGTTCTTTCAGTTTCCTTTGTGCCGATTAGATTAAGTGTAATTGGGGTAAATGATAGGTTAGCATCCAGATGTTGTGTAATCTCAGGAGGTGTGTAGTGTTGTACTTCGCTCCAAAGTTCATCATGTCACAGTTTGTATTTGTAAGGAATGTATCAAAGAAAACCTTAGCTTCACTCACCACCCGCTAAAATATGCATATTCTTAGTCTAAACTACTTTTTTATTGGTGTACACAGAAGGTGGGGCATAGACGTTGCTGTAAACATATTGTTTTTAAAGTTATTCCAACTGTTTGGGATAATGTAGTGATATAAGTGGCAGAGTGGTCTATTTCTTTGGGATATCGAAGTGATACAACACGGTAAAGCAACTGATCCGGGTTTGAATGTTTACAAGATTATAACCCCAGACAGATTTTATCGCAGTCTGGATGTAACGCTGCTGCAAACCGATCCAAACTCCATGCATTGTGATAGCTGGGAATATTGGAGAGGTCAAAGGGGCGATCGAGGCATGTTCATGATTTTAAACTATATAAACAATCTATATAATATTTGCGGTAATGTAGTTTGTGTTTCCGCAAATCGTTTTTTTAATTTCTGTACTTTGGTGTATATATTTTAATGTTTTTTCGTAATTAAGATGAGTTTTTAATGCCCTCAATCACAACAAAACTAAAAAAAAGCCTTGACAATTCCAATCGGTTTGGCTTTTATTTATTGGAAAGATATTTGCAAGTTTGAGCCATAGACAGTAAAGGTGGCACATGGGTAGCAGGAGAAAATTCTTATTTCCCCACGTATTCCAAAACTGTTGCTGCACATTTTGTACCAGTTTATGCTACTGACGCGTACTGAATACTTTTAACTGTCGAAATGCCATAAAGAATGGCAGTAGTAGGTATATGAGGGTGTTAATGTGAGAGTAGGGCCGGCTCCAAAGAGGCGGGAGCAGTGCTTCTCAGGGTCAAGCATGCAGTGTAGACTCTGGGGGAGCGGGGGAAAGAGGAGTGGAGTGTCCAAAGGAAAATGCAAGGTCTAGAGGAGGTGGAGCGGAGCAAATTATGCATCACTGACTCAAGGGTTCTTGACAGGCTCCTCTTACAGTGGCAGCTCCCTCTACAGTTGTTTGCGCCTTCATATCTGGGCCTAATGCATGTTGGGCAATCCTGTGAGTGGCTCCCTGTGTGCTATTGGATGCCTGGCTGGCACAACCTGGCCATCCCATCACAGCGCTTCATGGCTCACGTCACCAGTGCGAAGGCCACCTATACTGACTTTTGGGGCTGCCTGAATGAGCTGGGTGTGACTTTGGCCTGGGAATCTGCCCACATCTACCTACATTGGCTGTTGGAGTGGCCCATAATAGTTAGTTGTGATCTCAGCCTGGGACCCCACCTGCCCATCCCTCCCTCCCTTGTGCCTGATGTGTGACTGCACACACCACCATCACCCTAGAAATACCAACTGGCTGGTAGTACAGAGGAGGCCATCTTGTCCACAGCCCTCAGGATCATTCTAATAGCATCCATTCATATTGATGTGGGACTACAATAATAGCCATGGAAGAAAGACTATAATAACATTAGGATAGCCATAAATACTGAAGAAGGACTTCTAATTTGCAGCTGGAAACATGAACACAGAAGATGGAGAATAATTTGTTAGTAAGTATACAGATCCACTCTCCCTTACTGACTTGAAGTACCCATCAGCATCCTACAATCTACTAAGGACTCCCAGACACTTTGCCTCTATAACAACATCTATGGGTCATTACACCACTGTCAGCATGTTAACCATCTGTCTATAGGTTATAATTACTGGCAACTCTCTATCTACATCATCAACCTATAATCTATTCTGCCCAACCATTGGGTCAGCTGAGCTCTGCTTGCAAACACAGAAAACCAGGCTTCCTTGAGACATTGCCCCTCCAGTTGAACACTGTTATCCTCACAAACACTCTCTTGGCTCCCCTCAACTCCCCATACCTAATCCCTTTAGAATAGATATCTCCCCATGACAGAGCAATTACCCCACCAACTCCTAGATTCTATCCTTGATCTGCCCTGCCCTGCATCTCAGCTCTGTTAGCGCATCTGACACTTGACCATAACGGCTGCTCCTCACTATGTCTCCCTCTCACACTCTTGCGCTCTGCCTTTCAAGACGCTACCCCTGCTCCTTCACTTTAACCTACTCAAGCTCTATAACATTTAAAGTGTGGACAAAAGTTAAAATCTAATGCACTCATTGCACATCCAGAACCCCTAATCACTAATAACAACTTCAGCCCCTTTCTTGAAGACTTGAACCTCCTGAAGAGCTGTCACAGAGTAACATTTTGGAACAAATCAAAGCTACCTTTCGGTCTCATGGATTGAAAGGTACATATCAGAGGTTTTAAATCAGCCTGCATTAGGGGAAAAAATGTACTTCCAAGCCTACATTTCTGAGGCAGACAACTCCACAAAAGGGCTCTTCCACTTCTACAGTTAAATGGGATACCAAACCTTAATTAAAAGCCATACTCTTTGAGGGAGCATCTCCCTTTCCCTGCAACCAGATACACCCCACTTCCAGTACCTCCCTTGGCACCCAACATTCTCCTGGAGTTTTCTGCTACCACTGAGGATGATGCCTGTAAAATCCTGAAATCCTTCGAGAAATCCTCCCCTCCCTAGGATGTTTGTTATGCCAATCAATACCTCTCCCCCAGCAATCTAATCCTCAGCCGCTAAAGTACTCTATCATTACACACATCCTGAAAAGGCCCTCTTGGAATCAGAGAATGTCTCCATTTATAGACTAATCTTGGGCCCCCCATGCATGGCCAAAGCACTTGAAACTGATCTTGAAACAGCTCTTATCTACCCTTGAAGCTCATGGGATTCTCAGAATGTTTCAGTCTAGCTTCAGATCCTGGAGGAGTCCATGTTTTAAGTGTCAGGGAAGAACTTCTAATTTTGCTTGATCATGACAAACCATGTGCCTTAATTCTACTGGACCTCTCAGCAGCGTTTGATACCATTAACCGTCAGGTATTCCTTGACTGTCTGAAACTCTCAGCCAGCATAAAGGGAACAACACTAATCTGGTTTTCCTCTATCGCCCAAAACTATACTCAGCAAGTCAAACTGGGCCCTTTTCTCTCTAGATCTGATTATATTACCAGTGAGATCTTGCAAGGCTCTGCTCTAAGTGCCAAGCTTTTTAATATCTACATGATCCTTCTCACCACAACCCCTGACTTCTGTAAAGTAGGATTATCATTTGTATGCCGATGATATCCAGGTACACATAGGCTTATCGAACGTCGCTCATTGCCTAGCCCTGATCCACTGTTGGATGCAGAAAAACTGTCTATGCCTGAATGGGGAAAAGACTGAAACTTTGATTCTTTCTTTTCCCTAGCCTGATTCCTTGGGTTAATAATCCCAACTAGTGGAAAAAGCTTGCAACCCGGGTATACTGTTTGACATCAGCCTCTCATCATTCCTCAAATAAGCTCAGTTACAAAAGCAGCTTTCCACCATATGCACTTACTCCTATGTGTCCTCCCCCTATTCTGTCTCATACAGAAAACTGATATCCTACTCACTGTGGTGATATTCCATATTGACTCCTATAACAGCCTCTACACCATCCTTCCCCCAAAAAATATAAGCTTCAGCGGGTCCAAAACTGAATCACCATGATCATATCTCACCTGCACTACAATCTATCCACTAGCTCCCAGTGAAGTAACGTCCCAACTTCAAATCTTTATGCTTCATTCATAAAGCCCTATACGGACACTCACCATGCTACCTGTCAAAGTTGCTCCTTCCCTACCTCCCATTCAGAAACCTCAGATCTGCAAATCAAAACCTACTGTCCGTCTGATCACACCACTATAACAAGTTTGGTTGCAGGGCTCCACAGTCTTATAAATCTTCCCTCTGTAATTTCCTCCCATGCTAATTAAGACTGGAACCAGACTGCGACTGATTCGGAAAACATCTAAAAACACACCTATTCGTACAAGCGTGTCTAACCCCTTCTGCTGCCATTGACTTTCCTTAGCCGCTGCTGGTTATACGCCTAAACTCAGCACACCTTCCTTACTGGGCCCCTCACATTCTATCCAAACTAAGGCTTTATCATTTGCTTACCTCTCTTTCACAGCTCTAAGGCTATCTTTAGGGCTTGTGGCACTCTACAAATCTTTCAAATAAAAGGGGGCAGCATAGTCTCTGGGCTGAGGAGCTGTACAGGTTAATGAGGATGGGAGTAGTATGGGGTCAGGGAAAAACACATGGTTCTGCGGAGGAGGAGCATCACAGCGCCCAGGATGGAAAGGAGCAATGTTGGGTGCAGTGTGTAGAGGAGCTGGATAGGATCCAGGGTTCAGAGCATAGCACAGGGGCCAGGGTGAGGTGGGCCAGTACAGTACAGGATCAGCACAGGAAGCAGACATACAATCATCGTTCACATGGACAGAACAGGTAAAGCATGAGCAGCAATACAGATTTCACTCTATTGGAGAACAATGGGCGCCAGTAGTGCAGGCTTCAATAACACAGGAAACAGCAGCTATGTAACTCTGGTATTCCCAACCCAATGTGCACCACACTCTAATACACATAAACACAGACCAGTTCAGGCTGCACCCCAAAATGCTTTTCTCAGACCTATATATGAAGGGAGTGATAGAGAGAGATACTTGTGGGCTGAGAGGGTGACCTGAAGGGGAATGGCTCAGAGAGAGACCAGTCTGCACGTAAGAGGACGAAGCAGACGTGCTGTGAACTGTGTTGAGGAAGAGTATGACCTGGGATAGTATGGGTAGGGAGAGCCTGCCTAGAAGGTTCGAAGGGATGAGAGAGAAGTTGACCAACCTTATTTTTAAACACCGGGAGTGATGCAATTTCAAAGGAGGGCTCAGTGGAAGTGCTATGGATTGGAAGTGTTATGGCAGTCTGTCTCTATCTTTTAGGCACCGAGGCTCCTCACGCACATGTAAGGATTTCGGAGAGATGGCAGAGATACAAATGAGACTGTGCCCCGACACAGGTTTCACTATGCACACTATCTTCTGCTCCTGGAGATCTTCCTCTCTTGGATCAGAATAAAGGTTGCAGAAGTGTTTTGTTGTTGTCACTGTCACCCACCAAAGTGCCAGTTCTCTTGCCTTTTGGAGACGCTGATAGCCTTGCTGCCAGTTAGGAGCAGCAGGATGGGCTCTTGGCCACCACCTATATTATTTTATTTGGATGTATTGGATCCAGCAATCGCGTTGCTCGGTGGCTCATGTGAGAAGAGTTGGGTACAGGAAACAACATCACATTCAACAGAGTCTTCTGGCCTCAAAGCCCCCGGAGGACACATGCTGCAGAAGATGCAGGACCTGTAAGACCCACCCCCAGAGCCCTGTCAGCCTAACTCTGCAGAGATGGACACCAGTTGGTGTGAGCAGGAGATGTCTGTGTTTGCCTCCCTGTGGTACCACCACACTGATGGGGACAGGAACGGCAGGTCACAAGCAGGGGCCTGTCAGGGGGGGTAGGTGTATCGGACAGAATAGGACACGGGGGTAGTGAGGGTAGCGAGGGATCTAGGCAAGAAGGGTGGACAGGACACAGAATACGCGCAAGCTCCAGCGATGCCTGCACTGACCATCAAACAATGCCACTCACACATCACTTCTGGCCAGAGTAAAACCAGTTTTTATGGAGCTCCAACTACCAGTGCAAGATGGCAATCTCCGTTTGGATACAGAGAATCAATGCTCTTCTTTTTCAAGGAATTGCAATTCCATTCCTTGTGCAATATATCGATTTCTTAAGGTTTTTAGCCATTCACTGCCTGCCTAGGACTCCATCTTTTGACAGAATACCCTGACGTGCGCCGACCGACCGGTACAAAAATGTTATGTTCATTGCCCGCCTTTGTCCTGGCTGACTGGTGCAAATGTTCAGGGCAAGTTTCATTCTGTGTATGCTACCAAGCCTTCGCCGTTAACTCTCCCTAATATTGCAAACTGTGCTAACGACCATTAGCTAAGGAACACCCAGGTTCATCTAAGCCCACTGTAAAGCGCCCTGAGCATTATTAGAGGCACTAGAAGCGGAACCTAGACAGGCTATAAAGAAGGCAACAAACTTTATTACAAAAAAAACCTAAATCTAATATCGCACATCATAAAGAGCCCTCCAAGGCAATTATTGGAAGGGTCTCGCATTCCGAGTGCTATGTTTCATTAAGAAGGGCAATAAAAGCGAGTTTACAACCTGCTGTCAGTTTTAATGAGCGACAAGCAACGCACTAAACCTTAGGCGGTTAAAGGTGAATGTCGCTCGTGTAATCCATAACGTGCCCTGGATCCCACAAGCATCTGCGAGGAATTAAATCATGTTAATTTTAAAATAACCACCACGTGAAGTCGTGGTCGGCCATATGCTGGACGTCATGAGAGCCTCGCGGAACCTACACCTGCATGGCAGTGATTTAATGGATAACAGGAAGCGACGATTTCTTGCCATCCAGACAGAATATCAGTCATCCTGACTTGTATTTTAGAATGATTGCCAGTTATATGAAGGCTGCTTAGCGCAGATATATGTACTGTCTGCAGTGTAATTAACAACACATTTGTTTCAAGATTCTGAGAAAGGACAGAGCACTGCTGAGGTATTTTATAAACCCCGGTGGACAGGTTTCATATTGATGTGCTCAAAAATCAACAAATAGATGAAAATAAAATGGTCTGATTGGATATATTTTATTGGTGTGACAGGCAGGCTTAAACACAGCAAGCTCCTGCAGCATTTGACTTCATGCGTAATTGTAAACGTTGAATTTCCTTGTTGCACAAACAATAAGTTATGTAAAGTACTTTGTGGTTCTTTAATATGTTAGTGATACAATTATCACTAGAATGTACCTTTCTATTGCCTTTTTATCTGAGTGCTTTAAATTATAAATTCAATTACTATTAGCCAGCTCCACCTGATTGTACTTTTACAACCCACATGCAGACAGACTAAGCAAACCTTTTTTACGAATTCAGACCTCTCGATCACAAGTGCAGAATGGTACCACAACTTGTTGTGCTTCCTCTCCGACGCCGTAGGATGTGAGGATGCAGGAGACACAAAGATTGATTGACAGCTCTTCAGTGAGTTCAACAACTTTACGGTACTCGGTGATTTCAATATTCATCTAGATGACCCCGCCAACCATATAGCCAATGAACTGCTATCTAGCCTCCTGGCGATCCAACTCAAGCAAAAAGGATTTGCCTCCACACATGTGAAGGGTCACCTTCTTGACCATGTATTTAGCAATTTGCACAACCTTGTTGTAGGTACTCCTACTCCTCTCCCCTGGACGGATCATTTTTTGATCCCCTAAGTTGGGAGACTGCCGTACAACTGCCCCCCCAGAGAGCAGCGCCGACTCTGGAAAGAAAGTGGTCGAGGCTTTCCCTCAATCATTGGATCATAGCTCTTGACAATACACGACCATTGAGAGATCCTAATTCTAATCTGGCCAGTAGTAACTTTAATGCTTGGATCCAAAGCTCCCTTGACCTGGTTCTCCCTAAGGAACCTATCTACAAGAAAAACAGACAGAAAACAGCCCCTTGGTTTTCCCCCAAATTGAGGGACTTAAAGCAAATATGCCGGAGGCTGGAAAGAAGTTGGAGACAGAATTTCTCAGAGACTAGGAAAGTGGAATACAGGAAAGCAATCAGGTTATATAAATCAGAAATAAAAATCGACCAAACAACATTTTATGAGGAAAAAATAAGTACTGCTGCAAACTCACCTAAAGAGATCTTTCGCATTGCTAAATCACTTATCACCTTACCTCAAAAACCTTCAGTAACGGAAGGAGCACTTACACGGTGTAACAATCTGGCAATCTTTTTTCATCAAAAGATCCAAAATATCTATATGTCCTTTCTTAACACAACACCTGAGTCCATGGTGACCACAACAAGTAGCTCGAGCGTTACGTTTAAATGCTCATTGGAGCAATTTCCCCCTCTAGATGGGGTTCTATTGGATTCAATCATCACAAGAGTAACCTCAGGCTCTCCATTGGACCCTGCCCCTCCGCAACACCTCACTTCAGTCATTAATGCTATTCGCCCAGTTATTCTTGATACTCTGAATTCTTCCATCATCTCTGGTATTGTACCTACAGCTTGGAAATGCGCGATGGTTAGGGCCCTTCTGAAGAAACCCAATTTGGATCAATCCAATCTGGCCAACTATCGCCCAATTTCCCTCCTCCCTTGGCTGAGTAAGCTGGTTGAGAAGCATATTAACACCATATTGGTTGATTATTTGGAATCCAACGGGCTGTTGCATTACTCTCAGACAGGCTTTCGTCCTCAGCATGGGACGGAAACGGCCTTAGTAGTAGTAACAGAGGAGGCAAGAAGGTTACTGGACCAAGGAGGAACAGCGGCAATCATCCTCCTGGATCTCAGTGCCGCGTTTGACACTGTTAACCATAACATCTTAGCCCATCGACTTAAGAGCATGGGAGTGTCAGGCACGGCACTGACCTGGTTCCAGTCCTTCCTCAGCAACCGCTTCTTCCAAGTCTTTGAAGGAGATGTGGTGTCCTCTCGGCTGCCTCTTAGCTGTGGGGTTCCTCAGGGCTCTGCCCTGAGCCCCACGCTTTTAACATCTACATGAGTCCCCTGGCGGAGATTGTCCATCCATTCGGCGTTAAGATTATCACCTATGCAGACGACACTCAGTTAGTGGTAGCATTGAATCACTCTGAGGGGTCGTCTAGCACCCTAGGTCCTTGCCTAGAGGCGGTGGCCGAGTGGATGGAACTCTCCTGCCTCAAGCTCAACGGGGACAAAACGGAGATCATGCTCCTGGGCAACCCTCCGTCCCCCATCCCGTGGCCGGAATGCCTGGGTCCTGCTCCACCTCCTAAGGCACAAATTAAAAGCCTTGGTATATGGTTGGACAGCTCCCTTGATTTTAATTACCAGGCTACCAAGCTTTCAGCCACATGTTATGGACTGATGAGAATGTTGCGGAAAATCATTCCCCTCCTCCCTTCCAGGCGAGAAGAATTATGGTACAGGCCCTTATTCTTTCTCGCCTTGATTATGGGAACGCCCTATATCTTGGTGCTCCTCAATTCACCATTCACAAACTGCAAGTAACTCAGAACTGTGCTGCCCGTTTGCTTCTTCAGATTCCGCGGTGGCAATCTGCTAAACCAGCATTGAGGAGTCTCCACTGGCTCCCTATTCCAGCTAGGATACAGTTTAAAGCTATGTGCCTAGTTCATAGAGCCATCCGGAAGACTGGTCCGGCTATTATTCACCCCTTGGTCACTCCCTATCTTCCTCATAGAACCCTGCGATCCAGCTCCCTATGCTTGGCCGCTCCCAAGAAAATTCGAAGATCCAGGTGGGTTGGACGCTCTTTTTCGTTTAATGCTGCAAAGATCTGGAATACTCTTCCTCCCACTTTACGTAAGGACAACAACCTTTTGGCCTTCCGGAAGCTCTTAAAAACCTACCTCTTTAAGACAGTCTCTTAACATCATGGCTTCTGTTTTTCCTCTACTCTTCTATCAAACAGCGCTGGGAGGCCTCAGGGTAGCCATGCGCTATATAAGTACAATTTCATTCATTCATTCATTCATCCCGCTGCTACCATCCGTAGGTTAGTTCACTCTGTCAATGTGAATCACATCTCCACTCAAATGAGAGTGAAAAGCGGCAACAATATATCTAGGCTTCTCTCACACAGGGTACATGTTCTGCTATCAGAACAACTATCCCTACAATAATCGCATCTGCATGGTCCCTGCGTCTCAGACATTTCTCTCATAAACACAAAAAATAGAAACACACGCACAGGGAAAAGACAATTACACATTCAACTATATGTTTATTAATGTTCTTAAACTTTCGGCTATTAAGAACAATATCACTCTTCCCTTTTTCTGGGCTAATATTCCATTTGGTAGACAACAGCACCAGAGGACTTTGTATTCACATAAGAAAATGAAACAGTCAGTCTCCTTGTTAGGTTCCAACATGTTTGTTCTCATCTAATGATCACCTTCATGTAATTTAATCCTCAATAAATAATACACCTTCGTGTCTAGGTTTTGAACCTCAGCGCCAAGCAGCATCTTAGCTTTTTTGGATTCATTCCAACACTTTTTCATCCGTCGTTATTATACACTAACTTAGTCCAACCAAACCACATGGGGCATGTCCTTTCGTCAGGCTTTCAGCACCTCGTCATTTTAAAATGAAACTTTGTAGTTGTGTCATGAGGAGTTAGCCTGTAACATCCCATCATCCACTACTTTCAATTTCCTTTTCCTTATAATTTCACTACAATCTCACTGCATCTGTGAATGTATGGTTCAACCTTTCAACCATATAACTGGTGTCTGGGTAAAATAACAACTCATGACGCTTGATTACTTTCATCTTCAAACACTCATGTTCCTCTGTTAATATTAACTGTCCATGTTTCTTGGTCCAAAGTTCATCCAGAAAACTTTCCCTCTCGAGTACTCTATCTAGAAGTGCTATAACTGTCTGTGTCAAAGATTCCTAATAATAAAAAACTCTGGCTATTGAGAATAATAATCACTCACAACAAATACATTGTTTCCTTTTTCCCACACCTGCGTGGTGCAATTGACCCAAAATATCCCATGCAGTTCTATCCCAAAGATCTTTGGAATTTGACAGTTACCATTGCAACAGAGCAACAACTACATTCAAGTTATTGTCACATAACATGCTCTCCATTTCATTCCTCACCTTTTCTGCCTCCATCTTGTCTAATAAAAGCCGCCAATAGCCCTCCCTCCATCACGCTACAGCT
Source organism: Calotriton arnoldi (assembly GCA_963921515.1). Taxonomy (NCBI): domain Eukaryota; kingdom Metazoa; phylum Chordata; class Amphibia; order Caudata; family Salamandridae; genus Calotriton; species Calotriton arnoldi. Next base: position 1,679,284 of record CAWUFW010001772.1, on the reverse strand, counting down.
GAGACACTCATGCTCATGCTGTAGAACAACTAACGTTTCTCTAACTCCATTTTACGACATAAACCTCTCTCCTCTCATTATTACCTCGCCCTTCACACTCAGTTCCTCCTGCACTGACCAAGAGCCCACAGCCCCTTCCCTCTTTCTCCTTCTTTCTTGTCACCTCACTACTTCGGTTTAGTGCCATGGGAAGTCACAGTGCAAGAAACTACTCATTTTCACAGCTCTACACAGATAACAGGCATTTGATAAGATTATTGTTTTGGCTCCAATTTCAAATGTGTCCAGCATGGGTGAGCCTGTGGCACTTTCCTTCACCAGTTCCAAATCATGACACACTTTGGACCACAAGATGCTGTACCTCATTCTAACTCTTTCATTCACAATGTGTTCCTGGCAAAATTCCTAAGTAAAATCTTAATTCAAACAAACCTAATATTCAGCTAAATTTGGAAGAAAATTCAATATTTCTTTCTAGTTCAATGAATCATATATGTCCCTAACCAAGATAGCATTCTTCTTCAGTCCTACCCCAGTATCTTATGTCCAAGGTACTTATTAGGTCTGACCCCAGCTTGCACTTCTTTTACTTTCAGGTGAACCGCATGTTTTTAATATGACTAAAACATTCTACAACCTATTCTTGTTATTGTCCAATATCTAGCCATGCATCAAAACACTTTACTGGAAGAGGACTGCTCCAGGCACAACTTTAAACGATACATACGTAGCATACTAGAACACAGTTGCTGAAGACGCAGGTTGCAAAACATTGCCTTGAAATGAAACACTCTATCAAGAGTCGCAAATGCCCTGAGACTTAAACAGCTTGTTTATAGGCAGAGGTCAGGTCCAAAGTGCTAGACAATATTGGGTTTCTCAACAAGGTAAAACATTTTTCTTATATTAGGCCAAAAAAATTATTGACCACAAAATTCCTATTAAGAGCTCATAAATTGCTCCATAAAGGTGGCAAGAATATAGTTCAGTGGCCAGACTGCTCACCCGAAGGTCAAGAAGGAAGGTTGGGTTATAGAAACAGCTGTTATTTATAGTACTTAGAAATTGCAGAAATTAGGTATAAAGGGCCATTGAAAAAGTTCACTATAATTATAAACAAATAACTCCAGTTCTGTGGACTTTGCTGACAAATTCTTCTTTTCTGTGTAAATCTCAATTCACAGGGCACTAAAGGCAACAGGGACACTTCATAATCTTACAAAATAGGCTTAGCCCCATTTTTTCCATTTATATTTAATGACAAAAAGCATCCAGGCACTCCAAGTTATTGTCTTCCCAGCCTCCTGCACTATTTCTCTGTTGTCACAAATGAAGTTATTAATTTGGGTTAGAGCTACTCCTATTAACTCAATAAACCCACTCTGGGTAGATCAAAACACAGCTATGGCACAAGCAGCAGGCAATCACAAGGCCTTACTATTGCAGAGCCTGAAGTACTTCCTTCAGTTGAGTCAGGTTGACGTCCGAAGTAGAGCTGAAGACAGGAATGTCATCTGAGTAAGCAACTCTGAAGTTCCCCAGTCGCACAGGCCCAAGTTGACCAACCTATGGAAGGTGGCAGGGGCATTCTTCAGTTCAAAGAGCATTACTTTGAAATGAAAGTACCCCTTAAGAGTGGACACTGCTGACCACTCCTTCCCACTCTCTGTCAGCATGATGTGCTAGTATCCCGAAGTCAATTCAAAAGTACTCAGAAACTTGGCAGCCCCTACCCCGTCAAAGTGCTCATCAGCTCTGAGTATCAGGAGTTCATCAGTCTTTGTGACTGCAATGAGTAACCTGTAGTCCACACAGAACCGCAGTTCCAGTGTAACACCTTGTAGGCTGGCCTTCAGTAGCAAGATGAGTGCCCTGGACCATGGACTGCTGAAAGGCTTAATCACCCTGAGGTCCAAAGTTGTGTATACTTCTCCTTTGATGCTGGCCCTCACCTTGTCTGACAACCTTTAGATTTTATTCTTGATTGGCATACTGGCACCAATGTCGATGTCATGGGTACGCCAAGTGGTCAGACCAGGTGTCATTGAGAACAGTAAGGCAAACTACCATAGCAGCTGTTGCCAGTCCATCTATTGGTCCTCAGTCAGACTGGGAGTTATGACAAGAGAACTGGGAGGAGCTCTCTCTCCTCCTCTGATCCACCATTGGTCATCATGGACATGGTTATTTCTGAGATGTCAAAGTGGGGTTTCATCCGGTTTACATGCAGGACCCTCAAAGGGTTCATGGGATCTGTAGATCAACAAGGTATGTCAACTTACACTTTTTCTCCTTCTCCTTGTCAGTCCTGGTCCATCGGTCTTCTGGTTCAATGGCCCACACCTTTTGGCCAGACTGCTTCTCTTCCAAAGTCACCTTCTGATCATACCACTGTTTGGTCATTTCCTGACTGGCTTCCAAGTTCCTTCATGTACTGATCTATTTGAATCTCAAAGCCAGCGCATAGCATATCCCCATTTGACAGATTCCTTGGGAAGTTTCTCACACCCGTCTCGCATAAAACTGAGGGGGCTTTTATGAGAATGCAAACAAAAGCTCAATGGGTGTCAAGACCCCTCCTTTTTTGGGTCCTCACTGTAGGAAAACAGTAGACATGGCAGTAAGGTGTTCCACTCACACCTCAAGGGCTCATGTAGGCGCATAATCATGTCCTTCAGGTTCTTGTTGAATCTCTCTACAAGGCTATTGGTTTGGGGCAAAAAGGCATGGAGAACCTGTAAGTCAACCCACACTCAAGCCACATGCATGCCCGACAATATCCACCCCTTCACTCTCAAAGACTTTCCTGACTATAGATAAGGCCTGGAGGGGAATCTTGCACTTTTGTACTGACTTGCTACTGGCCTGATAAGTCATGCAGGAGTAACAGACGGAAGCTCATTCGGTCTCATCTGGGACCTGCCATTGGATTTGGGTTGTCTGCAATTAGTTTGCTTTGTGCACAGATAGCCTTCTGGAAAAAACTCCCACTTGCAGTTAAAAAGCAGGTACAAGCTGCCAAGATAGTGATACTGCCTAGGTTGTTTTACCATTTCACTTATTTACCTGTATTGGTCCATAGACCTACGTGAAAGGAGTTGGACTAGCTACTGGGTGTATTAATATGGGACCAGATTTGAAGAAGAGGGGCGCTAGCTAAACTGAAGTTGTGCATAGATAAAGGGGGATTGAGCAAACCAGATATGGAACTATATTATCTAGCAGCACAGCTTCAATGGCTGATGATATGATTGCGGACACTAGACCCAGAGACAGGGATTACATTGAACGACATACCGCAAGGGAAGCAATTTAATGTGATGATATGGGCTGAGAACATAGACCAACACCCTAGACTCTTATAGGTGGCTATGCACTGCTGGAGAAAGCATTGCAAATAAAATTGCCAACTATCACTCCATATGCACCAGCGATTCCTTTAAAGGTTGTCCCCAAGCATAAGAGATGCTATGTACACAGAGAGCTCCACCATCAAGATGAGGCTGAAATATTTATGGTGGGGGACTTGACCCAAATGGGCTACTGCTAATCTTCGAATTGTTAATGAATGATTATGATATACATAGGGGCAATTTTCAATTTGGGAAACAGCCATAACAACGCATGCCTTACATCGCATGCCTTTACAAGGCGGTCGTTACAATGACCGCGTTGTTACAACGCAAACTATTACATCGCAAGTCGTTTCAACGACTTGCTGTAGGGGGCGCACTGGTGTTGGATTTAGAATCCAACACCTTCCCTGCCGTTGCACAAACTGGAGTAGGAATAGTAAATTATACTATTCCTAAGTCCAGCGCACCCCCTACAGCAAGTCATTGAAATGACTTGCGATGTAATAGTTCGCGTTGTAACAACGCAGGCGTTGTATCGACCCCGTTGTAAAGGCATGCGAAGCAACGCATGCGAAGTAAAAGTATATATTCTTTCAATTTACATAAGCCTTACAGAAACAATTATTCCCAGTTGGACCCAGAAACATTAAATTGGATTCAAACTTTGCACACCATGGGAAATGGCCAAGAACATCTTAAGGATTTTGGGGGCCTGGGGCCAAACGTATTTTGGGGGCCCCTGTTCAGCTTTGATTTTACGATCCACTTTCAGCTCTTTCACGCCCTCTTTGGCCAGGTCACTGACAGTGCACAGGTGCACTCGTCCAAATTCTAAATGTGTTTACATCTAATATCCAGCAATAGTGACGCGTTTTCAAAATTATAACACAGCAGTCACTCACTAATGTTACTGCATACAATCTCTGTGATACCCTCCCATTTCTCATATCTGAGGTCTTGTTTTGATCTAAAAGAAACTTTTCTTAATGGTTGTTGCATGAAATATAAACGCAACATTTCTCTGCAAAATGTGTGTAATAGACTCTCACACATCACCCTCATTAAAAACAAATTAAAGTAAAACGGCATTTAAAAAAAAACCCTTAAGAATTATTCAAGGTCATCAGGGCAAGATACTTTGCTGTTCAATGCTGGCCCTACAGTGGCCCCCTGAAAGGCTGGGGCCCAGGACCAGACCTACTTTGCCCATGTCTTAAAACGTCTCTGGAAATGGCTGGAACCTGATAACATAGCCTTGGAAGCAGTGAAGATCCATCAACCAAACTAAGAAAAAGATGGAAAAGTTAGCTAAAGAAGCCCTTTAAAGATAAAGAATAAGAGAGAACATCATTGCATACCCTTACACTATACACTGGAATGCAAGATCTAAATATATTACACAGGGCCTACTTAACACCCAGGACTCTTGGGGCCTGATTACGAGTTCAGGGTCTTACCGCCATAAAGCTGTGGCAGCAGTCCCAAGAAGACCACCGCTGTGGCGGTCTCCCGCCTGCCGTATTATGATGTCACCGCTGGGTCAGTTACGGTGTTTCTGATGGCGGGGAATATTTTTTCATATATGTCAATGGGTAAATAGTACAAAACGGACTTACCTGGAATTAGGCGCCAACAGGGTCTTTTTCTTTGGGGCCATGATGCTACTGTGAAGGGGGGCCCTGGAGGGAGGGATTCACATTGGAGACTAAGGGTAGAAAAAGGAAATGGGTGAGAATGCACCCCAATTCCTTTGATTCCAGCAACTCGAAGCAGGCGGTCTTCCTGCCATGGTCCGCTCGTCGGAAAGCCAACTCATAATTAAGACGGCGGTGAACTTCTCTATACTGCCCTCTGCTGCCATTGAGGTGGTCGGCAAATGGGTGGCGGTGAGTGGTGCTCTGTTCAGCAAACCACCAACATCGTAATACGGCGGGCAGACCGCTAACTGTGTGGCGGGGTTTCCAATGCCGTTTCAACAGCAGTTCCTTTACCGCAAAACCCGTAATCAGGCTCCTAATAAAATATACGCTACTGCATCTCCTGACTGCCCTCTTTGTACAATGGGCTAGGTTGGCTAGTGTCTTATGTTCCGGAACTTTCCAGTGATAAACAGCTATTGATCAGATGTTACATTGTTTCTGACCCACGTTATCAACATATGTAATTTGTTAAAGGCATATGCCTATTGGGAACATCACTCGCCCTTTCTCGGACAAAGCAGCTTCTAGATTTTTAGACCTGAATTACACTTGGAACTCATTGTTACTAAAAGAATGATCTCAGTAACATGGAATTCTACCTCTCCCCCTCAGCTTAGGAAATGGCAACAGTATCTACTGTTGAGCAAAGAGGAAAAAAGGTGGCTTAGAAAAATACCTATATCCAACCAGTGGGAAAACATTAAAAAAATATCTCTAAGACTCAACAGAAATTCTGACAGACCTCCCTAAAAAAGTCCATATTTTAGCAACCAAATGCTAGATTCAATATCATCAGAAACGTACAGATGAACTACACAATGTCAGACTTCCACTCTCATGATGCTAATGGCATACATAAAGTTTATTGTATCCTTGAAAACTATTCTTCATATCATACTATTGGCTGTTTGTTGCACTTGTGGCCTATTCTCAACTCTAGATTCTTCCTCCCTGATTAGCCAGGGAAGAGCCAGGCAAAAGTGTATAGCATCACACCAGACAGGCTATAAGAATTAAGGGGATCACACTTGCAGAGTGATATATATTGGTGTTTTAGATAAAAAAATTATGCTGCTGCACAGATCCGATATATTACACACTGCTGAGTTAGTTCTGATAAAGTATTGTTTATAAGTATAATCAGTTATGTTTATTCTCTGTTTGTTTATTGAATGCTACAGCAATGTATGACCATTCTGACATTGGTGTTTGGAAATGTCACTGCTACTTTATAATATTGTGAGTAATAACTGATCATCTCACTGAATTATGATCACAGCCTTGCAGACAATCTGGCATAGGTGTTGAATGTATCTTTCATAACATTCATGTGAAATATGTTCGATTTGCCCTGTTAATAGTTGAACACAGACTTACTTTTCTGCAGGGGCCAAAATCTAAGGAAAATTATTTGGGACAAAAGGACTTAGCCTATCCCAAGTATCTTATCAAAGGTATGTCTTGGGCCATCTCCAGTAGAAAGGCCCAATATCATTAGGCGACCACAAGCACTACTGCTGACCTAGGCACTAAAACCATAGATTCACTGAAAGAATGCCACCTTCCAGAATAATTAGGTGAGCTCCAGAGATATCTCCATACTTCGGGGACTCTGGTGCCCCTCTGGCTCTCAAGACCATTCTGCGTTTGTTCATCTCATTTACCAGCATGGCCGTGCATTCCTCCGAGGGCAACATTTTCTCCATTAGTGCTGCTGCTGACTTTTTCTCCTCCAGGGAATGGGTGGCCAGTTTAAATTCTAACACAGGCGAAGACTGCTGTTTGTCAAAAGTCATCATATTACTTTGTCAACTTGATACTCAGTCTCCTTTTAGGTGATCTGTGCTTGGTGGGTCTCTCCCTAGGCCATGAAGCTTTTTCATACTCCCCCTCCCTCGCATTTGCACCTGGCCTTCATCACCACCATAGTAAAGCCAGCTTGGGTAGACTGGTCCATGTCAATGTTTCCACAAAAAATCAGTATGTAAAAAATTGATCAAAATGAATAAATCACTCAACAGTACTTCATCAGAAATGAGCCACCCAAAAATCCTGCCAATTGAAAATCAATATAATGAATGTTTGCTTCTAGTCTGGAATGGCATTTTAATGCCTACCCTTTATAACTAAATGGTAACTGCTGGGTGAAGACCTACCCTAACCGCTTAACACCAATGTTAGGAATCTGGTTATTAATTTGGAGAAGGGTACCCCTTCTAACTCAATAAACCCACTGTGGTTAGGTCAACACATAGGTCCTGATTTACAAAGAGTTTGCATCAGGTTTGTGTTACTTTTTTAATACAACACAACGCAAAGTCTTCTGCTGGAATACACAAACTAATGTAATTCATGATTTGCGTTGGTTTGTAACCCTAAGTAACACAATGCAGCACAATGAACTGCCTTGAATTTCTTTGCATTCCATGGATGGTGCATCCCTACCTACAAAAAAGTATAGACAGGGATTTGCACCAAAATCCTGCCCCTCCCTAAGGAAGGCATAAAGAGGAGAAAGGGTGTTCCCCTCTATGTATGAGTGTGCCATGTGCAGCACACATACAAAGAGGAAAATGCCTTAAAGCATGGAGCAAGGCTACTTTAAGTCTATACAGGGCGAGATCAGAAAGTTGCTGTGGGATGGTGGGGCTCCGAGGATAGCTCTCAATAAACTCACAAAGGGGTGGTATGATGGAGGAATAGCTCTCCCTGATATCCGGAATTACCACAGAGCAGCGCACCTAATGGTAGTGAATCAATGGGCGCACCAGCCTATGACCGAACCTGCATACCAGATGGTTTGGCTGACTCTGGGGCCCAGAGGGTACCTACATGCCCTATACACCCCGCCAAAGAAACTTCAACTGATGGGTCCCATGGCTCTTACGGTGCAGGTTTGTCACTCGACACTGGGTGTGATGGGTTGGAAAAATAAAATTACACTGGTGACTCCCCTGTGGGAGTCCCCACTTCTTGACAGTTTGGGAGAGAGACAGGGGTTTGACAAATGGGATCTGCTGGACGTATCGACAGTGAGAGATGTGTGGAGGGGAGAGGATGTAAGACCATTCACAGATTTGCAGAAAGATTACAATTTAGACGCCACCGAGACGTTCCGCTACCTACGACTCCGACACGCCCTGCGGGCGGTCCTGTCAAAGGGGGAACTCCTTCCGGAGTCGTCCCCTCTTGGAAATAGATTGCTGGAGGAGCATGTCACCAAAAAGGCGATCTCACTGACATATAAGAAACTGATAAACAACGCACCAGATCAGCTGACCCATCTGAGGGAGAAATGGGAGAATGACATCCCAGACATGCAGGAGGAGGAATGGTTGGAGTCATTGGCTTCCCCCGGGAGGTCGCCATTAGAGCCCGCTTCCGTTTGGTGCAACTCAAAATCCTTCATAGGGCCTACATCTCATGCACCATGTTGGTAAAGATGGGGAAACAAACTGAAGCTCTCTGTCGTAGGGGTTGTATACTGGGGGGCACATTTTTTCACATAATATGGGCTTGCCCCAAAATCCAAGAGTATTGGGCCACTGTACTTCAGTGTTTAAACAATGTATACAGGAATGATTTGCTCAGTTTGGCAAAATGGTGTCTTCTTAATGTGTGGGAGGTGACTGATTTTGAGAGAGGTGACCAAATAGGGGTGACTCTTGCATTGATGATTGCCAAGCGAAATATAGCAAGAGCATGGGGTTCTGATACGATTCCCTCCTTGAGGGACTGGAAGAGAGATATGGACTGGTGTATGGTGGTGGAGAAGGCGGTCTATATTAATAGAGGATGCCCTGGTAAATGGGGGAGGGTTTGGAGCAAAATGGAACGATTTTAGGGGTAACCCCTGTACACTACCGAAACCACAGAGGAGGTGGGAGGAGACGCAGGAGGAAATTGACTGAAGAAGGGATGAAGGAAATGATGCCGCACTAGTGATGTTACACAGAACGCTAAATAGGCTGAAGATGTGTCCAGGCGAAGTGCTAACATGTTGTATTGTGGTGAATGTCACTGTGATGTTGTTTTGGAAATAAAAAGATGTTTAAAAAAAAATTGGTAGTGCTCAATCTGCCCTTTGTTCTGCCAACTGTTCCTGACCACTCCCAGATAGCTAATCCCTACTACATGGAAGGCAGATAACAACCATTTTCTCTTCCTGGCCTCGGAGGCAGGCTATTGTCCTCTGAGCAAGAGATGATTACTCTCCCTGTCACTGATGTGTATTCCAGCACTAGAGGTGTGCGGCAGAATTTGTTTTCAACCTGTCCTGGCTCAGGAAGCCTAAAGTACATTTTATCAAAGTTTCTTTTCCACTTAATTATTAAAACTCTGACTGCACCATTAAATCAAATTTACAAAATGAAGTAGGAAATAACTTTGAAGCATTTTCTAGTGTTTCATCAGGTGGAGATAGTAAAAAAGGATTCTAATCCCATCTAGGCCGGTTCAGGGATGAGTCTAGCAAGGCTTACAGAATGAAATACCTTTTGGTTTATATTTCACTGTGAAAGCACAATGACCACAACATGCAGTGTGCCCTGTTTTTATATATTAGCACCCATAATTATGGCCTTTCAGGGCATATTTTAGGGGAGACCTAGTGATATATAAAATAAGCAGTACATTAACACTGCAGCCCAGCTAGAGCACAGTGATGTTCCTAGTAGACATATATTTTTATGATTTATTTGGGTGGTGTAAATACACACTGCAGCCAAAATAGGACATTTAAATTTCCATGCCATAGGTACATTATAAGCACCATTTAAAATATACTTATAGGTAAGTTAAATAGGTCAAGCAGGGAGTTCCAATGTACAGCACATGTTTTAGCAGAGGAGCACAGTTGCTTTACTATTGCTTACCAGTGGTAAAATGCACAGAGTCCTAATGCCAGCAAAATCAAAGAGGACAAAATGGAGGGATCATGACAAAAATTGGTAACTTCTCAAATCTGTTAATCTGCAGTACTGCATCCTCTTTCTAAGGGTCCAACACAATACCCATATGACTTTATGCAACCACCTCAGTAGTGACTATGGCCCTGATTTAGATGTTGGCAGAGAGGGAACTCTGTTGCAATGGCGACAGAGTTCACTCCCCGCCTACACAATGGTCCGCATGCCCAATTTAGAGTCGGGTGGAACATAGGTTTGATGACGGCGGGGACTACTTTGTCTCCGCTGTGGTCAAACCCCTCCGTCGGCTGCCCGCCTGCCTCATTTAAGTAACTGGACATTATAAGTGTAGCAACTGCGCAGCATGCCATTTTACAAAAAATACTAAATTCATTGACATCAAAGGAAAAAGACACGTTCAGACTAGATTTTAAAATAGCAACACAAAAACGTTTTTTACCGAGTGCAATGTCCTTGTGAAATGTTAGATATTGGTGAGACCACCCAATCGGTGAAATCAAAAATCGTACAACATAGGTCTAAAATAAGATGCACAGTGCAAGGTGTGCCTTTAGTCCAACATTACCTAGAATGTAAAAAATCAGAGGATGATATCAGTTGGACAGTGTAACTTGTAGTACAGAATAAACAATGGGGGTGTAATGTAGAGTCTGTACTCAATAGAGCCGAAACAAAAATGATTGAGAGATATAGGACAGCCACACATGGCTTCAATGAACTTGATGAGCGATGGGCATTATTGTAGAGCTATGTACAGTATCGATTAATTGCCTTCCATTAACCATCTTGATGGGAAGTTACAGTTATCAGTTGTTTTTATAAATTGGATGTTATACATTATGGATATATAGGGGCCGATTCCGGCTGGAAAACGTACCGACCGACTCGGAGCCGGAATTAATTCCGACCGACACGTACCGGTGCAGCCCGACTCGCCAAGTACGATGAGAAGCGAGCAAAACCCGACCGACTCGTACGGAACACAAGCCGAAGGACCGAGCCGCGCGGAAAACAGCAATCCGGCCGGAAAAACACGCGATTCGAACCGACCGACTCGCACCCGGAACAATACCGAACGAGACGTACCCGCGGACTCCCACCCGCCAAGTACGATGCAAGGCGTGGAAAACACGACCGAGTCGCACGGAGGACAAGCCGCACGACCGACACGCATACAAAACTGCGAGCCGAAGCAACCCAAAACACCGTGACCGACGCGTACGCAGCATAGAAAACAGCACAAACACAGCGTGAACGAAACGGACGAGCCCGTACGAGACAACTGCAGGGTCCGACTCGGTCAGAAGAACGTCTCCTACATGCACGAAAAGTACAAAGGGAAAATACACAAAAAAAGGCCAAACAAGCAATTACAAAGCCAATAAATACTGGGGGGGGGGGAGGGGCAGGGAACAAAGACACACCCACAACTCCACCCATATAAAAGACACAAATCCCTACCATGATCCTTTGCAAATTCAAATTACCTGCCAGCACACAACAGACAGCAACCACACACCCACAGCTCATCCATCACACAAGCCACACACCATCAGCACCACAACAAATAGAAACCTCACATACACCTAGCAAAACACACACTCACACACCTTCACCTGCACACCAACACACACATCACTCACCATCACCACCCATCACCATGCCCCCAAAGAAGAATCACAAGTTCCTAGATAGTGAATTGGAAGTCCTGGTAGATGAGATCCTCAGGGTAGAGCCACAGCTCTTTGGTACACTGGTCCAACAGACACCCATGTCACAGAAAACAAAGATGTGGGAGAGGATCGTCGACAGGGTGAACGCACAATCACCATGTTTGCGCACAAAGACAGACATCCAGAACAGGTGGTATGACGTGCGCAGGAGGGTGAAGGAGCTACTGAAGAAGAACTACATCTTGAGCCAATCCCCCGGCAGTGGCCCTCCTGCCAAGCCAGTATACCTCAGGCCCTGGGAGGAGAAGGTGCGGGCCATCCTACCACCAGTGAGCGTCTATGGACTAGAAAACATCCCAGAGCCTGGTGAGTACACAACAAATGTACACAATATTCTGCGACTACACACACACATCAATGTCAAGGGGAGAGTCAAACCATGCACTCTTAGCAAATACACATCAACCAGAACAGAATCATCCCAAAATGTTTATGTCACTCAGAGAAACACAACACATGCCATCACAAAGTGACATTTAACTGTGTCATCACATGTACAAACACAACTACAACTACAGCTAGGCAGTGGCACAAATATAACTGACAAACACATCCAGACAAGTAGCCGCCACTACAACACCAGCACACAGTGAAGCCCACTGAAAGAAAGGAAATATGTGTATGCTGGGCAAGTCAGTGTAGCCAATAGCATGATGGGAGTTGTAGGCACAGATATTGCTCACCCCCACAACTGTCCCATCAACACCACCCTGAACCATGCGCACATCACAGGGAGTGGAAAACAACTTACAAGATGGCTGACACTGGCTACTGCTGTGGGGAGCACAAGGCCCTGCTGGCAACTGTGCACCAACCAACAGCAGGACACCACTGACTGACATCCTGAAAGGCAACTTGCACTCCCTGCAATGGAAGCACGTTCCATGGTGGGATATCTGGCTGGGTGGGAAGGAGGACTCACAGCCCTGACCATAGTTACCAGCAGCGTTTCTCACACACACCCCTAACACAAACTCCACAAAACTCACCTGGGAGAATGCATTGCCTCACACTCCAATCAAATATCCCACAAAGAACCACAACCCTGGGTCATGCTGAGTGAAGCACAGGGACACACATGGGACTTGCAGCAAAACTAACCCCAGGATAACACTGTCAGCCATCTTGTCAGCACAGGCACACAACCCCACAGGGAAGCAGAGTCAAAGGGAAGGAAGCATGGGCATGCTGGGAAGGGGGGTGGAGGCAATAGCATGATGGGAGTGGTAGTCACAGCTCAACATCCCCCACCCACATGGCCCAGCAAGCTCACACTCAAGCAAGCACACCCCACAGAGAGTGGAAAGCCCCTCAAAGATGTCTGACACTGGTGCTCTGTTGTGGGGATCACAAGGCCATGCTGGGAACTGGCCACCAACCAACAGCAGGACACCACTGTCAGCCATCTTGCCATTGCTCTCACACTCACACACAGTGAAGTCCACCCAAAAGCAAGTAAGTATGGGCATGCTGGGAAGTGGGGTGGAGGCAATAGCATGATGGGAGTGGTAGTCACAGCTCAACATCCCCCACCCACATGGCCCAGCAAGCTCACACTCAAGCATGCACACCCCACAGAGAGTGGAAAGCCCCATCAAAGATGTCTGACACTAGTGCTCTGTTGTGGGAGCACAAGGCCCTGCTGGCAACTGTGCAACAACCAACAGCAGGACACCACTGCCAGCCATCTTGCCATTGCTCTCACACTCACACACACTGAAGTCCACCCAAAAGCAAGTAAGTATGGGCATGCTGGGAAGTGGGGTGGAGGCAATAGCATGATGGGAGTGGTAGTCACAGATATTGGTCACCCCCACAACTGTCCCATCAACACCACCCTGAACCATGCGCACATCACAGGGAGTGGAAAACAACTGACAAGATGGCTGACACTGGGCACTGCTGTGGGGAGCACAAGGCCCTGCTGGCAACTGTGCAACAACCAACAGCAGGACACCACTGCCAGCCATCTTGCCATTGCTCTCACACTCACACACACTGAAGTCCACCCAAAAGCAAGTAAGTATGGGCATGCTGGGAAGTGGGGTGGAGGCAATAGCATGATGGGAGTGGTAGTCACAGATATTGTTCACCCCCACAACTGTCCCATCAACACCACCCTGAACCATGCGCCATCACAGGGAGTGGAAAACAACTCACAAGATGGCTGACACTGGCTACTGCTGTGGGGAGCACAAGGCCCTGCTGGCAACTGTGCACCAACCAACAGCAGGACACCACTGACTGACATCCTGAAAGACAACTTGCACTCCCTGCAATGGAAGCACGGTCCATGGTGGGATATCTGGCTGGGTGGGAAGGAGGACTCACAGCACTGACCATAGTCACAAGCACCTCCCCTCACACACCCCCTCAACACATACTCCACAGAAGCCACCTGGCGGAATGCAATGCCTCACATCCTAACTCAAGGTCCCACAAAGAACCACCACCCTGGGTCATGCTGTGTGAAGCACAGGGACACCCCTGGGACATTTAGCCAAACAACTGCCCGGACAACACTCCCAGCCATCCTGTCAGCACAGGCAGCCCACCCCACAGGGAAGCAGAGTCAAAAGGAAGGAAGTATGGGCATGCTGGGAAGTGGGGTGGAGGCAATAGCATGATGGGAGTGGTAGGCACAGATATTGGTCACCCCCACAACTGTCCCATCAACACCACCCTGAACCATGCGCACATCACAGGGAGTGGAAAACAACTGACAAGATGGCTGACACTGGCTACTGCTGTGGGGAGCACAAGGCCCTGCTGGCAACTGTGCAACAACCAACAGCAGGACACCACTGACTGACATCCTGAAAGACAACTTGCACTCCCTGCAATGGAAGCACTGTCCATGGTGGGATATCTGGCTGGGTGGGAAGGAGGAGCGGATGACAACCAAATACAACCAATGCAGACCATGTACACACCCCAACATTCACATAGAAATGCCCAAATAATGCAGGACAATGTGCTACACCAATATCAACCCCTGACTGTGACAACTTAGGACAATGCATTGTACAGGCCCGCATCCAGAGGCACAGTCACAACTGTCAGGTGTGTCAACCATTGATGCCTGCAGAAACATAACATACATTGTGTGTGTCTCCCAAAAACAGGTGATGATGGGGACACAGCAGCAGTTGCTGAGGAGTACTCGTCCCAGGCTCAAGAGGATACGGAGCTCACTGGTGTGGAACAGCCTCTGCCCTCCTCGGATGAAGAAGACTTACCTGGCCCCTCCGGAGCAAGTCATCATGCAGCACCAGCAGGACCACCAGCTGCACCCCCTGCACCCACCCCTCCAATGACTGTCAACACACTTACCACCCCTGCCGACATGGACAGACCAAGGAGCAGCACCACCACCAGCACAGGGACCCTGGACCAACGTGGGGCCATGGACACCACCGCCACCAACAACCCACAAGGTGGCCCAGGGTCACCTGTGCCTGCCACCTCAGGTACTGCACGTGTCGCCAGGGGTGGTGGGAGGGGTGGGAGACATAGGTCGCTGCTCACAGAGGGGTCTGGACTGCATGATGACCCACAACTGGCACGCATAGCCGATGCATACCAGTCCAGCACCGGAGAGTTCAGCCAGGTAGTGGGGCTCCTCAGGGACATTAAACAGCAGCAGGCTGCCCATCATGCCCGCTTGGACTCACACATGTCCCGCTTGGAGTCCAAGTGGGACACACTGCAAGAGATGACGGCGGGGCATAGGGACATATTACAATGCCTCCGCCAGATGAGCAGCAACCAGTCAACACCTCCCTGTGTGCCCACAACATCTGCTGCTGAAACAACTGCAACTGCCACAGGGAGGCAGGATGACTCTGGCGGAGAGTCCCCTGCACCGCAGCAGCCTGCACTTGAGGGTCCGAGGAGGGGCAAGTGAGAGGCCGATGGCCATGTGCAACCCCCAGGAAGCCAAAACCTGTTCTGGAGAATAACCTTTGTGCGCAAACTGTTCACCCTGTTGACTGCAACACAACTCTCCCACATGACATGGGGAGCTCAAGTTGGACCAATGTCTCTCATTACTGTGGACTTTACTCTGGACATTTCTGCTACCAGGACTTCCAAATTATCTAGGAACTTTGGATCACAATCACAATGTACAGCACCCAACAACCTGTGCACTATACTCACACATGTATGTCAATAAACTCACTTATACACCATACTTGCCTCTGTTGTGATTCCTATGTTGTCTCAGAAGTTGCGATGATGATCGGGGAAATGACACTGTGCATGCTAACTGCTACAGCAAGTACAACACCGGCATGTGAGTCATGGCGACTTCACACATATGGGGGAGGCACACCACCAGGGCTACACAACACATACACACCATGGACATCTGACTCATCGCCTACACTGGTGTTGCCAGGAAATACGTTGCATTGCACAGATCCAACACCTATTCACAGTCTGTGTTAATCTAGCCCACTGGTGCAGTAAGCAAATGTCAGTCAGATGTGTGACCACAGACAACGCACATCACAAAGTGAAGCACAGGTTTATTACACATTTGCAACATGTTGTAACCACTACAGATGCAAGGTAATCCCACCTGGCAGCGGGCACACAGTCAACAAGTGTAGAAGGAAGGAAGTCCATGGGTGTGGCGCACATCACCTGTAGGGACACAACAGCTACCACCATGGAAGTCGAATCACGGTGTCGGGGATCACAGTTGACCAAACGACTCTGAAAGTACCCTGTGAAGGACAGAAATGACACACAGTCAAAAGCACAGAAGAACAGGACAGAACTGCAATACTCATGCCCAATACATGTCACAAGATACCCACCCAGAACCAAGTAAGCATGTCAACACTGTTGGGGAGTACAGACTACCTGTAAGGACACATCGCTACACGCATACAGTCATGTAGCACATGGACACACTCAAACAGCACCAGAGCACCACCAACACATATCATGCAAACTCACATCAGTTACATGACATCTCTGGATACTTACATTCAGCTGAAGAAGTTGGTGATGAGCTGTGTGCGGACATCACCATCATCATCATCATCATCACTGGCATCGTGGTCCAGGCCAGGATCCTCCACAGGTGGCGGACGTTGGTCATCGTCATCCAGGATGAGAGGCAACTCCTTCCGCACTGCCAGGTTGTGTAGCATGCAGCAGACGATGACAATCTTGCACACCTTTGCTGGGGCATATGGGAGGGCCCCTCCTGTCTTGTCCAGGCAGCGGAAGCGGCTCTTCAGGAGACCAAATGTCCGCTCAATCACTCTCCTCGTCCGACCATGTGCCTCATTGTAGCGCATCTGGGCTGGTGTCACAGGGTTCATGAGGGGTGTCAGCAACCAGGGCATGTTGGGGTATCTGGAGTCACCTACATACAGACAATTGCACATTAGCTGAGTTGGAAAAGAGGGTGGAACACTACATTGCAGAACACACACAATGATACAAAGTCAGTACACACCAACAAGCCAGGGACGCTGGTTCCGCATCTGTGACATCATCCTCGGGATGCGACTACTCCTCATCACGTAGGCATTGTGTGCAGAACCGGGGAAACGGGCACACACGTGTGAGATGGTCATATCTGCAAGACAGACCACCAGTGCATTGACCGAGTGGTAGTGCTTGCGGTTCCTGTATGCCTGCTCCTGGGCCTGTGGTGGTACCAAAGCCACATGTGTCCCATCAATGGAGCCAATGACATGCGGCATCCTCCCCAGGGCATAGAAGTCACTCTTCACGTCAGTGAGTTGTTGGAGTCTAGGGAAATAGATGTACTGGTTCAGGTATATCAACATAGCCTCCAATACATCGCAGAGCACACGGCTGAGCATGGTCTGTGACATCCCACCAGCAGTCGCCACAGTGTGTTGAAAGGTACAGGTGGCAAAGAAGTGTAGGGCTGCCATCACCTTCACCTTGGGGGTCAGCGCTGTAGGGTACGGCCGGCCAGGTTGCAGGTGTGGTGCCAAGCGCACTGCCAAATCATCAATCAGCTGCCTGGTGAAGCGGTACCGTCGGATGCTGTCACGTTCCACCATCGTTGCCAGGTCAGGGAATGGTCTATGGACAGCTGGTGCCCTGCAGTGCATAGGTGAAGAAAGAAAGATTGTCACTCACCCCACATATGTGGCATTGTACACACTCAATATCACATGATACATCATTATGAGGCACAAGTACAGTTCAACAAGTGGCATCAATAAGTCCCAGGTTGTGCCATTGGGTATCATGAGGACGTGTCACAGTTCCCATCTCCTGCTGCCACGTTACAAACACACCCCACAGTGACATGTGAGGACAGATGTGCCCCAGGCATCACAGCTCAATGACAGGTAGATTCCCAGGGACCCTGTATTGCCACATGGACACTGGCATGACATGGCGTATCATGTATACACCACAGCAAAACAACCATGACCCCCACAGGTAGTGGTCCCTGTTGCCTCGGCAGGACAGACATGGACGCCTGTGACACACACACGCACAACATCAAAGTCCATGCACAAACAACGTGGATGTGGAGACTGTCTCCCATTGTGCACATGAAATCCGAGACATTGTGAACACAACATGCACACAGACTGTGGAGGACCATCACTATTGTGCCAATGGGTCACCCTGGGTTAAACATACCGTCCCACATGGGACTCAGGGGGTATGTGACATGACATACACATACACCACCGTGAAATGTGACCATGCCACATGCTCAGATATGAACAGTTACACATCACAGTGGTATGTACACGAAACACCAAGGATACTGTCCCCATGAACACGTGCACAGCCTGGGGGTGGCTGCCCCCAAGTGACACATCGCTACACGCATACAGACAAGTAGCCCATGGACACACTCAAACAGCACCAGAGCACCACCAACACATATCATGCAAACTCACATCATTGACATGCCATCTCTGGATACTCACATTCAGCTGAAGAAGTTGGTGATGAGCTGTGTGCGGACATCACCCTCAACATCATCATCATCATCACTGGCATCGTGGTCCAGGCCAGGATCCTCCACAGGTGGCGGACGTTGGTCATCGTCATCCAGGATGAGAAGCAACTCCTTCCGCACTGCCAGGTTGTGGAGCATGCAGCAGACGATGATAATCTTGCACACCTTTGCTGGGGCATATGGGAGGGACCCTCCTGTCTTGTCGAGGCAGCGGAAGCGGCTCTTCAGGAGATCAAATGTCCGCTCAATCACTCTCCTGGTCCGACCATGTGCCTCATTGTAGCGCATCTGGGCTGGTGTCACAGGGTTCCTGAGGGGCGTCAGCAACCACGGCATGTTGGGGTATCCGGAGTCACCTACATACAGACAATTGCACATTAGCAGAGTTGGAAAAGAGGGTGGAACACTACATAGCAGAACACACACAATGATACAAAGTCAGTACACACCTACAAGCCAGGCACGCTGGTTCCTCATCTGTGCCATCATCCTCGGGATGCGACTACTCCTCATCACGTAGGCATCGTGTGCAGAACCAGGGAAACGGGCACACACGTGTGTGATGCTCATATCTGCAAGACAGACCACCAGTGCATTGACCGAGTGGTAGTGTTTGCGGTTACGGTAGGCCTGCTCTTGGGCCTGTGGTGGTACCAACGCCACATGTGTCCCATCAATGGAGCCAATGACATGCGGCATCCTCCCCAGGGCATAGAAGTCACTCTTCACGCCAGTGAGTCGCTGGAGTCTAGGGAAATAGATGTACTGGTTCAGGTATATCAACATAGCCTCCAAAACATCCCGGAGCACACGGCTGAACATGGTCTGTGACATCCCACCAGCAGTCACCAGAGTGTGTTGAAAGGTACCAGTGGCAAAGAAGTGTAGGGCTGCCATCACCTTCACCTTGGGGGTCAACGCTGTAGGGTACGGACGGCCAGGTTGCAAATGTGGTGCCAAGCGCACTGCCAAATCCTCAATCAGCATCCTGGTGAAGCAGTACCGTCGGATGCTGTCACGTTCCACCATTGTTGCCAGGTCAGGGAATGGTCTATGGACAGCTGGTGCCCTGCAGTGCATAGGTGAAGAAAGCAAGATTGTCAGTCACCCCACATATGTGGCATTGAACACACTCAACATCACATGATACATCATAATGAGGCACAAGTACATGATGTGTGCAGTTCCGTACGGATATGTATGGCACATACATGGCCAATATCTAACATCACAGTCCAACAAGTGGCATCAATAAGTCCCAGGTCATGCCATTGGATACCATGAGGCCGTGTCCCAGTACCCATCTCCTGCTGCCAAATAACAAACACACGCCACAGTGACATGTGAGGACTGATGTGCCCCAGGCATCACAGCTCAATGACAGGTAGATTCCCAGGGACCCTGTATTGCCACATGGACACTGGCATGACATGGTGTATCATGTATACACCACAGCAAAACAACCATGAGCCCCACAGGTAGTGGTCCGTGTTGCCTCGGCAGGACAGACATGGACGTCTGTGACACACACACGCACAACATCAAAGTCCATGCACAAACAACGTGGATGTGGAGACTGCCTCCCATTGTGCACATGAAATCAGAGACATTGTAATCACAACATGCACACAGACTGTGGAGGACCATCAACATTGTGCCAATGGGTCACCCTGGGTTGAACATAACGTCCCACATGGGACTCAGGGGGTATGTGACATGACATACACATACACCACCGTGAACTGTGACCATGCCACATGCTCAGATATGAACAGTTGCACATCACAGTGGTCATGTACCACGAAACACCAAGGATTCTGTCCCCATAAACACGTGCACAGCCTGGGGGTGGCTGCCCCCAAGTGACACCCACAGAACAACATGTTCACCCCCATACACGGAATAGGTAATGCAGCCTTACATGCCCTAGGATACAGTTTGGACAGGCTGTGGTGTTGTAGGTGTGCCCCTCACTGCCTGGGAAGTATATGTGGCTGGCATATGTTCACCTGTGACAGGCATGGTGACATATGCCAGTGACTTGTACAGGGATGCGTTGGACAGCAAGGGACCGATCAGTGCGCACACATTGGCCATTGCATTCAATGTGCACTGGTACGCGTTGTATTGGCAATACGCCTTGGACAGCAATGGACCGATCAGTGCGCACACATTGGCCATTGCATTCAATGTGCGCTGGTACGCGTTGTATTGGCAATACGCCTTGGACAGCAATGGACCGATCAGTGCGCACACATTGGCCATTGCATTCAATGTGTGCGGGTACGCGTTGTATTGGCAATACGCCTTGGACAGCAATGGACCGATCAGTGCGCACACATTGGCCATTGCATTCAATGTGCGCTGGTACGCGTTGTATCACATGTACGCGTTGAACAGCAATGGTCCGATCGGTGTGCCCGGCCGGCCCATTGCATTCAATGTGTGCGGGTACGCGTTGTATCCCATGTACGCGTTGAACAGCAATGGTCCGATCGGTGTGCCCGGCAGGCCCATTGCATTCAATGTGTGCGGGTACGCGTTGTATCCAATGTACGCGTTGAACAGCAATGGTCCAATCGGTGTGCCCGGCCGGCCCATTGAATTCAATGTGTGCGGGTACGCGTTGTATCCCATGTACGCGTTGAACAGCAATGGTCCGATCGGTGTGCCCGGCCGGCCCATTGCATTCAATGTGTCGGGTACGCGTTGTATCCTATGTACGCGTTGAACAGCAATGGTCCGATCGGTGTGCCCGGCCGGCCCATTGCATTCAATGTGTGCGGGTACGCGTTGTATCCCATGTATGCGTTGAACAGCAATGGTCCGATCGGTGTTCCCGGCCGGCCCATTGCATTCAATGTGCGGGTACGCGTTGTATCCTATGTACGCGTTGAACAGCAATGGTCCGATCGGTGTTCCCGGCCGGCCCATTGCATTCAATGTGTGTGAGTACGCGTTGTATCCTATGTACGCGTCCAACAGCAATGGTCCGATCGGTGCGCACCCATTGGCTATGGCCTGGCCTGGCAACGGACGCGTTTTCAAAATTTGAACGAGTCTGATGCTGTAAATTCAGTTGGTCACCCACAACAATGTTGCAATTTCATGGGTGTCACGAAGTTGAACATTTGAAGGATGCTGGGGCGTGTGTAAGTGGTGCAATTCCATGGATTGGCCAGATTCAGATGATGCAAACGACTTGGACCTATCACTTTGGACACATGGGACAGTATCTGCCTCTGCAGCACACATATAATGCTGGCTGTTCCCCTGAGAGCACACTTGCCTGCACTACATGCTCCAGGACGACATCTGCCACTACACTGCTGCTGTATCTGCACCCTCTGGACCCTGCAATGGCACGTACTGTGGAGAGAGCCCCAGCCTTCAGCACTGAGGAGAACCAGGCCCTGCTGGATGGCCTCCTTCCACAGTACAGCAAGCTGTATGGGAAAGCAGGGGAGCAGGTGAGTGTTCTGTCCACTGCCTTTCTAAATGTGCATGTTGTGTGACTAGCAAGGCTAACAGTCTGCACGCCACTGGCTAGCAGGCTCACTGAGTAGTTGTCACCCCCATAGTGTGTAGTTACATGCACTGGACAGGTATAGTGCAGTGACAGTGCATTTAAACAAGGTTTTACTTCCCAGGCAATGATACCATGTAGTAACTGCTGGTATACTGTCCATAGCCATCGTTGCACTGCCTGTGTACATCATGTGCCCCTGTGATTGAGACATGTATATCCAACTGTGTAATGCACGGATATGTTGCATGTGTAGTAATGGCATTCTCACTTTGTTATCCTCACAGGTTGATGCCCACCAGAAGCAGAAGATATGGCTGACCATCGTCCGGGCAGTGAGATCCGTGGGGGTCTACAAGCGCCGGATCCGCAACTGCCAGAAGAGGTGGCAGGACCTTCGGGGCTGGACCCGGAGGATCGAACTGGTCCAGCTGAAGCTGTCGCCTCCTCGCAGGAGGGGCGGACACTGGACCCTGACCCCCCACATGCTGAGGATCCTGGCGGTGGTCTTCCCTGATCTGGATGGGCAGCTGAAGGCCAGAGAGCAGCAAGGAGGGGTGAGTCCATGTCTGCATTGTGAACTATGTCTGCCATGCTATGTGCCCTCCTCTGGCCTGGTTAAACTTCCACAGTACATCAGTCTTGTGGTCCAGGACCCATGTCCCTCTATTGTGCACTGCCCACTCCTCATCTGATACCCAGATGTGGCCCTTACAGTCAGGGTATTGTGTCACTTGGGTACTGTGTCCTTGCAGTTTGCTTGACTCAAGGTGGGGGACAGCATCTGTTTCCCTGACTCTGTGGTGGGCATCATGGGTGGGTCCATTGCTTACACATTGCCTGTGTTCTGACATGTGTTCTGCGTGTCATTTTGATATGTGGCCCAATTGCTGAGCTGATCCACCACATGTGCCTGGGGTATCTGGCACACACCCATGCTGCGGGTGGGAACAATGTTTGTGCACCAGGAGTGTGTATATAACGTGTGTCACACATACTTAGCCAGTTGCCTACTGTCCAGGGCTCATCCCTCATTCATGTGGGACAGGACAGTCATGCCTACTCCAGGCCATACAATACACTCTGTACTCCCACTGCCGTGTATCAGCTGACACGTTTTGCTCAGTGATTTGTCCCCTCAGGTGTCTGCCTCTGTGTCAGTGTGCTGTGGCTTCGTTGTCAGGTCTGCTGGGGTGTTCCTCGGTTGGGGCTCCGCATGCCACCAGAGATGTGACCATAGGAGATGATACATGTGTGACACATAGGTGTTTGATCACCTGACCGTGCAGACTGGGGTATGTGAATATGAGGTTCAGGCAGCTGTTTCCCATTCACAGCAGATTGTGATGTGCTCAGGTGCAGAGGGTAGTGTTACAGGTCTCCCATATGTACAATGGGTATGACCTGGACAGATGAGGGTACAGATGATGTGGTGTGTGGGGGATGTACATGTGCACTTGTTCAGCTCCAGGACTTGCATTCCCCATGATCTACTATTGTGACACAGTGCAGAGTGTTGTTGTCTGGCTGCCTGCCCTGCCCATGTGACTGGAGACAGTGATGTATGACTTAGCAGGCATGGCTGTGCCATGGCATGTGACTTCCTATTAGTGATCCTGCAGGGGAGTGACATGTGCTACATGCACACCATTGTGGCAATGGCTATCAGGACATGGGTGCATCATGGTGTCTGTCGCGGGTATGCATCACATGCATTTCCTATTTGACTCTGGGCATCCCTTTCATCCGGACACCTGCACTGACTCAGTGGCAAGAGTTGTGATGTGTGCATGTCCACATGCTTCACCGGGTTCTCTGCACTGTCCAAATACTGTGTAGGTGGTGCATGTGTCCACACTGGGGTATTGCCATCCCACAGACACCAGACAGATGGGTGCAAGGCCAGGTGGGATGTGAGTGCCATGGTTGACCATCAGACTGACAATTGACTTCTCCTGTTCTGTTTGTGCAGTTTTAGCAATGTTCAACTAAGGATGCCAGGGCTTGCTCTGTAATGTGCTGTACTTACTGTGGTGTGTGCGTTCGGTGCAGGTGACTGATGTCTGTCTGTTTCCCTATTGATTGCAGATACATCCACGGCCACAGGAGGGGACAGCTCCACGGACCAGGAGGAGCCGCAGAGCCAGACTGGGTCAGCAGCCGAGGAGTGGTCGGAGGGACCCAGTGGCACGGAGGGCGAGGGAGCCACACCGAGGAGTCCTCAGCACCATCCACCTCAGCTGAGGACCAGAGCAACTCGGACGATGACTCCCTTATGGAGGCGGGTGTCAGCAGCCACCACACCCCAGCTAGTGTTGCTGTCCCCGCCACCACCACCACCACCACCGCCCTCCCGTCGGCTCCCATTCCCGAGGTCCGTGGAGGCTCCCATGTTCGGGAGCGTGTCTCCTTCGGGCCAGGCACCGCACCCCTGCCCCTGTGTCCCCTGCTGCCCTGAGTGAGGAGTCTGTGTATCTCCTCCGCCAGCTCCATGTAGGACAGACAGCGATGCTGAGTGTCCTCCATGCACACACCAGTCTGTTGACTCAGCTGGTGTCATTCATGGAGGGCATCTCATCGGGCATGTCTGACCTACAGAGAGGCAATAGGTCCATGGACTCCTCCCTGACGGCAGCAGTGTCCCTCCTCCGACAGTCCCTCACCCCTCCTGCCTCTGCCCCATCCACACTCCCCAGCACCTTACCTGTCCCAAGCACACACACACTGGCACAGGCACACACCAGCACAGACACATGCAGCACACGGACACACACGCCACAAACAAGACGCACACGCACGCACCGTCAGGGGACTGCAACCACACTCACAGGGGATGGGGCACAGGCACCAACACACGCATCCACAAGCACTGCGCAGTCCTCAGTTGCCTCTCCCTCCAAAGACCCCCTCCCCTTGCCTCACCTGCAACCCCAAAGACACAGCGGCTCTTCCTCTGTGACCTGGGCCTCTTCTCCTCCGACCCAGCTGATCCAGCATTCAGGGGAAGAGGAAGCCCACCCACACGGAGCGGAGTGCCCCTGGCTCCCGGACACCATCCCCCAGGCGCAGACCGACAGAGGCCCCCACCCGCAAGTCCCCCGGTCCCGGAGGAGCAAGACCCCGCCGCCGCCCTGCAGCTCAGGCACCAAGTCTCCTTCCTCCATCCCTCAGGCCCCCACTCCACAGGTGCCCCCACCACACCCTGCCCCAGGTTCTCCCACCCACAGATACACCATCCCCAGAAGGGTCAGGCCTTCTCCCCTGCCACTTGCTCTTCCGGCCCCACACCCCCGCTGCGCTTGTCTGTACCACTGATGTGGTGAGGGTGTCCTCCCCTCTGTCCTGCCCACCTTACCTGATCCCCATTCTCCTCCCCTGGAGGTGGGCACTGCAGTGGAGTCCACTATCACCCTGTCTGACTTGGGCGCTGCAGTGGCGGACCTGTCCACTCCATCTGCAGGGTCCACTGCAGTTGTGCCGGCACCCACAACATCTGAGTCATGCCCCCAGTTGTGCCGGCACACACCATGTCAGACACCTCCACTGCAGTTGTCAGTGGCTCTCCAGCACCCACCACCCCTTCCCTGCCTCCTCCTGGTGAGCCCTGATCCTGTCCCTGCGGTGCCTGGCCTGCCCCCCGTATGCCCCTCCTAGGGGATTGTCCCCGGTTGTGATCAGTGCAGGCATGCGTAGGGTGACATCTGCCACTGTCACCCTGTATAGACTTCCTTGATGGACTGGCCATTGGCCTTTGTTGATACCTTGCAGTTCTTCCAAGTTTTGAACCCACATGCTGAATAAAGCAACTTTCTGTTCTCTAGTGGTTTTGCTTCTGATGTACATGATGTTGATGATGCTAACCGTGCCCTTGCTGCAGTGATGGTGATTTTTGGACTCATGAAAATGAAGTGTTACTGTGCAGGAACCCATGTGTTCCAGGGGGACAGTGTCCTATCCTGTGGTGAATCCATGTCGTCCTTAGCAGCATCTGAGGGTGTCATGTATTCAATATTTGGCAATGGGATTTCCTACTTACATTAGCAATGTCACATCTGTGGGTTCCACCCATGCACATCTGTTGTGTTTGCCATTGTTCAATTAGTCTAGTTCCCTGACCGTGTGGCCATCTCCACTGGACATGCAGGTTTGGGCATCAATGGGGAAGGACTCTTCTGTGTTGTCAGTGCAACTTGCTATACATGTGTGTTGGATCTGTGCTGTTGATTTCGTTGACATTCCCATGACCAGGCTGATGTGACGGGAGCCTTCATTTGGTGCTAATTGTTGACTGTGTGACCAAGTGTTCTGCTGACATGATGGAGCCCTACTGATGCGACATATGGCACAGCTTTCCTCACACAGGAGTGGAGTCCCCTCATGGCAGTGTGTACTCCTGTGACATCTCGTGCGCCCAAGGTGTGTGTTGTATGAGCATGTGTGTGTGTTCACTTCCATGTTGCTGTGCATGCTGGGATCCCTAGTGATGTTCCTGTTTGTGATGCTTGCTGAGTTGAGCTATGTTTCCCCAAAGTCTTCTCCCTGGGTTCTCTGTGATGTGGGTGCATGGCACATTACTGGTCATCAGGGTGTCACCCATAGGTGTGTTTGCTGTCAGGGCTGAGTTTGTGGGCAGACGCTGATGTGTCACAGTCCAGATTCCCCTTTGCACTTGTTGTTTACACCTGTCATGTGATTTCTGGTTTGTGTTAGCTTTCATTGGTTGTGACACGTTGTGTGTGTGACTGCTGGCACTCCTCAGGGCTGCAATGTTGGTAGTTGTCTATGTGTGTTCTTTGTGGGTGACCTTGGCTTCTTCATAGGTGTGTGACTGTGGCTGGGATCCCATTGGTTGGTGTGGTATTGCCGTCATGTCCATGTACAGCGTAGTGTGCAGTGTGTCAGACATTCAGGAGTCTGGTAGAGTGGCCATGTGTGATGTGTTCCTGCACCTTGGTTCCCACCACCCCCTGGGATTGTCATGGGTGCATGTGCAATGTCACCAGTGCATGTGAGCTTCACTGCTGCACATTGTTGGAGGTCGAGGTGTGTGGTGTTGAGTGTGTGCAGATGAGAGTTGTTGCCCGGCTAGACCCCTGCCTCCATGTTGGCCTTGGCTGACAGGCCGTGCTGGTTGATTTGTGCTTGTGTAGGTGTGATGGTAGTTTGTTGCTCAGGACACATGACTGTGGTTCACAGTGTGAACGACATCTAGCTTTGTCATCACAGTGGGATTGTAATGCAGCCCAGGGTCACCACATTGTGGGGGCCCTGGGTGTGGTGCTGTGGTGTCTGTGTGTCTTGCTGTGTCAGTTGCTGTTCCTACATGCTTGTGTGACATGTGTGATTTGTGCTCCCTCTCATCTGACAATGCCTGATTGCCCACATAGGGGATTTGGATCCATGAGTTACCTTTGTGTGGCACTGTATGCACATCTGTGTAATTGGTATTCAGGCCTCCTCATGTGTTGTGTGGTTGCCTGGGGACACTGGTACCCCCCTCACCTGTTGTGTTTGATGTGCAGTGTGGGTCTGCCTGTTTGTGTATGTGCATCGGCACCACTGCATTGGCATATCTTAGGTGTGCCATTGGCTGTATGTTGTTTGGTGTGTTTGCCCTGCTGTCCCTGGGACTCCTAGGTCATCAGTCAGCACAATGATCATTGTGTGTGTGTCCCATTGCTGCCATGGTATGGTATCTGTTCACCTCCCTTCTACAGTCTCCACTGGGTATCTGAATTTGTGTGCCCATTGGTGCAAATATGTGGGTCTGCATTCTGATGGTCACTTCTGTCATTGAGTCATTGATGAATGTTGACAGTGTCAGCCCCCATGGGTGATGTTTGTCTGCACATGGCCAAAGGTATGTCTTGTTTGCACTGCACTGTTTGCCTCCCCATTCTATGTTGCTATGGGACACAAGCACTACTTTGCCACTGATGTGTTTGTTGTTCTGTGACCAGGAATCATCCATGCAGTTTGGCAGTTGCAGCTTATTCTTTGTCAACACATACATTTTGGTCACTGTGATGATGGGGGTTTGGACCCCATTGCCACAATGTTCAATATGTGCTTCAGCTATGGACCCCACACTCACATTTTGGTCACTGTGATGATGGGGGTCTGGACCCCACTGCCACAATGTTCAATATGTACTTCAGCTATGGACCCCACACTCACATTTTGGTCACTGTGATGATGGGAGTTTGGACCCCACTGCCACAATGGTCATGGCCTGCTTGCATTGTGGGTGCCACACACATTTATGTGTGGCACTTGTGATAGGGGGTCACATTGTATGTCCACAGTCCTGTTCAGTGTTGTAGGCATTTGACACAGTCTACACACGCTTGTCATGGTGTTGGGGGATGTCTTTGTGTTGCATTCTTTCTGCTGGTGTGTGCTTCTTGTGGCATGTATTTGCCATCCTGTGAGTGGGGGTGGTAGTAGTAGGCATCCAGCCCCCCATGGGTAGAGGTGGTAGTAGTGGTAGGCACCTGGCACCCCTGGGTAGAGGTGGCAGTAGTGGTAAGCACCTGGCACCCCCTGGGTAGAGGTGGCAGTAGTGGTAGGCACCTGGCACCCCCATGGGTAGAGGTGGTAGTAGTGACAGGCATCCTAGCACCCCATGGGTAGAGGTGGTAGTAGTGGTAGGCACCTGGCACCCCTGGGTAGAGGTGGCAGTAGTGGTAGGCACCTGGCACCCCCATGGGTAGAGGTGGTAGTAGTGACAGGTATCCAGCCCCCATGGGTAGAGGTGGTAGTAGTGGTAGGCACCTGGCACCCCCTGGGTAGAGGTGGCAGTAGTGGTAGGCACCTGGCACCCCCATGGGTAGAGGTGGTAGTGGTGACAGGCATCCAGCCCCCATGGGTAGAGGTGGTAGTAGTGGTAGGCACCTGGCACCCCCTGGGTAGAGGTGGCAGTAGTGGTAGGCACCTGGCACCCCATGGGTAGAGGTGGTAGTAGTGGTAGGCACCTGGCACCCACTGGGTAGAGGTGGTAGTAGTGGTAGGCACCTGGCACCCCCATGGGTAGAGGTGGCAGTAGTGGTAGGCACCTGGCACCCCCTGGGTAGAGGTGGCAGTAGTGGTAGGCACCTGGCACCCCCATGGGTAGAGGTGGTTGTAGTGGTAGGCACCTGGCACCCCCATGGGTAGAGGTGGTAGTAGTGGTAGGCACCTGGCACCCCCTGGGTAGAGGTGGTAGTAGTGGTAGGCACCTGGCACCCCCATGGGTAGAGGTGGTAGTAGTGGTAGGCACCTGGCACCCCCTGGGTAAGGGTGGTAGTAGTGGTAGGCACCTGGCACCCCCTGGGTAGAGGTGGCAGTAGTGGTAGGCACCTGGCACCCCCTGGGTAGAGGTGGCAGTAGTGGTAGGCACCTGGCACCCCCATGGGTAGAGGTGGTAGTGGTGGTAGGCACCTGGCACCCCCTGGGTAGAGGTGGCAGTAGTGGTAGGCACCTGGCACCCCCATGGGTAGAGGTGAGTAGTAGTGACAGGCATCCAGCCCCCATGGGTAGAGGTGGTAGTAGTGGTAGGCACCTGGCACCCCTGGGTAGAGGTGGTAGTAGTGGTAGGCACCTGGCACCCCCTGGGTAGGGGTGGTAGTAGTGGTAGGCACCTGGCACCCCCTGGGTGGAGGTGGTAGTAGTGGTAGGCACCTGGCACCCCCTGGGTAGAGGTGGCAGTAGTGGTAGGCACCTGGCACCCCCATGGGTAGAGGTGGTAGTAGTGACAGGCATCCAGCACCCCATGGGTAGAGGTGGTAGTAGTGGTAGGCACCTGGCACCCCTGGGTAGAGGTGGCAGTAGTGGTAGGCACCTGGCACCCCCATGGGTAGAGGTGGTAGTAGTGACAGGCATCCAGCACCCCATGGGTAGAGGTGGTAGTAGTGGTAGGCACCTGGCACCCCCTGGGTAGAGGTGGTAGTAGTGGTAGGCACCTGGCACCCCCATGGGTAGAGGTGGTAGTGGTGACAGGCATCCAGCCCCCATGGGTAGAGGTGGTAGTAGTGGTAGGCACCTGGCACCCCTGGGTAGAGGTGGTAGTAGTGGTAGGCACCTGGCACCCCCATGGGTAGAGGTGGTAGTAGTGGTAGGCACCTGGCACCCCCTGGGTAGAGGTGGTAGTAGTGGTAGGCACCTGGCACCCCCATGGGTAGAGGTGACAGTAGTGGTAGGCACCTGGCACCCCCTGGGTAGAGGTGGTAGTACTGGTAGGCACCTGGCACCCCCTGGGTAGAGGTGGCAGTAGTGGTAGGCACCTGGCACCCCCATGGGTGGAGGTGGTAGTAGTGGTAGGCACCTGGCACCCCCATGGGTAGAGGTGGCAGTAGTGGTGGGCACCTGGCACCCCATGGGTAGAGGTGGTAGTAGTGGTAGGCACCTGGCACCCCCATGGGTAGAGGTGGTAGTAGTGGTAGGCACCTGGCACCCCTGGGTAGGGGTGGTAGTAGTGGTAGGCACCTGGCACCCCCTGGGTAGAGGTGGCAGTAGTGGTAGGCACCTGGCACCCCCTGGGTGAGAGGTGGCAGTAGTGGTAGGCACCTGGCACCCCCATGGGTAGAGGTGGTAGTAGTGGTAGGCACCTGGCACCCCCTGGGTAGAGGTGGCAGTAGTGGTAGGCACCTGGCACCCCCATGGGTAGAGGTGGTAGTAGTGACAGGCATCCAGCCCCCATGGGTAGAGGTGGTAGTAGTGGTAGGCACCTGGCACCCCCATGGGTAGAGGTGGTAGTAGTGGTAGGCACCTGGCACCCCTGGGTAGAGGTGGCAGTAGTGGTAGGCACCTGGCACCCCCTGGGTAGAGGTGGTAGTAGTGACAGGCATCCGGGCCCCTATGTGTATATGTGGCATTGGTGATGGGCATCCCGCCCCTATGGTGCTGCTGTTTCTGGAGTAAGTAATTTCTGCATCCCTGTGTGTGTGTGTGTGATATGTCGGGTACGTGTAGTTTGTGTTTGTGGTTGGTGTCTGACCTACCTTCTGCGCCGTACGCGTCCGTGCCTGTTCCGGTAGTAGATGTAGAATATTGGTAGGATCGGAACGATGGGATTCATTGTTGGTTCGTCTCGTTCGTCTTTGTCGTTGCTTCGCCTCGTCCTCGTCGCTTGCGTGTTCGTCTCGTAGCCGTGGATCGTGTTGTGGCGCGAATCGGAGCTTATGTGCGCCTCTCCCGGATGCTTTGACGTGCCGTGCGTAGCGACGGGTTCGGCGCGTACGGGAAGCGCATCGTACTTGTCCGGCCGGACGGGGCTGCTTTTGGCTTCCGGGCGGCTCGTATCTGCGTTTATGGATCCGGCTCGGTCGGGGATCAGGACCTGGATTGGGTGAGTACGACTGGGTCGGAATCTGTGCTGTTGTGCGCATCGTACTTGTTCGTTCGGATTCATGTGCGGATCGGTCGGGAAACAGGCATTCGCATGGCTTTTTTCCCGACCGAATGGCGTTGGGTGCGTCTCCGACCGAGATCGGAATCGACCCCATAGTGTTGATATGTAAATATTTGATCTTTATTTATTTGCAAGCAATGTTGACCTCCAAATTCTTTGAAGTGGTCCTTTGGCATGCAATTGTCTTGTGATTTATCATGGCCTTGACAATAGTGTACAATAGTCTTTTATGATGGACTTTGGAACAATTCTTTAAATTCTTTATGAACTGCTTGGGAACAATTCTCTATGTTATCATTAAGTCGAATCTATACTTAGAGCCTTCTGTAATCAGGTGTGTGATTACCGGCCCTTTTGCACACTATTATGATGCCACATGAGTAGTCAGTTTTTTTATTTACGACTGGTGACACATCGTCTAAGTTACTCGAAGATGGTCAACATATTCTCCACCAATTAAGGTATCCACCGTATGAATAATCGTGGACTTTACATAAGTTCTTTAATGAGGCGCCTGGGAACGATTTACTATGGTATCATTTGGGTGAATTTTCACTAAGAGCCATCTGCAACTTGGTATACCACTACTGGATTCTTTGCACCGTTTGTTATTAAGGAATATACGTCATTTATATAGTTCTCAGAGATATTCTAAGATGGCCGACACAGTTTTTCCCGATTGAGTTAATCACACTGTGCTGCCAATATGCCTTAGTCATTCGCACATGCGTGAGCATTTTTTACTTTTCTATGCTACGATGGCGCATGCGCCTTCACTCCCGGAACTGGTCCATGACAGTGGTTGACCTGATTCCAGAGACGGCCGACCGCGAGGAGGGAAAAGAAAGAAAAAATACCCCCGCGCTTAGTAAGCCGCCATATCTGCTTGTATTGTTTTAGCACCATGAAAACGCTGTGCTCGGTTGACACGGTGCCAGCAACTGAGGTATTCAGTGTTTTTCTGTTCCTCTGTAGATCGGACCACGGGTTTTGAATTAGGACAGTCCCACCGCACTGGACAGACATGGACAACACGCGTCCATAGTGGATGGTGTTCCCCAATTTTTGTTATGACCAGTAGACATTCTATGACTTACGGCTAGGCACTTGATGTTCTAGCTGACTGAAAGCCTCAGGCTAAGTCTTGTACCGCAAACCAGGAATGATATGAGTTTCGCCCACTGTGTACAAGCATGCCTATTGCACTATGGATTAGACACTGTGGTGGCTATACACAGTTTTACTAACTACATGCATGAATTATAATTGAAGTTCGAAAGACAATGGCATCATAACAAAGAGAATTTCCCTTGCACCAATTCACCTGGTTCTCCCATCTGGTTGTCATTTTTGACAAAAAATTTGTGATACACCTCTGGAGATTTTTTACTGGTAATGTTTAGTTGGGGTCACCTGTGCTGACTTATGATGATTAGAGCAGCACTGCATCTATAAATAAAAATGAGCATATATATTAAATTACAGGTTCCTCTACTTCCTATGTCCTGAAGAGGCCCAAATACAAGGGCCAAAACACGCGACCTCTATTTTGTCTGGAGGAGTCCAATTTAATAAACAAACCTGATATATTTAACAAGGGACAACCCAGAAAACTTTTGAGGATAGGGCGTTCCATCATGGGTGCCACCACAAAGGACTATCTCTAATATGGACAGCCTATGATATTTAGAAGTCGCAGCTATATATTTGTAAAACATTTTTGGAAGTGAGACGGTTCCTATTGTTATAGGGACATTGAATATATGTGTGCTTTGTTGCACTGTATTTGTATGTTTATTGTTTTCGAAGAGTTATGTATATATTTTTTTTAAGTATGTCTCATTTTGTGGGTAGATATTTGTCTTGTCATTGTTATATGTAGATACACTGCTTTTCGCACCCCTACCTAGGAGTTTGGGGATTCCCTTTGTAAAAAGACTAATAAATAACACTTTGTAAGTCTTTACCAGACCAGTGACCAATGACCGATTAATAAGATTACTGGCTTAGTTAGGCAACTATCGATTCCCACATGTGACCAATTTTGCTGTTTCATTCACCTAATTTAGATAGGCAGACATATAGCTGTTTTTCAATGCCTCTCACCACCAGGAAAACCTTGCGGTAAGGGGCATTGAAAAGTGCTCAATGCCCCCCTTGTATAGATGAAACTGCCATTGCGAGGGAGGCATTTTTTTCTTTATTCTTTTATTTATTTTCAGAAAGAAAATCCCACCTTGGTGGGTTTTTTATTTTAAATAAAGAAAACTTTGCTGTATGGCTCAGTCATGTTGACAGGGCCATACGTTAAACTTACAACGCATTGACAGGAATCGCTTGACGGCGGTTGCTGACAATGCTAGAAATGTCTACTAGGCCAATGGACATTTCTAAATTTCGCTGGCAGTACCTCTGTCAGGTCGAGGGAGTACTTTACTTCACCACCATGTCGGGGAGCAGGCTGCCCACCAAATTATAAATAAGGCCGTATGTCTGTGACTTATGTAAGATTACTGGGTATCATATTGTTGAATTGGGGGATTTGTGGAAAAAAGGAGTTCTCCATAAACTTTTCCAGCATTACTTATGTTGGTAATATTTATGCTTATTTGACAAATTTTCAGAGTTCACTGAGAATTCTGTATGTTTGAAAGCAGTGGCGGCTGGTGAAGCTAAAAAATGGTAGGGCGTAAAATGACCTTTTGTTCTGAAAATAATAAAATTGACTGAATAGGCTATGGCGACATTTCATAATAGAGTTGCATGCATGCACACCAGCACAGTTTCGTTAAGGCCGCTACTGGACTCACCACTCTACTTCTGAAGTTCGTTACTTCTGGCTCTAAGGGGCCGAGGAATGTGACAGAATAGCTCTAACGATCTCTGACATCTCCACTTCAATAACCAGACTGCAGAGCGCAATGCTTTGTCTCAATTTTATTTTCCTATCTTTAAAATGTGAAGGCAAATCACTTTGCGATAGCCTCTGCGTGGACTCAGCTGTCTGGCGGTCAACACGCTTCTCTGATATATAAATAAGTGAGAAATTCTGTCACTGAGAAGTGAATATCAGCAAACTCACCCTAGGTCTGTGTGAATGGATCAGTCTGCATATTTGTCTGTATATGTTCCTAATACACGTAAGTGAGTTGATAATTAAACAAAACTCCCATGCTCACCGATGACAGCCACTGCCCTTTATTTCAGTAACAAAATGCAACACGAAGGCTCAAAAAATCAAATAAACCTCATATTGTGTCTGTCTTGTTGCCAGTGTCAATTACACGGAAAACGACCTTTACAACACAGTCAAAACACTGCGATACACTTAAATCGCTGTTTTTACAACGCAAGTCGTTACAACGACTTGCGCTGGATGGCGCTCTAGACTAAGGAATAGTGTGATTTACTATTCCAACACCTTCCCTACTGTTACGTAGGCTGGAGTTGGAATAGTAAATCACACTATTCCCAAGTCCAGCGCCCTCCAGCGCAAGTCGTTGTAACGACTTGCGTTGTAAAAGCAGCGATGTAATGTACCGCGATCTAAATGATCGTGTTGTATCATCATACATCCCAATTACACAGCACCTATTACAGCCATTGACTACGGCACATCTCAGGCCGGACCTGTGTATTTTCAGTATGCACTGCTTACAATGGCACAGTAAATACAGTGATTGTATGAGTCACAATATGACAGGGTTCCTAGTTTTTTTTCTTTTCACAATGCAGTAGGGGTAAAAAACATATGTAGAACTTCCCTCAGAGGTCCGGGTATTTCAGACTGCAATCCACTGTTCATTATTACTGCATCACTACATTGTTATGATTCTTCACCACAACTTTTGACCACAGCCTTAGTTTGACAGTACCTGAGTCTGCCATTCAGCAGCTTCAGTGGTGCCCTTCGAGGCTGAGTGCCACCTAGCTTTTATCTATGAGTATTGCAGGTAAACTTGAGTCTTATGCAAATAATGCCAAAGTAAATAGCCGCAACAAGTGTCTGCGCTCGCCGTCAGCCCTTTCCTTGGGGGTTCTGAGGAAATCAGTAATACATGGGCACTATCCGTTAATTGTACTTTTAGATGGCCTCAGGATTGACAGGGAGAGCAGAACAGTCTAACTTCAGGAGTTTGAAGTGGGTTGGGAAACTCATTAAATAACCTTCAGTATCATGAATGTCCAATCACAAGCATTTCTTTGAAAAAGAAAATATTTTTTTAATAAATAGAAGAATAGTTAAATTAAGATACAAACACCAAACAACTCAGCAGGTGAAGGCACCTTCTCGGACCAACATACAACCATAAAAATTACACACATTTGTCACTTCAGCACATATAGAGGACAATTCTGTCATGAAGAACAGCCTCAGCCTCCTTTGCACCGCTATTTGGCGCTAATCATCTAACAAGATTTACAAGAGATCTTGTTTGTTAATTTGAAACATCCTACCGTGAGAAGCAGCGGCTCCATCTGAGCTCCGTAGTCCTTTAACTCCATATTTTGGGAGGAACTACTCTGGCTCTTCTTTGCTACTCCCTGCAGGCTGGGCCACACCAAAGCTGGTTGAAGGCTCCAATGCATGAAAATGGGCATTCTATTCATCTTCATGACCCACTGCTGCCTGCCCACCTAAATGCATACTGCAGTCCCACAGAGAGGTGTGCAAATAACATCGCCCACCAACCAAACCAATCCTGGTGCTGCTTTCATGTCGTCTGTATTAGTGAACAGCATTACAGCAGCACCCGGGTTGGATATGGCAGGCAGACACGGTGCTCACATAGGGACCAGGAGGCTGCGTCTGTGTTCCCTCGGATCACTTCTACAGCAAAACGGCCAAACTGACATGCACACTTCACTTCACTGCGACGGGCAAGGTGGCTTCCAATCATGATTGGACCAGCTCATGGACATCATCAGGCATCACTGTGGTGATAGAAGTCACTGCCTGGTCATAATTACATTCACTTTAAAACTGTAAAAAATCAATATATTTTATAATTGAAGGCTGTGAACATCGATGTAACAAATATCGATGTTAAAAATATCAAGTAAAAATATAGACAACGAAAATATCGACTCCTATACTTATACAGGTAAGTAAAAAAATATAGACAAAAAAATATCGATGTAAAAATATAGATGTATAAAATATCGACTTTAATATAAATATAATATAAAATAATATATATTATAAATATTAAATATAATTTTAACAAAATCAAATAAATTTAATATACATTTTAATAAAATATAACAAATAAACTTAATAAAAAATATAGACACAATCATAATAATTTATACATATATTTACTTTAAATCAATTAATAAACTATTATTTTCATTTATGTTAAAAGTTTAAAATAATATAAAAAGAAAAATATGTATTAATGATTTAAAATATAAAAAAACTAAAATCTATAACAAATTAAAACAAACTATTAAAAAATATTTCAACTTAAATTTCACAATACAATCAGTGTAACAGTAGGGAAAGTGTTGGATAACAAAGGGGTAAAAATAACTATTCCCACTCCAGTTAGTGCAACAGTAGGGTAAGTGTTGGATAGCGGAGGAATTAAATTTACCATTCCAACTCCAGTGAGTGCAACAGTAGGGAAAGTGTTGGATAGCGGAGGGGTAAAAATTACTATTTCCACTCCAGTGAGAGCAACAGTAGGGAAAGTGTTAAATAGCGGAGGGGCAAAAATTACTATTCCCACTCCAAAAAGTGCAACAGTAGGGAAACTGTTGGATAGCGGAGGGGTAAAAATTACTATTCCCACTCCACTGAGTGCAACAGTAGTATAAGTGTTGGATAGCGGAGGGGTAAAATTTACTATTCCCACTCCAGTGAGTGCAACAGTAGGGAAAGTGTTGGATAGCAAAGGGGTTAAAATTACTATTGCCACTCCAGTGAGTGCAACAGTAGGGAAAGTGTTGGATAGCGGAGGGGTAAGAATTACTATTCCCACTCCAGTGAGTGCAACAATAGGGAAAGTGTTGGATAGCGGAGAGACAAAAATTACTATTCACACTCAGTTAAAAAAAATATATATATATAAAAAAATCAAATATATTCAATATATAAAAAGAAAACCTATTATAATATTAATTACATATAACAAAAACCTACAAATATTATATAAAATAAAATAAATTAATTAAATAAAAAAATTAAACTAGAAAATATTTATAAACCAAAAAATTATTTAATACATAAATGTATTTATTTTATTTCCTACCCTATAACACCACACCAAAAACAAAACACTTCAACATTTTAAATTAAACTTACTTCCATAATTAACATAATTCATAATCAATTAAAAAATATTATTAATAAAAAAGTAATAAACATTAATTGACTACACACACTTTAACACTATAATATCCACAACACACACCTAAATTAAACTACAAAATAATAAAACACAATTAAGAATTATTTTTAAAATAAAAACTATTACTATCAACAACTAATAATAAAGTAATTCAAATTTATTTAATACCCATCCTTTACCCCTTTAAAAGTAAAAACAACACACAAAAAATAAACAATTACCCAAAATAAATATCAAATAATTAACATTAATTAACAAATATGTTAATTAATTAAACACAAATTACTACCCACCCTTTACTCTTATAAACACCACAACACCCACCTAAAATTAATTACACAATTACCATATTAAAATTTTAATGAGTTTAATTAATATCAATTAACAAAAAATTTATAATAAAAAATAAATTAACTACCCAACACCCTTTACCCCTATAAACCCCAAAACACACACCTAAAATTAATTACACAAATACCATAATTAATTACCAATTAAATATTTAAAATTAATTAACAACCAATTATTAATTCATCAATTAAAAATAAATTACTTCCCACCCTTTACACTTATAAACACCAAGACGCACACCTAAAAATAATTACACAATTACCATGATTAATTACTAATTAATTAATTAAAATTAATTAACAACCATTTATTAATTAATTAATAATAAATTACTTTACACATTTAAAACTATAAAATCTCAATTAAACCACTATTAATAAATAAAAAATAATCAATTAATTTAATATAATAAAATTACTTCCCACCCTATTCCCTTATAAACCCACAACCCGCTACGGAACTAAAAACGCAAAATTCAAATTAAAAAAAATGTATATCTACAAAAAATGTAACACATACATTAAAAAACAAAAGCAATACTTTTACAAAAAATAGTTCATATACTTTTAAAATGCATACTAAAAAACATCGATATTTTAAACAACTATATTTTTGCAAACGATATTAATGACTTCGATATTTTCAAAAACGATATTTCTTACCTCCAAGTCGATATTCTTGACCACGATATTCTTGCTGTCAATATTTCTGCATCACGATATTTCCAACTCGATATTTGTGTATGTCGACATTTAAAACTCGATATTCTGTCTGTGCACCGTCAAAATTACTATTCTAACCCCAAAAAGTACTTACCTCAGGGAAGGTGCTGGACACTGACAGGGGGAAAACTACTATTCTAACTCCGCCTGGGTACTTACCTTAGGGAAGGTGCTGGACAGTGACTGGGGGGCAAACTTACTATTCTAACTCCGTCGGGGACCTTCCTCAGGGAAGGTGCTGGAGAGTGTTTAGGGGCAAATTTACTATTCTAACTCCGCCAAGTACTTACCTCAGGGAAGGTGATCGACAGTGACTGGGGGGCAAAATTACTATTCTAACTCTGCCAGGTACTTACCTCAGGGAAGGTGCTGCATAGTGACGGGGCAAAATTACTATTCTAACTCCGCCAAGTACTTACTTCAGGGAAGGTGCTTTGCAGTGACTGGGGCAAAATTACTATTCTAACTCTGCTGGGTATTTACCTCAGGGAAGGTGCTGGACAGTGATTGGGGGGAAAATGTACTATTCTAACTCCATCAAGTTACTTCAGGGAAGGTGCTGGACAGTGACTGGGTGGCAAAATTACTATTCTAACTCCGTTGGGTACTTACCCCAGGGAAGGTGCTGGACAGTGTCTGGGGGCAAAATCACTATTCTAACTCCGCCGGGTACTTACCTCAGGAAAGGTGCTGGAGAGTGACTGGGGGGCAAAATCACCAATGTAACACCACCAAATACTTATCTCTTATTCTTTTCCACAGAGCTTTGGGGCACATTACGATACCCGGCGTAAAAAAATCCGCCAGGCATGGAAGCGGCAAAAATCCGCCCGCACACACCGCCTGAACACCGACCACGCCATTATGAGTACACAAACTGAAAACCGCCATCGGCGAAAAATCATACAAAATGCCGCCCGCCATCGTCCGAGTCGGAGTCAAACCGCCCGCCACGGACGGAAACACGCTACGACAACACAAAACCGCCCGCCCACACGGCCGACACACCGCACGTGAAATTACGATCGCACCGCCATGAGCGCGGAAAAACAACAAATATACCGCCCGCCAGCGCAAACAACGCCGATGAGAATCGACACGGCAGAAGCCATGGCGCCCACGTACCTGCACAGAAACCATCCGCACACAAAACCAATAGCACACAACATGGCCAACAAGTCCACACAGCAAGGCACGCACAAATACACAAGCACAGTACACATCCCAAAAACACCCCCGGACAAACAAAAAATACAAAGGCCAGAACCCCAGACACAACACACCTGAAAACAACAGACCATGAGGACACACCCACATAGGTGAGTACAAAAGCAGCACTCCCACAGACCACAACCCCTTGCTACATTGCAAACCAGAGAGGAGAGGAGAGGACACAGTGACACAGCAAGGACAGCAGCACACCACAGAAACGCACACATCACAACCACCACCACCACCACAACCAAACACCGGCACCACAAACCCCCTGCACATTACACAACACACACCGCACCAGCACCACAAACACCATGGCACCACAAAGGATGCCCAAGTTCACGCCCATGGAGCTGACGGTCATGGTCGACGAGATCATCAAGGTGTACCCACAAATCTATGGGAACATGGTCCAGCACACACCACTAGCCACCAGAAACAGAATGTGGACCCGGATCGTAGACCAGGTCAATGCAGTCGGGACCCTGCCCAGGAACAGAACCGAGATAAACAAACGTTGGAATGACGTAAAGAGCCTGGTCAAGAAGAAGGAGGGCAAAAACAGAGAGCTGGCTGCCGTCACTGGCGGAGGGAATCCCGCGCTCTTTAAGACCTTCAAAGCGTGGGAGGAGAAGGTGCGAGTCGTAATCCATCCGGAGATCCTCGCCGGATTAGCAGGGGAGTGGAGGCTGGTAAGTACAAACTAATGTATACCAGCACACCGCTATGTACACACATGCGCAACCACCATGCCACAGCTCCCAGGGACAAACACCCCCATGTCCAGCACACAATACACAACACATCACACGCACATGCAACAGACACTACCACACACAGGCCAAACCGAACAACTGTAAGATGCGTGGGGACATGTGTACACTAAGCCAGCCACGTAACCACCAACAGGTCCCCAAATATGCCAGAAGCGCCACAACGAGCACCCACCACACCCATGTGTCCGCCACAGCTGCACCAACTGACAAGTAACAGGTAAGTGGCAGGAACACAAAGTGCAGTGGGTCGGAGGGGGACAGCTGAAGTACAACACCCACCAGGCCCCCACTCCCACAGACCAGCAAGGTGGAGCACTCCCCACACCCATGTGTCAGGCACAGCTGCACCAACCGACAAGTAACAGGTAAGTGGCAGGAACACAAAGTGTAGTGGGTCGGAGGGGGACAGCTGAAGTACAACACCCACCAGGCCCCCACTCCCACAGACCAGCAAGGTGGAGCACTCCCCACACCCATGTGTCAGGCACAGCTGCACCAACCGACAAGTAACAGGTAAGTGGCAGGAACACAAAGTGCAGTGGGTGGGACGGTGGACAGCCCAAGTACAACACACACCAGGCCCCAGTCCCACAGCACAGCAAGGAGGAGCATCCCCCACACCCCACACCCACGTGTCAGCCACCGCAGTGCACAATGACAGCCGAAAGGCAGACATCACGGTCCACAGCAATCGGTGTCAGTGGGTGTACAGCCACCCCCACGACCCACTACACCCCCCACCCCCACAGACCTGCAACATGGAGCACCCCCGCTAAGAGCCATGTGGCATCCAGTACAGTGCACGCACGAACAACTTGCAGGTGGGAAACTGGACAGGGCTGGATTACTGGAGGCATGAGGACCATAACACCACCAACACATGGGACATGTCACGTAGCACACGAACACGCAGCACCGCCCACCGTCACGAACAAGTGAACAATGTGCACACGGACATGAACAGCAGACTCACACCCCACATGACCCATCACAGACATAGCAACACCCAAGGAGCCACGTCTGCATGCACAAGCCACACTGAATATAGTCCCACACGGCAGCCACTGTGCAACTCATCACACACAACCGAAACACCATTGAAGTCCTGTCCATGTAGCCCCTACTGCCTGTCAACCACACACCCCACAACTACGCCTATGTAAGACAAACAACACTAGACGCAACAGAGCGGAACAACATAAATGCACACGAACACCACTGAACCCATCAAACACACAGACACACCATGCACATACAACATACCATCCATCCCATCCGTCAGCCCCAGTCTCATGAAAGGCATGTCATCCGCACAGCTGCCACACATACAGCAGTCACGCTAAGACACATGCCCATGACCAACCATGTGCCAGAAGTCAATTAAGCGCACGACACACTGTGAGCAACAACACACAACATGGGCCACACCCCCGAGCACTGCAGTGATGCACATGGCACAGGGCAGCACGCACACCAAGGAGATGGGACAACTGCAATACGTTGGCTGGCACACAACTATCACTCACTCATAACGATGCGTCCAATGCCATGTCCAGTAACCACAACAGACAGCAAATATGCAGGGCATGTCAGGCATGCACACACCTCAGACCATGCACTGTCATGCTGCCACAACACATGTCACGTTCGGCACCCATGGCTCACAGCATGTACCCCAAAAGCATATACCCTCCCAAATGCGAATCTGGGGCATGGCCCCCATGTTGCCATATGCGTTCCTAAGCGTTCCATTTGAACTCCAAAAGCAAAGTTCAAACCAGACCCAGGATGGGCCAGGAGCCCGCATACACCAGAGTCACAATGAGTAGGGGCAAAGCAACACACCCATCGGCATGGCCAATCCGTCCCATGCCACATGTGCACAGCACACAGTCCCATTGCCTAGCACACACACCTACAGATGCCACAGCCACACACTCGCCTCCGGGAAACCCATGTACGAGATTGCACGAACTGCCAATGTCAGACGACTAATACATACTTCGCCAGGTGCAACACAATAACAAATCTCATTCTCTCCACAGGTGACGAACTGCTGGACGCTGGGGATGGAGACAGCAGCCAGCACAGCCAGCCTACAAGCCCCCAACGAGGACTCACGGATCTGGAGGATCTGTCCACCTCTTCGGACACGGACCACCAAGCTGGCCCATCTGGCGTGGCAGGGCCCAGCCGCTCCCCAGGACCCCTCCTACCCACCAACCCATCATCCAGGGATGCTGAACAGTCCCAGTCCCCTGCTGCCACTGTCGTTGCGGCCACACCCACGGTCATTGCGGCCACTACCACTGCCGCAACCGCCACCATCGCCGCACCGACCACCACCGCCTCCACCACCACCACGTCTTCGCTGGCACCAGCCCCAGCGCAGGTGGTGGCCCGGCCGACTGGATCCACCCTGGG
This sequence comes from Calotriton arnoldi, assembly GCA_963921515.1. Taxonomy (NCBI): domain Eukaryota; kingdom Metazoa; phylum Chordata; class Amphibia; order Caudata; family Salamandridae; genus Calotriton; species Calotriton arnoldi. Next base: position 1,635,833 of record CAWUFW010001772.1, on the reverse strand, counting down.
AGCCACAGCGAGGACCGTGGTGAGCAATGTGGCTAGTGGGCAGGCCGGTGGCAGCAGGACTGGTAGGAGGAGCAGGGTCAGGGAAACGCCAGCCTCCCCTGGGAGCCATGCCCTGCCTCAAATGGCCAGAGTCCTTGGGGCCTATGAAGAGGCCCAAGGACAATGGGCCAGGTCTGCTACTGACACGCGGGAGGTGCTGGGGGTGCTGAGGTCCATGGACGCCCATATGGGCCAATTCGTGTCCCGTATGGACCAACTCGTGGACCTCATGGGCCAGCTGGTGGTGGCGGTGGGGTCACAGGCAAGGCCAGCAACACCACCTCCGCCACCACCTGCTAGGGCGCAGGCTCGGGCAGCAGTGTCCACTTCCCCTGCGTCCACAGCCAGTGAGCACACCTCACCCACCACCAGCAGGTCGCCACCACACACCCCCTCCCAAACGTGGAAGGGGCCGTCCGAAGAGGAAACAGATCTCCCGGGAGGACTTCGCACGCTCCAGTCGCAAGTGAGGCAGCCAGCCAGCCTTCCGCCAGCCTTCCTTGACCAGCCACTGCATTGACTTGCTCTACGATCCCACTCCACACAGCCATCTGGATGGCATGTGTGTGTTGGACTATGGACATAGAACCAGTGGGTACACCCTGATCATCACGCAGCCATGACCGACAGCTCATTGTCACTGCACGCACCACTTTTGTCATCACCTTACACACAATCACATGTCACAGTTTGTAATAAATGCACCTTTTTCACTAACTGCTGTTTGTGCCCTGTGTCTTTATTGTACGGAATACAACGGCCACCTTGGGCGGAAAGGCACCTGATGCGTGGCATGGAAATGGAATCCGGAGGGCCTGTAGGGACCTAGGGGTGGGAGACAGAACAGGAGCACATTCAATGAGTGTGTCACACACCCATCACACAGTACATGTCAACAACTACAAGCAATGTACACACATCGCACAGAGCAATAGGGCACAATGCCACAGTCACCAACAGTGGCATACTACCCTGGCCATGGAGCGTTGACACACTGCACGCAGTGAACATACGGCCACCCTGACACAGCACACACACACCTGCATAGATACAGACACATCATCCGTCGTACATGGACACTCACCGTCAAGTGAAGTAGCGGGCGATGAGCTGCTGGCGCACATTCCCAGCTTCCTCCTCTCCGCTGTCCACCTCACTCGAGCTGTCCTGGTCTGCGGGCTGGGGCCCTGGTTGATCTCCGTCATCCACAATGAGGGGGATCTGCTTCCGAATGGCCAGATTGTGCAGCATGCAGCACGCCACCACTATCTGGCACACCTTCTGTGGGGAGTACGCCAGTGCACCCCGGTGCGGTCCAGGCACCTGAACCTGGACTTGAGGAGGCCAAAGGTACGCTCGACCACACGTCTGGTCCTCCCATGTGCCTCATTGTATCGATCGTCTGCTGGGGTGCGAGGATTCCTCAATGGACTGAGCAGCCATGCCCCATTCGGATACGCAGAGTCACCTGGGTGTGAGGGACACAGAGAACCGTTGCTATTCCAACTGGACAGGGGACAGCATCGCACAACCAGCACGCTACACCACTCCACATACTCACCGACAATACAGCCACGATCCTGTTGCAGATTGGCCATCAGTCGTGGCAAGATGCTGTTGCGCATTATGTGTGCGTCATGGGCCGAGCCTGGAAACTTTGCACACACGTGGGTGATCACCATGTCCGCAAGGCACACCACTTGCACATTCAGGAGTGCGTGTGCTTCCTGTTGCGGTACAGGTGCTCAGTGGCCTGTGGTGGAACAAGGCCAACATGAGTGCAGTCAATGGCTCCCACGACGTGTGGGATTCTGCCAAGGGCATAGAATGCACCCTTCACTGCCGCCAATTCACGAGCCCTGGGGAATCTGATGTACCTGTTCCGGTACAGCATCATGGCTGCCAGTACATCCCTCAGCACCTTGCTGAACATGGGCTGGGACATCCCTCCTCCACTGCCCACTGTGTGCTGGAATGACCCAGTGGCGAAGAAATGCATGGCGGCCATCACCTTAGCCGTGGGGGTGACAGCAGTCGGATACACCCTGCGGGGACGGAGATGGGGCTCTAACATGGCACACAGTCGATGCAGAGTTGGCCTGTCCAGCCGAAACTTCCTGATTACCTCTGTATCGTCCATGTCCGCCAGCAATTGGTATGGGCGGTCAATGTTCGGTCTCCGCCTGGGTTAAATGGCAGAGGACACATGTCAAAGCAACACGGCACATAGCAATTTCGCATACACATCACTGACATGACTGAGCAAGCACATGGGCCACAGCCCAGCTGTCAAGCTGGGACGGCACGGCCACAATACACTTACACAGGTCTCCCAACAATGGCAATGGCAAGTGAGACATACCACTGCCATGTGCATGCACATGGGGATCTAGGCCCCAATGACTTGCGGGGTGTGCTGATGGGGACTGACTGCATATTCGTCAAGCGGCAACGCCACGGCAACATGAGTGTCTGCTGAGCATGGTACTGCTTCCGAGGCTGGATGAGTATGGCACACGACTGACGACGATGTGGGCACGGGCTGAGCGGCCAATACAAGTGGGACCTGTGGCACGAGGGGATATGAGACAGTAGTAGGTGTCAGCACTGCACCCTATGTACAGCACTGTACGGATCACAGCTCCCGAAACATTGACTGGTGTCCACATTGACAGCCCCATGCCAAGACGGCTGTGTGCTTGCAGTCACACGTCACAGGTGAGAGGTTACATTGCACGTGCCAGGTGGCAGTCGTACATAGTGGGAGCTGGCATGTGTGTGCATGTGTCTCCTGTTCAGGATCCACCAGATGGGCGCTGACTCTGTACTGACCATTGGACACAGCATGTTCCGTGGAAGGCTTGTGTGTGTGGGATGGTGGCACTGGATGTGCCTCCGTTGGGTGGGGGGCCATGCACAGGGCGGGTACGTCGATGATTGCGCATTGTTGGTCACGGTGGGTGCACCAGCTAAGATGTGTTGCCCTGTGTTCAATTCCTATGTCCGCATGATGATGGACTGTGGATGTGGGCAGACTACACATTGGTCGATGTGCTGTCCATATGCATGTGCCTTCACACCAGGCACAGCTGCCCCTGCACATGTGACCCCTGCTGGACTCGCTGCTGGGTCTGTGGAGCTGATGCACCTTCTGCGCGTGGGGCGGACAGCTCTCCTCACTTCCCTCATTGCGCATGTCATGTCTTTGCCGCAGGTGACATGGATCATGGAGGGCCCACATGTACGCGTGGGTAGGCTACACATGATTGTTCACTGGTCGCCACCCCCAGTCAGTGTTTCGAATGGGAAGCTTGTCGTGCTGGTGGTATGTTCGATGTGGCGGATGGGCGGGCCTAGGTGCGGGCTTACATTCCGGACATGGGGGTAGTTGGATTGGCGACTAGTTGCAGTACACACGGGACACGTCTCTTCCTTTCCACATCTGGGTCATCCCTTGTACTAACTGACAGTGATACAGTCATCTTCGCCCCAGCCCTCATGTCCTCCCCTCGCCCCCCAATATGCATGCTCACCTGCGAGGCTAGCGCTTGCACAGGCAGCCCCAAGCTCGCACCAGAGAGGGCAAGGAGTGCATGTGTGGGTCCAGTTGCATGAGTGGGCTGTCTCAGGGTATGATGTGTGGCGGGACGCCGTCCACCTGCGTGGTGCCCCAAATGGAGACCCGGCCTGCATGGACTATGCATCACAGTCTTCGCCTTCCGGATCCGCCACCTGCGACACCCAGTGGCTGTGGCTGCCCTTGCGGCCATGCCGCGTCCGTCTGTGGCTGATGGCCCACACATTCACTCTTTGGCCTCTCTGGGGAGGGTTCAGGGGTGGTGGCGCACGCGCTTGCACTTAGTCGCAATGGCATGTGGCGTGGTTGGTATGATGGGCAATGGATGGGATGGTGCGAGCCACCTCCCGTGACGTCAGTGCTGCTCGTGCTGTGGTGCGTCCCCCTACACTTCCATTTGACTTTTTGCCATGCTGGACGTTGAGGTTCTATTGCCTGCGTGATATGACCAGGAGGAGCGCGAGGAGACCTCTCACACACCATGCTCCACTGCCATCCCGTGCCCTGTATCGCCTGTGTGGATTGACTATGTTGGGGTTACACCTGGTCGACTGGGGCTGTGTGTGCCTTGTCAAGGGGCATGGCGGGCGCACAACAGGATCCAGCTTGTCCACAGAGGGTGGGCTGAGGTGCGCCTGGTACCGCTTTGTACGTGTGCCCGGCTGCTGTGCACACACGTGTTCACTCCCCCGACAGGTGTCCTCTCACAATGCCCAGGGAAGCGGTGGTGTACTGTTCATGACCCCTCCCAACACGGCGTGCTCCAACTTGGCATGTGCGCATCTACCCGTCGCACCCACCCACCTGAGCACTGCGTCCATACGACTTCACACGACACATGTGTGTCTTCCACAGTAGTGCTACTCATTTGCGTTGACATCCAATACCAGTGGACTACATGGTCATGTCACGACTGCCGTGTACTTCACATACTCTCATCCTCTCTCATTCGTACTTGTGAAATGAGTCAGCGGAGACAGTTCTGGTTTCAAACATTATATTGAGTCTTCTGTCCTCTGTGATGCAGTATAGTGGACACTACTGGCAGCGGGATACATGTTGAGGATATACTGAGCATGATTACAAATGGGATAGGGTGTGGGGTTACATCTGCTTGGCCAAGGCTGTGCTAATGTACATTTACGTATGGCTGCGGAGCTGCGGACTTTGACACAGACGGTATACATGTAGCCTACCAGACCGCTCGGCATCATGGGCACAGTCCATCTCAGTTCCATGTGACAGGTTTGCTGCGGTTGTTCCTCATGCACGCGTGCATGTGAGATGACATCAGGGCATGTGCTTGCGTGCATGCAGCGGCGTGCCACTTGTTGTTGCACTGTGGTGGTTACTGGACATGTCACAGTCACTGGGGTCGTGTTGTTGTTGTATGCACTTGTCGTCCATGCAAAGGTCCTGGTATGGGATTCCCGGGGCGGGGGTGGGAGGGGTGCAGCACCCACAGACTCCAGGCGACCTATTCATGTCCACTGAGCGGTGTGTGTGTCCATGGGCGCTGGATCCATGTCGTGTCCTGGTTGTTCGTGCAGTTCCGTCCATGTGGGTGCGATGCACAGAGCCCATGCCACTGCCTCCCACGATGCATGCGGTGTTCCTGGATGTGATGGGGAACAGTGTGCATGTCCCGGTCATATCCGATGTCATGGCGATGTCGTTGATGGTGTGGTTACAGTTGCCGGTCGTTTGGTATGGCTGTTGTGGTGGTGACTGGCCAGTCCGTGCGGAAGCTGAGCATGGGTGCGGGGTTGGACTTCATAGGTCACTCGGGGAACCTGCGTTGTGGTCCGACGTATTTACAGGTTGACAGGTATGCGATGCCGTCCAGCAGGGCTTCCATGTCATTGGTGGTGTACATGTTTGCCAGCCAATGAAGCGGATGGTGGCTGTCAAGGTGTTGTTCGTAGGTTGTCCCTTGGAGGACCATGATGGGGCATGCTGGGTGACATTCGATGTAGCTGTTCTCGATGATCCGTCGTGTGGAGGCACAGTGGTTCCATTTCAGTGCGCGTGCGATGTTGGCCACATACGCCATGCCCCCATAGGCAGAGCAGGCCCTGTCGTGTGCGTCCAGAGGGAGGAGTAGTGGTAGCAGGTCCGCCTTCAGACATGCCGGGTTGGAGAGGCATATCTCGACGGGATGCTGGTAGGGACACCTCCGACAGTAGAAGACGGGCATGACGCAGCTGAACAATGTGATGCGGTAAGTCAGTCGGTAACTTACGTTCAGCAGGGACAGGAGATCGCATCCCAATGTATGTATCGTGCTGGTTTGGTACAGCTTGAGCTCTTCGGCGTAGTTGGGTAGGTGTGTTGCGGTTGCCATTTCGCAGCGGTTCGTAGAGGTGGCGTGCTCCGGCTGTGTGTGCAGTCTGCAATGTGCACGCTCCGGGGTTGCTGTGAGCTCTGTGTAGTCGTGGGGAGACAGGACTTGTGTTCTGTTGGCTTGTTTGGAGGACACGGGCCCTCTTCCCACATGCTTCTCAGACAGTTCAAGGTCGGTGCTGTGTGACTCCTTCCAATTAACTTGCATGTGGCCGACATGGGGAGTGTTTTCTTCTTTCTTCCCCGTCCGTTGTGTGCTTCTGTGATATGCGCTATCTGCCCTGTGGTCGGTCTCCTCGGCATGCCTGTGTTGGTCTATTCTTGGACAATGGCTGTATTCACCGGCTTCTGTCGTAGGGCTGTGGTTTCGGTGTTGGAATGGAAGGTCATTCAGTGCTGTCTGCTCTCCCTTGTGTGGGCGGCAGGCTGCCTTTCCGCTCTGCGTTGGGCCTTGTGTGTGGATGTAATTCTTGGGCCACCTGTTGTCGGTCCCCGGGCTCTTTGGTGTTCCGTTTCATGTGTCTTGTTCATATGTGCAGGGTGGTATGGGTTTTCAGTGTGGTACTGGCGTTCCTCTTCCCGAAGGAGCCCTGCTTCTCCTAGTTGGTGTTGCCGCCGCTGTGTGCTTCGCCATGTTTGTTACACTGGGGTGTGTCCTGCTGTTGCGTGACTTAACTGACATGTGTGCGTCGGTTGTGTGGCGTTGGGTGTTGTCCGTGAATTGGGCGTTGGGGACATGTCTGTGGCCGGCCTGTCACGTGTCATGTGCGTTCGGGGTGGGGCTGGTGTGTGTGCTGCTTGGTTGTGTCCCTGTGTCTGTGTGCGACGCATGCATGGCGCTGCGGTTGGCCTCTGCGTTGTGCGCATGTGTGGCGGCGTCATCGGCGCTTTGGGGCCGTGACGGGGTGGTTGGTTCCTAGTCCCAGGTGGTGTGTACACATGTGTTCCGCGATGTTAGGATTTGGCCTGTGTGTCATATGTGGATGCAATGGTGGATGTGTAGTGTGCACGCACTGGTGGGGGTTGTCCGCTTTATCCGCCCTTGCACTGTGTGCGCTGTTTGCGTGCACTTGTTGTGTGTGTGCCTACCTGCGTCTCCGCGGTACGTTGCGTCCTTGGTGGTGCATCAGCAGAAGCATGGGAAGGGCCTGCAGTGCTGGATTCATGCCCGGGGTGCCGCTTCTTCGTTGTCCGTGCTCTGCGTCCGTGTTTCCGCCTCTCTTTCACGTGCGGTGTCTCTTTGCCGTGGGAGCCGTTTGTTTGCGGCATCGTAATTTATGCGCCGGGCGGGACGTGTTTCGTCGGACGGTGTGTGTCAGTTGTGCTGCGCCGCTACGTGTGCGGGCGCACTTTGATGGCGGACGGTGTTGCTGGCTTGCCGGCGGTGTTTGGCCTGCTTTTCGCATCGTAATTGGGCGGGCGTGTGGACTGCTGCGTGCCGGCGGTAACTGGTGGTTTTTGCATCCGCCAGCACGGCGGTAGTGCTTCCGCCCGACATCGTAATGGGCCCCTTAATAATTAAAATAAAAGAAGTGGAAAATCCAATAGAAGAAAAGAAAGTTAACCAGACTTTATTAGGAAAACCAGTTTAAAAAAGGAAAAACAGCTTTTCAGGTAAATATTCGGTTCCAAAAAATGAGTAACCAGATCTAACAACTTTCATTCTACAGGCAACAAAGAATAATACTAAAACTTCACTCTTTTTTCACATGAATATTAACATTTCTTTTCGCAATCACAACAGTGTCTTAAGTAACTATGCAAAACATTTTTTTCTTAGCAGGTACATTGTTCACAAACAAAATAAAGCAAAGTTGTAGGCCATAGCATTCACAAAACTTCTCTTTTTCTTATATTGCCAAAGATCTCAGAACAAATCATTAAAAGAAGGATCCAGCCACAGTGGAAACCAAAAGAGAGTTTACCAGACTTTAGAAAATCAATTTAGGAAAGGAAAAAAACTTTTCAGGTAAATAGTCTAGTAATAGCAATGAATAACCAAATCTAACAACTTTCTTTTTACAGGCTTTAAAGAATATCACAAACTTCTCTCATGTTTCTCAGGACTAATAACGTTTTTTTTACAATCACAGCAGTGTCTCAATTAATCATGCACATTTTTTTCCTTAGCAGCTACATTGTTAACAAACAAAATAAAGCAGAAGTTTAAACAAAAGCATTTACAAATTTTCTCCTTTTTCTTATACTTCTACAGATCACTATACCATGACAAGCAGAAATCAGGCAAACTACATGCAGTCACGAAGGGCCATTAGGTTGCTTAAATATGATGGCTATCTTTATTGTAAGGAGAGATTAACTGAGCCCAGGAGTTATTGGAGGTGTTGGGGTATTTTTCATCCCATTGCAAAGGCAGAGCGGTTACTCTGGGTGACACTGTGGAAAGCACCAAAGAGCATACCCACTCTGCCTCTGCAATGGAGACTGAAGTGAGTGAAAATGTGCAGCACAGTAAAATGTTAGCATCCAACTCTAATGAACCCTGTGGCTCAGTTTTGAGGGAGGTAGCCCAAAACATATCCATGCAAGTAGCTAGTAGTATGCCCACCATGCCCAATTTGAGGAGAATGGTATACAGAGGCAAAAACAGACAAGTAATCCCCAAAGAGTAACATCGCAGACCTATTCTGGAATTAATATCCCCCCTGAACTAACTGTTTTTTACACTAATGAACCTTTACTCCTTTATGATTACAAAAACCCTTTCAAAAGAACACTTATATTTAGCACAACCCATAACTTGGTAATCCTTGAAAATAGTGAAATTTGGATGATGTATGTGACTTTTAAATCAACACCCCATCCATTCACCCAAAGTTACACTATTAATGCTAACATAAACCACAAGACTGTCCCATTAATGAACAGCTTACTCCCTGACAAGCAGTTCTCAACATACACTGAATTTCTATCAGTAATAAAAACCAAAACTGTGAGTAAAAGTCCTAGGAAAATTCTAATTGACTTTGAATTGCAAATGTTAAATACTATTACCAAAATTGACCCTGACACCCAAATTCAAGGATGTTTTTTTCACTTTTCCCAGGCATATTGGAGATTTTTTTTTAAAACATCCTTAGCTGAGGATTACACATCAAGCAGTAAACTACAGTATGAGCTTAAAAAAAACAGCTTTGTGCTTTGTACCTCCTGAGTGTGTGGATGAGTTTTACACATTAATTACAGAATCTGAATATTTTACCCAAAATAACAAAAATTTGCCCTACTCCTAAATTACTTTGAGGACGCTTGGTTTGGCTCTCTAAGCAGGTTGGGTCACAGGAGGAAGCCAAGGTTTCCCATTGACTTGTGGAACTGTTACTCGATCTGCTTAGAGGGATGTGCAAAGACAAACAATGGCATAGAGGGATGGCACAATTCTTTTAACAATCAATTTTCAGAGCTCATCCTAACCTTTATCATTTTTTGGAAATTTTGAAGAAGGAACAAAGTGTCAGAGAAATGAGAATGACACAATCATTATCAGGTAGCCTGAACTCTCGTGTTTAAAAAAATGTAAAGAAATGTCTGAGAGACTATTGGCTAAAATCCATCAATTTTCATTGATGGGAGCTTCAGGCTACCTGGACAATGTTGAGTGCATCCTACACTACTAACATATACTAGCAGCCTGTAGATTTACTTGCCTGTTTTAAGAACGCTTTCTAATTAAATTTACATTTTTTTAAACAAATGTAAGGAATATTTGGGGTTCCTACCTGTAGTTGTCTTCTTTCTTCAGATCTTGGTGATAATTCGTAACACCTGTCACAAAGAGTCTTCTGTACTCCAATAATCCAAATAGGGAAACCAACATCCAAAGAAAAGTCCAACTCCCCAAACATGTTTTTTAAGAAAAAAAACACCTCCTACACTCCAATAATTGGAAATCTACATAAATTATTTTTAAAAAGCAATCCCCAAGAAATCCTGAAAAACATTTCTCTAGCAAGGACATGGTCTTTGTCATGACAAGTCATAAAAGGGTTAAAAAACATGATGCCAAAAATGTAAAATGTTGCTTTTTTCAGATAGGTTTTAAAAAGTAATAGCCAATTTTTGATAACTTTTTAACCCTACTTTGAAAAATAACCAACTGTCCCAATGTGGGCAAACAAACACGACCTGCATGGGGATGCAAAAGTGGTAAAAGTAGCAATAAAATACAATTGTATACAGTATAACCACTACCTACCTCCCCCATCTTGTTACAATAAACCTAGCCACCTACATGTTTAAAAATGTAAAGTAAATTGTTCTTACCAGTCAGCAGCTCTTCCTTACATCCAGTATTTACTGCAGTGCTCCACCGACTGTAGACATAGGCGCAGAACTGTGTACATGGAGCCTAAAAGTAAAAAGAAAAAAGGACAATTATCCCCATTAAAATCAATGGGAATGCGTGGTCAAATACTAGAAAAATTGTAAACAATATATTATGCATTGTTGAAAAGAATTGTTATATTTTTCTATAATAAGTTATCTTTTTACTATTTAACAAAGAATTTTTGCTAATTTAAAAAAATATTTATTTGGAGTATAGACAATTCATCATTTTTGTGTGTATACATTCTTGTGTGCTGCCTACTTCTATGTAGCTTGCTTCTCACCAGGGATTGTGTTGTAGACAATTGATGCTCTGAAAAATCTATACATAGCTTCAATTTGACCAAAGTACTCGAAAGTCCCCATGTCAGTTCTTATTTTCTTTTTCTTATTCATTTTCATTTGATAGTACCTGAATTTTATATATATATATATATATATATACACACATGTATATATATATTCACTGAAAAAACCATAGGTTTCAGGGGCGTTATAGTTAGGAATTAGCATTTAAAAAACCTTTCAAATTCACTGAAAAAACCATAGGTTTCAGGGGCGTTATAGTTACTTGGACATTGCACTCGTACAAAACCCGTGAAATTCCCCCGTTATAGTTAGTTCAGCTAACTATAACTCGCGCCCCCGCAATGCACTGCTGATGACGTCACATATTACATCACTCATGACATGGTCAGTGACATCACTGATGACATCACTGATGACATCTCAAATGACATCACTGATGACATCACTGATGACATCATCCAGTGACTGTGTGTTTCTGTAAAGTTTAAATATGTTTAATATATATAGGGAAAGGCGTATTGAAGAGTGAGTGGGTGTATAAGTGTCTGAATGGATGATTTAGTAGGTGCGTGACTGAGTCTATAAGTGAGTGATTAAACGTATCTTACTGAATGCATGGGTTAGTGACTAAACTGGGTGAATGTCTGTATCCGTCTGTCTGTTGCTGTGTAAGTGGCTGCATGGGTTTGTGACTAGCTACATGAGTGTCTATATGAGTTATTGATTGGTTGTCTGAGTATCTGTATGGGTGCCTGACTGTTTGTGTGGGTGGGGTGTGTGCGACTCTGTACATAGATGTGTGAGTGGGTGATTCACTGGGTGCATGATTTGAAGAGTGCGTCTGTGATGGACTGCTTGGGTGGGTGAGTGTGTGTATGGGTGTGTTAGTGAGTGAATGTATATCTCAGTGGTACATGTGCGAGTAACTACATATGTAAAAGGAAGTATATATGTGTGTTAGAGTATTTAAAAGGCTATACGTGAGAGTGTGTGATTGTGAGAGTGGCTGTATGGATGCGTGTGTGCTTGTATCAGTTATTGTATAAGAGCGTAAGAATGTGCTAGTATTTGTATGAGTTATTGAGCTGGTGTGTGTATAACTCTATAGGTGAGTAAATGGGTGTGTGATTAATTTTTTGCATGACTGACTAGGTGTGTGAGTACGTCTATGGATGAGTGGCGGTGTGTCAGTGTTTATATAGGTGTATGAGTGCATATGATAGTCTTGTACTGAGTGACTGTAAGTATGAGTGACTGTACGGGTGAGTGAGTGGATGTGTGTGTAGTCCTAACAATCAGTGAGTTGGTATGTAGTTATTGGTATTGGAGTGTCCATGGTTTTGAGAATGGCAGCCTGTAATTTAGAGTGGGTGTATCAAAAGTTATATTAGGGTCTGAGAAGATGCATGAAATTATCACATGGATGATGTCATCAGTGATGTCATCAGTGATGTCATCAGTGATGTCATTTGAGATGTCATCAGTGATGTCATCAGTGATGTCACTGACCATGTCATGAGTGATGTAATATGTGACGTCATCAGCACACGCCCCGGGGACCGCCACCTCCCCGGGGCACTAAAAAATTTAAAATGGGGGTCCGTTTTGGACCCCGAAGCCCCGGGGACCACCACCTCCCGGGGCTTTGCTGATGTGGGGAGGGGCTGCGCGGCCCCCTCCTGGAGCCCTTGGTGGCCCTGGGGACCGCCACCCCCAGGGCCGGCTCCTGCAGTGTCCCGGGGTGCCTACCCCCGGGACACTGCTGTTTGCAATGACAGGACGGGAGCCTCGCGGCTCCCATCCTGTCATTGCAAACTTGCTTGGATATTGGAAGAGAGAGCAGGAAACCTGCTCTCGCCTAATATCCAAAGCAGATTGCTTTTCCACACGGGGAGCTGCATGTCAGCAGCTCCCCATGTGGAAAAGCAATGCCGCTCTCGAAGGACGCGGGGAGCCGGCGGGACCGTGGGGGCATTGGGGCTCCCCTCACGGTCTCCATTATTATGTATAGGCCCCGGGGATGGGGTCCCCGGGGAGAATATAAATTAGTGGTAGGAGCTAACAAAAATTTTACGGTGAAATAAGGAGTCGCGCACCCAGCGCGCCCGCTCAGCGCGGCCCCTAGTGTGAACGCGTTGGGTGCGCGACTCCCAGCGCGGCCCCCTGGTGTAAACACGTTGGGTGCGCGACTCCAAGGTAAACGCGTTGGGTGCGCGAATCCCCCAAATATTTTTTTATGAATACCTTAGATAATCTCTTACCTTCATATGTACATTAAAGACACATACATATTATTTTTCAATATAAAAACTTTCGCGGGAGTCGCGCACCCTGCGCGCCCGGGCACGTATTTGACGTCACGCGGGGCCTGCCACCGCGCAAGCGTCGCGTACGGTAATTCGTATGTGTCGCGTATAAGCCGGAGCAGGAATCGCGTACCGGTCGCTTAGCAAACGTGCACACATGTAATATACGTATGTTACGTGACTAGAAACAGGCACCCGTCGCATACCATACGCGGATCCTTTACGAGTTCCTTAAATAGGTGGCTGGGGTAGGCGTATTCGCCGCGTTCGGTACGCTTTCGGTGCGCGATTCCAAAAAAACATTTTTTTTTAAATTAAACAATACAAATATATTAAAATAAAAATATAACTTTTTTTTTTGCAAAATACATAAAAATATACAATATTGTTTAATAAATAATATATTTACAAATTAAATATAAAAAACTAAAGAAATTCAGTACAAGAAACATAAGTATAACTATTATTACACTTAAATATTAGCTTTTAAAAACCTTTGAAATTCACTGAAAAAACCATAGGTTTCAGGCACGTTATAGTTAGGAATTAGCATTTAAAAAATCTTAGAAATTCACTGAAAAAACCATAGGTTTCAGGCACGTTATAGTTAGGAATTAGCATTTAAAAAACCTTTGAAATTCACTGAAAAAACCATAGGTTTCAGGCGCGTTATAGTTAGGAATTAGCATTTAAAAAACCTTTCAAATTCACTGAAAAAACCATAGGTTTCAGGGGCGTTATAGTTAGTTGGACATTGCACTCGTACAAAACCATGTGAAATTCCCCCGTTATAGTTAGTTCAGCTAACTATAACTCGCGCGCCCGCAATGCACTGCTGATGACGTCACATATTACATCACTCATGACATGGTCAGTGACATCACTCATGACATCACTGATGACATCTCAAATGACATCACTGATGACATCATCCTTGTGATAGAGTGGCAGACCTCCTCTCACCCTAATATAACCTTTGATACACACACTCAAAAATACAAACTAACATTTTCAAAACAATGGACATACCAATACCAGTTACAACACACCTATTCAGTAATTCCAAGATCTACACACACATCCACTCATTCACCAACAGTCCCTATACAGTCACTCATACATGTACTCACTCATCATATGTACTCATACACCTATACATCCTGTTACACACCGCCACTCATCCATAGAGTTACTCACACACATAGTCACACATGCAAACAAAGTATCAAACATCCATTTACTTGCATATACAGTTATACACACACTACCACACTTACTTCTACAGAAACTTACACATACTTACTCTCTTAAACAATCACTTATAGAAACACCTACTTATTTGTACAGGAACTCTTCCAATCTCTCATTCTCACATATACTCACTTATATACACCAATACTCACATATACTAGTTTAAAACATATGTAGTTACTCATAAAGACACTATTGAGACAGTCATTCACTCACTAACACACCCATACACATACTCATCCACCTATACAGTCCTGCACACATGCTGTCTTCAACACATACAAACAGTGAGTCACTCATTCATGCATCTATGCACTAAGTAATACCCCCACCGAACCATACAGACACTCAGACACTCATACTGATACTCAAAAAACCAACTACTAACCCATATAGACACTCATGTAGCTACTCACCAACCCATGCAGCCACTTATACACAAAGTGAGAGACTGATACAGATATTTTCATATTTAAACATTACTCACTAACCCATGTATTCACTAAGATACACTTAGTCAGTTATACAATCAATTTTACAAAACAAAATCATCCATTTAGACACTTATATACCCATTTATTCTTCCATCGACCTTGAGATATACATATATAAAACATATTTAATTTTCAGAAAAACACACATTCACTGGATGATGTCATCAGTGATGTCATCAGTGATGTCATTTGAGATGTCATCAGTGATGTCATGAGTGATGTCACTGACCATGTCATGAGTGATGTAATATGTGACGTCATCAGCAGTGCATTGCGGGCGCGCGAGTTATAGTTAGCTGAACTAACTATAACGGGGGAATTTCTATGGTTTTGTACGAGTGAAATGTCCAACTAACTATAACGCCCCTGAAACCTATGGTTTTTTCAGTGAATTTCTAAGGTTTTTTAAATGCTAATTTCTAACTATAACGTGCCTGAAACCTATGGTTTTTTCAGTGAATTTCTAAGGTTTTTTAAATGCTAATTTCTAACTATAACGTGCCTGAAACCTATGGTTTTTTCAGTGAATATATATATATTTATTATACTATGTATACATGTGAAAATGTCTCGGTCCCCTGTTTGCCTCGGTGGCACGGAAAAAATGGGTGGAACTGACGTCAGCACGCCGACGAGGTTCTCTTATGGCTCCGATGACG
The DNA here is from genome assembly GCA_963921515.1 of Calotriton arnoldi. NCBI lineage: Eukaryota > Metazoa > Chordata > Amphibia > Caudata > Salamandridae > Calotriton > Calotriton arnoldi. Next base: position 1,620,508 of record CAWUFW010001772.1, on the reverse strand, counting down.
TCATACGGTGTCGCGAGCGGAGCCGTGCTATTATGACGTCCTCGTTGACGTGGGAGAGCTAGGAAAGAATTTCCGTGGAATGCTGGTGCAGGGGATATTCACCTAAGTGTTCAGGCTAGTCCTTTGGGAGCAACTGTTTATGTTGCCACTCCAGAAACCGAAACCAGTGATCCGAGGGCAGAGGCCCTGCAGATGGCACACGAGGTGGGGTGCCCAGTCGTGTGCACCGGCGGGGCAGCGAAGTGACAAGCACCACAACCCACAAAAAAGGTAACGAGGGCACTGAATAACACAGGATCTTCTCTTTGTATCTGGCAGGAACAACGAAGTTAAAATGCCCTAGTACCAAAATGTAGAATTAGTGCTACAACGGTCTTCAAGAGGACCTGCGATGCCGCTTCTGCCTCCCGTACCCTGGAGGTGGCACATGGGTCACGCGGTACGGTCATACTGCGGTGGGACGCACACTCGTTGACCTCTCATGGCACTGCTCCACACTTCAGGGAGGACGCTTTCCATTAGCTATGTTTTCTGATGACATGTCGCGCCGGCCCCGTCCAACAACAGAACTCCTTTAGATCCAAACAGACTCTTCCACTCTCTCACCGGAAGTGAAACCAGGCCACGCGGACACTTTCACAATACAACAGCCGGGAATGCACTTTTCGGTAAAAAAACACATTCCTTCCTCCTAATTAATCAAATAAACGTCTCACTGAAGAACAGGGGCCAGCTTCGATCGGTAAACAGCCGTTACAATGACTTTTTACTTTGCGATACCATTACAACGCATGCATTACCACGCATGCGTTGTACATCACGAAAGTCATTACTACGCATTTTTTTAGAACGCATGGTCATTTACCACGCATGCCTTTACAACGAATTTTGTTGTAAAGGTATGTATGGTAAATGACCATGCGTTCTAAAAACATGTAGACGATCCATGTCGTTGTAAGGAAACAGAGGCTGTTCCGTTTCCTCACAACGACGTGCACCGCCCCTCAGAGACAACGTGAAGCAGGAACCACGAGGAGAGAGGAACCACGAGGAGTGAGAGGTAAGGGGGATTGGGCATGGGGTGGGGGTTTCTTTTCTAGGGTTTAGGGTAGTGCAGTGGTGTTTGGGTGGTGTAGGGGGTCGTGCTGGGGGTAGTGTTTTAGGGTTTAGGGTAGTGCAGTGGTGTTTGGGTAGTGTAGGGGGTCGTGCTGGGGGTAGTGTTTTAGGGTTTAGGGTAGTGCAGTAGTGTAGGGGGTCGTGCTGGGGGTAGTGTTTTAGGCTTTAGGGTAGTGCAGTGGTGTATGGGTAGTGTAGGGGGTCGTGCTGGTGTTAGTGTTTTAGGGTTTAGGGTAGTGCAGTGGTGTTTGAGTAGTGTAGGGGGTCATGCTGGGGGTAGTGTTTTATGGTTTAGGGTAGTGCAGTGGTGTTTGGGTAGTGTAGGGGGTCGTGCTGGGGGTAGATTTAGGGTTTAGGGTAGTGCAGTGGTGTTTGGGTAGTGTAGGGAGTCGTGCTGGGGGTAGTGTTTTAGGGTTTAGGGTAGTGCAGTGGTGTTTGTGTAGTGTAGGGGGTTGTGCTGGGGGTAGTGTTTTAGGGTTTATGTTAGTGCAGTGGTGTTTGGGTAGTGTAGGGGGTAGTGCTGGGGTAGTGTTTTAGGGTTTAGGGTAGTGCAGTGGTGTTTGTGTAGTGTAGGGGGTAGTGCTGGGGGTAGTGTTTTAAGGTTTAGGGTAGTGCAGTGGTGTTTGGGTAGTGTAGGGGTTCATGCTGGGGGTAGTGTTTTAGGGTTTAGGGTATGGCAGTGGTGTTTGGGTAGTGTAGGGGGTCGTGCTGGGGGTCGATTTAGGGTTTAGGGTAGTGCAGTGGTGTTTGTGTTGTGAGGGGGTCGTGCTGGGGGTAGTGTTTTAGGGTTTAGAGTAATGCAGTGGTGTTTGTATAGTGTAGGGGGTTTAGGGTAGTGCAGTGGTGTTTGTGTAGTGTAGGGGGTCATGCTGGGGGTTGTGTTTTAGGGTTTAGGGTAGGGCAGTGGTGTTTGTGTAGTGTAGGGGGTAGTGTTTTAGGGTTTAGGGTAGTGCAGTGGTGTTTGTGTAGTGTAGGGGGTCATGCTGTGGGTAGTGTTTTAGGGTTTAGGGTAGTGCAGTTGTGTTTGTGTAGTGTACGGGGTCGTGTTTTAGGGTATAGGGTAGTGCAGTGGTGTTTGGGTAGTGTAGGGGGTCATGCTGGGGTTAGTGTTTTAGGGTTTAGGGTAGTGCAGTGGTGTTTGGGTAGTGTAGGGGGTCGTGCTGGGGGTAGTGTTTTAGGGTTTAGGGTAGTGCAGTGGTGTTTGTGTAGTGTGGGAGGTCATGCTGGGGGTAGATTTAGGGTTTAGTGTAGTGCAGTGGTGTTTAGGTAGTGTAGGGAGTCGTGCTGGGGGTAGTGTTCTAGGGTTTAGGGTAGTCCAGTGGTGTTTGTGTAGTGTAGGGAGTCGTGCTGGGGGTAGTGTTTTAGGGTTTAGGGTAGTGCAGTGGTGTTTGGGTAGTGTAGGGGGTCATGCTGGGGGTAGTGTTTTATGGTTTAGGGTAGTGCAGTGGTGTTTGGGTAGTGTAGGGGGTCGTGCTGGGGGTAGATTTAGGGTTTAGGGTAGTGCAGTGGTGTTTGGGTAGTGTAGGGAGTCGTGCTGGGGGTAGTGTTTTAGGGTTTAGGGTAGTGCAGTGGTGTTTGTGTAGTGTAGGGGGTTGTGCTGGGGGTAGTGTTTTAGGGTTTATGTTAGTGCAGTGGTGTTTGGGTAGTGTAAGGGGTAGTGCTGGGGTAGTGTTTTAGGGTTTAGGGTAGTGCAGTGGTGTTTGTGTAGTGTAGGGGGTAGTGCTGGAGGTAATGTTTTAAGGTTTAGGGTAGTGCAGTGGTGTTTGGGTAGTGTAGGGGTTCATGCTGGGGGTCGATTTAGGGTTTAGGGTAGTGCAGTGGTGTTTGTGTTGTGAGGGGGTCGTGCTGGGGGTAGTGTTTTAGGGTTTAGAGTAATGCAGTGGTGTTTGTATAGTGTAGGGGGTTTAGGGTAGTGCAGTGGTGTTTGTGTAGTGTAGGGGGTCATGCTGGGGGTTGTGTTTTAGGGTTTAGGGTAGGGCAGTGGTGTTTGTGTAGTGTAGGGGGTAGTGTTTTAGGGTTTAGGGTAGTGCAGTGGTGTTTGTGTAGTGTAGGGGGTCATGCTGTGGGTAGTGTTTTAGGGTTTAGGGTAGTGCAGTTGTGTTTGTGTAGTGTACGGGGTCGTGTTTTAGGGTATAGGGTAGTGCAGTGGTGTTTGGGTAGTGTAGGGGGTCATGCTGGGGTTAGTGTTTTAGGGTTTAGGGTAGTGCAGTGGTGTTTGGGTAGTGTAGGGGGTCGTGCTGGGGGTAGTGTTTTAGGGTTTAGGGTAGTGCAGTGGTGTTTGTGTAGTGTGGGAGGTCATGCTGGGGGTAGATTTAGGGTTTAGTGTAGTGCAGTGGTGTTTAGGTAGTGTAGGGAGTCGTGCTGGGGGTAGTGTTTTAGGGTTTAGGGTAGTCCAGTGGTGTTTGTGTAGTGTAGGGAGTCGTGCTGGGGGTAGTGTTTTAGGGTTTAGGGTAGTGCAGTGGTGTTTGGGTAGTGTAGGGGGTCGTGCTGGGGTAGTGTTTTAGGGTTTAGGGTAGTGCAGTGGTGTTTGTGTAGTGTAGGGGGTCATGCTGGGGGTAGTGTTTTAGGGTTTAGGGTAGTGCAATGGTGTTTGTGTAGTGTAGGGGGTAGTGTTTTAGGGTTTAGGGTAGTGCAGTGGTGTTTGTGTACTGTAGGGGGTCGTGCTGGGTTCTAGTGTTTTAGGGTTTAGGGTAGTGCAGTGGTATTTGTGTAGTGTAGGGGGTAGATTTAGGGTTTAGGGTAGTGCAGTGGTGTTTGGGTAGTGTAGGGGGTCGTGCTGGGGGTAGTGTTTTTGAGTTTAGGGTAGTGCAGTTGTGTTTGGGTAGTGAAGGGGGTCGTGCTGGGGGTAGTGTTTTAGGGTTTAGGGTAGTGCAGTGGTGTTTGGGTAGTGTAGGGGTCAACCAACATGAATTTGTCCTTGTGTGATGTAACCAATGCTCATGTAAAGCACTCCAATACCTGACCAGTCTGCACTATATAAAACTGCAAAAAAACAAAAAATAAAAAGTGTTTTGCACACTTCTGTCATTGGGCTATACGTGGGCTACCTCTGGGTGATATTTGTGCTACATTTGGGCTCTTTTTTCTCTGGTGGCCATCTTGGGAGACTTATTTGTTATGAAGTTTCCTAATTTCCTCATTTACTACAGTCTCCTCAGTAGGAAATGCTTTCAGTTTTTTACTTTGATTCCATCAAGAAGGCATTCAGATGTGTCACACATTTGCCATAAATTCAGAATGTTAGCACTCTAGTTGTTCATTAGATCACTGTAGTAAAGCTACTGCTCACCAAGGAGTTAACTGGAAGTCTACTGCTGGTATTGAAAGTGATTGTTTCAGTCTGCATGTCAGAATTTTCTAATGAAATAGAAGAGGATTTGAGATCTCACTTAAAACATGCCCTAAATTTTCTTTTTGCAGCACTAACCATAATTTCTATGGCAAAATGAACCCCCTCATTTTGTTCCTTTTTAAATTAAATGTTTTAAGTGTTACCAGTTTATTCCAATCAAGATGGCTTCAGGTGTGCCATACTTTTGTCATAAGTAAGGCTGTTAGCACTCTAGTTGTTCTTTAGAACACTCTGGGAAGCTGCAGTAGAACACAAAGGCATCAACTGACAGGCTGCTCCTGTTGAAATATAACAGGAAGATATTTGAGATCTCACTTAAAACATGTCCTAATTTTTCTTTCTACAGCACTAACCATAATTTCTATGGCAAAATGAACCCCCTCATTTTGTTCCTTTTTAAATTAAATGTTTTAAGTGTTACCAGTTTATTCCAATCAAGATGGCTTCAGGTGTGCCATACTTTTGTCATAAGTAAGACTGTTAGCGCTCTAGTTGTTCTTTAGAACACTCTGGGAAGCTGCAGTAGAACACAAAGGCATCAACTGACAGGCTGCTCCTGTTGAAATATAACAGGAAGATATTTGAGATCACACTTGAAACATGTCCTAATTTTTCTTTCTACAGCACTAACCATAATTTCTATGACAAAATGAACCCCATCATTTTGTTCCTTTTTAAATTAAATGTTTTAAGTGTTACCAGTTTATTCCAATCAAGATGGCTTCAGGTGTGCCATACTTTTGTCATAAGTAAGGCTGTTAGCACTCTAGTTGTTCTTTAGAACACTCTGGGAAGCTGCAGTAGAACACAAAGGAATCAACTGACAGTCTCTGCCATTGTTGGATGTACATGTTTTACTGAGAATGTCAGACTTCATTCTCACATGACTGAGAAAGATAATGTGAATTTACAGAAAATATGCTCTCATTTTAGCTTCTGGAGCACCTTCCAAAACTGTATGGGACAAGCATGTGAAAATAGTTTTCTCTCAAACATGATTCATGATATCCCAGCAGAAGGTTTTTCACAGGGTAAAATCACCTTAGAACACACCACAATTCCTGAAATTAGTATGGTACCATCAACAAATGAATTCTAATGTAACTAAAGTCTGTTATCACCCTTTATAGTTCTCCTTTTGGTAACCCTCAAAATCTTCGATTCACTACAATGCATTTCAATGGGGTACTATCATTTATATTGGTCCCAAGATGGCTGCCAGCAATTCCAGGATGAAGTGCTGACAGCCAATCAGATCTCACGATGACATGTGTGGTTAGGCTCCGCCCAGATATATATGTGTTTTTACTTTTGATTTTCTCAGCAACTACTGAACGGATTTACACCATTTAACAAAAGGGTTCTTTCTGAACCAAGAACTACCTCTTTGCCAAATTTGGTGTAATTCCGTTCAGCAGTTCGGGCTGTAGCCTTGCATAAAGTTTCCTATGGGAAATTGATTTATTGACTCTTATTTTTTAATTTCTCCGCAACTACTGAACGGATTTACACCATTTAACAAAAAGGGTTCTTTCTGAACCAAGAACTACCTCTTTGCCAAATTTTGTGTAATTCCATTCAGCAGTTCGGGCTGTAGCCGTGGCTAAAGTTTCCTATGGGAAAATGAATGGGGAAAACACGTTTTGGGACCCCCCTTTTTTCTCGGCCCCCGCTTGACGAATCACCCCGAAACTTTCAGGGTAGGAGCGGACCGGAGCGGGCCATAAAGTTTGAAAATTTCGCGAAGATTCGTCAACCGACGCAAGAGTTATTTCAAATAGAATGTTGCGGATTTCCTATGGAAAATAGGTCCTAACTATAACTATCTACTGGCGACCGCCAGTAGATAATTTATATATATATATATATATATATATACACACATGTATATATATATATTTTCAATGAGTGCCCCAAGAGCAAGGATGCACTCGAACAGCAACTTGCTTTTGCTTTAAAAAGCCTTTATTTCAAGAAAACTTCAAACCTGCATTCCGATACCAGTTCCAGCCTGATGCGTTTCAGAGCTCCTGCTCCTTTTTCAAAGGCTCAACACTGAGGTTCCCACTGTTGCTGACACACCTTCAAATAAATAATCAAGCGCCCTCTGATGGGCCACTCAGGTGAGTGATTCCGCATTGCCTTCTGGGACTTGTAGTTATGTTATGTTATTATGACTTGTATAGCGCGCGTATACCCTTAGGTGTCTTGGCGCTTCCGGTCTTCAAATTACATTACAAACCACTGATCCTAAAAGAGCCATGTCTTTAGCTGCTTTCTGAACTCCAGGAGGGAGGGAATTTTCCTAAGATAAAGTGGGAGAGAGTTCCATTCCTTTAGTGTGTGTCAGTATTAATCCATACCCAAATGGGTGCTGTGTCTCTCAAGCTGTTGTTAATATATTCTCAGCCCTCCAATGGGCCTCAGAATGCAAATAACTTACTGAAAAAAAACAAAGGTTAGAGAGACGTTATAGTTAGGCTCAGATTTCACATGCACAAAACCATAGAAATTCAGCAGTTATAGTTACCTGAGATAACTATAACTTATGGCCCCATAATGCACTGCTTATGACCTCACATATTATATCACCCATGACATGGTCAGTGAAATCACTGATGACATCTCAAATGACATCACTTTTGACATCATCCAGTGAGTGTAAGTGTTTCGTAAACATTTGTGAGACTTAAAGATATACACTACGCTACTGCATAAGTTAAATTACTATTCTTTTTGTACTACTTAGGGGCCGATTCCGATCTCGGCCGGTAGGGCACCGATTCGGATTCGGCTTCACCGGATCCGATTCGGAGGCCTCTTTTCCGACCGATTCGTGCATGCGTCCGGGTGAGCGAGTACGATGCGAGCGTACGCGAAATCGCCGATCAACTCGTTCGCGGGTCCGAACCGCTCCGACCGACTCGCACGGACACGACTCGCACCGCGCAATGGAGACGTTCACCGACCGAGCCAGTACGATGCGTGCCTCGAGCAGTCCGACCGACTCTCGCCGTCCGTCTCCAAAGAGCAGTCGGCTCCGGATTTCGGGGGTCCGTGTCGGACCCCCCTGCATGCGTAGCCGCGCGAGTCGCACACAGGGGGGACCCATGGCTCCCCCTACACGTGCATGTACGGCACGACCCGCATCGATGCGAACCCGCTGTAGGGGCGCCCTTGTTCGCGTCATACCCATTGAGTCAATGGGAGCCCGTGTACACGTTGTACGACCGGCTCCCATTGACTTCAATGGGAGTCTGACCGAATCGAGTCCGATAGCATACGTACGCATCGTACTCGTTCGGTCGGGCTGCTAGAGTCCGATTCGGTCGGAAATCTCTCCGGGTCCGGCTCAGTCGGAGAGATTTCCTGCCCGAATCGGAATCGGCCCCAGAGTGTTACTATTTCTAACATATGTCATCAGAGTGGCTGTGTGACTGTCTGTATCAGTGTGTGAGTGGGTATCTGAGTGGCTGTATGAATTTGTGAGTGTGTGTGAGTGGCTGCATGGATCTGTCAATGGGTGTGTGAGTGGCTATATAGGTCTGTCAGTGGGTGAGTGGCTGTATGGGTCTGTGAAGGGGTTTGTGAGTGGTTTTCTGGGTGTGTGAGTGGTTATATGGGTATGTGGGTGGTTGTATGGGTGTGTGAGGGGTTGTATGGGTGTGTGTGGGTGTGTGAGTGGCTGTATGGGTATATGAGTGGTTGGATGGGTGTGTGAGTAGGTGTCTGAGTAGCAGGGTGGGTGTGTAAGGAGGTTTGTGAGTGGTTATATGGGTGTGTGAGTGGGTGTGTGGGTGTCTGAATGGGTGTCTGAGTAGTTGTATGGGTGTGTGAGAGGTTTATGGCTCTGTGAAGTGGTGTGGGAGTGGTTTTGTGGGTGTGTGAGTAGGTGTGTGAATGGTTATGTGGGTGTGTGAGTAGGTGTGTGAGTGGTTTTGTGGGTGAGTGAGTGTTTGTATGGGTCTGTAAGTGGGTGTGTGAATGATTGTATGGGTGTGTGACTGGGTGGTTGTGTGTGAATGGTCTTATGGGTGTGTGAGTGTGTGTGTGGTTGTGTGGGTGTGTGAGTGGGTATGTGAGTGGTTCTGTGGATGATGTCATCAGTGATGTCATTTGAGATGTCATGAGTGATGTCACCAGTGAAGTCACTGACCATGTCATGAGTGATGAAATATGTGAGGTCATAAGAAGTGCATTGCAGGGGTGTAAGTTATAGTCAGCTCAGGTATCTATAACTGCTGAATTTCTATGGTTTGTGCAGCCGCGGTCCATGCAGAGCTCATCCTAACCTTTATCATTTTTGGGAAATTTTGAAGAAGGAACAAAGTGTCAGAGAAATGAGAATGACACAATCATTATCAGGTAGCCTGAACTCTCGTGTTTAAAAAAATGTAAAGAAATGTCTGAGAGACTATTGGCTAAAATCCATCAATTTTCATTGATGGGAGCTTCAAGCTACCTGGACAATGTTGAGTGCATCCTACACTACTAACATATACTAGCAGCCTGTAGATTTACTTGCCTGTTTTAAGAACGCTTTCTAATTAAATTTACATTTTTTTAAACAAATGTAAGGAATATTTGGGGTTCCTACCTGTAGTTGTCTTCTTTCTTCAGATCTTGGTGATAATTCGTAACACCTGTCACAAAGAGTCTTCTGTACTCCAATAATCCAAATAGGGAAACCAACATCCAAAGAAAAGTCCAACTCCCCAAACATGTTTTTTAAGAAAAAAAAACACCTCCTACACTCCAATAATTGGAAATCTACATAAATTATTTTTAAAAAGCAATCCCCAAGAAATCCTGAAAAACATTTCTCTAGCAAGGACATGGTCTTTGTCATGACAAGTCATAAAAGGGTTAAAAAACATGATGCCAAAAATGTAAAATGTTGCTTTTTTCAGATAGGTTTTAAAAAGTAATAGCCAATTTTTTGATAACTTTTTTATAACCCTACTTTGAAAAATAACCAACTGTCCCAATGTGGGCAAACAAACACGACCTGCATGGGGATGCAAAAGTGGTAAAAGTAGCAATAAAATACAATTGTATACAGTATAACCACTACCTACCTCCCCCATCTTGTTACAATAAACCTAGCCACCTACATGTTTACAAATGTAAAGTAAATTGTTCTTACCAGTCAGCAGCTCTTCCTTACATCCAGTATTTACTGCAGTGCTCCACCGACTGTAGACATAGGCGCAGAACTGTGTACATGGAGCCTAAAAGTAAAAAAGAAAAAAGGACAATTATCCCCATTAAAATCAATGGGAATGCGTGGTCAAATACTAGAAAAATTGTAAACAATATATTATGCATTGTTGAAAAGAATTGTTATATTTTTCTATAATAAGTTATCTTTTTACTATTTAACAAAGAATTTTTGCTAATTTAAAAAAATATTTATTTGGAGTATAGACAATTCATCATTTTTGTGTGTATACATTCTTGTGTGCTGCCTACTTCTATGTAGCTTGCTTCTCACCAGGGATTGTGTTGTAGACAATTGATGCTCTGAAAAATCTATACATAGCTTCAATTTGACCAAAGTACTCGAAAATCCCCATGTCAGTTCTTATTTTCTTTTTCTTATTCATTTTCATTTGATAGTACCTGAATTTTATATATATATACATATATATATATTCACTGAAAAAACCATAGGTTTTAGGGACAGTTATAGTTAGTTGGACATTTCACTCGTACAAAACCATAGAAATTCCCCCGTTATAGTTAGTTCAGCTAACTATAACTCGCGCCCCGCAATGCACTGCTGATGACGTCACATATTACATCACTCATGACATGGTCAGTGACATCACTGATGACATCTCAAATGACATCACTGATGACATCACTGATGACATCATCCAGTGACTGTGTGTTTCTGTAAAGTTTAAATATGTTTAATATATATAGGGAAAGGTGTATTGAAGAATGAGTGGGTGTATAAGTGTCTGAATGGATGATTTAGTACGTGAGTGACTGACTCTACAAGTGAGTGATTAAATGTATCTTACTGAATGCATGGGTTAGTGACTAATCTGTGTGAATGTCTGTATCCGTCTGTCTGTTGGTTTGTAAGCGGCTGCATGGGCTTTCTGAATAGCTACATGAGTGTCTAAATGGGTTATTGATTGATTGTCTGAGTATCTATATGGGTGCCTGAGTGTTTGTGTGGGTGGGGTGTGTGTGACTCTGTGCATAGATGTGTGAGTTGGTGATTCACTGGGTGCATGGTTTCAAGAGTGCATCTGTGATGGACTGTATGGGTGGGTGAGTGTGTGTATGGGTGTGTTAGTGATTGAATGTATATCTCAGTGGTACATGTGTGAGTAACTACATATGTGAAAGGCAGTATATATGTGTGTTGGAGTATATAAATGGCTATAAGTGAGAGTGTGTGATTGTGAGAGTGGCTGTATGGATGAGTGTGTACTTGTATCAGTGATTGTATAAGAGCGTAAGAATGTGCTAGTATTTGTATGAGTAAGTGAGCTGGTGTGTGTATAACTGTATAGGTGAGTAAATGGGTGTGTGATTAAGTTTTTGCATGACTGACTAGGTGTGTGAGTACCTCTATGGATGAGTGGCGGTGTGTGAGTGTTTATATAGGTGTATGAGTGCATATGATAGTCCTGTACTGAGTGACTAAGTATGAGTGACTGTACGAGTGAGTGGATGTGTGTGTAGACCTAAGAATCAGTGAGTGGGTATGTAGTTTTTGGTGTTGGAGTGTCTATGGTTTTGAGAATGGCAGTCTGTAATTTAGAGTGGGTGTATCAAAAGTTATATTAGGGTGTGAGAAGATGCATGAAATTATCACATGGATGATGTCATCAGTGATGTCATTTGAGATGTCATCAGTGATGTCATCAGTGATGTCACTGACCATGTCATGAGTGATGTAATATGTGACGTCATCAGCAGTGCATTGCGGGGCGCGAGTTATAGTTAGCTGAACTAACTATAACGGGGAATTTCTATGGTTTTGTACGAGTGAAATGTCCAACTAACTATAACTGTCCCTAAAACCTATGGTTTTTTCAGTGAATTTCAAAGGTTTTTAAATGCTAATTTCTAACTATAACGTGTCTGAAACCTATGGTTTTTTCAGTGAATTTCAAAGGTTTTTTAAATGCTAATTTCTAACTATAACGTGCCTGAAACCTATGATTTTTTAAGTGAATTTCAAAGGTTTTTTTAAATGCTAGTTTCTAACTATGCCTACAGAGGTAGGACATGTGAAGAAAAGAAGAAAAAACGCACAGAAAGAAGCAAAAGATGTGCAGAAAGAACCAACAGAGGAGCAGAAAGAGGCCTTGTTGCAAAATCATCCTGTGCCCACAACTTTTTCAGACGGGTACTGGTGGTAACTGACTCTGACTAACCAGAGCCAGTGCTATGCTAAAAGACACTTAGAATACAGTGAAAACACCTACATACACTAGGGAACACTATGCGTTGGGGAACCCCTGTGATTAGCATGACCTCCTCTGCAAGTCCCTAGTACATAATAGGGCAGGGGATTAAAACTACCTCTTAAAACGCGCTACAGGACGCGTTTGCACAGTGGTGAAGGGAGGGGGGCCTGAGGTGACATGTGTGCAAACGCACCCCTTGGCGCGTTTTAAGTTGTGGGATTAAGTCCCCTTGAATTCTGAGGGTCCCTGGGGCCCAACTAGCCCCCCAGGTACCTACAGTTAGGACCACAGAGCTGAGTTGCAGAGAGGCGTTCCGAGGCCACGCACCTTTTTCACCTCTCTGCAACGCAACTCTGTTGTGCTTACTGAAGGTACCTGGTGGGCTAGTTGGCCCCCAGGGTCCCTCAGGATTCAAAGGGAATTAATTCCCCAACTTAAAACGCACCACAGGGCGTGTTTGCGCACATGTCACCTGAGGCCCCGCCCCCTCCCTTCACCACTGTGCAAACCCGCCCCGTGGTGCGTTTTAAGTTGGGGGATTAGGTCACCTTGAATCCTGAGGGTCCCTGGGGCCCAACTAGCCCACTAGGTACTTCCAGTAAGCACCACAGGCCTGCGTTGCAACGCCTGTAACAAATTGTGCAGTTGTGTTTAGGTAGTGAAGAGGGTCGTGCTGGGGGTAGTGTTTTAGGGTTTAGGGTAGTGCAGTGGTGTTTGGGTAGTGTAGGGGGTCATGCTGGGGGTAGATTTAGGGTTTAGGGTAGTGCAGTGGTGTTTGGGTAGTGTAGGGAGTCGTGCTGGGAGGAGTGTTTTAGGGTTTAGGGTAGTGCAGTGGTGTTTGGGTAGTGTAGGGGGTCGTGCTGGGGTAGTGTTTTAGGGTTTAGGGTAGTGCAGTGGTGTTTGGGTAGTGTAGGGGGTCGTGCTGGGGGTAGTGATTTAGGGTAGTGCAGTGGTGTTTGGGTAGTGTAGGGGGTACTGCTGGGGGTAGTGTTTTAGGGTTTAGGTTAGTGCAGTGGTGTTTGGGTAGTGTAGGGGTACTGCTGGGGGTAGTGTTTTAGGGTTTAGGGTAGTGCAGTGGTGTTTGTGTAGTGTAGGGGGTAGTGTTTTAGGGTAGTGCAGTGGTGTTTGTGTAGTGTAGGAGGTCATGTTTTAGGGTTTAGGGTAGTGCAGTGGTCTTTGGGTAGTGTAGGGAGTCGTGCGGGGGTTGTGTTTTAGGGTTTAGGGTAGTGTAGGGGGTCATGCGGGGGGTAGTGTTTTAGGGATTAGGGTAGTGCATTGGTGTTTGGGTAGTGTAGGGGGTCATGCGGGGGGTAGTGTTTTAGGGTTTAGGGCAGTGCAGTGGTGTTTGGGTAGTGTAGGGGGTCATGCTGGGGGTAGTGTTTTAGGGTTTAGGCAGTGCAGTGGTGTTTGGGTAGTGTAGGGGGTCGTGCTGGGGGTAGTGTTTTAGGGTTTAGGGCAGTGCAGTGGTGTTCGGGTAGTGTAGGGGTCGTGCTGGGGGTAGTGTTTGAGGGTTTAGGTCAGTGCAGCCGTGTTCGGGTAGTGTAGGGGGTTGTGCTGGGGGTAGTATTTTAGGGTTTAGGGCAGTGCAGTGGTGTTTGGGCAGTGTAGGGGGTAATGCTGGGGGTGGTGTTTAAGGGTTTAGGGCAGTGCAGTGGTGTTCGGGCAGTGTAGGGGGTCGTGCTGGGGGTGGTGTTTCAGGGTTTAGGGCAGTGCAGTGGTGTTCGGGCAGTGTAGGGGGTGGTGTTTCAGGGTTTAGGGCAGTGCGGTGGTGTTCGGGCAGTGTAGGGGGTCGTGCAGGGGGTGGTGTTTCAGGATTTAGGGCAGTGGTGTTCGGGCAGTGTAGGGGGTCGTGCTGGGGGTGGTGTTTCAGGGTTTGGGGCAGTGCAGTGGTGTTCGAGCAGTAAAGGGGGTCGTGCTGGGGGTGGTGTTTCAGGGTTTAGGGCAGTGCAGTGGTGTTTGGGCAGTGTAGGGGGTGGTGTTTCAGGGTTTAGGGCAGTGGTGTTCAGGCAGTGTAGGGGTCTTGCTGGGGTTGATGTTTCAGGGTTTAGGGCAGTGCAGTGGTGTTCGGGCAGTGTAGGGGGTCGTGCTGGGGGTGGTGTTTCAGGGTTTAGGGCAGTGCAGTGGTGTTCCGGCAGTGTAGGAGGTCGTGCAGGGGGTGGTGTTTCAGGGTTTAGGGCAGTGCAGTGGTGTTCGGGCAGTGTAGGGGGTCATGCTGGGGGTGGTGTTTCAGGGTTTAGGGCAGTGCAGTGGTGTTCGGGCAGTGTAGGGGGTTGTGCTGGGGCTGGTGTTTCAGGGTTTAGGGCAGTGCAGTGGTGTTCGGGCAGTGTAGGGGGTCGTGCTGGGGCTGGTGTTTGAGGGTTTAGGGTAGTGCAGTGGTGTTCGGGCAGTGTAGGGGGTCGTGCTGGGGCTGGTGTTTCAGGGTTTAGGGCAGTGCAGTGGTTTTCGGGCAGTGTAGGCGGTCGTGCTGGGGCTGGTGTTTCAGAGTTTAGGGCAGTGCAGTGGTGTTCGGGCAGTTTACGGGGTTGTGCTGGGGCTGGTGTTTCAGGTTTAGGGCAGTGCAGTGGTGTTCGGGCAGTGTAGGGGGTCGTGCTGGGGGTGGTGTTTCAGGGTTTAGGGCAGTGCAGTGGTGTTCGGGCAGTGTAGGGGGTCGTGCTGGGGCTGGTGTTTCAGGGTTTAGGGCAGTGCAGTGGTGTTCGGGCAGTGTAGGGGGTCGTGCTGGGGGTGGTGTTTCAGGGTTTAGGGCAGTGCAGTGGTGTTCGGGCAGTGTAGGGGGTCATGCTGGGGGTGGTGTTTCAGGGTTTAGGGCAGTGCAGTGGTGTACGGGCAGTGTAGGGGGTCTTGCTGGGGGTGGTGTTTCAGGGTTTAGGGCAGTGGTGTTCGGGCAGTGTAGGGGGTCTTGCTGGGGGTAGTGTTTCGGGGTTTAGGGCAGTGCAGTGGTGTTCGTGCAGTGTAGGGGGTCGTGCTGGGGGTGGTGTTTCAGGGTTTAGGGCAGTAGTGTTCGGGCAGTGTAGGGGATCGTGCAGGGGGTGGTGTTTCAGGGTTTAGGGCAGTGCAGTGGTGTTCAGGCAGTGTAGGGGGTCGTGCTGGGGGTGGTGTTTCAGGGTTTAGGGCAGTGCAGTGGTGTTCGGGCAGTGTAGGGGGTCGTGCAGGGGGTGGTGTTTCAGGGTTTAGGGCATTGCAGTGGTGTTCGGGCAGTGTAGGGGTCGTGCTGGGGCTGGTGTTTCAGGGTTTAGGGCAGTGCAGTGGTGTTCGGGCAGTGTAGGGGGTCGTGCTGGGGGTGGTGTTTCAGGGTTTAGGGCAGTGGTGTTCGGGCAGTGTAGGGGGTCTTGCTGGGGGTGATGTTTCAGGGTTTAGGGCAGTGCAGTGGTGTTCGGGCAGTGTAGGAGGTCTTGCTGGGGGCAGTGTTTCAGGGTTTAGGGCAGTGCAGTGGTGTTCGGGCACTGTAGGGGTCATGCTGGGGGTGGTGTTTCAGTGTTTAGGGCAGTGCAGTGGTGTTCGGGCAGTGTAGGGGGTCGTGAAGGGGGTGGTGTTTCAGGGTTTAGGGCAGTGCAGTGGTGTTCGGGCAGTGTAGGGGGTCGTGCTAGGGTATGTGTTTCAGGGTTTAGGGCAGTGCAGTGTGTTCAGGCAGTGTAGGGGGTCGTGCAGGGGCTGGTGTTTCAGGGTTTAGGGCAGTGCAGTGGTGTTCGGGCAGTGTAGGGGGTCATGCTGGGGGTAGTGGTTTAGGGTTTAGGGTAGTGCAGTGGTGCTTGTGTAGTGTAGGGGGTCGTGCTGGGGGTAGTGTTTTAGAGTTTAGGGTAGTGCAGTGGTGTTTGTGTAGTGTAGGGGGTCATGTTTTAGGGTAGTGCAGTGGTGTTTGGGTAGTGTAGGGGGTCATGCTGGGGGTAGTGTTTTAGGATTTAGGTTAGTGCAGTGGTGTTTGGGTAGTGTAGGGGGTCGTGCTGGGGGTAGTGTTTTAGGGTTTAAGGTAGTGCAGTGGTGTTTGTGTAGTGTAGGGGTCGTGCTGGGGGTAGTGTTTTAGGGTTTAGGGTAGTGCAGTGGTGCTTGTGTAGTGTAGGGGGTCGTGCTGGGGGTAGTGTTTTAGGGTTTAGGGTAGTGCAGTGGTGTTTGTGTAGTGTAGGCGGTCATGTTTTAGGGTAGTGCAGTGGTGTTTGGGTAGTGTAGGGGGTCGTGCTGGGGGTAGTGTTTTAGGATTTAGGTTAGTGCAGTGGTGTTGGGGTAGTGTTTTAGGGTTTAGGGCAGTGCAGTGGTGTTTGTGTAGTGTAGGGGGTCGTGCTGGGGTAGTGTTTTAGGGTAGTGCAGTGGTGTTTTTGTAGTGCAGGGGGGTCATGTTTTAAGATGCAACGCTCCAATACCTGACCAGTCTGCACTACATAAAACTGCAAAAAACTAAAAATAAAAAGTGTTTTGCACACTTTTGTCATTGGGCTATATGTGGGCTACATCTCGGTAATATTTGTGCTACATTTGGGCTCTTTTTTCACTGGTGGCCATCTTGGAAGACTTCTTTGTTATGAAGTTTCCTAATTTCCTCATTTACTGCAGTCTCCTCAGTAGGAAATGCTTTCAGTTTTTACTTTGATTCCATCAAGAAGGCATTCAGATGTGTCACACATTTGCCATAAATTCAGAATGTTATTACTCTAGTTGTTCATTAGATCACAGTAGTAAAGCTACTGCTCATCAAGGAGTTAACTGGAAGTCTACTGCTGGTATTGAAAGTGATTGTTTCAGTCTGCATGTCAGAATTTTCTAATGAAATAGAAGAGGATTTGAGACCTCACTTAAAACATGCACTAAATTTTCTTTTTGCAGCACTAACCATAATTTCTATGGCAAAATGAACCCCCTCATTTTGTTCCTTTTTAAATTAAATGTTTTAAGTGTTACCAGTTTATTCCAATCAAGATGGCTTCAGGTGTGCCATACTTTTGTCATAAGTAAGGCTGTTAGCACTCTAGTTGTTCTTTAGAACACTCTGGGAAGCTGCAGTAGAACACAAAGGCATCAACTGACAGGCTGCTCCTGTTGAAATATAACAGGAAGATATTTGAGATCTCACTTAAAACATGTCCTAATTTTTCTTTCTACAGCACTAACCATAATTTCTATGGCAAAATGAACCCCCTCATTTTGTTCCTTTTTAAATTAAATGTTTTAAGTGTTACCAGTTTATTCCAATCAAGATGGCTTCAGGTGTGCCATACTTTTGTCATAAGTAAGGCTGTTAGCACTCTAGTTGTTCTTTAGAACACTCTGGGAAGCTGCAGTAGAACACAAAGGAATCAACTGACAGTCTCTGCCCTTGTTGGATGTACATGTTTTACTGAGAATGTCAGACTTCATTCTCACATGACTGAGAAAGATAATGTGAATTTACAGAAAATATGCTCTCATTTTAGCTTCTGGGGCACCTTCCAAAACTGTATGGGACAAGCATGTGAAAATAGTTTTCTCTCAAACATGATTCATGATATCCCAGCAGAAGGTTTTTCACAGGGTAAAATCACCTTAGAACACACCACAATTCCTGAAATTAGTATGGTACCATCAACAAATGAATTCTAATGTAACTAAAGTCTGTTATCACCCTTTATAGTTCTCCTTTTGGTAACCCTCAAAATCTTCGATTCACTACAATGCATTTCAATGGGGTACTATCATTTATATTGGTCCCAAGATGGCTGCCAGCAATTCCAGGATGAAGTGCTGACAGCCAATCAGATCTCACGATGACATGTGTGGTTAGGCTCCGCCCAGATATATATGTGTTTTTACTTTTGATTTTCTCAGCAACTACTGAACGGATTTACACCATTTAACAAAAGGGTTCTTTTTGAACCAAGAACTACCTCTTTGCCAAATTTGGTGTAATTCCGTTCAGCAGTTCGGGCTGTAGCCTTGCATAAAGTTTCCTATGGGAAATTGATTTTTTGACTCTTATTTTTAATTTCTCACGCAACTACTGAATGGATTTACACCATTTAACAAAAGGGTTCTTTCTGAACCAAGAACTACCTCTTTGCCAAATTTGGTGTAATTCCGTTCAGCAGTTCGGGCTGTAACCGTGTCTAAAGTTTCCTATGGGAAAATGAATGGGGAAAACACGTTTTGGGACCCCCTTTTTCTCGGCCCCTGCTTGACGAATCACCCTGAGACTTTCAGGGTAGGAGCAGACCGGAGCGGGCCATAAAGTTTGAAAATTTCGCGAAGATTCGTCAACCGACGCAAGAGTTATTTCAAATAGAATGTCGCGGATTTCCTATGGAAAATAGGTCCTAACTATAACTATCTACTGGCGACCGCCAGTAGATAATATATATACACACATGTATGTCATGTGAACAAGGCTCGCGAGAGCCGAAACACGTTATGGCGACTATGGAGTAAACTAAAAATTTGAGCACTTACCTTGGGTCCGTGTCTGTCTGTTGGAAATTTATTGTCCTGGTACGGAAGTAAAGTGATATATATATATATACATGTGTGTGTGTATATATATATATATATATATATATATATATATATATATATATATATATATATATACACATGTATATATATATATTTTCAATGAGTGCCCCAAGAGCAAGGATGCACTCGAACAGCAACTTGCTTTTGCTTTAAAAAGCCTTTATTTCAAGAAAACTTCAAACCTGCATTCCGATACCAGTTCCAGCCTGATGCGTTTCAGAGCTCCTGCTCCTTTTTCAAAGGCTCAACACTGAGGTTCCCACTGTTGCTGACACACCTTCAAATAAATAATCAAGCGCCCTCTGATGGGCCACTCAGGTGAGTGATTCCGCATTGCCTTCTGGGACTTGTAGTGTGTGTCAGTATTAATCCATACCCAAATGGGTGCTGTGTCTCTCAAGCTGTTGTTAATATATTCTCAGCCCTCCAATGGGCCTCAGAATGCAAATAACTTACTGAAAAAAAACAAAGGTTAGAGAGACGTTATAGTTAGGCTCAGATTTCACATGCACAAAACCATAGAAATTCAGCGGTTATAGTTACCTGAAATAACTATAACTTACGGCCCCATAATGCACTGCGTATGACCTCACATATTATATCACCCATGACATGGTCAGTGAAATCACTGATGACATCTCAAATGACATCACTGATGACATCATCCAGTGAGTGTAAGTGTTTCGTAAACATTTGTGAGACTTAAAGATATACATTACGCTACTGCATAAGTTAAATTACTATTCTTTTTGTACTACTTAGTGTTACTATTTCTAACATATGTCATCAGAGTGGCTGTGTGACTGTCTGTATCAGTGTGTGAGTGGGTATCTGAGTGGCTGTATGCATTTGTGAGTGTGTGTGAGTGGCTGCATGGATCTGTCAATGGGTGTGTGAGTGGCTATATAGGTCTGTCAGTGGGTGAGTGCAGTCCCGGCTCCTAGATGCAGCGCGCGCTCCGAAATTCGTTTTATTTATTTATTTTCTAACTTACCTGTGTTCAGCCGGATTCCGGTTTTTACTACCCCCCACCCTGCCCCTCCCCCGCCGCACGTCACCGCCCGGCGAAACTCCCTCCAGGAGCCGCGACTGGGTGAGTGGCTGTATGGGTCTGTGAAGGGGTTTGTGAGTGGTTTTCTGGGTGTGTGAGTGGTTATATGGGTATTTGGGTGGTTGCATGGGTGTGTGAGGGGTTGTATGGGTGTGTGTGGGTGTGTGAGTGGCTGTATGGGTATATGAGTGGTTGGATGGGTGTGTGAGTAGGTGTCTGAGTAGCTGGGTGGGTGTGTAAGGAGGTTTGTGAGTGGTTATATGGGTGTGTGAGTGGGTGTGTGGGTGTCTGAATGGGTGTCTGAGTAGTTGTATGGGTGTGTGAGAGGTTTATGGCTCTGTGAAGGGGTGTGTGAGTGGTTTTGTGGGTGTGTGAGTAGGTGTGTGAATGGTTTTGTGGGTGTGTGAGTAGGTGTGTGAGTGGTTTTGTGGGTGAGTGAGTAGTTGTATGGGTCTGTAAGTGGGTGTGTGAATGATTGTATGGGTGTGTGACTGGGTGGTTGTGTGGGTATGTGAATGGTCTTATGGGTGTGTGAGTGTGTGTGTGGTTGTGTGGGTGTGTGAGTGGGTATGTGAGTGGTTCTGTGGATGATGTCATCAGTGATGTCATTTGAGATGTCATGAGTGATGTCACCAGTGAAGTCACTGACCATGTCATGAGTGATGTAATATGTGAGGTCATAAGAAGTGCATTGCAGGGGTGTAAGTTATAGTCAGCTCAGGTATCTATAACTGCTGAATTTCTATGGTTTGTGCAGCCACGGTCCATGCAGGTAAAAGCGGTGGGGCCATGTCAGGGGGGATTTCAAGGGACGAAGCTGAGGGAAAATGAAATAAATAATTAATTTTCCCTCGGCATCGTCCCTCGAAATCCCCCCTTTCACGGCCCTACCGCCCCACCACTGTTACCTGCACAGACCGCGGCTGGTTTTGTGCTTATGAAATCTGAACCTAACTATAAGGTCCCTGTAACATTTGTTTTTTTCAGTGAATTTTGAAGGATTTTTAATGTTACTTCCTAACTATAACGTCCCTGTAACCTTTGTTTTTTTAGTGAATTATGAAGGTGTTCTTAATTTTATTTCCTAACTGTAACCTGTAACCTTTGAGAGTGGGTGTGTGAGTGGCAGTATTGGTCGGTGAGTGGGTGTGTGAGTGGATGTATTGGTCTGTGAATGATTTTGTGGGTGTGTGACTGGGTGTATTGGTGCGTGAGTGGGTGTGTGAGGGGCTGTATCACTGTGTGAGTGGCTGTATCGGTGTGTAGCTGGGTGTGTAAGTGCCTGCATTGGCATATGGCTGGGTGTGTGAGTGGATGTATTGGTGTGTGAGTGGATGTGTGAGTGGCTGTGTCAGTGTGTGAGCTGTATGGGTGTATGAGTTGATGGGTCTGATTACGAGTTTAGTGGTCCGACCGCCTAACCACCCGACTGCTGCAGCCTCCAGGACACCGCAGCGCCGGTGGTCTTCTGGCTGCCATGTTACGAGTTGACCACCGGGCAGGCAGTGTGCCAGCCGCAGTCTTGCGGCGGCATGCTTCAGCTCACAGAGTGAGCCTGAAGCTAATGCCACTCCACTACAGCACCTGCACTGTCATGCACACACTGTTGCCATGCACCATTTTGTGCATGGCACGCAGTGCACGCACAACAGTGCATGCACAGGGGGCACACCATGTGCCCCCAGCCACAATGCCCAATGGGCAAAAATGCATAGGGGGCCCTGCTTGGGGAACCCTCCTTGCCTTTCCGCCAGCCGTTTCATGACGGGATCCCCGCTTTGAAAAGGCTGTCGGAAAGGCAACTCGTAATATGCACGGCAGTACTGGTATCACCACCACCTCCATTCATTTCCACTTTACACAACTGGAATACAGCAGTCGGACCACCAAGGTCGCAGCGGTTGGACCACCACCGTGGGTTCGACGGTCTTGGGACCACTGAACTCATAATAAAGCCCTATGTCAGTAGGTGTGTGCATGTGTAAATGGGTGTGTGAGTTACTCTGTGGGCGTGTCAGTGGCTGTGTGCATGTGTCAGTACCTGTGTGAGTGACTCTATGAGAGTAGGAGTTCATGTATGAGTTACTGTATGGGTGTGTTTGTAAGTAAATGTGTGGGTCTCTTAGAAGCTGTGTGCTTGTTTGCATGGGTGTGCAAGTAGGTGTGTAAATGACTAAATGCATATGTCACAAGTGATAGTGTGTATAGGCGTGTGAGTGAATATGTGAGAAGCTGTATGGGACTGTAAGTGAGTGTCTGACTGTGAATTTCTAAAACAAAATGTATGGTATTTCTTAATTATAACGTCCGAGTAATCTTTGTTTTTTAGTGAATTTCAACATTTTCTTTATTATAAAATGTACTACAAATTGAGCCATAAGTTAAATTCAGTAATATACATTTTTATAAGTTTACAAATACATTTTATTAACACATTACTACACAATTTAAACAATTAACAAATAAACATAACATAACCTATTTAACTAATTACAAATAGAGGAACACATCCAGACCTGAAGCTCTGATTAGTTGCACTAGGACCCCACTCATATCCTTGCAGTGCTACTGTCTGTTTACTTTATATCTTCAAATTTGATAAATATGATGGTATGCCAATGTGGCACCAGTGAGTACTGCTATCGTTGTCATTGTGAGCTCAAGTGTATGTTGCGAAATTTAGGAACATCAACTTGGGGGCCGATTCCGATCTCGGCCGGTAGGGCACCGAATCGGATTCGGCTTTACCGGATCCGATTCGGACGCCCTGTTTCCGACCGATTCGAACACCCGTCCGCGCGAGCAAGTACGATGCGAGCGTACGCGAAATCCCCGACCGACTCGTACCCGGCTCCGAACCGCTCCGACCGACTCGTACGGACTCGACTCGCACCACGCAATGGAGACGTTCCCCTACCGGGCAAGTACGATGCGCGCCTCGAACAGTCCGACCTACTCGCGCCGTCCGGCTCGAAAGAGCAGTCGGAGCCGGACTTCGGGGGTCCGTGTCGGACCCCCCTGTACGTGTAGCCGCGCGAGTCGCACACAGGGGGGACCCATGGGTCCCCCCTACAAATGCATGTACGGCGCGAGTCGCACCGACGAGTACCCGCTGTAGGGGGCGACCTTGTTCGCGACGCACCCATTGAGTCAATGGGAGCCCGTGTACGCGTCGTACGACCGGCTCCCATTGACTTCAATGGGAGTCCGACCGAATCGAGTCCGATAGCATGCGTCCGCATCGTACTCGTTCGGTCGGACTGCTAGAGTCCGGTTCGGTCGGATATCTCTCCGAATCCGACTTGGTCGGAGGGATTTCCGGCCCGAATCGGAATCGGCCCCTTGGTTTCTAAGCCTCAGCTGTGCAGAATATCCATGGGATGACTTACATTACTTTTTGAGAGAAGCAAAATGTAACATAAAAGGCTTCAAAGGCAAGTCCCCAGGAGAACTTAAAGATTTAGGGGCCGATTCCGATCTCGGCCGGTAGGGCTCCGAATCGGATTCGGCTTAACCGGATCCGATTCGGAGCCCTATTTCCCGACCGATTCGTACGCACGTCCGGGCGAGCGAGTACGATGCGAAATCGCCGACCGACTCGTCCGGGCGTCCCGACCGCTCTGACCGACTCGTTCCCGGGTCTAACCGCACCGACCGACTCGCTCGGACTCGACTCGCACCGCGCAATGGAGACGTTCCCCGGCCGGGTAAGTACGATGCGCACCGCGAGCAGTCCGACCGAGCCGCGCAATCCGGCTCCTAAGAGCAGTCGGAGCCGTACTTTGGGGGTCCGTGTCGGACCCCCCTGTACGCGTAGCCGCGCGAGTCGCACACAGGGGGGACCCATGGGTCCCCCCTACCTGTGCGTGTGCGGCGCGAGGCTCGCTTCGCCGCGTACACGCTGTAGGGGCGCCCTTGTCCGCCTCGCACCCATTGAGTCAATGGGAGCCCGCGTACGCGTTGTACAACAGGCTCCCATTGACTTCCAGTGGAGTCCGACCGAATCGAGTCCGATGGCATACGTGCGCATCGTACTCGTTCGGTCGAGCTGCGAGTCCGATCGGTCGGAAATCTCTCCGGGTCCGGCTCGGTCGGAGAGATTTCCGGCCCGAATCGGAATCGGCCCCAAAGTTGTGTATTTGCCAAGTTTGTGCAGTGTAACATTTGTGGCAAGTAATTATCAAGAGAGACTGGTAAAAAGTATTCTTATGGGACTAGTTCCATGTTAAAGCATGTTAAAACCATCCACGAAATGACATACCATCAAGATGGTGAGTATGCTTATTCTTCACCTGCCTTCTCCCATATTAAGGAGAAGGCAGGTGAAGAATAAGCATACTCACCATCTGGAGTAATGTTGGGGGAACCTTAAAATGTTCAACAAATAACAGCACCAGCTTACTGAAACAAGTTATCTGAGTTGGTAACTTCATTATACAATTTAAACAAAACAATTAACAAATAAACATAACATAACTTATTTAACTATTTACAAATACTCTTTTGTGCACAAGTACTTCAGATAGATGCAGGTATTTCTTTAGACCAGCAAGGACAATCTGACCCTGCACTGCATGAGCAGAAAGAGATGCCACCTCCAAAAAAGCAAAGTCATGTTTGGAAACATTTCAGTATTCCTTCAGGAGAGAAAAGGGTTAGTGCAAAGTTTGTCCACTGCAAAGTCTGTAGCAAGAAATTGTCGAGACAAACTGGGAAGAAGTATTCTCATGAGACAGGTTCCAGGAGGAAGCACATCAATACTATCCATCAATGCATGTACCATTGCAGAATGCAGGGGAAGGCAGGTGCAGCAGAAGAAAAATCATTATCTGCAGTAGCCTTGGGGGAATCATTGTCATTGTTCATGGCCGTCATAACTGCTCCAGCTGTCTGCAAATAGGTTATCTGAGATAGTAACTCACTGTAGCAAATGCCAGATGCCCATGGCTCTAAAGATGTCATCCGTAGCTGTGTACCTGGAAACAGTAAAGAATCACCATTGTTAATTATTTTTTTGCTCCTTGTTGAACCTTGATGTTTTTCACAGACTAAAGCCAGTTGCGTTTTCCAAGTTGCCTTCCATTACCCCTTTTAATACCTTGTATATGTTCTTCCTAAAAAAAGAAATTGAAAACAAATATAAAAATGTTAATTCTGCAAGACCACTACTAGCATTTAATTTACGGGCCCTAGGCACACGTAGTGCACTCTACTAGAGACTTACAGATAAATTACTAATTGTGGTTAAGTCAATCAAACCATGTTTAGGGAAGAAGCACACATACTTTACCACTATCTAGCAGTGGTAAACTGGTCACATTCCTAAGGTGAACTTGGTGTTTCAGTATGTGGCTCGGTGTCCTAGTGTCTATATGGGTGTTCAAATGGGTATGGAAATGACTGTATAGATTGGTAACTGATTATGTTAGTGGGTGTTTGGGTGTGTAACTGTGTGTGCAAGTGGCTCCATTAGAAGTGGATACATAAGTACTCTGTGAGTGTGATAGTGGATTTGTCAGTGATTCTGTCACTGTCTGACTGGATGTGACAGTGGTTGTATGGTTTTCTAAATAGGCATGTTTGTAGCTGTATAGGTGGGTGATTGGTTGTATAACTGGTTATATGGCTCTGTGAGTTAGTGTGTAAGTGACTGAAACTTAAAAGTACCTTTTAACTACATAGTACCCTGCACATTGGGCTACCTAGGGCCTACCTTAGGGGTGACTTATGTGTAAAAAAAGGAGAGTTTAAACATTGGCATGGGATGTTAAATATCAAGCCGAAGTGGCAGTAAACTACACACACAGGTTCAGCAGTGGCAAGCCTCAGACAGATTTAAAGGGCTCCTTGTATGGATGACTCAATTAGTACTGTAGGCCCACTACTAGCATTTAATTAACAGGCCCTGGGCATAATTAGTGGACTCTACTAGGGACATACAGGCCAATGAAATATACCAATTGTAAATATGTCAATGAAACCATGTTTAGGTGATAAGCACATACACTATACCACTATCTAGCAGTGGTAAACTGCTCAGATTCCTAAGGCGAACTGGGTGTCTCAGTATGTGTCTGGGTGTGTTAGTGACTGTATAGGTGTCTAAATGGGTATATAAGTGGCTGTATGGATTAGTAACTGGGTGTGTTAGTTAGAGTTTGGCTGTGTAACTGTGTCTGCAAGTGGCTCTATTAGTATTGGATACATAAGTACTGTCTGAGTGGATGTGTAAGCGATTCTGTCGCTGTCTAACTGGATGTGACAGTGGCTGTATGATTTTCTTAATAGGTATGTTTGAGGCTGTATAGGTAGGTGACTGGCTGTATGAATAAAGATTATTTTAAAAAAAAGGTAGGTGACTGGCTGTAAAACTGGGTGTTTGAGACAGTAAGTGTGTGTGTAAGTGACTGAAACTTAAAAGTATGTCTTACCTTTTAACTAAACAGCACCCTGCCCATTGTACTGTGTAAAAAACAGAAGAGTTTAAACATTGGCATGGGGTATTAAATGCCAAGTGGAAGTGGCAGTAAAATGCACCCACAGGCTCAGCAGTGGCAGGCCTCAGACAAGTTTAAAGGGCTACTCGGTTTCCTCGGCTCCAGTTGTCCTCGCAGCTCTCCGATCCGGACCCCAGACAGGCGTCTGCTTTACACAGCCTTCTACAACCCTTGATACCCTTGATAGTACTCAACTTCCCGTACCCGGGCCTAACCTGTACCTCGCCTGCGTGGCTTGGTACCGCATCTACTGAGCCGGACACTGGACAGCCTCCTTTCGCTACCCATTTCCTGCCTTTCACGATTGCCGTGGCATACCCGCCCCAGTGCGATCACGCTTGTCAACAGAGGGAGACCACCACCCGCGGTTTCCCTCCTCGCTGCATCCTCGATGCCAGCGCAGCGCCTCTTCTGCACCATATTTTGTTACTCCCGATCTCGGGTTAACCCCTACAGGGTTGCTGTATTCTCATCCGGTCCTCGGCCCTGATGAGTCACGGGACCTTTCCCAGTGACGAAACACGTGTCGGCTGGTTCACTATATTCAACACAGTTGTTGTTGAAATAATAAAATACCTATTTGGACAAATACTGATGTTGACCATTGTATTTGAATAACGCATCAATTCTACAAATTATATTACTAATACCCTCACCGCGTGTGCCCAGGACTACGCTCACTTTATAACTTGTGGATCCCTTGATTCACAGATTCCCCAGGGGTTATCGGGTTATTCCCCTGACCTGGCAGCACCGCACTACTAAAGGTCCGTCGATAGCACACGCAATAGTCTGAGCGCCATTTCCTGACTAAACACAAAAACCCCCATTCTAACCTCCAAGTTTAAAGGGCTACTTGTGTGACTGGCTCAATTAGTGCTGCAGGCCCACTACTACTATTGAATTTACAGACCCTGGGCATAGGTAGTGCACTCTACTAGGGACTTATAGATAAATTCAATATACCATTTGTGGATGAGTCAAAGAAACCATGTTTAGGTGAGAAGCACATACACTTTACTGCTATTTAGCAGTGGTAAAATGCTCAGATTCCTAAGGTGAACTGGGTTTCTCAGTATGTGACTGGGTGTGTTAGTGACTGTATGGGTGTCTAAATGGGTATTAAGTGACTGTATGAATTGGTAACTGACTTTGTTAGTGGGTGTTTGGGTGTGTAACTATGGGGCTCATTACGATGACGGATGGAAAATCCCTCCGACCGCCGTGCCTGCGGGAAAAAACCATCCGATTGTACCGCGGCATTTCCGCCGGTCATATTACAATGGAAAGCACGTAAAGTCCGTCCGCGGCAGACGGAATTCACAAAAGTCCGCCGCCACGGTCGGAAATGCTGCAAATCCGCGGAATGACCGCACGGCTAATTACGATGAGAAAGCGGAGCTGGTGTAACGATCATGGCAGTTCCGACCACCGCGGTCGCGCTCAGGCCACATGAATGGCGGACGGAACAAACTTCACTACAATGCTCCAAGGGTGCCTGTATTATCCTCAGCCCTCAACAACATCAGACACACACCAATGACACACCACAAATGCATTCCTGAAATGAAAGCCATAGTCAGCATGGAAGATACACCTGGTGGTCATCACTCATGTGGACACACCCACATACCACAGTATTTAAACCAACCCCTTCCTGGACCAGCATCCTTTGCAAAATAGGCACAGAGAGAGGCAGAGACACACAGAGAGACAGGATACCATTTTGGCACACAGCATACCATCACACCCACACAACTCCACACACCACCACTTCACATCCACACTCCTGACACACCTCACACATCCTCATCACCACCTTGCACCCTGCACCTTTCATTCATCTGCACCATGGCCAATCCCAAAATGCCCAAATTCTCAGACACAGAGTTAAAAGTGCTGGTAGATGAGATAATCAGGGTAGAACCACATTTGTATGGGAACCTGGTCCAACAGATACCCATTGTGCACAAAAATCAGATGTGGGCTAGGATCTACAAAAAGGTCAATGCAGTAGGGACCACCCTACGCACACTGCGTGAGATCAAAAGGCGGTGGACCGACCTCAAGGCCCGGGTCAAGGCTTGGGCACAGAGGAACCACGAGGCGGCCCAAAGAACTGGTGGCGGCCCTCCCATTCCACCACTAACATTCACCGAATGGGAGTAGAAGGTGCTTGCCATACTGCATCCCGAGTGTCTCACCGGAATCGAGGGGGGAGTGGAGGCTGGAAAGTACAAACAAAATGACCACATCCCACTGTAATGTACTATTGTTCACAACAAGTGAGCTTCAATTGCCAGACCAAATTAAACTCATGTAGAATGCACGTTTTCAATATGAATGTCTCACAAGGCTAGCATTTCATCACACTGACTCACCTAACAGGTAGGTAGTCAGCTCATACACCCTGGCCTCCCTCCCAAACACCATGGAGCACCCTCCCCACCCCACAGCCATGTGGCAGCCATCACCGACAACAGTGCCTCCTAACAGGTAGGTAGCCATCTCACTGGGGAGGGGGTTGTTGAGACCTGACTGCAAGACCACAACTCCCACAAGGCCCTCTGTACTCCCTCCCAAACAGCATGGAGCACCCTCCCCACCCCACAGCCATGTGGCAGCCATCACCCTCCTCTGCTTCACTTAACAGGTAGGTAGTCAGCTCATACACCCTGTACTCCCTCCCAAACAGCATGGAGCTACATGACCACCACATCCCGCACTTGTCAGCCAACTCTGTAAAGCTCCATAAGTTGTAGCAAGTGCACACACAGATAATGCCATTGAGAAGTCACATGAATCACAGTGTCATTGATGAAGTCACATGTAACTGCAAAGCAAATCCCTGAATCGCAATGGCCAAAATACAATGTACAAGTCACATTGTCTCAAAGCATAAAGGCTCACATTAAAACAACACATGCATGGAGACTCAGTCACACATCACTAAACACAGGAGGTCAGTACAAAAAGCACAACAGAAATCTTGGATTTGCGGCATACTAGATAGATACTCATAGAAAAGTCACAAATATCCTAGCATAAACTGAAGTGGATGAGCAACAAGTCGCTACCAGAGGACATGTCCTTGGAAATACAATATCTTTACATATGGAATTGTTGCTTACGCCATGTCACATCGCTAACGAGCAATGTATGTACCTCTACATCATGTCCAACTGCTGACAAACTGTTACGAATGCCAAGTAATGGCAATTTCATAAGTCTGGTAATTTCAAATGAAAAGTGCAAAACATGTTCCTTCAATTGGGGCCAAGTGGGGAGAGGATGTAGCCTTACGGCTAGAGTGGTCGACTTTGAAGCTGGGGAACCGGGTTCGAGTCTCAGCAACAACGCTCAACATCCTGTGATTCTGGGCAAATCACTTAATCTCCCCGTGCCTAACAAAAATGAATGTGTCCATCTGTAACGAAACTGGTGCTCATGTAAAGCGCTCTGATACCCGATTTCTCGGGTGTAGTTCGTGCTATATAAAACTCAAAAAAAAAAAAAAAATTAAAATGCCGGTCCCCGCAGTGGCGGAGCACGCCTACCGCGAGTTTAAAAAATGCATGCCGCTGGCCGTTCCCATTGGCTGATGGCTATTCCTCATAGGCGGTGACGCACCGCACAGGTCAGGAAGCGGCAAACGCAATCCTGCATCATTCAATTGGGGCCAATGCCGGCCCCCGCAGTGGCGGAGCACGCCTACCGCGAGTTTAAAAAATGTAAGCCGCTGGCGGTTCCCATTGGCTGATGGCTATTCCTCATAGGTGGTGACGCACCGCGGAGGTCAGGAAGCGGCGAATGCAATCCTGCATCATTCAATTGGGGCCAATGCAGGTCCCCGCAGTGGCGGAGCATGCCTACCGCGAGAGTCAGTAAAAAATCCGGACAACAGAAATCATGAAGTGGCGGCATAGTAGACAGATACTCATAGAAAAGTCACAAATATCCTTGCATAAACTGAAGTGGATGAGCAACAAGTTGCTACCAGAGGACATGTCCTTGTAAATACAAGATCACTACATATGAAATTGTTGCTTACGCCATTTCACATTGCTAACGAGCAATGTATGTACCTCTACATCATGTTCGACTGCTGACAAACTGTAAAGAATGGCAAGTAATGTCAATGTCAAAAGTCATGTCATCTCAAATGAAATGTGCAAAATATGAACATCAAAGTTGTGCTGTGTACTGAATATGCTGACAATATAACCTCGGTTCAACAGGTGATTCACTATCAACAGCAGGCGAAACTGTGACCAATGAGCCGAGCCAGTCTCCCCCCCCCCCAGGAAGGTGACCTCTCGGATGCTGATTCTCCCCGTTTCTCAGACGAGGAGGACCAACCTGGCCCCTTAGGCGTGGCCGTGCAAGATCAGTCTCAGGGCCTCATTGTCCCCACCACGACTCCCACAACAGCAGCAACAACGCTGACCCCTGCAACAACGACCTGTGCGGCAGCCACCTCCAACATCACTACCGCTGCCTCCAACACTGTCCCCGTGGCAGTTGCCAACAATACCACCAGCCAGCATGGAAACGCTGGGGACAGTGTGCGGGGGCGTCGACAGGCAATGCAACAGGTCCGTGTCTGCAGGGCAGGTGGGCGGGCAACCGGGGGACAGTCACAGGAGGACACTGAGACTGAGGCCCTGGCCACCGTTAACACAGTCTTGGTGCATACCAACAAAACCAGGGACACGACAGGATCGCCCCGCACCTTGGACCAGATCGGTTTCTTAAATAAGGACCCATCAAAGCCCCAAGTTGCCACGTGAAACAAATACCTCTTAGGGTCCACGGTATATTTTAGAATAACCCACAGACAGGTTGGGAATTCGAACGGGGCAACTTCTTCTTACTTTTCGTGCCAGGTCCACTAATGATGGATCTGTGAACAGTCACTTTCTTCATACCACGTCACCCGTAAGGGGGAAATACGACACGCGAGAATCAGAATTGACTTTTATAAAATCAAAGATTGCGCTAAGGATAACAAGGAAATCCTTCTTCGCTACAACAGCCCTAATAATAATAAGAGAGCAAGCCTTGAAAAAGTTACGCATATGTAACGAAACACGTGTCGGCTGTCATTGGCTGTTCGTCAGCCATCACCACTTGGAAGGCCCTAGGACTAGGACCTCCAATTTGGCTTGATAATATTGCTCTTGTCTGTAGTGTTCAATCAAACTGTTATGAAGAAATATTTTGATTCAATAATATTAAATTGTATAAAAACAATATTTATTTTTGATGTTCTCTTTTGTTTTTGATTTGATCTATTTTGAAATGTTTTTCTATCTTTGATATATTACATTGATTAAGTAATCGTTTTTAGGATTTCTAGCATTGGCCATTTAACTAAACCTGATGACCAAACTGCAAATTGTTTTAGCCAAATACCAGAGTGCCGAGATACCATTGTTTGTTAAAACCAGGGACAGATGGGCCAAGTTGTGGAAGAACTGCGGGAACTCCGCCTGCTGCAAAGGTCCATGGACACACGCTTGGGACAACTTGTGGAGTACATGGGCCAGCTTGTGGGTGTTCTGAGGGACATCCATGCTGCTCAAATAGCGACACCCCCTCCCAGTGGCCAGCCTGGTGATACTCACAACACCTCAACAGCGGCCACAGGGAGGGGTGAGGTAGAAGGCACAGACTCCTCAGACACCTCTGAGCTTGCAGCAGGTCCCCCCCCTGCCAAATGGCAGAGGGGACGTCTGAGAAAGACCACCGGAGGATCACGTGGCAAAGCACCTTCCAAAACCAGTTCTATGAGCCACCGTTGATGTCACCAGTGTTGCACAGAGCATTGACTTTGTTGTAGATCCGATCCCACATTGGTGGAATTCCACAGTCCAACAGAACACTCCCATCATGGGAATTCCACAGTCTGTTGGACTGTGGAATTCCACCAATGTGTGTTCTACTCTGAGTATCCATGTCCCAGCACTTTCAAATTCATCCCTCACCTATCACTCATGTACAAATAAACACTATTTACACCACTATGCCATTGTGTCAGTACCATGTTTATCATAGTAAGTAGCATGTGAACTCATATTGCAATGTATCACAAGATTTGAATGCGACAATCCATTGAGATAGCGGAAGAACCTAGAACGACACAAGAAAATAACATTGAGTTGACATATGATGGCATGTCAGCTAAGGCACAGCACTAGGCAACACTGTACAAGAAGCATTCCAGATCACACTGGACAACACCATCACCATGGACAGAAGGGGGATGGGAGCACACTACTTCACCTCCCAGCACAGTTCAACCCTTAGCATCATGGTAAATGCACTTCATTTGAAATGCTTACTTGACTTTCCGGCGAAGTGTTTCACCAAGGTTGTTGCAGATTAGTGCTGTGAATCTCTAGTCACATGTGTACCTGGATATTATCCTTCATCAGTAGAGATGAGAAACTGAAAATCGTTGTCAGCTGAGAAAGCTGCCACAGTCCTCTCAGGTCTCTGTACCTCTACCTGTCCAACTTTGGTGAAACACTTCAGCTACATTTCAAGTAAGCAATTTTAACTTAAGTGCATTTACCCGGATGCTAAGGGGTGAACTGTGCTGGGAGGTGAAGCAGTGTCCTACCATCCCCCTACTACCATCAACATGGACATTACGTAAGTGGTACAAAATCACACAGCACTGCACAATGTAACCCTTAGCAGTGTGCCAACAAGAGCCAGCATCCAAACACATCCTGTTAAATGTCCGTTGGGGACATTGTTGTGGTCAGTAAGTCAAGTACAGTCACACGGGGCTTGAAAGGTATCATTGTTGTTTTTTGACTGTTCTCATAAATGAACACCAGTGCCAGCAAAATGTTCCACGCTAAATCTCCTTTATTTTCGGAAGTCATCTAATCCTGAATAACCCAAACATTTGCGGTTTACAGGCAGGCCTCCCGTATATAGTAACAGTTTCACTACGTGTCACTTGCTGTAGCAATGTCCTTTCACTCCCCCATATGTGAATGTTGATAGTTAGTTGTGGCCTCACATTCCCACTATGAAAGCATACTTCAAAGAGTTAAGCAGGCTGAAAGCGCTTTTGTTTCTACAAGAAGGCGCTCTCACATCAGTCCGTGAGACCTTCAAATTGCAGGTGGCTCGAACGTCTTCCGAGATCCAGTCACTGCTAAACAAGACTATCCCACTTCTTTTTGGGGAACTGATACACCAAATATCAAAACTACTGAGACTGAAGCCCTTGCACATATAATTTTTAACTTGTGTGCTATGGACTTGTTACTTTGTTTCAGACTATTGTAGGAGTCCAACGGGGTCATTCATACAATATTTGTAGTGCATTTGGCGGTTTAGCATCATTCTTTTGGCTGTTCTGCAGAGGGCTGGTTCTCCTACAGCTCTTCTGCAATGGCTGCCCGTCCTGTGGTCCAGCCCAACCCCAGTCAGTTGCAACTGTACCGTGTACGAATGCAGCATATTTTTGGATCTTTGTCATTAGCTGTGCTTGGCATCAGTTATAGGCTAACCTTCGCTATGCCTATTTCACATGCGTGCAACCTGTGTTCTACTGTCGCCGATGCCCCTTTCAATGGGCCATGGATGTCTGCCTTTCAAACACATCTCTTGCTGATCTGGATTATGACCTGTGGGTGAGTCCTTTGTTGGCCCATGACCAGGACTGTTCCGGGGATAGCCGTTTATGGGTTGCCTTACAACATGGCAGACGGGCTACCAGCTGCGCATGTGCGTTTGCGCAATGTCTCCTGTGCCATGCCTACATCGAACCTCTTCCCGCTTGCCCTGAAATGCTCCTTTCATTCACGGGGTGCGAGGAGCACATTTGTTCCTTCATACTACTGGAATGGATGGCGGTCCTGTTTGCTGAAGCTGATTCTGATCGTCTATTGGAACTGATTGCCTAAGAAGCTGCAAGTGCTTTCTTGGATTAGTAACCACTTACCAGCATCCGCAAATGTTTGGAACTAAATCAATATTGTTTGACCTTTTCTCGCATCCTTCTGAAATTCAAGCAGATTTATAACAAACTTTGGCCATGTCTGCATTCGCTTTGACTATGCTTTCCTTTGCAGTCTGTTTCGCTTGGTACCACAGACCCGAGCAAGGGGAGTCTGTTATATGCCCGTTGTGGACATTGTCGCCTAGTACGAGCCCGGCTTCCATTATGCAGCTGTAGCGCACGTTAATACATGGCTTTGTTGTTTTGCAAGTAGCTTCGTTTATGTCTTTCACATGAGAACTGTCCACAGAGCTTGTTCTCTGCGCTGTCCTGGAGTACAGTACATTTCACCATCTATGGGCTGAGGAATGGGCTCTGCTGACAAAGCCCGGAGAGCTTTTGGGATACATTACATGACTTCTTCTAGCAAGGGGAGGGGGGATAGGCTTGTAGGTCTTCCTCCTGAGGGCTTATTAATATGACATCTCCCTTCATGACATCTGGACATGTTTCTATGCTGACTGTTTTATATGATGCATTAATCTGCTTGCTGTGACACGTATACTGGATGTTAGGACACGTTATTTGAAATAAACATTTAGAAACGTTTCTTGAATTCAATTGATATTATTGTGGAGAAGTATAAGAGTGAGGGCGACAGGGTGTGTCTTGTTACCGCGATTCCAGAGAGATGTGACAGTGTTGTGTTATGTGTTGTATAAGCGCTTGTTTCACTGTCAGTGAGTAGGAGAGCTACTGAGGCACGATAGCTATTTGGTCCTGTGCTAATGGCTACACAGGATGACTCAGTCCCTGCCTGCCCAAGTCCTATAATCCTGTGCATAGTTCTGTATGTGTGCAGAATCCCTGCAACAACCCACAAAGTTTGGGAGACAAAAGCATAGCGCACAGACACAGTCACAGTTGATCAATGCTAACTTACACTCAATGGAAGTAGTTGGCGATGAGCTGTTCACGCAGGTCAAGACCTTCTTCCTCACCACTATCATCATCACTGGGCATGTGTGGGTTTACAGCGGGGGGCTGCTGCTGCTCATCATCGTCCTGAATCAGGGGGATCTTTTTGCGCAAGGCCAGGTTGTGTAGCATGCAGCAGGCGACTTCTGACACACCTTCAGGGGTGAGTATAGAAGTGCACCACCACTCTTGTCCAGACACCTAAATCTCGACTTTAGGAGTCCAAAAGTGTGCTCCACCACACGACGTGTCCTCCCATGGGCATCATTGAAGTGGACTTCCCCACGCGTAGATGGATTCCGCAGTGGGGTCAGCAACCACGGACGATTGGGATAACCTGAGTCACCTAGTTGTGAGAAACACAGTGAAATAATGTAACTGTAATATGTGAGGAGAGCAGAATGTCACACATACATGACACTCATTGACACAGCTCACTCACCAACAAGCCAGGCACGCTCTGGGTGAAGATTTGCCATCAATTGTGGTATGCTGCTGTTCTGCAGAATGTAAGAGTCATGTGCCAAACCTGGATACGTTGCACACACGTGTGAAATGATCTGATCCACTTGGCATACCACTTGCACATTAATGGAGTGGTAATGCTTGCGATTTCGATATATGTATTCACGTGCCTGTGGTGGAACTAGGCCAATGTGGGTTCCGTCAATGGCTCCCACAACATGTGGGATGCGTCCAAGTCCATAAACATCCCCCTTCACAGCTGCCAATTCATTGTGCTTTGGGAAGTGTATGTAGTTGTTCTTGTATGTCATCAAAGCAGACAGGACATCACGCTACACCATGCTGAACATAGGCTGTGACATCCCACCGGCGATGGACACCGTGTACTGGAAAGACCCAGTGGCAAAGTAATGCAGTGCAGCCATCACTTTGACCGTAGCAGACAATGCAGCAGGATAAGTTCTGTTGGGCTTCAAATGGGGCTCCAACTGAGCACATAGCTCTCGCAGTGTGAGGCGATATAGACGGAATTTACTTAATGATTTCAATGTCCTCCATCATTGCCAGGACTGGGACAGGGCGATAGATAGGTGGTCTCCTCCTACGTACTCTGGCAGGGGACACATGCAAAAGATGAGGAAAAGATGATATGTGTGAAACAGCTTAACCAAATACTCACACAAACACAACATTGCCATGACTCTTGAAGATGTTAAATGCACAAGTGACCTGCATACAGACCTTCATTACCTCCACTCACTCGACATACTAACTACTACAACATCTAAAGAAGTCAATGTGTATGACATGTGGTACACTGCTACATCAAAGTGTGAGAAGCCTGTGGGTGTATGGCACAGCACATGTGGTTAACAGCATCAATGCTGAGTTGCATTATCTGCTGTCATTGCACGACCTCAAGCTTCAGTCCTACAATAAACATCAACTTTACGAAATGAGCTGGCATCCACAGCGGTAACACGCATTGGCCCCAATTGAATGATGCAGGATTGCGTGCTCTGTTTCTTGACCTCAGCGGTGCGTCACCGCCTATGAGGAATAGCCATCAGCCAATGGGAACCGCCAGCTGCATGATTTTTAGAAACTCGCGGTAGGCGTGCTCCGCCACTGCGGGGCCTGGCATTGGCCCCAATTGAATGATGCGAACCAGGCTGGCCAATGTTATCAGCAGAGCCATATTGGAGCGAGCCTAGGGCACTATATATATGCCTGTGAAATGTCCACACCTGTCACTTGCCTAGAGACACTGCTGCCTGCCATTCCTCACCACGAACTGCTGCTGTACCTCATCTCTGGACCAGTCATGGCTCGTACTGGGAACCTGAGGGCCCGTCCCTTCACCACAGAGGAGCTGGAGGTCCTGGTGGACGAGGTCCTTGGACAGTGCGGTCGGCTCTATGGTGCTCCTGAGGTACTGGTAAGTGAATGCCAAACTTACTTAGGGTGGTCCGAAGGCTCACAACATGTCACTGTACAGTGCTCTGTGCCTCAGACTGCAGGCCTATATTTGTGCTTCTCTGATTTAGTCGTCTGCATTTCACATACATGACGTACTACTTGTTGCACTTGAGTTTATGGGGAGGATGGCACACTCGTCAATGTTGCAGCTCCATAGTTGGGAAACATCACACATGTGAATCTCAGAAAGGATGATGTACACATGTTGGAGTCTGTGTAGCCAAACGAGTTCAAGTGCATGGTGTTGAGCCTTGTTCCCCTGAGCCCTGAGTGCATGCAATGACGATTTAGCTAGAACCTGGTTTATCTGTAGTACAGTTACAATGATGAGTCCATGGAATCTCTTTTTGGACACACATTCCCTGTGTCATGTCCTCTATGAGTTCATTACGTGTACATATGTACATTAGTGAGATGGTAAGTTTTGATTGGGCAGGGGTTAGTGATTATGGGGTGTGCTCATTCTACAGGGATACTATGGAGGTGAGCCCAGTATGCATGAGTGTACAGGGCCTGTTACTGTCTAGACTAGTGTTACATTACCTCTCGCATCTGATAAATGTACAGTGGACATGCCATCCTTCTTTTGGTGTCATTATGTGTCGAGTCGCTCATGTGTATGCACTATGCACCGACACACAATGCACCACTACAAAGTGTTACAAATGTCTCCTCTTGTCTCCCATACCTACAGCTCAAGGTCCATCAGCGGAAGGCAATATGGAGGGCCATCGCCCGAAGGTGCGGGCCCTAGGGGTCTCTAACCGTTGACACAACCACTGCCACAAGAGGTGGGATGACATCTGCCGCCTTAGCAAAAACGTCGCCGAAATGACGCTGGGCCTGGTTCCTCAAACTGGTCGTTTGGCACGCTGGAGCATGACCCCACTATTGACCCGTATCCTGGCAGTGACACAGCCAGAGCTGGACGGGCGCCTGAGGGCCCAGCATCAGCAAGTTGGGGGTGAGTATTGTACAAAGTGTGATGTTGCGCATGTAATACTGCACGAATCCCAGCCCAGAGCAAGGCAGTAACCTATGAGTTGTCTCTAGTGTGGTGTAATTGCCTCTAAGTTGACTCAGTGGTGAGTGCAGATATTCTGCACCTGTACAAGGTCTGCATTGTCATGTAGCCAGGTAACATCAAGATAAGTGTCAGTCTCTGTGGCATCAACTGGAAGTGAACATCAGTGAGCATCATGTCAGGGTGATTTTCAAGATTGATGTGCATTTCCATGTAATTGTTACATCTACAGATTGCTTACCAATGTTCAACAGTACTTGTGTTTCAGTACCTACATTAGTGGATGTAAGAATGTCATGTCACTTAACAATAGTTTCCTTTAACTTACTATGAGTGTGGTTCTCTCACCTCAAACTTCCAGTGTGACACACACAGTTAATTCAGATGTGTAGCTCTCTTAGCTGAAGGCATGTTGATGTGCCTTCAGACAATAGGATGTGATGTTGAAATGCCAACACATGCCTACCAACTTGGCAGTATGAAGGCAACATGGAGCATGACTGTCCAATAAGCATGTTAACATGCATCAGCTGATCATAGCAATATTTAGACTTATGCAGACAGTACATGGAGAGTCAAATGTGTGCCTTGAGTTCAAGCTTTTCAGTTTGTATTGCCTGACATGTTTGTGGTCCGGCCACTTCACTGAACAGTGTCTCTGTCTCCTACAGAATCTACCGAGGTCAGAGAAGGAGAGGGGCACGAAACCGTCGGTGAAACTACTGGCATCACTGCTGCCTGGGAGTACAGCGACACTGAGGGGACCAGCGCATCGGAGGGGGACAGGAGTGCCTTGGAGGAGTCCGCTTCAGAAACACCTACCTCCACTTCATCACACTCCAGCGGTGACTCCTCAGTGTTGTCGGGCAAAGGAGGATCGACCTCTGCTTCATCGTCCGCCACACCCCATCCTGTGTCCACCCTCCCTGATGCTCCTCCAAATGTTATCCGTGCCCGCTGCCCTAAGAAGGGTAGGGTATCTTTTCCCCCAGGCACCGCTGCCCCAGCCCCTGTGTCCCCTGCTGCCCTCAGTGTGGAGGCCATAGACATCTTGCGTCAGGTGTCTGTGGGGCAGACTTTGCTCCTGAATGCCCTCCAGGATCATGGCAACAAGTTGTCACAGGTTGTTGCGTTCATGGAGGGCATCCATTCTGACATCGGTGGCCTGCACATTACTGTCCAGTCTTTGGTCTCCACACTGACGGCAGCCATTCTGCAGTCACAGGCTCACAGTCCAGCTCCTGTCCCTTCTGTAACTACCCTGCCAGTGACCCCACCTGACCAGAGAACACACACACCAGTACACTCAGGCACCAAGTCATCCCCACGCAGCACACGACAACATGAGTCCAAGCGACAATGACACAAGACATCATCCCCAAGGCACACAAGGAGCACACATGCCAGCCCCACCACAAAAACATCACAGGACACAGAGAAGCCGAAACACAAAAGACATGCATCCACATTGCAGACCTCACATTCCTCACCCTCCAAGAGCCCTCAAAGATCTACAACTGATCCTGAATCAGAACAGGAAGTTGCCCTGGCTGCCATGGGCCTGTTCCGTGCCACAACTGCAACCCCCAGTTCAGAAGGCTGTTGTGCCCAGGACTTCCACTCCCACCAAGCCACCCCCTAGGAAGCATGGACACAGAAGCAGTGAGGTAGTGGTAGCTCCAAAACAGGGGAGGCAGGGGAGAAACCCACCCGCCTCCCCCTAAGAGTACAACCAGATCCGAAGGTTTTTCCCGGAAGGATCCACGAGCACCTGCTCCACTTTCTGGGAAGAAGGAAGCTGTTGTGGCCACCTCACCTATCCCTTGGCCCAAAACACTTGGGGGCTATCGTTTCCCCAAGCAAGTGAGGCCCAGCCCTCCACATGCAATATCAGCCACTGAGCCTCCCCAGTGCATTTCACCACCTCCCTGTGCAACGACTCCACCAGGTCCAGCCAGCCCTCAGGCTCCCACATCCAGGGATCCCTCTACCTCAACCAGTTCTCCCCCTCCCAGGTCCAGTCCTCCGACTACCCCAGACAGTCATCCCCCATCCAGTTCCAGTTCTCCACAAATATGAAGCAGAGCCCCCCTTCCCACCCCATTCCTCCCTGAGTGGTGCCTGAGCTGCCCATTTGCTGGCCCTATCCTGGTGATGTTTCCATGGCTGTGCACTGTGATCCAATCATCTGTGTGGAATTTCAAAGCACACAAGTGCGGACTTGAGTTTTGACTGCTCGTTGCATTTGATGTTTTGCACTTTACCTGCTGATACTGAGTTTATGTTTTAATAAATATATTTATGTTCTGAGCGTTGTCGCTGGCATTACTAATGATGCTGTACAATGTATGTGTATATGTTCATCGGTTCCATGCTCTTAATTCACACATACCCATTGGCATGTACTTAAGTTGATATTGCATGTGTTACCAGAGGTTACGGCAATTAATGTCCACTTTTGACTCTGAGGATTGATGGGGCGAGCTGCTTGTCTGTGATGGTCCACTCTGGTCCTGTTCATTATGTGTGATGAGCTCTACTTATTCACACATGTCAGATTTGTTTGATCTCCATCATGAGAATCTATTCCAATTTACATGATGACTTGAGGGGTAGACAGGGTACAACATATCTGTGTGATCTATCATGATGTGTACACACCAGTGTAGGTGTGTTGTCATCTTGGATAGGTATGGCTTCAGTGGTGGCTCGCAGAGGGAGTGCTGCGGGGTGGTGGAGCAGGGGAGGGGCTGGGTGGGGGTAGTAGAGTTGGACACACGACGGGCAGGAGTAAGGTAAGTAAATAAATAAAACTATTTACCTTGCGCTCGCTGCACCGCCGATTTGGCGATACAGCGAGCGCAAGGTAAATAGTTTTATTTATTTATTTACTTACCTTACTCCTGCCCATCGTATGTCAGACTCCATTCCCCACCCCACCCAGTCCCTCACCCGCCCTGCCCTACCGCCCCGTAGCACTCCCTCTGCGAGCTGCCACTGTATGTCTTCATAGTCAAATGGATGGTTTACATGTGCTTACTGGAGTCATCAGACAGTGTGAGTGTCCTGTCATTAGCAGAGGTGTTAATGTGTATGTGCCCTTGAGCATTGCCCTTTCACACATGTATGATCCAGTTGATGAGTGCCTGTTTGTTTCCATGATCAAACACCTTGTGGAGTGTTTGTGGACATGTTGGGGTTGTTGCCGGAGCAGTGTGCAGTGTGTCATTATAACCTAGCTACCCTAGGGTACACCTACATCTTATCCACATCATTTGTGAGTATGCAGAGTGTGTCACTGCAATGTCTGTGTTGTGTGTCTTGGGATCCGGCCTGGCTTTTGCTTACCTTTGTTCTCACTGTGCTGCATATCTCTGGGATACAAACATGATATGTGAGTTTTCACATGCATTGCTGTCACTTTCCACTTTATGGTCTCTAATAGGTGTTGGTCTGATTCCTAGCAGTCACAGTCATACCATTGAGGCATACACAATTTAAGATACTCCACTATGGCTTTTTGCTCTGTACACTCCTCACCTGTGCAATTCTTGGGTATACACCGCTTCAGTCAAAACATCTGCCACTGCATGCCATGCACATGTTCAACCCTCCCCACCACTCCATGTTGTGACACTGTACTGTGTGAAAATGATTTCTATCCAGAAGCATTGTGGCCATGAGCACTGTTTCAGTAGGTGATATGTGCTATTTGAACCTACTTGATTTCAGTCATGGTTGCTGCAGGACAGTACAGATGGATTGCCAGCACAGTCGTCTTGTCTTGTTCCAGCATGGATGTTTGCCTGGGTTGTGTAGCAGTAGGTGATAGTAAAAGTGTGTAGCTGTTTGCTGCGACACTGCTACCCATCCTGGGCATGCATCTTCCTCACTTTGCAGTCTACAGTGTATACACTCCCAGCCCCCAAGCAAATCTGCCACCTTGAGCCCGATCGGAGCTGTGTGAGTGGGGATTGTAGGTGGGGGAGAGGGGAGCAGCGTGCCAGGAAGAGTCAGCACAGGGCAGCCTTTGGGGCCCTGAAGGTGTCATTAATGTAAATTGAGGGAGCCTCACACATTGCATTTCGCATGTTTCCCCAAACATCGTAGAGCAGGCCCTGCCTGCATGCTTGCTGTGAGTTGTTGTTGTACCGGGGTTGCATTCGTAGATATGTTTTGGACGTACCTCTGCTGTAGAGCACGGCGGTGTCTTATCTGCTGGTGATGCATCAGGTAGAGCAGCAGAAAGGCCTGTAGAGCAGGATCCATGGCGGCTCTGGTCGTGTGTGGGTGTTCTGCTTCGACTTTTCCTCTCCGTTGTTGTGATTCCGCCATCCGCGATGTGGTGGTATTTCAGCCGCGGTGGGATTGGCTGTTTGGTACATCGTAATCTGGTTGGTGGACGGGACGTGATTCCGCATGCTGTTCTTGCTCTATTGGCCCCATTCACCACCCTTGCGTAAGGAAAAAACGTGCGGAGCCTTGAAACACCGCTGCGGTCGGAAAATGGCCTATGTTAGCCCATCGTAATATGGCGGTCGCAATAACCGCATCAGAAGCGGAAAAATCTACGGTTTTCCGCCACCTCCACCACTACGGATGCACTTCCATCCGCCATCGTAATCGACCCCTGTGTGTGGAAGTGGCTCGGTTAGCAGTGGATACATAAGTGCTGTGTGGGTGTGTGAGTGGGTGTGAAAGTGCCTTAGTTACTGTTTCACTGGGTGTGTGAGTGGTTGTATGGTTTTGTAATTAGCTATGTGAGTTGCTGTATGGGTGGGTGATTGGGTGTATAACTGGGTGTGTTAGTGTGTGTGCAACTGACTCTCTGACTGTTGGGTATATGAATGGCTGTATAGGTGTGTGAGTGGGTGTGACAGTGCCTGTATAGATGTGTGTATGACTATGTAAGTGGGTGTATAGGTGAGTATATGGGTGTGTGAATGGATTTATGGGTGTGTGACTGGGTGTGTCAGTCACTCTCTGGCTATATCAGTGGTGGATACATAAGTTGTTTTGTGAGAATATAAGTGGGTGTGTGAGTGTCTGCCTGAGTGTGTGAGGGGGTGCAAATGACATACTATTAAATTGCATACTA
Organism: Calotriton arnoldi; assembly: GCA_963921515.1. Classification (NCBI taxonomy): domain Eukaryota; kingdom Metazoa; phylum Chordata; class Amphibia; order Caudata; family Salamandridae; genus Calotriton; species Calotriton arnoldi. Next base: position 1,577,581 of record CAWUFW010001772.1, on the reverse strand, counting down.
TAAGCAAGCACCCACATCTAACTTCTAACACATTCATTCATACTGGCTTAATATAACAACTATATTTTCAGTATAGCAATTCCTCTTCCTGCTTTGCTTCTCACTTTATTTTTAGTTAATGTTCTCATCTAAGCTCCCTTCTACATTGCCTTCTACTGTAGTGTCTAGAAGCTATACATTTTCTTTCAGTTTATATAAACTCACAATGTGTTTAAATAAAGATTTTATATTACAACCTACTTAACATACCTGTAAAATCTCTTTGCTGTTGTCCAACTTTTGTTATAATATCTGTTGACATCTGTTCTCCACTGCAAATCTTGAGTCAGAAATTTGGCAATCCTCCTCCACTCTCAGTAGAAAGTACCTAAAATGGCTACCCTTCTCCATGTGCTCTCACTCACTTACACTTATACCTAGTAAATCACAGCCTTCCTTCCATCTTTTATTTTTGTTATACCACTCCTAAATGGTCACTATTTTTTAACCCTTTCCATGCTTCCTGGAAAGAAGGCCAATTTAGTAGGTTTTTGTGCAGATCCGCGGATCCACCACAGCGCTCACGGTGGACCCCATGTAACTTCACGGTGAGCCAGTGGATCCACACGGAAGGCCTTAAAAGCATTCAACAGTCTACTGTTAATGCTTTTTAATTGTATTTCATTTTGTTAAATGTTGCCAATTACAAGACATACACTCCCTACTGAGCAATTTCTGTACAATTGTCTGCTTTTCTATTTTACACTGCGGTCTCTTTTGTTCTCTTCCCCAACAGCCTGTTTCCATCGTAACCACATTTCCAGTAGTCTCTGCCTACCAGTAGCTGAAAGGTTCACAAGAATTTCTCTAAACAGCATACTACCTTCACATTAACTGTAGCAGGTGTGGTTGACTGTTACCAATTCCAAGCATATCCCAAACAACATAACTTTTAAAATATTTTTCCAAAGCCAATCACAGAGGTAGTTACCTTTTTTTGTTACTTTCACTGCCTAATTGTAGTTCCCTGCACATCTCCACCATCCAATCAAATATGTGTGTTTATATTTTACTTTCTGTCCTCCATTTTAGCTGCCTTTTATTTTCAAAATGGCTTCATTCTGCTGCAGTCTTTTCCTGTGTACTACTCCTGCTTGTCTCCAAAATGATCAGAGTCTAGATTGTGGACCATAGTTTTGTGTTTTGGGCCAGAGAGAGTGCTAGAAAGAGTGCATTGACAGGGACCTAGGCTTATATATTTTATGCATTACTTGAGTTGGCCAGACAGGGTTAAAGTGGCATTAACTGCTGACTTTGGTTGAAAGCATTGCGGATTGCCAACAACCAGACCTCATGATTGTGCACTTTGGTGGCAATGACTTAGGCACAAACACCAGAGTAGGGCTTGAAACCCTAATGAAGAATACCTTTGGTAAATTAATGTCACTTTTCCCACATACTGCCTTGGTGTTCTCCAACATTCGCCAAAGACAGAAGTGGCAGTTGTCAATCCAATTGTGTCCACAGATACTGAAATCTAGGAAACATGTCAATAAAACTGTTTCTGGATTCCTCCAAGGCCACAACATGGGCATGGCAGCTTACGCTTCAATATAAGCGGAATATATCGAGAAGACGGAGTCCGTTTAACATATGGAGGCAACAAGGTGTACCTCAACAACTCAAAAGACTGCATCCTGTTCTATGTGTAATTATCATCTACACATCATAAACACAAAGGTTCTTGAGGGTGTGTGAGTGGCTGTATGGGTCTGTGAGTTGGTGTGTGAGTGGTTTTGTGGGTGTGTGAGTTGGTGTGTGAGTGGCTGTATGGGTTAGTGAGTGGGTGTTTGAGTGGCTGTATGGGACTGTGAGTGTGTGTATGAGTGGCTGTATGGGTCTGTGAGTGTGAGAGTGGCTGTATAGGTGTGTGAGTGCGTGTGTGAGTGGCTGCATGGGTCTGTGAGTGGGTGTCTGAGTGGCTGTATGGGTCGGTGACTGAGTGGCTGTAAAAATGGATCAGTGGGTGTGTGAGTGGACGTGTGAGTGGCTGTATGATCTGTTATGGGTTTGTGAGTGGCTGCATGGGTCTTGACTGGGTCTGAGAGTGCCTGTGCAGGTCTGTGAATGGTCCTATCAGTGCCTGCATGGTTATGTGAGTGGGTGTGTTAGTGCCTGTTTGGGTCTGTGAGTACGTTTGTGAGTGGCTGTGTGGGTCTGTGAATGGGTGTGAAAGTGTCTGCGTGTGTCTGTGAGTGGTGTGTGAGTCTTTTTGCATCACAAACGGTAACTGCTGATATCTGACATCCGTTCTGGATATTCAGACAACAAAGGAACGGGAGGAAGGACAGAAAAGGAGGGCAGAGTCCCGCTCCGGTTGAATACTAATCCTCTGACTATCTTAGGGTAAAAAGATATCCAAAGATATTGGAGAAGATGCCTCACTCACTTATTGTGACATGCTTCATCATAGGCATCTTTCCACACCCAGGTAAGATGGTACTACCTGGGCGGACTCAACCAAAAGATATTATGGGAGCTCTTATATAAAATATTGACTGGCCATGCAGGGAACCAGATGAGTGACAATAAAAATACCTACAGGCATACCCAAACCATATGTTTATTCATAGGGTACCTGGGGTACTGGATAAAAAGTGTGTAATACAAAAGAAGAGGGGTTTCTTGAACTTTATTCGTTCAGGTGTACCCGCATCAGAATGCCAACATGTTTCGGCCCGCAACTAGAGCACTCACGGGTCTAGGGCCTTCTTCAGGGCTGGAATCTCTACTCTTAAGTATCCCTGCTTAAAATATATTGCACGTATTGCATGCAACTATGAGGCCTAGTGCGCGCACCTGTTTATTTGGTCTTCCAGTAGTATTTCTACTGGGTAACGCTACTAAGCACCATGCGGGTCAGGAGGCTCGGTGCTGTCTTATAGTCAAACATTCATCAAAGTACATGCACCGCCCGTACACCTAAGGCTCCTGTCCTGCCCGCCGCCGAATTGTTGTGTGGTGTGTGAGTGCCTGTGTGAGTCTGTGAGTGTGTGTGGGGCTGCCTGTGTGGGTCTGTGAGTGGCTGTGTGAGTGGCTATGTGGGTGTCTGACTGGGTCTGAAAGTGTTTTCTTTTTTTAATAGTGCGTCAAGATTTGTGAATCGATTGCAGATTTATACAGGCCATGCTGAGCCTCACGGTGGATCAGTGGATTCCCAAAGTGGAAAAACAAAGCTGTTTTTAACTCAATTTCGCACCCAACATAGGTCCCACTGACACTGCTCTAACACACCCATGGGGTCAGGGTACCTCTGCCCTGACTCCTTTCATCATTTTTCAGATACATTTTAAGACCCCGGGACGGTTTCCTGATACTTAAAATGGTGGCTGCAACATCCCAGTCAGGTTGTGGTCAGCCACATAAGGTATCACTGGTGGCGTGTGACTTTGCGGATGCACCGCGAAGGATCCATGGATGGTCCAAGTCCCTAGATATACAAATTTATCATTCTTTTAATAACTTTGCAACTACTGAACTGATTTACACCACAAAAAGGGCTCTTTCTGGAATAAGAGCTATCTCTCTGCCGAATTTGGTGTAATGCCGTCCAGCAGTTTGGGCTGTAGAAGTGTTCAAAGTCCGTAAGGGAAATTGCATGAGAAGTGCACATTCTCCCCCCTCCCTCACCCCCCTTTTTCTCAGCCACCGCTTGACGGATCACTCCAAAACTTTTCATTCAGAACTAGATACCCCGGGCCATGTTTTTGGGAATATTTCGTGAAGATTCGGCAAACTGCGCCAGTTAGAAGAAAACCAACCTATGGAAACTAGGTTCTAGCTATAACTACCTACTGGCGAGCACCAGAAGGTAATTCTTAGTAGATTTGGCACCATTCTGCTCTCTCCCATTGACGCAACACAGTGCAGAAAGTTTATGTGATGCACTGAGCTGCGTTGCATGAATTGCATGTAAATCTGAGGCTAAATGTATTTCACACCCCCAATATAAGTGGTTCATCTCTGGCACAGTTATGACTAGTCCTGACTTAGCTTTGGAATTTGAATAGTAATGGTAAATCTTGATATAAGTCGGGTATCCTTAGACTAATCTTAGCATAATGGCAGTTATCCTTGCCAACACGATTGGCCTAATAGTGGGCATCTTGCACATAATCATGACCATCCTTTGAATATGAATGTCCAGGACTGACACAATTGTGGTCCTAACATGATGATGGGCATCCTTTTTATATATCAATGTAAACAGTTTTGGCTTGATGGTAAACATCCCATTATTACTTTAATGCAAGCAAAAATATATTAAATTGAAAGAGAGCAGCAGCCCCCACCATCAGGTATCGCGTGCTGTTCCTCCTAGTTCCCTGTTCTTGTGGTTCTTGCGGTTTTTGCCACCTCCTGGTAGGTGAGCTAAGAGAAGAGCATCTCGAGTGCAGGGAGTGGGGGCTTGGGTGACTTGTTTACGAAAAGACAGAGCCGGAGCTTCCTGTGTGTCGCAGAGAAAAACATCTCAGCAGAAAGATATTGGGCCTACTATTTTAAGAGAATAACTTGAGACAGTATGGGCAACTGAACAGATTTCTGTATGCGGGCTGGTGGGGCCTTATCAAGGCTAGATAGGCCTGAATATTTTCATCTGGTAAAACGGGACCCTGCTTCATTTCTCTCCTCTTGTTCATTTTTGAACAAAACTCTAACAGTGTATTTGCCTGGCTCCTCGTTCTGCTCTGGCAGCCAAGGCGTGTTATTGACGTAAGGGCATTTGTACTCTCTGTCTAGCTGTGCTCTTAATTCAATGTATTCTCCTTCAGGTTTGTCAACCAGCTCTTGATAAGTATTTATAGTAGGATCTTGCCCTACTAGGTGTCTACCTGGGGGAAGCGGGGGAGCTGTAGGGTTAGCGTCTGCAGGGCCCTGTGATAGGTGCGAGCCAGCTGTTGTGACCTGAACTATCTCCATCAGTGCTATGTTATCCCCCTTGTTTCGCTCATTTTTTGTATGCACTGACTTCCTGTATATTCCTGTGCTGGCATAATTCATCCCAACAACATTAGTACTGAATCTCTTCACACAATGGCATATTATCAGTAGGACGTAACATAAAAGCACCAACACGACGCAGATCGGCACAAAATATTTTAGGATGGCAGACAGCCATAAGGGCATCCAGCTAAAACTGAACCAGTCCGTTGCTATGTCTGCCATGGCACCTCCTTCTTCATACATTTTCTTCCCTAAATTGTCCAAATCCTCAATGGCCTTTGTAAGCGATCCATTTTCCGCATCATTCGATGGCACAAAAGTACAGCAGCTCTTTCCTATCTTGTGACATAGTCCACCATCGATTGCTGTCAGCATGTCCAGGACATACCGATTTTCCAAAACCATAAGCCTTAACAGGCGTAGTTCTTCTTTGATGGCAGTGGAGTAAGGTGACATCACCTGTCATCGGGTGAGCGTGGATGTGAGATATATTTGTTGCTAGTACGACCAGGTGAACTTCATGCAATGTCACCAGTGTGCACAGGCCATTCCATTGAAAAGGCAGTTGGAGATAGAGCTGCTCTCCGCAAGCCCAATAGATGTCCATTAGAGAGGAGGTGCCAAACTGAAGATCCGAATTAAAAATGGTGCTGTTGCATCCAGTGTTGCGACCCACAGGTACCGTGCCATTTCCTAGGAAACAAAGAATAGGTGATTTTAGTTCGAATGCTCTTTTAGGTGTGAACATTTTTGTCCCTGGGGTGTACCTTCTGCTTTCCTTGGACCATTTGTGTTTACAATGGTCCTCAACCTCCCAATCAATCCCATCTTCATAATCTGAATCTATGAAAGGGGGTCCCAGGGATGCTGCCTTGCAAAGCATAAAGCCGGGAGCATGCCACTCATTATTGAAATAAGCTTTTGCCCAAAGGCGCAATATAGTCCTGTTCTGACATAAGCATGGGGTGCTGTGAGGCACTGTTGCATTGCATATCACTGAAGGGAATCCTACTGCAATGAATCCACGCTTCCTAATGTGAAATGCCCTAAGGTCCATGTTGGAGACTCCTCTTCCTCTCATTTCCTGTAGTACCCCCTCAACGTTTGCTGTGCCAGAGATAACCTTGTGTGTGATGTAATTATAGTCCCATACTGTGGTGTTTACATATGCGGTGCCAATGTCAGCGTAAAGGACCTGCATTTGCCCTTGTATGCGGCAAAGGAACAGATGTAAAAGGCATTTGGCAATGCGAGGTGGGACTTCTTTTGGGAAAATCAACCTATCTGCGCCTACAGCATGGGGAATGTATGAACACACATAACATGATGTGTTTGTAACCTGCTTGGCAACTGCTGTAATATCCCTGTACCATAAGTTGTCTAATTGCGCGCTGCAGACCCCACGATCCCCCTCTGGACCCCACGATCCCCCTCTGGACTCTGCTTCTGGAGTAGGGACTGGAGTAGGGATGTGCGGTGGTGCAAGATGGAGTTGATGACATGCTTAGGAAGCCGGGCTGGCGGGGCTTCTCTACGTCGGTGAGACAGCTGCAAGGGGCGTAATGTGATATCAACTGTACTGTTCCATTCTGTATAATATTCAATGGGTACAGGAGGTGATGAGGTGAGGGTCACATAGTTATTTGGGGTGCTGACAGCACTGACAGAGGATCTTGGACCCTTTTCACTATTAGGGGTACTGTTTGCAACACGTGTGCTAACAGGTAGTTGAGGAAGCGATTTGGTGTGCACAGTGGTGTTGACAACTTTGACCTTTGTAGTAATATAGGCATTTTTATCAATGCAGTGTGAAATAACTGCATACCAGTTAAAGATCCCAATCCCGTACCTACAATTATGTAAAATACTAATATATATCTACATAACTTCAAATAGGAAATTTCTGTGCGACGGGTGCTTCTGTTGCGTCTGAAACCATAAACGACTATGCGATCACCGTCTTCTTCCTCTTCGATAGTTAATGGAAACATGGTGCCCTCCTGTCGTTGTTCATCCATCAGTTCTGAGATGGCGCAGGGTTGATCCTGAGGTGTGACCGGTGGATCCATGCTTTCTTCTCTGCGACACGGACAGCTGTGGGTGAAGATTCTATAACGTGAAAGGGTCCCTTGTACTTGGGGTCTTTCCACTTTCTAACAGCTTTTCGCACAAAGACCAGTGTTCCAGGACAGATGGGCGGGAGCTGTGTAGCGATTGGGCCCTTGTCCTTCCTCCTGGATATCTGGGTAGAGAGGAACTGCGCAGCATGTGTTAATGCACTCAAATAATCAAATAGTTCTGCTTTCATAATATCAGAAGCACTTTCTGTGTCTATTTTGGGTCTTGTTGGGGGAACTGACATGTTTATGGATCGACCAGTAACAAGCTGGTTGGGTGTGAGGTGATGGTCAGAACTGGGAGAATTTCTGAGTGCAAACAGAGCAATTGGTAGGCAATAGAGCCATTTCTTTCCAATTGTTGCACTAATTTTGCTTATTTTACCTTTGAGAAGGCCGTTGAGGCGCTCACAAATACCATTGCTTTGTGGGTATTATGCTGATGTCAATTTATGTTTGATCCCTAACATTTTTGTGAGAAGGGCAAAGATGGCGTTTGAAAAATGGCTGCCGTTGTCGGAAAGGATCGCATCCGGCAAGCCCCAGCGCGAAATGACCTCACGGAGTAGGAAGTTAGCTGCCGCCTTGGCATCGCAGTGGACACATGGTCCAGTTTCGATCCAGCGTGAGAATGGGCATACTACCACAATGAGGTATTGATAATTTTGACATCGATCAATCATGTCAACATAATCAATGTGTAGTTCTCTAAAGGGGCCTGTAGGTTTTGGTATTGTAGAGGCAACTGTTTTTAAAGTGGGATTTGGCGAGTACTGCTGACAAATGAGGCACTTATTGACAAAAAGTTGTATTTGTTCATGAGCATTAGGAATGAACCATTCAGTCTGTAAGGTGGTGGACATGTTATCTCTGGAAACATGTGTAGGAAGATGTAACTGATCTAGCGCTACTTGCAATAAGGCCTGTGGCATGACAGGTTTCCCTGTCATGATTTGTCTGTAAATAAAATCTGAGGCATCTTGTTGCACTCCCTTCTTCTTCTTCCATAGCTCTTTCTCTTGAGGTGGTGCACTTTCCTGTATTTCTCTGAGGTGTAATTGTGCAATGTGGTCATATTGTTCTGTGCTGTCAATAGTGTAAGGGGAAATTAAATCAGGAGTGCCTGCATCTGTACTTTCATTGATCTGTTGTAGGACTGTCTGTTCGGTTTGGGCAAGCAAAATGGAGGCGGGCTTGTTCTCTGGCTGTACCTCACGTCGCAGTGGTGGAGTAGGCAGTGGTATCCTGGCTGCAGCTTTAGCAGCCCAGTCTGCCAGAGCCTAAAGACTAAGTCTAGGCCACTTGTGTATGCTGCACAGTTGACTACAGCTACCTCTGCTGGCAGTGTCAGTGCATCGATCAACTCCTTAATTAACTGTCTGTGCATGACAGGTGTGCCATCTGATTTGAGAAAGCCATGCCTTCTCCATCGCAAGATGCTGGAATGTGTTGTTGTTGTGACATAAGCAGAGTCTGAATACACAGTGATGCGTTCGTCAGCCCCAATTTTCAAGGCTGCAATCAGGGCCACTAATTCGGCTGCTTGCGCTGAATAGTGTGAGGGTAATGTAATTTGCTGTACAATATCTAGGGAATCAGAGGAGTCATGTCGCTGTGCACTAACTACTGCAGCTCCTGTGTACCTGATCCCTGTCTTTTGGTCAATGGTAGAGGAGCCATCAACAAAGTACACCGTACTGTCTGGCAATGGGTCCTCTTTCGCTGCTCCTGAGTCATCTGGGCAGTATGTGGCACAATCATGAGGGTCATCATCTGTTGTGGCAATGGGGTGTGCAAAGAATGTTGCAGGATTGACGGTGTGGCACTTAACGACTTTCAGTGAAGGCAGTGATAATATGACTTCATAACCTGACACTCTTTGCATGGTGAGAGTTGTTTTCGCTTTCTGTATTATGGCAAAAACTGCATGTTCAGTGTACAGTGTTAATGAAGAACCCATGACTATGGGAGTGCTCTTTTCAACAGCGAATGCTGCTGCTGCTAATGCCTGTTCACATGGGCAGTGTCCTTTCATTACAGAATCTAGCATGCCACTGAAGTGGGCAATGGGCTTGTGGCCCATGGGGTATTTCTGGGTGAGGACTGCTGTCATGACTTGGCCATTGCAGTGAGTGAACAGGTAGAATTCCTTGGAATAGTCAGGCGAGCCTAACACTGGTGCATTCGTTATTTCATCTTTTAGCTGTGTAAAGGCTGTGGACATTTCAGGTGTCCAATCTATTCTGTTATGTCTGATTTTGTTCATTTTAACAGTTTTCAGCAGTGGGGCGGTGATGGTGGAGAAATCAAAGACCCACTGGCAAACGTAATTCACTAGGCCTAGGAATTTCTGCATGTCTTTGACAGTTTGTGGTTCAGGAGTGCTTCTTATAGACTCAATTCTGTCTTGTGTAACTCTCCTTCCTGATGCGGAGAGCAACTGCCCTAGGTAGTGTACTTCTTTCTGACAGTATTGAAGCTTCTGTTTGTCAACCTTGTATCCTCTCAGTGCTAATGTTGTAAGCAGCGCTATTGTATCCTTTCTACACTGTTGTTCTGTGGGGCTGCAGAGCAAAATGTCGTCGACATATTGCAGCAATGTGCTGTCACATTGGAAGTTCGATAAGTCAGCTTTGACAACTCTGTTGAAGACACTGGGGGACTCACAATAGCCTTGAGCTAACCTTCTGTAAGTCAGCTGAACATTTCTGAATGTGAACGCGAATAAATACTGGCTATCGGGGTGTAATGGGACACTGAAAAAGGCATTTTTCAGGTCGATGACAGAAAAATATTGTGCATCTTGGGGAATATTGGTGAATATCACTGAGGGGTCAGGGACAATGGGGAACTCCGGTACTACAATGTTGTTAAGGAAGCGAAGATCATGAACCAAACGCCATTGATAAGTCTTGGCTTTGCGGACAGGAAATAGGCACGTATTGCAAGGTGATATGCAGGGATAGATGACTCCCTGATCGAGCAATGCTTGAATGGTGGGGGCAATTCCCTGCTCTGCTTCCTTGGACAGGGGGTACTGGCGCACTCTTGGGAGTATGGCATCCTGTTTGAGTGTTATTCTGAATGGTGCAGCTGATCGAATGAGGCCCACGTCATTTGGACCTTTTGTCCACAGATTGCGAGGCACTTGAGCTAGGTCTGAGTCACGTGTGGTGTCAAACAGTATGACTGGAGTTGGCGACCTAATTTCTACTGTTACTGAGAGAGGGACTTCATTTAGGTATACTATTTCAGTTTTGGAATAAATGTCAGGAGAACCAAAGAGTTGGTCATCTGAAATGTCTCTCACCAATTGTCCAGGCTCAGTGAAAATGACGCAGGCCCATGTGTGGGCGTTGTCGTCAAGAGCTTGAAAAGCTCCGTATGTAGGTGCTATTTCAAGGCCTTGTATATCTAGGATCATGTGTTTGTCTGGCAGTTGGAATTTCTGAAATTGTGGTCTAAACAGGAACTCGTTTGGCAGTTGCACAGTTCGGCCTTTCAATTCTGGAGTTGTGGCAACCACGATGTGCACAGCAGTGGTGAACGCTGGCTCATCCACTGGCCGGGCCCTTATCTGATCGCCTAGGGAGGAGTCCACAATGACTGCCATCATTCTGGCTAAGGGTGTGCCTGGAATGGAACAAATCATTGTTCCATCTTCATTGAAGTGGATAGTCATGTTTAATTTTGCCATGAGATCACGTCCTAGAAGATTCACAGGGACTGGGGTGAGTAGAGCAAACGTTGTTCCACATATTTAACACCTATTTCAATTGTTACTGGCTCAGTGAAAGGGACCCAAGCTATCGCCCCAGAGAAGCCCTGTGTGTCCGCTATCTGATTTGAAATTGGTAGTGCTCCTCCTGTAATACAGGAATATGTAGCACCTGTGTCAATGAGAAAGCTGTAATTTTTGTTGTTTATCGTGACAAAAGCAATGGGATCCTCTTTAACATCACACACGACAAAACCGGGCGCACAAGAGTTGTCTGTGGGCTGTCCTAACTGTTATACCCTCCAGGCTGATACTGCTGGATGGTGCCCTGTGTGAATGGATTGGAGGTAGATATCACTGTGCCTCCCTGAGGTACAAATGCTTGTGTTTGGGGCACCATTTGATACAGAGGTGCTTGGTGTTGTTGCATTTGTGGCTGTGCTTGTGCAATTGGTACCTGTAATTGGGTAACTGCAGGGGTCTGCAGTTGTACTTGTTGTTGCTGAATGGGTTGCTGCTGTACTGGTGGGAGATAGGAATATATTATTTGGGACTGAGGTGGTTGTGGCTGCATTTGCTGCTGTTGTTGGTATTGGGTGGGGGCCCGTTGTTGGGGTCCTCAGACCACCTCCCTTCCCTCATCCCGCATTTTGGTGTGGCATTCTCTTATGAAGTGTCCTTGTCTCTGACAGTAGAAGCATACCGGGGGTCCTGGCTGTTGTGTGTTCCTCTGTTGCCCCAGTCCTCTACCTCTACCCTGCATCCCTGCATTCTGGGTCTTGTCTGTTGGTTACCATAATATGGCTGCTGTTGGGCATTGTCATAGGTGGGCTGTGTTTGCATTAATTATACACCTCCCTGCGTGTTACCTGCCAATGCATTCAGGGCCTCCTGTGGAAACCCTGTAACGGCAGTCATCTGGTGGATAGGTGATGCGAGCATGACCGTGTCTGCAGCATCTTTTTTATTATTAGTAAGTTTCTGTTGCACTAGTTTGGCCGCTGCATTTTCAATTGCTAGTTGTCTGTTCCTGTCCTTTTCTTGCTTTTTCTTACAAAAGTGGATAATGTGATCTTGTATTTCAGGCCATGGTTTGCTCTCCATTGCTACTATCCCGTCTAACTTGTCCTGTACGTCAGTGGGTAGTCCTTTCTTTACTGTGTGGTAGAAGAACCTAGTATTCCCTCCTGTTTCATTCCATTTCTGCCCTAACTCCTGATTCCACTTTTCCTTCAGTCTGGAAATATACTCTGCTGGGTCCTCATTGGGTTGTAATGTTTGTGCCATTAAGGACCCTATGTCTGGAATATCTGGATATTTGCGGCGCAATTGGGTCCAGACACCTGCTCTTATCTTGTTAAAAGGTTCACCATCATATTCTGTTTTAGTAAGCATAATTTTGTTATTGCTGACATGTTTGAATATACCTTCTGCCTCTTCCCCAACGATGGATATAAGCAGACTTTTCATATCTCCTATTCCTAAGTTGACACCTGCAGTGTGTTTTTCCAGGGCAGCTATCCATTTTCCAGCGCCCTCTGTGAGTGCTAGGAGTCATATTTTCAAATTGTCTTTGTCCATTTGTGACCATGGGACATAGACAGGGGGGTCATTGGCATTCTTAAACAGTAGTGGCATCTGGTACGATGCCCTAGAGCCTGCTGCTGTGAGCCCGGGGGTGTGGGGTGGGGTCATATTCACGTGCAAATTTGTCCATGTTATATTCACGTGCATATTTCTTCCATATCTTTAGACTGGCCTCCATGTATCCATCATCCCAATCCTTATCTCCCTCCCCATGTAGGATGTAGTCCTCTGCAATTGCCAAATTCTCTGAGTGAAAGGACCCGTCTCGTGGCCATGAGTACATCTCTTCGTCAGTCCAATATGCCAAATCATCACTGAAGGGATGGACATGAAAGTCAGAATGCTCTCTGGGCGTAACTATCTCATTGGGTGTTAATTCAGTATAGTGTGGGGGTTTTTGTTTGCTGAGCATCATCCCGTTATAGTCTTTTTTCTGCCTGACAGAGCGCATTGATGCAGTACCCAAGACATCTTAGGCTATGTTATCTGGCCTGCCATGCGTCCCTAGTATTTGTAATCGTTGTGTTTCTGTCTTTCTTCTTCTCTTTTCTTGTGGTCTGACATCTGTCGGATGATGCTCTCCCTGTTCTCTGTTGTGCATCATATTGAGCGATGACCTTGGTGGTGTGCCAAATGTTAGGGGTGCATGAAAGGTGTTGTTATGACTAGTTGGTTCTTGTGTGCTTGGGGCCTGTGTCTGGGGTATGCTTGGGATAGCTGCTCCATTAGTTTGCAGAGATCTTGCTGCGCCCTGTGTTTCCTCAGGACTATGAACTTGCAGTGGTTGCTGTGGTGATGTGTGTGTTCCTACACCATTTTGAGGAGCTGTAAGGCTGGGGTATGCTTGGGATAGCTGCTCCATTAGTTTGCAGAGATCTTGCTGCGCCCTGTGTTTCCTCAGGACTATGAACTTGCAGTGGTTGCTGTGGTGATGTGTGTGTTCCTACACCATTTTGAGGAGCTGTAAGGCTCATACGATCAATCAAGTGTGTCAGTTGGTCATGCACGTGTTCCATTTTCACCGACATATGCCTGAAGGCTGCAACGTCACCAACGGGGCTAGGTGAACGGCTTATGTGTAGCAAATTTGTATTGGCGTCCCCTAATGTGGTACTCTCCATACTTTTATTTAAGTGCCGCTCCTCTCTCCATTTATCGAGATTTGCCGGTGTGAAAAAGGAAGGCTCAGGGCACTGTTGCTCAGGGCATAGTAGCTCGCTATCCCTGGACTCCCTATCAACCATAGGAGTGTGTAAGATGGACAGGGTGCCCTCATGCTGTGGGATAGTGCCTGTTGGCAGCTGTTCATCAGAGTGACAGCGTGTGGCGGGAAGGGGCTGCTGGTCGCCAATGATGGATGGGTGGGAACCAAAGCGTGAGCTGTGAGATGTTGGATGCGATGCGTTAGAAGCTCTATCCTCGTCCTCATCCTGTCGTGCTGCAACGTTATTTTGTGTATTATCATGTGTTGATATAAGCTTCAGGGTAAATTCTGCATCAATTTGTCCTGGAAGACCAGGCACTACAGCTTCCATGATAGGGCTGTGGGGCATCATGTTGTGGATATTGATGAAAGGGGTCATCTGAAAATAAGTCAGTGTGGCCCACGGCAGTTTTGTCATTTGATGTGGGCTGTAAGTCTGGATTAATAATCCTTTCGGGGTACATCCCGGCCATGTGGTATGCCGGTGGTGGGGCTGTGGGTGGTAATGTTTGCTCAGCTGTCTCCCTGAAAATGCTCCAGAGTGCTAATGTATCTTTTCTCTTCTGAAGTTTTCAGCCAGAGTATTTTCCTTCTAGGAATGTTGTGGCATGCGCTAGTGTGGCTCTATCAAAATTTCATTCAGAAGGCCAAGGGTGGGTCAGATTTTTGGTGAGTTTGTGCAACTCCTTACAATGTTTAATGATGTGCTGTTTTTGGCCTATGAAATTGATTACGTGCTGTAATGGAGTAGCCATTCCAATGTATTTAGTGTATCAGTGTGTGAGAAGTCACTGAAACAGCGTATTTATTGTGAGCAAACTCACTTCTGGCTAGTGTTACATGAGGCTCTTTCCCTTAAATGCTGGAATCAAGGTCGTTTACCAGTTCCCCTCCCACTACTTGAAGGATAGTGAGGTAAATAGCTTTCTTAGTTCGTTCTCCTGTGGTCCTGAATACACACCTTCAGGAGAAAAATCGGGGAACTGAAGTTGGCTGGTCAAGCAGGTACCAGCAATTTTACTTTGAAGTGGATTCCTTGGCCAGGAGCTTGATAATATTGTGGGTATCTCTAAACCTGGAGCTACTAAGGTGTTATGCACGTAGATCTTAGCTGGCGTTTTGTGCACTGTATAACTCAATATTCTGTCCTTCTGTCTGAGACTAGGAGTGCACTATGGGCAGTGCTTTCTGTTCACGGAATCAGGTGTTTTGGACCACAAACCGCACTGAGCCTAGCTCAGCCGCTTCCGTAGACCACAACAACCTGCCAAATAGGCCCCGTAAGGGAACCACACTCGCCGGACCACACTACCGATAGTTCACCCATCTCTTAGCTGTGTGGTCTCAGATTCGTACCTGTCTTACCCAAATTGTGTGTCTTTGGCATGCACTCAGCTGTTTCTACTGGTCACTTCTCACTGCAGTGTGTACTGTACTTAATGAGCTGTCCCGGACTGTAACTGGGTAATGTAGTTCGGTACTATTTTCAGTCTCACCTGGCGCTCATGTGTCACATCAATTCCTAAGACTTCGAACACTGTCAAGAGGACAACACTAGTTAAAGGTGTAACTGGAGTGAAGGAGGCTGGATGACCTTCAGATAGACCTATAATGTGTCCATTAATTAGGTATACAATAATTTGTGGTGTTGCAGGACCTACTGGTGTCGCACGAGAGCCCTGAGTTGCCGCTCATTCCCTAGAATGGAGCAGACACGTGCTGGTCGTGTTGTGGACTGCTTAAGAGAGCTCGCAATAGGGGTGCATTACTGTCCTGAGTGTCTTCTTACTCTGTTATACTGGCAGAATTAGATGCAGATGATGTTGGCGAGTCTGGGCGGTTCAGATCAGGACTGAGAGCGTCCTCTGAGAGTCTCACTGAATAATTTGACCCTGAGGAGGAATCCCAGCCCTCGCTGGGTATCACTGGGGAAACTGGTGATGAGAGATATGTTGTATAACGTGTGTCATTTGGAATGGACGAATTCTGTGAGCATGGCCAGACAAGGTCCGGACGTGTGGTGTCTGGAAGAGGTGGGTATGACCTGGGATTTGTGTAAGCTGTGCCTGGGGCAGGTAATTCTATCAGAGTCAGTGCAGATATCCTGATCTCTGATGTGGGAGTGAATTGAACCCCTAAAATGTCCCAAGCTATTGAAATAAGGTCTCCTTGATATGGTGTTATTGGAGAAAGGGTATCTGTGTTGATGTTCAAGACAGACACCGTTCTATTGTTCAATACATGCACAACTAGTTCAATAATTTGTGGTGGATCGTTATTCATTACGTATAAATTCAGTTGCACAACATGAGGCTATGCATGTGCTGTGTGGTGGCTGCTATTTGGAAACTGGATATAATATTAGAGGTGGCACTGTGCCACTAAATACGGGCTGGAGAGGGGCAATAGGAGACAGGGGCTTATGTAACAATACTATTCACGGCTGACTCAAAAGACTATAAATACACATGCGACAAATACATTTTGCATTCCTAGTTATTGTTTTCTAGCTAGGCAGATCAAACACAGTTATATTATATAAAAAGCGATGCACCAGGCAGGCTTTATACAGGAAACCACAATATCGAAGCAGCAATATAATCGAGAAGAGAAGATATGAAAACAAAATAGCCAAAATACTGTGATATAAATATGAAACACTTTATTCAAATCCTTACTAAATTAAAAGGGCAAGCACAACAGTTTTCTCTATTTTCCTCAATAAAGACAGAAAGACGCTGTAATAAAATGAGAGTCTACATCTCACTTTCACCCGGGGTTGAACCCAAGGCCGAACAGGAAACCACAACTTCCTTTTCTGTTAGATAAGCAGATGGCAGTTGGCTCTGTTCAAACTCCTTTTTACACACAACTCGTGTAAGTGCTACCAGTTTCTGACTGTCACATCAAATATATATGAAGTGACAACCACTCGCAAAAAGCTAGAGATGTCCAAGAGATATCATCGCTACACCTTCCTGTTCCAGTCACAAGACGTGAACTGGCTGTGTCAGCCACAAGACTTTAACTGACACTTAAGCTGAAGTCCTGAGCCGCTCAGAACTTGCACTAGCTGGGACACACATAACGCGATGACCCCTTGCCGTCCTGTCTCTTGTAGACAGGTAAATATTATAGTCAACAAAAAGAACCTTAAAACAAACTCAATGACTCAATCCCCGTTCACACGTGCTTACACTAAGAAGGGTTGTTTTACCGTGGCCAGACTCCAAGTGCAAGGGACTGTAATTTGGAGAGAGGTGCATTCACAAATGCTCACCTGAAAAGACAGCCCACAGCCCCCCGGGACAAGGCAAAGATAATAAGAGAAAGATAGACTCTTACTCGCTGGCTTACCCGTATGCGCTGTGTCTGCTCAATCAGGGAGGGGCACCTAAAAGGCAATCTCAGTCCATTGTTACAGGAAACAAAGTTTCACTCCCTTGCTGGCACTGGATGAATGTGCACACGGTCCCATCTGGGGTGCCAAGATGTTGGAGGGTGAAATTTTATGGTCTCGGGGCACTGGACCAGGGCAGCTTAATTTGAGGGGGTGCTTCTTAAAACAAGAATTCTAGAATGAGCTCAAATACAGTTAACCGGGGAGCACCCAAACAGCCGTGACTCACGAACACAGTGCAGGGGTGGTCCGAGGAATGGCCAGTTGGGCAGCTCTTTTATATCGGTAAATGAAGAACTGCTTCACAACAACTCAAAATCGATATACGTCACTTCGCTGACTTTTAATAAAAATAAACAGAACAGTAAAAGGTTACAGGTGACCATCTCACGCCATGTGCACGTCATTATTACTTTAATGCAAGCAAAAATATATTAAATTGAAAGAGAGCAGAAGCCCCCACCATCAGGTATCGCGTGCTGTTCCTCCTAGTTTCCTGTTCTTGTGGTTCTTGCGGTTTTAGCCACCTCCTGGTAGGTGAGCTAAGAGAAGGGCATCTCGAGTGCAGGGAGTTGGGGCTTGGGTGACTTGTTTACGAAAAGACAGAGCCGGAGCTTCCTGTGTGTCGCAGAGAAAAACATCTCAGCAGAAAGATATTGGGCCTACTATTTTAAGAGAATAACTTGAGACAGTATTGGCAACTGAACAGATTTCTGTATGCGGGCTGGTGGGGCCTTATCAAGGCTAGATAGGCCTAAATATTTTCATATGGTAAAACGGGACACTGCTTCAATGGTAATTATTACCTGAGAAGGTAGAGCAGAATTTGTCAATGTGGTGCATTTGTACTGGTGAAATCACAGGCTGACATTTGGGTACCATGCATAAACACTGATTTTTTTAGGCAAAAATTAAGGGTTTTTTTTCAGAAAAAGACAAAATTTTCATTGAATGTTATATCACATAATGGAAAATTCATATTTGATAGAACAACATGCATTTTGAGAATCTAACATTCTGATGTTTGAAAACCAAATGATTGAAAATCCAAAACATTTTCAAAGCTGCTCTTCTGAATATAGTTCATACCCCATATTGGGGAGACTTATAGTTGTTAGTATTTCCTTTCTGTCAGTTGGCAATTGCTGCTATGGCTGTTATTTCATCAGTAATGAGGAGGCATTTTAGATTGATAAAGCTTTTCCCTCATTGGGGTGTTTTGTGTTCTACTGCAACATCATGTTTTAAATATTGTCCATCAAAATATTGTATCTAGAATATTGGCTACCACAATATCATGTAGGTACTTATATATTGGTAGGAAAGGTTGTATTTACATTCTAACTCCACATTTATTTAACTTGAAGATACATATTTATCTTCATTGCACGTAGATATGAAGTTTCAATAGTAAATCAATACTTTCCATAACCATATGCAACTTTACGATATTGCATTGGTCAATATTTTGGATATGATATTCTGGCATGATGATATTTTGTCACTCCATATTGTGACATACATCTGTGTGGTCACTATCGGTAATCATACAAGGTGTGGTCAATATTGTGAGTGTATATCATGCGGCATTACTGCAATAATGTTCAAAGGCATTAGTAGCTCAGGACAGTTTTCATAGACCGGCAGTAGCTTTCACAATAAGAAAGGCTGGGGATGCCTGCCTTATACAGCTCCCCGTGTAATCTGCCAGGGTCTGTTGGCTTCACAATTTCCTCAGTAGTTTTTAAAGTGGACAGGTCTTTACCAGCAGTCTGACACAGTCTTTTTCAGTTCAGGAGTGAACATATTCCTCAGGAATAGGTGAAGTTTGGTTGATGAAACACTGCAATGGTTCAAGATGAGAATATTTAAAATGCAATTCAATCTACAGTACGGTGTAAACAATCTGGATCAATAGATTCATTGGATAATGTTCAACAATCCAGGCAGCTTTGATAATCTTGCCAGGCTTTTACCCCCTTTTCCTTATTTTTAAAGTAATTAATCCAATTAGAATACCAATTGGCTTTAACTTTAGAAAGAGTTAGAGCCCCCCCCACCCATCACCCTCACCAGATTCACAACCCATGTCAGTGCTGTTGCTAAAAGGGCTAGCATGCAGCTGTACATCCCAAGGAAAATACTCCTGCTCCTCCACACCAACTATGCTCTGAGAGCACTGACCTTGGCAAGCCTCAACTACTGCGATATTGTCTACAATGGGCTCCCACAGTGCCTCATTAACCAGCTTCAAAGACTGCTACGCCGGAAAGGCAGATTGTGCCTGAACCGTCGCAAACAAACTAAACCAAACCAGCTCTAAAAACCTTCCACTGGCTTCTGGTGGAAACAAGTATCAAGTTCAAAGTCCTCTGCATAGTCCATAAAGTGTACAAACTACACCACACTACGTACAAACCAGAATCCTCCTTTCCAGGTCGACTGATTTCATGAGCCCATGCACTTCGAAAGGGCAGAAGTGCAGAAGAGATTGATAGGGTCCAGGGTTCTAAACTATGAAAAGCTTTCAACCATTACCTAAGAATCTAAGAGCTGAATCAAAGTACAAGCACTTCAGAAAATTACTGAAAACCAAGCTCTTTAGCACTTGTCTACAAATGACCACTTAAGGCACTGCCATTAAGACGTCAGACAATGTCCTGCCCATCAATTGCACTTTAACACTTCTTCGCCTGATGGACACATATGTGCGACCTTGACATCCTTGAAGTAACTGCAAGCAGTCTTGCAGAATAATACAAAACGTCTTAATACATATGTAGGTCATTTAAGTCTACAGTGCGTGTTGATGTTTACATTGCTTTTATTAGTTCTTTTTCAGCTTCATTAATAAACTCCTGATTCTTAGCATTTCATTTCACTCACAGGGGGTTGATTCCATTCTTTAATGAAGAATGCAGAATGTCAGTGTCCATACAAGCATCATGATGTCCATAGCCTGACACGTTTCGGACGCCTCTCGTCCTTGTTCACAGGCTCTAAGAGAACGACAACAGCAATGTGAGACTCGTGTCTCATGTTTCAAGTCCCGCCCGAGTGGGCGTGGGCTCAGCACTGAAGCGCATTGCCCCTTGGTCTTAGTAGTTCAATGTCCCAAGTGGGTGCCGCTGGTCCTCAAAGTAAATCAAATTAAAAACCCCAGTGGGTTGATGCGTGATAGTAGCTACTGCATGCTGGCAATATAATGTCCTCAAAAAGCGGGCCTCCTGTTCCAAAAGCATGACCTGATTAGGTCTGCCGGATCCGCTTCACTCGCAGCGGGGCGTCTAATTTGATTTACTTTGAGGACCAGCGGCACCCACTTGGGACATTGACACACGAGTCTCACATTGCTGTTGTCGTTCTCTTAGAGCCTGTGAACAAGGACGAGAGGCGTCCGAAACGCGTCAGGCTAT
Source organism: Calotriton arnoldi (assembly GCA_963921515.1). NCBI lineage: Eukaryota > Metazoa > Chordata > Amphibia > Caudata > Salamandridae > Calotriton > Calotriton arnoldi. The sequence continues at coordinate 1,557,156 of CAWUFW010001772.1, read as the reverse complement.
GGACATCAGAATGCTTGTATGGACACTGACATTCTGCAGTCTTCATTAAAGAATGGAATCAACCCCCTGTGAGTGGCGTCTTCATTGAGGGTAACCTTTTTTGTGGATGTTTGAGCGGCTGCCCAGCCACGAAGACGCCCCGCTGCGAGTGAAGCGGATCCGGCAGACCTAATCAGGTCATGCTTTTGGAACAGGAGGCCCGCTTTTTGAGGACATTATATTGCCAGCATGCAGAAGCTCCTATCACGCATCAACCCACTGGGGTTTTTAATTTGATTTACTTTGAGGACCAGCGGCACCCACTTGGCACATTGAACTACTAAGACCAAGGGGCAATGCGCTTCAGTGCTGAGCCCACGCCCACTCGGGCGGGACTTAAAACATTGAGACACGAGTCTCACATTGCTGTTGTCGTTCTCTTAGAGCCTGTGAACAAGGACGAGAGGCGTCCGAAACGCGTCAGGCTATGGACATCAGGATGCTTGTATGGACACTGACATTCTGCAGTCTTCATTAAAGAATGGAATCAACCCCCTGTGAGTGGCGTCTTCATTGAGGGTAACCTTTTTTGTGGATATATATATATATATATATATATATATATATATATATATATATATATATATATATATATATATATATATATATATATGAAAAAACGAAGGTTGCCCTCTGTAGAAAGGCCACACCCGGGGAGCTGAAACCTCCATCGTGAGGACAGCAGTGGAGCCAGCCTTCACCTACCAGCACGCGCCAAACATGTTTCGGAATCACTTCCTTGATCACTGGCAACAGAAGGACGTACACCTGCAATGAGTGGAACACGCCTCTTTATTTGAATAAAATCCCGCCCCAGTGGGCGTAGAGGTCTCGCCGAGTAGGCGTGTGCAAAGTTGCACCCTGGTCTTTGTAGTCCCGCTCAGTAAATCCAAGTGGATGCTGCTGAACGCCTCCCATAAAACAATGTTTACCCCAGTGGGTTTGCTGAAGGGTTAAAGCATGGCGCCAATGAAATACCAATGTCACTCACAGTTGTGTACCCCCGGTCCAACCGGGTCTCCAAATAAAAGACCCAGAATCCGCTGTGTCTGCGGCGGGGCCTCTCTGCGACCGAGCCAGCCGCTAAACATGAAAAACGAAGGTTGCCCTCTGTAGAAAGGCCACACCCGGGGAGCTGAAACCTCCATCGTGAGGACAGCAGTGGAGCCAGCCTTCACCTACCAGCACGCGCCAAACATGTTTCGGAATCACTTCCTTGATCACTGGCAACAGAAGGACGTACACCTGCAATGAGTGGAACACGCCTCTTTATTTGAATAAAATCCCGCCCCAGTGGGCGTAGAGGTCTCGCCGAGTAGGCGTGTGCAAAGTTGCACCCTGGTCTTTGTAGTCCCGCTCAGTAAATCCAAGTGGATGCTGCTGAACGCCTCCCATAAAACAATGTATACCCCAGTGGGTTTGCTGAAGGGTTAAAGCATGGCGCCAATGAAATACCAATGTCACTCACAGTTGTGTACCCCCGGTCCAACCGGGTCTCCAAATAAAGACCCAGGATCCGCTGTGTCTGCGGCGGGGCCTCTCTGCGACCGAGCCAGCCGCTAAACATGAAAAAACGAAGGTTGCCCTCTGTAGAAAGGCCACACCCGGGGAGCTGAAACCTCCATCGTGAGGACAGCAGTGGAGCCAGCCTTCACCTACCAGCACGCGCCAAACATGTTTCGGAATCACTTCCTTGATCACTGGCAACAGAAGGACGTACACCTGGAATGAGTGGAACACGCCTCTTTATTTGAATAAAATCCCGCCCCAGTGGGCGTAGAGGTCTCGCTGAGTAGGCGTGTGCAAAGTTGCACCCTGGTCTTTGTAGTCCCGCTCAGTAAATCCAAGTGGATGCTGCTGAACGCCTCCCATAAAACAATGTATACCCCAGTGGGTTTGCTGAAGGGTTAAAGCATGGCGCCAATGAAATACCAATGTCACTCACAGTTGTGTACCCCCGGTCCAACCGGGTCTCCAAATAAAAGACCCAGGATCCGCTGTGTCTGCGGCGGGGCCTCTCTGCGACCGAGCCAGCCGCTAAACATGAAAAAACGAAGGTTGCCCTCTGTAGAAAGGATTTGGAGACCCGGTTGGACCGGGGGGTACACAACTGTGAGTGACATTGGTATTTCATTGGCGCCATGCTTTAACCCTTCAGCAAACCCACTGGGGTATACATTGTTTTATGGGAGGCGTTCAGCAGCATCCACTTGGATTTACTGAGCGGGACTACAAAGACCAGGGTGCAACTTTGCACACGCCTACTCGGCGAGACCTCTACGCCCACTGGGGCGGGATTTTATTCAAATAAAGAGGCGTGTTCCACTCATTGCAGATGTACGTCCTTCTGTTGCCAGTGATCAAGGAAGTGATTCCGAAACATGTTTGGCGCGTGCTGGTAGGTGAAGGCTGGCTCCACTGCTGTCCTCACGATGGAGGTTTCAGCTCCCGGGTGTGGCCTTTCTACAGAGGGCAACCTTCGCTTTTTCATGTTTAGCGGCTGGCTCGGTCGCAGAGAGGCCCCGCCGCAGACACAGCGGATCCTGGGTCTTTTATTTGGAGACCCGGTTGGACCGGGGGTACACAACTGTGAGTGACATTGGTATTTCATTGGCGCCATGCTTTAACCCTTCAGCAAACCCACTGGGGTATACATTGTTTTATGGGAGGCGTTCAGCAGCATCCACTTGGATTTACTGAGCGGGACTACAAAGACCAGGGTGCAACTTTGCACACGCCTACTCGGCGAGACTCTACGCCCACTGGGGCGGGATTTTATTCAAATAAAGAGGCGTGTTCCACTCATTGCAGGTGTACGTCCTTCTGTTGCCAGTGATCAAGGAAGTGATTCCGAAACATGTTTGGCGCGTGCTGGTAGGTGAAGGCTGGCTCCACTGCTGTCCTCACGATGGAGGTTTCAGCTCCCCGGGTGTGGCCTTTCTACAGAGGGCAACCTTCGTTTTTTCATATATATATATATATATATATTACTGCTCCACCATGCACCAGCTCGGTGCACTCGCGGACGGGTGCCGGTTATGCGGGGGTGCTCCCGCATATCCATTCTGCTCCACACTCCTCTGGGAAAGTTCCTCCCAGGATCACAGCACTCACGGGGGCAGGTTCAAAAGTGTTTATTCGGGAACCTCAGGCACAGACGCGTTGCTGCTAACTGCCTTTGTCGACAAAGGCAGTTAGCCAAACGCGTCTGTGCCTGAGGTTCCGGAATAAAACTTTTTGAACCTGCCCCCGTGAGTGCTGTGATCCTTGGGAGGAACTTTCCCGGAGGAGTGTGGAGCAGAATATATATATATATATATATTATCTACTGGCGGTCGCCAGTAGATAGTTATAGTTAGGACCTAGTTTCCATAGGAAATCCGCAACATTCTATTTGAAATAACTCTTGCGTCGGTTGACGAATCTTCGTGAAATTTTCAAACTTTATGGCCCGCTCCGGTCCGCTCCTATCCTGAAAGTCTCGGGTGATTCGTCAAGCGGGGGCCGAGAAAAAAGGGGGGTCCCAAAACATGTTTTCCCCATTCATTTTCCCATAGGAAACTTTAGCCACGGCTACAGCCCGAACTGCTGAACGGAATTACACCAAATTTGGCAAAGAGGTAGTTCTTGGTTCAGAAAGAACCCTTTTTGTTAAATGGTGTAAATCCGTTCAGTAGTTGCTGAGAAAATCAAAAGTAAAATCACATCTATATCTATGGCCACGTAGGGTCCGCGCACCCTCCCGATCATGAGCTGTATGCTAATTGGCTGTCAACACTCCAAATCAGGAAGTGTTGGCAGCCATCTTGTTCCTCGGTAGAACCGAGAAACAAGAAAGCAGTAAAAAAAGTGTGCAAAACGCAAAAAGGGGGCAGGGTAGAAACACCCTGACCCCCTAGGCCTGCTCAGGGGGTCCTACAAGGACCCCCAGGGCCCAAAAAATGTTTTTTTTTTTTTTAAATCGGCAAAAAACGCGCTGGGAGCGCGGATCTGGCCGATAAAAAAAAAAAACGAAGCGGGGGCTCCCGCGCTTCGTTCTTAATTGGCCCCTGGGTGGGCCAAGTCCCGGGGGCATGCGGGGGTTTATCATATTTATGATGGGGGGCCTCTAAGGCCCCCCCAAGCCCCGGGGACCACCACCCCCGGGGCTATAAAAAATAATGGTGGCGGGGGGCACATGGCCCCCCGCAGCCCCGGGGACCGCCACCCCTGGGGCTTCTTTTTAATTTTGAAATTATCTGTGTGGGGGGGCTTGAGCCCCCCCACACGCCCCGGGGACCGCCACCTCCCCGGGGCACTAAATAATAAAATGTGGGGGTCCGTTTAGGACCCCCGAGCCCCGGGGACCACCACCTCCCCGGGGCTTGTCACAGGATGGGAGGGGGGCCGCGCGGCCCCCCTCCTGGAGCCTGTGGTGGCCCTGGGGACCGCCACCCCCCAGGGCCGGCTCCTGCAGTGTCCCGGGGTGCCTACCCCCGGGACACTGCTGTTTGCAATGGCAGGACGGGAGCCTCGCGGCTCCCGTCCTGCCATTGCAAACTTGCTTTGCTTCATTGAAGCGAGAGCAGGAAACTTGCTCTCGCTTCAATGAAGCAAAGCAGATTGCTTTTCCATAAGGGGAGCTGCATGTCAGCAGCTCCCCTTATGGAAAAGCAATGCCGGCTCCCGCAGGACGAGGGGAGCCGGCGGGACCGTGCGGGGATTGGGGACCCCCCACGGTTCCCAACCAGTGGCCAGGCCCCGGGGGATGGGGTCCCCGGGGCCATTAGTGGCCCGGGAGGGGGGCCACGCAGCCCCCCTCCCCAAAAAAGGAATTTTAATTTAAAAAAAAAAAAAAAGAACGTAAAGGCCGGCCCCGGGGGATGGGGTCCCCGGGGCCTTAAATGGCCTGAGGAGGGGGGCCAAGCAGCCCCCCTCTGAATATTTATTTTTAAAAAACAGTGGGCATGCCCCGGGAGATGGGATCCCCGGGGCCAATAGAGGCCCAGGGAAGGGGGGCCACGCGGCCCCCTTCCCGTTTAAAAAAAAAGTAAATCCTCAGCCCCCGGGGGATGGGGTCCCCGGGGCCAAAAGTGGCCTAGGGAAGGGGGGCCATGCTTGCCCCCTCCCATAGAAAGAAAAAAAAAAAGACCGGCATCGTGCCGGAGGCCCCGCCCCTCCCTGCAGCAGTCTGCAAACGCGCCCTGGCGCGTTTGCAGAGGGGGACGAATTCCCCTTGAATACTGGGGGTCCCTGGGGGCCAACTAGCCCACAGGAACCTCCAGTATGCGCCAGAGGCTGCGTTGCAGAGAGGTGTACAGAGGCCACGCCCCTTTTACACCTCTCTGCAACGCAGCTCTGTGGCGCTTACTGGAGGTACCTGGTGGGATAGTTGGACCCCAGGGACCCTCAGGATTCAAGGAAACTTAATCCCCCAACTTAAAACGCGCCACGGGGCGCGTTTGCACAGTGGTGAAGGGAGGGGCGGGGCTAAAGGTGACATGTGTCCAAACAGGCCCCGTGGTGCGTTTTAAGATGGGGAATTAAATCCCTTCAATCCTGAGGGGCCCTGGGGCCAACTAGCCCACCAGGTACGTCCAGAAAGTGCCACAGAGCTGCGTTGCAGAGAGGTGTAAAAGGGGCGTGGCCTCTGAACACCTCTCTGCAACGCAGCTCTGTGGCGCTTACTGGAGGTACCTGGTGGGCTAGTTGGACCCCAGGGACCCTCAGGATTCAAGGAGACTTAATACCCCAACTTAAAACGCGCCACGGGCGCGTTTGCACAGTGGTGAAGGGAGGGGAGGGCTTCAGGTGACATGTGTGCAAACAGTCCCCATGGCGCGTTTTAAGATGGGGAATTAAATCCCCTTCAATCCTGAGGGTCCCTGGGGCCAACTAGCCCACCAGGTACGTCCAGAAGCGCCACAGAGCTGCGTTGCAGAGAGGTGCAAAAGGGGCGTGACCTTTGAACACCTCTCTGCAACGCAGCTCTCTGGCGCATACTGGAGGTATCTGGTGGGCTAGTTGGCCCCTAGGGACCCTCGGGATTGAGGAGGAATTAATTCTCCAACTTAAAACGCGCCACAAGGCATGTTTGCAGACATGTCACCTCAGGCCCCACCCCCTTCCGTCACCATTGTGCAAATATTCCTCTAAAATCAGCCGAACTACGAATTTCGATTTACTCACCTGTTATCAGGAGAGACCTCAGTGCTGCATCTTTGAGCCCAGTACAGATCCTGAAAAGTAATTCTAACCGTACTTACCAGTAACTTGAATTTCCTTCCATAGGATATCATTGCCTGCTTTTTGCTGAAAAAGTTTCTAAGTGTCGATTTTTAAAACATACAAATATTCCTCTAAAATCAGCAGAACTACGAATTCCGATTTACTCACCTGTTATCAGGAGAGACCTCAGTGCTGCATCTTTGAGCCCAGTACTGATCCTGAAAAGTAATTTTAACCGTACTTACCAGTAACTTGAATTTCCTTCCATAGGCTAACATTGACTGGTTTCACTTGGAAATTCTTCTAAGTGTGGAGTTTTGGAACTTTATAATATTCCTCTAAAATCAGCCGAACTACGAATTCCGATTTACTCACCTGTTATCAGGAGAGACCTCAGTGCTGCATCTTTGAGCCCAGTACTGATCCTGAAAAGTAATTTTAACCGTACTTACCAGTAACTTGAATTTCCTTCCATAGGAATCCATTGTCTGGTTTTCAGCAGAAAAGTTTCAAAGTGTCGATTTTCACAAACTACAAATATTCCTTAAAAATCGCCTGTATGACTTAAACGCATTCTTTCAACTGTTTACAGGAGATGCACCAGTGCTGGATCCAGGATCCACCACTGAGTAAGAAAAAGTAACGATAACACTACTTACCTGCTAAGTGAATTTCCTCCCATAGGATAACATTGGTGATTCTATGTGAAAAGGTTTCTGTGTCAACTTTTAAAATACAATAATATTCCTTAAAAATCACTACTGTAACCAAAACGCTTTTACTCAACTGTTTACAGGAGATGTCCCAGGACTGAATCTAGGATCCAGTCCTGTGGTTAGAAAAGTAATCCATAAAGTAACTAATTGCATTTAACTAGAAATTCACATTGAGCTCAATGTTGCATTGTGTTTGAAATTGTGTTGCCCATTGCAACAACTGTAACTACTGTACTTAAAAGTCTATTGCCTATTTGCAAAGTATTTAAACTATAGTAATTCATTCTGAGAAAGTATATTTTGTAATGTAATGTATAATGTAATTATAATGTAATTTAAAAATAAAATATCTAAAAATAAATAGTTTAAAAAAATGTAGTAAATCAGTATCAAAAAAATAAAATTAACAATTAATACATTTAAAAATTGTCATTTACAAAACCTTTGAAATTCACTGAAAAAAACCATAGGTTTGAGGCACGTTACAGTTAGGAATTAGCATTTAAAAAACCTTTGAAATTCACTGAAAAAACCATAGGTTTCAGGCACGTTATAGTTAGAAATTAGCATTTAAAAAACCTTTGAAATTCACTGAAAAACCATAGGTTTCAGGCACGTTATAGTTAGAAATTAGCATTTAAAAAACCTTACAAATTCACTGAAAAAATCATAGGTTTTAGGGACAGTTATAGTTAGTTGGACATTGCACTCGTAGAAAACCCATGAAATTCCCCCGTTATAGTTAGTTCAGCTAACTATAACTCGCGCCCCGCAATGCACTGCTGATGACGTCACATATTACATCACTCATGACATGGTCAGTGACATCACTGATGACATCACTGATGACATCTCAAATGACATCACTGATGACATCATCCATGTGATAATTTCATGCATCTTCTCACACCCTAATATAACTTTTGATACACCCACTCTAAATTACAGACTGCCATTCTCAAAACCATAGACACTCCAACACCAATAACTACATACCCACTCACTGATTCTTAGGTCTACACACACATCCACTCACTCACCTGTACAGTCACTCATACTTACGGTCACTCAGTACAGGACTATCATATGCACTCATACACCTACATAGACACTCACACACCGCCACTCATCCATAGAGGTACTCACACACCTAGTCAGTCATGCAAATAATTAATCACACTGCCATTTACTCACCTATACAGTTATACACACACCAGCTCACTTACTCATACAAATACTAGCACATTCTTACGCTCTTATACAATCACTAATACAAGTACACACTCATCCATACAGCCACACTCACAATCACACACTCTCACTTATACCCATTTATATACTCCAACACACATATATACTGCCTTTCACACATGTAGTTACTCACGCATGTACCACTGAGATATACATTCACTCACTAACACACCCATACACACACTCACCCACCCATACAGTCCATCACAGATGCACTCTTGAAACCATGCACCCAGTGAATCACCCACTGATACATCTATGTGCAGTCACACACACCCCACCCACACAAACACTCAGGCACCCATACAGATACTCAGACAACCAATCAATAACTCATATACACCCTCATGTAGCTATTTACAAACCCATGCAGCCACTTACACACCAACAGACAGACGGATAAAGACATTCACACAGTTTAGTTACTAACCCATGCATTTAGTAAGATACGTTTAATCACTCACTTATAGAGTCAGTCACGCACCTACTAAATCATCCATCCAGACACTTATACACCCACTCATTATTCAATACACCTTGGCATATATATTAAACATATTTAAACTTCATAGAAACACACAGTCACTGCATGATGTCATGAGTGATGTCATTTGAGATGTCATCAGTGATGTCATTAGTGATGTCACTGACCATGTCATGAGTGATGTAATATGTGACGTCATCAGCAGTGCATTGCGGGGGCGCGAGTTATAGTTAGCTGAACTAACTATAACGGGGGAATTTCACGGGTTTTCTACGTGTGCAATGTCCAACTAACTATAACTGTCCCTAAAACCTATGGTTTTTTCAGTGAATTTGTAAGGTTTTTTAAATGCTAATTTCTAACTATAATGTGCCTGAAACCTATGGTTTTTTCAGTGAATTTCAAAGGTTTTTTAAATGCTAATTTCTAACTATAACGTGCCTGAAACCTATGGTTTTTTCAGTGAATATATATATATACAGCATTAGAGCTATCATTCACAATGTTCTTTCACCCATACAGCATTGGAATGCAGTAATAGGTCAGACCACTGTAGCCACCGGCTAACTTCACTGCAATTGATGGAATTCTGGTCTTTCACAATGTGAACATCCATACAAAAAAGTAGTCTTATTCAATAACAGGCAAACAAGTGGCAGTGTGTGCTTTTTGACTAAAATTTAACTTTTAGCTAATGCTTCTTTTTTGCTGTTTTTTATGCCTGCTCGTCTTGCCATATGCAAGCAAAATCGTTTAATTGTTAAAATGGACGCCAATGCATTCACATGTGAGCGCACAAATTAACATCCATGAGCGCCTGTCTTTTAATGTATTTTACTTTATTACAAATCATTCTAAAATGGCCGCCTATGGGTGCACTAGGTGGCCATTTTGTAATGTTTTTTGTAACAAAGCTTTACAAACACCATTACAAAAGAAAGCAGGCTTTAGGAACACCAAACAGTTGGCAGCCAATGCAAGACCTATTGGCTTTGTGGATGCTTGTATTTTATTATAAGAAATTCTTCTATCGCTTTCAAATTGAGTGATTTGCTTTTCTAATAATACTACACAAACATAAATAAGATACAGGAATGTTTCGCAGTTGAGACCACATAATCTGCAAATAATAGACTTGTTACCCACAGACCACCTCCTACTAATAGAAAGTAAACCAGAGAAATGCAGCCTAAGTAAATCTATAGCTGATGTACCCCTGGTTGCAGAAAATAATTGAGGTAAGATTGTGAGAGCAGAGAAAAACTAGCTAACCAAATAAAGTTGCACCAACAAAAAAAGGCATACCTTAAAACAGCGGTTCTTAAACTTTTGACTTCTGTGGGCCCCCACTGAATCATTACTTGGATCCGAGGACCCCCACAGAGCCACTATTGGAAATTGGGTACCCCGGCCTAAGCAAATTCTATGATTGGAAACTCAAAACAATACGCAAAAAATAAGTATACACCCAACAAACGCTCAAATATTGAAATATTTTGTTTAATTCACAATCAAATATAGAAAAAGGTTTCAAATTTTCAGTTTTGTTTCTTCAATTGTATATACTCTATGAATTTTAATTTATTAAGTTCAATATTATTTAATTTTGTAAAGTAAGTAACAAAAGTACTTGTAAGTTCTGAGTAAGGTTTGTGGATCCCCCGGGGTCCTCGGACCACAGGTTAAGAATCACTGTCTTAAAATATAAAAAATGCCTATTTTGAAAATGCATATTAGGGATCCCAGCTCAAGGTCAAGCTAAAGCTGGCACAGGTTTGTCCAGGTATCAGGTAATGAATAAAAACTGCTCCACTGCCAGAATTATAGCTGTGTGAGCATATAGAGGGGGAGGAAGGCAAAACAGTCTGTAGTAATCTGCTTGTGAAGTAATGCATCTTCCCTGCCCTTGTGCTCTACCTGATGCTCTAACAATATGATGTCATTTGGAATGTGAGGAATGTTTGTACTGGTGAGAGAGCAGTTGGAGAAGATGGACTGAGCAGCCAGGAGGCTGCTCCTGGTGGGGCTTACATTGGAACTTACTAATATGTAACTTGGAGAATAAACTACCAACCACAAGAGCTGTCTACGAGACGTCCTTGATTGTTACACAGTCCTAACAACATCACACAACTTCGAAACAACACAGCACAGCTGCTAACAAAGGGAGGCATTTTGCGAGTTTGGCAAACGAATGAAAGACACAAGAAAGTAATAAACTTAACGTCCCCTTAACACGCTCGCTTTCTCACTCCAACTTTCAGACTAATGAAAAACTTTGGGGTGTGCTTTTTTAAACGTGGCTTAAATTATGTGGCAATAAAGCATCATGGGAAATGTAGCTCAGCTGCTATTAAGAAATGGTGCTCTGTGAGAGATCTCATTACGCTTTAGCAGCAGGGTGTGTGCGAGGAAGGTCACATTGTTGCTTTTCAGCATCTTACAAATGATCTCTGAAGGAAAGACTCTTCGTCCAGTTCGTAAAAGCCACCAGAGCTTTAAAGAAAAGATTTATTACACAGAATAAATTGAACATACACATCAATGGGACAAAGGCAGCCTTTGTTGGCTTTTGGGGGTGATTTGGATAGGTGAACACAAAGGGGGTGCACAGTGTTTGAAAGGTTACTACCCACGGCTTATTTTCCTATCCAAATCTGGAAATGTCTGAGCAGTAAAACCCAACTGTGCAATTCCAAAAGTCTCAGTGGGAGTTCGAATATTACCGAACTGGCTACTGAGTTTTAATTCCTGCGAGTTATTCATCTCTCCAAAATAGATGCACCATTTCAAAAGTATTGTTGTGAAAAAGATCTACTTAAAATGTAAAATCCCACTAGTTCATGACAAAGAGACAAATTGAAATGAAATGAAAATTATTTTTTATATAGCGCCCTACTGCCTGTAACATCCAGTCACATATTTGTAAATTCAGGCACATATGTGTGTATCTTCGTGGTCTTCGGTGTGATGCACATTCAATCACCCTGCTCTTTTTACTGTGCTCTGCATAATTTTAATAACATCTCCAAGGACATGGCATGACTCGCTATTCTTCTCAGGCTCCCGTTTCAGCAGGTTACTTTCCCTAACTTCCTGAAAAGAGGGAGTGTCGGTTTTTTATCTAAAGTCTGTCCCTCCGCCCAATTGTCAATTATCTAAAGTCTGTCCCTCCGCCCAACTGTCAACTAGCATCCTTTTTTGGCTAAGCTCTTTGCCAAGGTTGTTACTAACTACCTATGAACTGAACTATCTGTTGTGTGTTCTCTGACCGAATTTCCACATACTTTTATTTATTTTATTTATGGTTCTTTGTAAAGCACATGTACATTTCTTTACAGTCTCTTGGTGCTAATAACTACATCGATCAATTCCGTGTGCTGCTCATACTATGTTCCGCCTAAGAAGCGAAAAGACAATTTTTTTAATATTTGCGGGGTTTGAAATTATCTGATTCCGCACAAATATAAAGGGGGAGTGAATTCCGGAGGGCTGGCCCTTCAAAATGAAAAGACCTGCCTATCATTTGGACAGTTTAATATTTTGAACTAGAAAAGAGGGATTTGCAGAGGATCTCTGCAAGTGAGTGAGTGAGAAAGATGCCAATAAAAACGTGTTTTTTTAAGTGAGTGAGCATTTCTTGAATCTGTCAGAGGAAAAAGACCTCATAGAACCAAACAAAGTTTTGTGCATTAGTCAGGTGACATATTGTGTGCATGTATTCACCAGAAACCAATGAAATTGTTCCCAGTATTTTCAGGTGAAAAACTAACCTGACTCCCTTCCATAGACCAGTCTTACTGGATTAATATTGGTTATCAATAATAGCTCTACCTTGCTTGGAATAAGTTTTAAAAAGTTATTTTTTATCCGTTTTTGGGTCAGGTCAAGCACAGAGGCCACGTCCAAAATATTATTACCTGAATGGGATGACAGACGCTCATAAATTCCATGTTGTGTGCGTAAAGCAAGAACTTAAATCCATATTATTGAAAATGCAAGTGGACATAGATGTAAGTTAACGAGTAAAAGGGGAAATGAGATCCCCTTGTAGTACCCCTCTCCCAAAACAAAGATTTTGAGGGCAAGCGATAACTTTTTAGCTGGATTAAGTGAGTAGTTCTATTGCATAAAAATATGTAATCCGGCATAGGCAGCACCACCGAACCCTATGCTTCTAAAATGTTGAAGGAGGATAGAACGATCAATGGTATCAAAAGCGGCAGAGAGGTCCAAAAGAACAAGAACCAACCAATCGCCTGTAACCACCATAATTCTTCAATCATCAATCGCAGAAACAACCACCAGCTAGGTGCCATGAACTAGCCTGAATCCCAATTGAAAGTCCTAAAGGAAGTATTTCTCCTCAATAAAATGTTGTAGCTTCAAAGTTGTGGCCTTCTCAGTACGTTTTCAGATATATGGCAATAAAGAAATAGGTTGAATCGTTTGTGGCTCATTTGGGTTCAGTGAGGGTTTTTTCAGTAAACGATGCATTAGAGTTCTTTTAAATTGCCAGGAAAGATTCCTGTCATCAAAGAGTAATTAGGGATATCAGCTAGATTTTGTTTTAAATGTTTCAAGATTGTTCCTGGAATTGGATTGACGGGGGAGCTGCAAGGTCTGCTGTTTGCAGTAAGTGAAGAACACTGTTTAATAGTAATAGAAATGAAGAAGGACAAGGTTGAGCATTAGTGGCAGTTATATCCTTAAAGCCAGTTGAGATATCGGTGGGCCAGGCTTCAGCAGGAGGCTCTTCTTCCCACCTCCACAACTTTTTCCCACCACAGCCGTGAAAACATGCAAATTGGCATTTTACATAGGTGTCCCAGGCACTGGCAATGCACCAACGCTCCATGCACATAACAATGCCATTCCTACATTTGCAGTTTCTAGTTGAGATCAGTCCTACAGGCAGTGCTTACATGGCACAGGGCTTAGTGAGATAAATGTATGCGAATATTAGTAGTAAGGGCCATATTGTCAGTCAGAAAGCATGCTCCTGGTCCAGCAGTGTTCGAGTGAGATATCTTGGTATGACTGTGAAGAACTAATACTAAATGATTCCAGTAATATGCAACATTCTTTTTTTTTATTAAGTAGAAGAGTCATTGCATATACATAACAATGAATTACCCGCATTTAAATATAGATACAGCATCAATAAATGATGGAGACTAAAACCCAGGACAAAATATGCAGTCCCTTCCCACATCCATATTACAAATATAGATACTGTTAAAAAAAAACCCGAGCAAAATATACAATTCATATACCTTAAACCTCCAGAATACAACAGCTACTCCATTGAATCGGGGACATATCTCTAAAACATTTTGTGTAGAACCAATTCTGGCTGCTTTTAAGTCCTTGAATATCTTCCCCCACTGTAGCTTAGCTAACCATTGGATGAGAGAAGGCACATCCCTACATTTCCAATTCTGCAATACTAATGATCAAGCAAACATTAGGGAGATAAATACAAACTGCTGTTGCCTTACAGTAATATCAATGGATTGCGGATTCAATCCGAAGAAAGACCAATAGGGATCAGGATGTAAAATAGTCTGAAGCTATTGGCTTACGAACCCGAACACCTGCTTCCAGAAGTAACAGAGACACAGACAGGTGAAGCATATATGCAACCAATCGCCCTTAGTATATGCACACCTGAAGCAACACGCAGAGACAGCGGGGTGCATCTTATGAATAAGATATGGTGTACGATACAGCATTCACTTACAAAAAAAACTATTATTCTTAGGTTTGCAGCATTAATGGCTCTGCCGCAGATCTTATTATAAAAACCCCAGTGGTTTTCATTGATCTTGCTGCCGGTTATAGTTGTAATAGCACTTAACAAAGTGGTATTACCCCAACGGCCAGTTTTGAATGACATAGATGGTACCAATTACCTATGCCCTTGAGATGGGATACAAAGTATGCCTTACTTATATTTTGAAAGCTATTTGGGCAGGGTCTTGGAAGCTCTCACGGATAAAACCTCTGATTTGTATGTAACCATACCATCAGTTGGAAGCTATCTCTGAATAATTATCGACTAACTGGTCCCAAGGTATCACATACCCTGCATGAATAAAGTTTCCCAACAGAGGATACCAAGACCTTTTCCAGTTGGATAAGGCAGATTTGTTAAGCAGTGTAACCCCAGATGACAATATTTTTTTAAGAGTAAAGATAGATGGATCCAAGGTACCTTATACTCCTGCCAAATTTTGTCAACTCTAAAAAAAAACTATGGAGTGTTTTTTACCTGGTATGCTTCGGAAGCCTTAGTATTTTCAAAAACGTCATCGCCGCAACACCAACATAATGCTAAGATAAACAGGCTAGAGAGATTTCGGATGGTGGCCATTCAAGTTAACCAATCAAGCAGAGTAGCCTGATTGTACATTCTGATTCTTGGAAGTACCAGCCATCCTTCTACTATGTCTAGTTGTATTTTCTTTAGGTTTGTGTGAGGTTTTTTTACTCTACCATAGAAAATATCTTAACATTTGATCAAATTCATCAGAAAAACATTGTGGAACCTTGATCATAACGTTGGAAAAAATGAAAATAAACAAGGGGCAAATAGCCATTTTGACTAAAGCGACTCGACTGATAATGGTTAGAGCTGAAGACTACCACTGATTTAGTAGCCCCCACACTTTACTCATGGTAGACTTAAAGTTCAATCGATATAAGTCAGAGGGATTAGAAGTAATGTAAACCTCCAAATATCTAATCAGGTTTCTTATGAACAATGAGCCTGCATTTCAACAAGTAAAATAGAATGAGAGCTGTTAAATAATAAGGCTTCCGATTGGGAGTGGTTGGCTTTGTAGCCACCAATGTGTGTAAATGCCTCAATTTTTTCAAACACATTTTGGATGTTGCATTCATCTGCTGCCAGAAATATTATATCATTGACAAATAGTTTTAGCTTCACCGCACCATCAATCGGAGGCAAGATCATATGATCTTGCCTCAAAGCACAAGCCAAAGGCTCGATAAATAATGAAAAAACAATAGGGGACATGGGACAACCCTGCCTCATTCCACGCCCTGTAGTAATTTGGCCTACTGCTTTGTGATTAATTATGATTTTGGCTTCAGCGCTATTGTAAAGATTACGCAAGAGGTCAACAAATTTACACGGAATCCAAACTTGAGCAAAATTGCGAATAAGACGTCCCATTGAAGAAAATCGAATACTTTTTTTGCATCTATAATTGACAGAAAAATAGTTGATGGTCTGAGTCAGATAGTTAGTATTAGTTGACATCAATCAAGATATGGCAAGTCAGAGGCAGCCACGTGAAGCTCCCGTCATGCTACACTGCTGATCGCTTCCAGGTGATGGTGTTCTAACTGGTGGTGTAGATGTGAACCATTTAGCACAGCCATCTGGGAGAGGAAAGCATCCATATTGAACCCATGGCGGTGGCAGTGGTGGTGATCGAGGAGTCAAGCGGCTCCTGCAGCGAGACAGGGTAAGGCACTGGGATTTCTCACAGGCACCTTCTATGGTTTTCTTCACTGACGAGGAGCCAGCCACGCAGAGGGAAGAGAAGCTGGCAAAAGGTTGTGTACCAAACAGTAAGCGCACACTGGCGCTGGTGCAAGCTATCGCTGTTCCTGATTCATGGTGCAAAGTTGGTGAAAATTTCATGCATGTAAACGCATCTGTTAATACGTGCTTGCTCTCCTAAGCCCTGACATTATAAACCACAAGAGTATTATTTTTTACTGCTAGAAACAGGACTATGTTCGAACAACTAGCATACACAGCAGGAGGTAGAGCCCCTTTGAGTCGTGTATTAGACACTACTTCTTAGGGCAGTGGTTCCCTGGGGAGTGTGGGAGCAGCTCATCTAGAAATTGGGTGCTGCTTCTCAGGGTTCCCTGCATGCTCCCTCGCTTTGTTTTGTGACACCTTGCCTGATGATCGAACAAAGCACCAACAACACAAGGCAGCTGGAAAGTGGCAATCAGTCCTAATGAAGCGCTATTCTCTTTGTGATGCACCAGCTCCAAGTTGACTTCTTGCAAAATCTAATAAGGGCCTAAAGTATCGCTCTGCAACTGCAAAAACAGGCAAAACTGTTACGAAATCGGATCCAACTATGTTTTCAGGACAAACCCAGTCGGGTCTAACTTAGACTTGCTTGAGTGCAGTAAAAGTGCACCGACCCTGGAAGCAGATGCCAACTCAGATGTGATACAGGTACCCACGTTGCAGGCGTCAGTGCTGCAATCGTCCAAAGCAATTGGATACCGCAATGCTCTGAGTAATTATTGCCTAGTTGGCTTAGATATATTAGATGAATCGCCATCGCAAGCTGCAAGCCGCAACTCCAGCAGCTACTGCACAGCAGCAGCCATTGCAGCAAGGGCCAGTGCTTGGCCAAATATCATCTATACTGACCTCTAAACCAACATTCCCGATTTTTGCACACTCTTCCAGGCCGACCCCTGTTGTATCACTGGCTACCATGGTCAACAATGTCCTAGCTTTCGACACTCCATCTAACAGCAAGGTAATGCCATCGACGGGCACAGATCATTCTTTAGAAGTTTCCAGCCTCAATCCCAACATCTCAGAGATTAACGATCTTCTGATTAAGGATTTCCACCTCCAGAAGCTTTTTGACTGGGGAGCAATACCGGGTCAACCAGTACTACAAGCGTCTTTGCAACAAGATGGTCAGAAATAATCGTCGTTGCACCATCTGAACTTGTGCCTGCCTCATCGCTGATAATCTCGCTTCTGCAGCCACCCAGGCTAACAATAAAATCAATGTGCAATTGCGTGTTATAAAAGAGAACCTGATCCAATGCAATGCTCATCTGGAACAAGCAGAACAGAGGATTTCTGACCTTGAGGACAACTTTAACCAATTGGATAGTTGGGCAGACCGATCCAAGAATGAGATTGACGATCTAAAGGCCAAGCTCGAAAAAATGGAAAATAGAGCTGCGATTCGTGGGTATACCAGAAGGCCAGGAGAAGGATCAGAGTGTTGGCAAGCTAATAGCAGACTTGGGCAAGATGTATATAATTCTTGAACCTTCAGCCACAAATTGTGATTTCACAGCTATGCATTTCCACAGAGTCCCTGGCCAGTTGCCCTCCAATTCAAGGTATCCCAGAACTATTCTTGTAAATTTTGGAGATTATCAAATCAAGCAGCAAATATTAAGCAAAGCACTGTAGAACAAAGCCTTACAAACTGCAGACAACTATTCATTTCAGATCTTCACTGATATGTCTCTGTCAACTGCTCAATGGTGTAAGGAATTCAGGTCCATTACTGAGTCATTCAAGAAAGCTGCGGTGCAGGCAGGAGTGGTACAACAGGCCAAACTTAAGGTTATTCACAATGGACGATTTTACATCTTTTCTGCAGTCTCGTTTGTTGCAGAATTATTTTAGAGTCTTAATCTCCCCCAAGAATGCAACATTCAACTTTTACTGCTCACCCCGATGTTTGGAACAAAGTTACTACTGCTGTGAGTGTCACACTACTCAAAGCGGTTATGCCACAGAATGTTTGAATATGTATGTAGCTTTGTGTTGTTTGCAAAGCCTAGATATAGCCTAACACAGCAGAGCTCTACTCAGGATCAAAGGCAAGGATACAGTCAATAAGTAATTGAAGGGGATGCTGGGTTCTGAGAATGGAGGTAGTCTGCAACTTCATTTTGTGCTCTTTAAAGGAGTGTGTCTTCAGCTCTTTCCTAAATTGGAGCAGGGTTAGAGTAGTTCTCATGGATACAGGGATTGTGTTCCAGATCCTGGTTACATAAAGGGACAAAGCTTCTAGAATTGTGTTTCTCTTGTTTGAACTTCTTCATCTTCATCTGATGGTGTTCTGGATGCAGTTGTGTCAAGAGCCACCAGAGGTGGTGAGCTTGTCATCCCGAATGGTGGAAGTGGCAGCTGTGATGACTCTGTAGATGATACACTGAACCTGGTGCCGGCTGGCAAGAGGAGCCACAGGAGTTTAATCAGGGTAGGGGTGATGAATTCTTATTTCTTCTGCCCCTTGATGAGGCTGTCTGTGGCATGTAGAATGCCATTAAAGGGAGCGGGGGCAATGTGGACGCTAGGAGGCTGTGGTGCAGGGAGTTACCACCCTCTAGAAGCAGGCGTACGAGGGCTTGAACATAAATTCTTGAAGTCACTTTCGAGGAGGAATGATTTCGCTTTCTTCAGTACAGAGAACAGGCATGTTTGGTTTATCCACTTTCAAGGGATATGGTAGATGTTGCCATTAAAAAGTTGAATACATTTTAATTGGTTTCAATACATGGCAACTGAAGAAAGAATATTTTAAATCTTTCCTTATTGCCCAGAGAATTAAGTGACTGCAATAAGCTAATATGATTTAAGCACAATGGAAACTGGAGGATGGCCTGTCCAAGGCAGGGGGGCTTTAAAGGCCCAATCAATTTAGTGGCCCCACCAGCCATGGTTACATTTGTATGCTGTTCTGTTAAAATTGTTTTGGCTTTCCTAGTATATTTCATACAGATGCAGTCATAAATTAATATCATTAATTAGGTAGCACTTGAAACGTATCCCTGAAAATATTATATATCTATTGATATCTCTGTGGTCCTGTGGATCGTTTTCTTTTTAGATTTGAGTGGGTGGACCAGAGGCACTGACATCATGACAGATGGAGGTTCAGATGTTTGTGATGTTATCTAAGGCATCAGGACACAAAGGTTGACAGAGTGAGTGACAGCGGTAGGGTAACAGAAATATTGGCAACAGGGTGTATAATGGAGTCAGAGAATGTATTTGAAGGGTAGTAGCTCAAGCATGAGACTACATGGAGTCTGAGAAAATATGTGTCAGGGAGAATAGAAACGTCATCATATGCTCAGGAATTTGAGATCTTTGTGTTAAATTAGGAGAAAGAGTTCCATTCAAATATAGTGAAAACTGGGACAGTGTCATTGAGGGCATCAGAGACTCACTGATGAAGTCACATGCAGGGAGGAGATGGAGCCATGGAGACAGAGTGAAAGGCATATACAGAGCATCAAGAAACAAGGACCTGAATTTCAGAAAAATTGGTAAATCTATAAAAGGAGGTGTATAGCCATGTTTAGGTGTACATTAACTCATTTTTGGAATTCACAAAGGTTTGCCATGTTACTACCAACAATCTTGTAAAACATTTTCAAATTTCATTTTTCAATTAGCATATATCCTCATTATAACATTTTTCAATTGGGGGTATTCCCTACTTCTTCCCACCCGAATAGGGATTTATACCTGCTTTGGCCAGGAGTACATTTCCAACCCTTCCGGACTCTTTTAGAACATAAGAAGGCAATGGGTACAAAAGACACTGGCAGTATGGAAATTTGTTTTTGATGCAGAACAAGTCTCTATAAAAGATACATATCATAGAATGGATTTGTCAAAATGGGAAACAATGACCACAACAATGGGAAAAGCCAGATTTGTAAGCGGGGATAATAACTACCAGATACTGAGTGTATGACGACTCACTGTGCAGAACTGATTGTCATTTGCGGGAATCGATGAAGATGATTTGGAAGGCCGTGAAAAAGAAAGGAAAAGTGTGCTTGAGAATGTTCCAACAAATACATTGATTGCAATAAATATTAGATATAGTTGTGGGGAGAAAGGCGCTTTGGGAAATAGAGATTAGGGCTTGCATCAATTGGCATAGTGTTCGCTTGTAATTAGATTTTTTTTTTTTAAATTGTACAAGTATCGTTCTTTAAAAATAATAAAACAAAGGAAAGAAGATCATTTGTATCTTTCGAACAAGCTTCCTTCTTAGTGATTTTCTGGGTATGCTGTGAAATGCAACTCAAGAATCTATGCATAAATTAGAAATGTGTATATCTGTTCAT
Source organism: Calotriton arnoldi (assembly GCA_963921515.1). NCBI lineage: Eukaryota > Metazoa > Chordata > Amphibia > Caudata > Salamandridae > Calotriton > Calotriton arnoldi. The sequence continues at coordinate 1,536,555 of CAWUFW010001772.1, read as the reverse complement.
GCTGACTTCTCGGGCATGCCATATGTGTGTTATTTGTAGGTATATCAGGTGTTCTGAGACCCCACAGAATGCTACAGTTGCCAGAGCATGGCATTTGTACTTTGTGCAGTATATAACTGGGGATTTTTCTCTCTCTCACTCCCTCTTTTCTCTCTCTCTCTCTCTCTCTCTCGCTCTCTCTCTCTCTCTCTATCTGTCAGTCACTCTTTGTCTCTGTCTCTCTTTGTCTCTCTATCCCATTCCGTCTCTCGTGCCATATTTATATGCAGAATTTTGGAGTCTGTATATTTATTAAGGATGTGATCATAGGAATTTTGTATCTCCTTCACCAGTTCACTTTTGTTGATGGGTTTGTGTATCCTTTCAAAAAACCTATCGGCCATGCCCATGAAATTTCAAAGGGTTCAAGTTGGGTGACTCAGAGGACAACAAAACTCTGTTCACCCCTTTAGAATGCTGCAGCACTCACATGTTCTAGGACTTGATCAACATAACCCACCATTTTCTGTAGTCTTGGTGAAGGATTAGCTTCATGCACGGAGCAGATGGAAGACTTTAGTTACTAGTTGGCCCTCTCCTAAAAAGAAAGCCCCTTAAATTAAGATTTCTAGGGCCATATTACATAAAGTAGACACTCCAAATCCTCATTTAAGACATGGTCCCTGCCACAGTTTTGGACTTACTGGCGTCCTCAATTGTTAAAGGGCAGGGGCAGCACTATTCAACCACCTTACAGAGTGGTAAATGGTTGCTCATCATGGGATATTTAAAAGTATTTACAGTTTTTGGCTGGAAATGTAGCAGCATTTGTTGGCATTTCTCCAAGCGACATAACACAATAAAATATAACAGGGCACGCACAACAAACAGCCAGAACAGGGTACAGGTTTTACTCACATACCGTGGTCATCAAAATTATTACTGTTTTATTGGCTGAAAAGGCTTTAGAATCACTTGTTTTCCTTGAGGTCACCACTGAAGTTCAGCCTTACGGATTTGTGTGACCCGAAACTACAACATATACATTGAAAATCTTGAAACTACACTCACAACAGATGAATATGCATCACCCAAGATAATTTACTTTACCCCAGTCCCACCTTCGCCTGTGATCCCTCTGGGCATGCTGAGGCCCTACAGCGAAAATTGTTGTTGTGCTGCTTCCCTCTAATGAACTCCGTTGATAAAAGACCCTTTCCTGGTGCTGTACTGTTCTGCCCTTCACATCCAACTGGTAATAGAGGATTATTGGAGAATTCTTACCTGAAAAGAATATTTTTGTTATTAGTTGTGGCCAATTTTATTTTCCATTTAATCCGTTCGTAGGCAACTGTTCTAAGGGATTATTATCCATCCACAGTGTATTTTTCTTCCTTTTACACTACCCTTTTATTTTATCAGTTCTATCACAGTCGTCTGAAACAATTCCTTTGCTGTGCTCTACAATAATAAGGAGTATTTTAGGATCTCTAGTTTGTTGTATACAGTTTGGAATGGAGAATGAAAAGCAAAAGGTTTTGTTGACCAATAAAAATGATTTGGTGTGCATCCTTGAAGGTGATGAACAGTGGCTGGTGGGCATAGTAATAGTATACCCACAGCTAGTCATGATCGAACGCGGTCATCAAAGGCTGTATGTTATTTCATATTGTGCCGCTGTATCGATTGCCGCTGAACCCCCTCCACGACATAGCCATTTTGTTTCCTCGGAGGAAGGCACCCTCACACCCGCATATTTAAACAATGTAGGTTATCTTTAATTTAAACAAATAACACTTACCCGTCACCTATTTTATATAACTTGCCTGTGATGATGTAATGTTCGGTGGTGCAGTTTAAGGTATGTAGTTGGGTCTTACCATCATCAAACAAACAGTGCAGTACATGAAACTTGGTGCAATCATGGTTGTACAGTACAGTATACAAGTCTAGCACATACACATTCATCCCATTGTTCAAGGACAATAAGGCATTGATGTAACAGCGCGTACATTTGATGTGCTCTGCTTAAACAGATCTTGCAGCTAATATGCACTGACGGTAAATTAGTTTACGTTCTTGTGTACTTGCTTTTCCATTTGGGAACACAACAAAAAGTATCATTTAGTTGCTCTAGCCTACGGCCTCTGTCTGTGCTTGCCTTAACAATCAATGTAAACTGGAGGATCTGACCCTGCGTTTGCTAACTTTTTTCTATTAAAAAGCTATCAGATTCTAAAAGCCTGGTACTGTGTTCCTCATACTAATGTTTTTGTTGGTCCTGAATTTTCAGCAAGACAAGACCATTTTCAGGGCCCTGAAGATGTCCACCATGTGCCTTCGAGCATGCTGTAATATTTTTTCTATATACACAAGATGCTGCTGCATGAGGTACATTACTATATGAACATGTACCCTCTTGCGCTTTCTCCATCAGTCTTAAACATCTGTACTAAATGTTTGGCGCTTCTACAGACAATTGTGGAAAGTGACAGGCTTGTGTGTTTGTGTGAAGGCTATCATACTTCACAAGTTCAAAATGCCACCGGTCAAGGATTCCGCAGCTGTAAGTATTCGACACCCTCTGTAATGGGCATACAGTTGCTACTCATCCTCAAAGAATCACAGCTAAGAGTGCAGCTCCTGAGCATGCACCTTAGCACCACAATAAAATACAAATAGTATATCCAGGAGTGTTAGACTTGGCATCTTTTGGCGTATTTCCCCTGACTTTTTGCTTTCTGACCTCCTGGTTTTGACCCTGTTTTTGCTGGTGTAATGATTCTGCGCACTTTCCTCACTGCTGTCCAGTGGGAAAGTGCAAGTGCTCCTGTATAAAATGTGTTATGGATTGGTGTTTCCTTGATTGGTCTATTTGGTTTATGTGTCAGTCCCTTGTAAAGTGCACTGACAGTGCCAGGGCCTATAGATCGAATGCTGTTGGTGGGCTGCAGCACTGGATTGTGCCGCCCACGCAAACAGCCCGTAAAGTGTAACTCGGGCCTGCCATTGCAGAGCCTGTGTGCAGCCTGGGGCTGCCATGTCGACTTGGCGAGTGCGCACACTTGCAAGTCCCTAAACCTTCCCTTTTCTACATGTTAGTCACCCCTAAGGTAGGCCCAAGGTACCCCTGTGGGCAGGGTGTGTTGTATGCGAAAGGTAGGACATGCCCTGGTGTGTGTGGCATGTCCTGATAGTGAATTACAGCCTAGTTCATTTTTCACTATTGCAATACTACCTGTTCCCCATAGGCCAGAATGGGCAGTTTTGATTATTACAGTATATAATCCTAACTGACCCCGGGAACATGGTAGAAATTCGAGTTTAGTATGCCTGGACTCAGAATGATAAAATGCATCTTTTAGTGAAGTTGGTTTTAACATTCTGTGTTTGAAAATACCACTTTTAGAAAGTGGGTATTTTCTTGTCTAACCATCCAAGCCTGCCTCTGCGAGGTTGTGTATTCCTTGTCTGGAGTGTGAGTGACAGGGCCTGGGGGATGCCAGGAGACAGGGTGAGTCAGCACAGGGCTGAATAGCAAGATCTACATGTAGATGGATGGGAGGAGTTGCACCTGGGCCCTGAATAGGACAGTGCCTTCCCTCCACAATGCTGGCTCCACCTCCTGTGGTGCGTCTGATGTCCCTGGCCTACTCTCTGAAAGAAAGGACGGAGACTTGTCAACAAAGTGCTCCAGAACTGGTTTGGAGTAGGCAAAGGCCTCTCTGCCTTCAGAGAACAAAGGAATTTGGGATATAAATATTGGGGCCCTGACCCCATGAATTTAGATCTCGCTGGAATCAAGGAACCTGTCAAGAAGAAGAGCTGGAGAGCTGCTAGGAGGAATACTGACCCTTTGCTGAGTTATTGCCTTGTTGGGTTGGCCTGCAGTTGCTGCTTCTGTCTTGGGCAGTGAAAGGACTGAACTTTCTACAAACTTGTGCTGAGTATCTCCAAGGGCCTGAAACCGAGCTAGCCTCCTGTTAAGAAGTCTCAGGGACTGCAAAGACTTCACAAGCCTCTGTGTACCGCTTCTGGAACGCTGTTTCAGTTGCCACAGAGGAAGGGAACTGCAACCGACTCCGTCAACCGAATCCATCCCTGACCGGTGACCTGTTTGCACCGCAGACCGCATCGCCCCGCTTCGCACCGCAACCCTGGTCTCACCGTAGGCGACGTCCGACGCTGTCCACACCGAGCCGCTGCTTGCACCGTGACCTGTGGGCACCGCAGTTCGCATCGCATCGCTTCACTGAACCAGCCGGACCCGACCGACGCGGACGCTGCAACTGGCTCAACAGTCGTGACCGCATCGCATTTGGGGCACCGCTCGCACGTTTGCGACGCACCGCTCCGACTCGCACCGCTGTCTGACGCCAGCTCCCGCACTCCGGCTTGGTCGCCTGCATCGCAACCTGTCAGCACCGCATCGTACCCCGTCTCGCCCTGCACCGCACGCCTTGGACTCACCGACTCCGTCTGCACGACGCTCATCGAGCCGCTGCCTGCACCGCATCGAGGGACACCGCACCTTGCATCGCTCCGTCTTGCACCGCAACCGCGACGAACGCCGACCGGCTCGTAACTCCGTACCAGCCACAACGAGAAAGGTACTGTGACCGAGTCTGTTCACGACTCTGCTGGCCCGTAGCGACGCGGTCGGCTGGAACTGTTGGACTCTGTGTAATTCAGCATCGCGGTAGACCCGGACAGGGCTACCGACTCCTACGAACTTTGCTTTTGTGTTATTCCTGCAAAGAAGAAGTTACCTTATCAAGCATTCATTTTTAAAGTATAGTATTGTGGATTTTTGTCGTAATTGGTCTTGTCTTGAGTATATAAAAATATTGGTTATTTTTCTAAACTGGTGTGGTGTCCGTTTGTAGTGCTTACACTGTATTACTGTTGGTTATGTGCAAATGCTTTACACACTGCCTCTAGAATAAGCCTGACTGCTCGTGCCAAGCTACCAAGGGGTGAGCAGGGGTTATTTTAGGAGTGTAACTCCCTTACCCTGACTAGGAAGAAGGGTCCCTACTTGGACAAAGGTGCAAGCCCTTGCCAACTAGTGATCCCATTTCTAACATTGGTTGTCAGCGGTGAGGATAGGACTTGTGTTTGCACTTGACTTACAGTGATTGGTGTGCACTACTACCATATCGCAGACCATTACGTACCACATACTGGTTCTTTTTCTTTTGGCCTATTTTTGATCTTGCCAGTTTTCAACTCACTACTTTTGTCATGCCTGAATCAACTGCATCATCCGTTGCATCTCTGGAAGTTATCTTTGAGGAGGATAGGTTGGAAACCTACGCCGTAAAGGAGCTACGAGCAATTTGTAAAAACCTGAAAGTCCAAATTAAAGGCCTCACAAGGAAGGAGGAGCTACAGAAGGCGCTGAGGGCCTGGGTAGCAGCCAGACATGCCAGTGGGCAGCCTGGTAATCTCAGTGAGGAGGTGGAGGAGCCTATTTCCAGGGTGGATGTGCTTTTGGGTGAGGGGGAACCCGCCAGGTCAAGCAGCAGCAGTCTGTCCCCAGAGGAGCTGGAGGACAGGCGGGAGGCAAGACAGTTTGAGCTGCAGAAGCTCAGGCTGGAGGGTGAGCGGGAGGAGAAGAGGGAGGAGAGGAGATTGGCCATGGAGGAGAAGAAGATGCTCTTAGAGCATGAGAGAGAACTGAAGGAGCTAGAACTTAGGAGTAAGTCAGGCTCAGATGGTGGCAGCAATTCGTCCAGAAAGGCAGACAGGATTGTGCATATTCCCAAGAATGTAGGCAAGGAGTTCAAGAAGGGGGATGACATACAAAGGTGGTTCCAGGGTTATGAGGCAGCCATACACATGAATGGGATCCCTGAGGAAAATTGGGGAGCAGGATTGTGGCCACTTTTCCCTGAAGAAGCAAGGGATGCTCTGATAGCTTTGGGTAAGGGGTATCACCTCACCTATGCTGACATGAAGGATACCCTTCTCACTAAGTATGGTCTTACTCCTGAAAAGTACAGGGATCAGTTCAGGTCCAGTAAGAAGTCTGATGCCAACACTTGGTTGGAATGTGTGGATGTGTTCTGCAGGTCGCTGGATGGATGGGTGAAGGGCAGTAGTGTAACAGATTTTCAGGGGCTCTACAACTTGATTGCATGGGAGCACTTGTCAAGTCTATGTTTTGCAGATCTGCGCCAGCACCTACTGGATAGTAAGCTAACTGACCCCAGGAAGCTTGCTATGGAAGCGGACCGCTGGGTGAGTACCAGGGTCCACAAGAAAGCGTTTGGGGGAGACTCAGCCAAAGGTGGGCAGGGTCCCCAGCAGAAAGGTGGGGGGGACAAGGGTAAAGCACAGGAGTTCTCTAAAGGGCCCCAAACTTGTACCCAGGGTAAAGGTTCCCAGCCCCCCGGAGATAAGAAGAAAGGGGTCCCTACAGGGAAGCCTGTTGAGACCGGCCCCGCAAGTGTTATGCATGTGACCAGGTAGGTCACTTTAAGGGGGACCCCAAGTGCCCAAAGGGGACACAGCCACCCACCGGTGGACAGTCCAAAGTGTTGGCTAGTGTAGCGCTTGGGGAGGAGGGGTGCCCACAGGAGGGTGGGGATCCCGCAGAAATGACCCTTGTCTCACTAGGGGACAGTGAGATGGTCCCAGGAAACCAGGTGCCCCCTAACACAAAGAAATATAGCACCTGGGTGACCATCAATGGGAACAGGGTAGAGGCTCTCAGAGATACTGGAGCCAGTGTGACCTCAGTCCGGTGTCACCTGGTCTCTGAGAAGCAGGTAGTCCCAGGGGCATTCCACCAAGTAGTTGCTGTAGACAACTCTGAGCGCCAGTGTATGGTGGCGCATGTTCCCTTTGAATGGGGGGGGGGGTCTCAGGTCCCTTGAGGGTGGGTGTGAGCCCTACCATGCCTGTAGATTGTCTGCTAGGTAACGACCTGGAGCAGTCCTTATGGAAGGAGGTTGAGCTCAGGTCTCACTTGGAGATGATTGAGTTGCCAGAGTGGGCATGCGTGTCTACTCGGTCAATGGCAGCCAGAAAGGGTGATCAAGAAGACTTGGAGCCTGGAACAGTGGCCCAAGTCCCTGCCAAGAGAAAGGGCAGGGGGCGCGGGAAACCGGCCTCCGAAGTTCCCACGGACCGGGAGGAGGCGGACCTCGAGGGGGACGCCCCGGTGCCTACAGGGGAGCAGGTAGCCGAACTGGGAGACATCTCTGAGCTGACCCATTGGCAGCAGGAAGGGGGTCCCACCAGGGAGGAGTTCTGCAGGGAGCAGAACGAGTGCCCTACTCTGGAGGGTCTGCGGTGGCAGGCTGCAGACCAGGCAGCTGGTAATCAGTCCGGGTCACATCTGATCTACTGGGAGAGTGGTCTCCTATACAGTGAGCCTAAGGTTGCTGAGCCTGGGTCAGCCCGTGTGCTGGTAGTACCCCAGCACTTCAGGACCTTCCTACTGGGTCTGGCTCATGACGTGCCTTTAGCAGGACATTTGGGGCAGGACAAGACCTTTGACAGGCTTGTCACCCACTTCTTTTGGCCCCAAATGCGAAGGCAGTCAGATGCACACTGTAGGTCTTGCCAAACTTGCCAGGCAAGTGGTAAGAGTGGGAGGAAGGTCAAAGCTCCTCTCCAACCTTTTCCTGTTGTTGGTACACCCTTTGAAAGGGTAGGGATGGATATTGTGGGGCCACTGGATCCCAAGACAGCCATGGGCAACAGGTACATCCTGGTCTTGGTGGACCATGCCACCCGGTACCCGGAGGCAATCCCTCTCAGGACAACGACGGCACCAGTGGTGGGCCGGGCGTTAATGGGGATCTTTTCCCATGTGGGATTCCCCAGAGAGGTGGTTTCTGATAGGGGGACCAATTTCATATCCAAGTATATGACATCCCTGTGGAAGGAGTGTGGTGTAACCTACAAGTTCACCACTCCTTACCACCCACAAGGAAACGGTCTGGTGGAGAGATTCAACCAGACCTTGAAAGGCATGATCAAGGGTCTAACAGAACCCATGAGGCGTAAGTGGGACGTCCTCTTGCCATGCCTACACTTTGCATACAGGGAGGTGCCTCAGAAGTCTCTTGGGTACAGCCCCTTTGAGCTCCTGTATGGCCACCCTGTCAGAGGACCTCTGAGTTTGGTAAAGGAAGGCTAGGAGGCAGCTCCCAGGAATACTCCCCAGGATGTGTTTAGCTACATGCTGGCCTTTAGAAAAAAAACTGCCCGCTTCAGGAAACTCGCTCAGGCGAACCTAGAAGCAAGCCAGGAAGAAATGAAGAGATGGTATGACCAGAATGCCACTCTGGTCGAATTTCAACCTGGGCAAAAGTGTGGGTCATGGCCCCAGTGGCACCTTGTGCCTTGCAGGACAAGTGGACTGGGCCATATGAGGTGGTGGAGTGCAAAAGTGACGTCACCTACCTGGTGGATTTGCAAGCTCCAAGGAACCCTTTGAGGGTCCTTCACGTGAACCGCCTCAAGCCCCACTTCGAGAGGTCCGAAGTGAGTATGCTCTTGGCGACAGATGATGGGGTGGAAGAGGAGAGTGAGCCTCTCCCTGACCTCCTGTCTACCAAGGAGCATGATGGGTCAGTAGAAGGTGTGATCCTCTCCCCTACTCTGACTCAGGAGCAGCAGGGGGACTGTCACCAGTTGTTGGGACAGTTCGCCCCACTGTTCTCTCTGACTCCCGGTGTTACTCACTGGTGTACCCATGACGTGGACACTGGTGACAGCCCTCCTGTGAAGCACAAGATTTACAGGTTGACTGACCGGGTCAGAGCCAGCATCAAGGAGGAGGTCTCTAAGATGTTGGCGTTAGGGGTGATTGAGCCCTCCAGCAGTCCTTGGGCCAGCCCAGTGGTCTTGGTCCCAAAGGCTGCTGCGCCCGGTGCCACTCCAGTACTCTGGTTTTGTGTGGACTACCGTGGGCTCAATGCCGTCACCAGGACTGACGCGCACCCCATCCCCAGGGCTGATGAGCTCATTGATCGGTTGGGAGTTGCCCGGTTCCTCAGCACGTTTGATTTGACGTCTGGGTACTGGCAGATTGCCTTAACCGATGGGGCCAAGGAGAGATCAGCATTCTCAACCCCAGAAGGTCATTACCAATTCCGGGTGATGCCCTTTGGGTTGAAGAATGCCCCTGCCACCTTTCAGAGGTTGGTCAATCAGGTGTTGGCTGGGCTGGAGGATTTCAGTGCCGCCTACCTGGATGACATTGCTGTGTTCAGTTCCAGCTGGGAAGAACATTTACAGCACCTTGAGAAAGTGTTGAGGGCTCTGCAAGGTGCAGGCCTCACGATCAAGGCCAGTAAGTGCCAGATCGGGCAGGGTTCTGTGGTGTACTTGGGACACCAGGTAGGAAGCGGCCAGGTGGCGCCCCTACAACCCAAGATTGACACCATTCTGGCTTGGGAGCCCCCAAGACCCAGACAGAGGTGAGAGCCTTCTTAGGTCTCACCGGCTACTATAGGAGATTTGTTAAGGGCTATGGCACCATCGTTGCCCCCTTAACAGAGCTGACTTCTAAGAAGCAGCCCAGGAAAGTGATCTGGACTGAGTCCTGCCAGAAAGCTTTTGATGCCCTGAAGGCAGCCATGTGCACGGCGCCCGTGCTCAAGGCACCTGACTTCTCCAAGGAATTCGTCGTGCAGACTGACGCTTCAGAGCATGGTGTGGGAGCGGTGCTCTCACAACTGAACGAAGAGGGCCTGGATCAGCCTGTAGTCTTCCTTAGCAGGAGACTACTCCCCAGGGAACAGAGGTGGAGTGCCATAGAAAGGGAAGCTTTTGCTGTGGTCTGGGCGCTGAAGAAGTTGAGACCATACCTGTTTGGGACTCACTTCCGGGTTCAGACAGACCACAGGCCCCTCAGATGGTTGATGCAAATGAGGGGTGAGAATCCAAAACTGCTGAGGTGGTCCATCTCCCTACAGGGAATGGACTTTACGGTGGAACACCGTCCTGGTACAGAACACGCCAACGCAGATGGTCTGTCCAGGTTCTTCCGCCTTAGTGAAGAGAACTCCAATGGGGTTGGGTAGTTCTCCCTACTTTCAGCTGGAGGGGACATGTGTTAGACTTGGCATCTTTTGGCGTGTTTCCCCTGACTTTTTGCTTTCTGACCTCCCGGTTTTGACTCTGTTTTTGCTGGTGTAATGATTCTGCGCACTTTCCTCACTGCTGTCCAGTGGGAAAGTGCAAGTGCTCCTGTATAAAATGTGTTATGGATTGGTGTTTCCATGATTGGCCTATTTGGTTTATGTGTCAGTCCCTTGTAAAGTGCACTGCGAGTGCCAGGGCCTATAGATCAAATGCTGTTGGTGGGCTGCAGCACTGGATTGTGCCACCCACGCAAACAGCCCGTAAAGTGTAACTCGGGCCTGCCATTGCAGAGCCTGTGCGCAGCCTGGGGCTGCCATGTCGACTTGGCAAGTGCGCACACTTGCAAGTCCCTAAACCTTCCCTTTTCTACATGTTAGTCACCCCTAAGGTAGGCCCAAGGTACCCCTGTGGGCAGGGTGCATTGTATGCGAAAGGTAGGACATGCCCTGGTGTGTGTGGCATGTCCTGATAGTGAATTACAGCCTAGTTCGTTTTTCACTATTGCAAGGCTACCTGTTCCCCATAGGCCAGAACGGGCAGTTTTGATTATTACAGCTTATAATCCTAACTGACCCAGGGAACATGGTAGAAATTCGAGTTTAGTATGCCTGGACTCAGAATGATAAAATGCATCTTTTAGTGAAGTTGGTTTTAACATTCTGTGTTTGAAAATACCACTTTTAGAAAGTGGGTATTTTCTTGTCTAACCATCCAAGCCTGCCTCTGCGAGGTTGTGTATTCCTTGTCTGGAGTGTGAGTGACAGGGGCTGGGGGATGCCAGGAGACAGGGTGAGTCAGCACAGGGCTGAATAGCAAGATCTACATGTAGATGGGTGGGAGGAGTTGCACCTGGGCCCTGAATAGGACAGTGCCTTCCCTCCACAATGCTGGCTCCACCTCCTGTGGTGCGTCTGATGTCCCTGGCCTACTCTCTGAAAGAAAGGACGGAGACTTGTCAACAAAGTGCTCCAGAACTGGTTTGGACTAGGCAAAGGCCTCTCTGCCTTCAGAGAACAAAGGAATTTGGGATATAAATATTGGGGCCCTGACCCCATGAATTTAGATCTCGCTGGAATCAAGGAACCTGTCAAGACGAAGAGCTGGAAGAGCTGCTAGGAGGAGTACTGCCCCTTTGCTGAGTTATTGCTTTGTTGGGTTGGCCTGCAGTTGCTGCTTCTGTCTTGGGCAGTGAAAGGACTGAACTTTCTACAAACTTGTGCTGAGTATCTCCAAGGGCCTGAAACCGAGCTGGCCTCCTGTTAAGAAGTCTCAGGGACTGCAAAGACTTCACAAGCCTCTGGGTACCGCTTCTGGAACGCTGTTTCAGTTGCCACAGAGGAAGGGAACTGCAACCGACTCCGTCAACCGAATCCATCCCTGACCGGTGACCTGTTTGCACCGCAGACCGCATCGCCCCGCTTCGCATCGCAACCCTGGTCTCACCGTAGGCGACGTCCGACGCCGTCAACACCGAGCCGCTGCTTGCACCGTGACCTGTGGGCACCGCAGTTCGCATCGCATCGCTTCACTGAACCAGCCGGACCCGACCGACGCGGACGCTGCAACTGGCTCAACAGTCGTGACCGCATCGCATTTGGGGCACCGCTCGCACGTTTGCGACGCACCGCTCCGACTCGCACCGCTGTCCGACGCCAGCTCCCACACTCCGGCTTGGTCGCCTGCATCGCAACCTGTCAGCACCGCATCGTGCACCGTCTCGCCCTGCACCGCACGCCTTGGACTCACCGACTCCGTCTGCACGACGCTCATCGAGCCGCTGCCTGCACCGCATCGAGGGACACCGCACCTTGCATCGCTCCGTCTTGCACCGCAACCGCGACGAACGCCGACCGGCTCGTACACTCCGTACCAGCCACAACGAGAAAGGTACTGTGACCGAGTCTGTTCACGACTCTGCTGGCCCGTAGCGACGCGGTCGGCTGGAACTGTTGGACTCTGTGTAATTCAGCATCGCGGTAGACCCGGACGGGGCTACCGACTCGTACGAACTTTGCTTTTGTGTTATTCCTGCAAAGAAGAAGTTACCTTATCAAGCATTCATTTTTAAAGTATAGTATTGTGGATTTTTGTCGTAATTGGTCTTGTCTTGAGTATATAAAAATATTGGTTATTTTTCTAAACTGGTGTGGTGTCCGTTTGTAGTGCTTACACTGTATTACTGTTGGTTATGTGCAAATGCTTTACACACTGCCTCTAGAATAAGCCTGACTGCTCGTGCCAAGCTACCAAGGGGGTGAGCAGGGGTTATTTTAGGAGTGTAACTCCCTTACCCTGACTAGGAAGAAGGGTCCCTACTTGGACAAAGGTGCAAGCCCTTGCCAACTAGAGATCCCATTTCTAACATTGGTTGTCAGCGGTGAGGATAGGACTTGTGTTTGCACTTGACTTACAGTGATTGGTGTGCACTACTACCATATCGCAGACCATTACGTACCACATACTGGTTCTTTTTCTTTTGGCCTATTTTTGATCTTGCCAGTTTTCAACTCACTACTTTTGTCATGCCTGAATCAACTGCATCATCCGTTGCATCTCTGGAAGTTATCTTTGAGGAGGATAGGTTGGAAACCTACGCCGTAAAGGAACTACGAGCAATTTGTAAAAACCTGAAAGTCCAAATTAAAGGCCTCACAAGGAAGGAGGAGCTACAGAAGGCGCTGAGGGCCTGGGTAGCAGCCAGACATGCCAGTGGGCAGCCTGGTAATCTCAGTGAGGAGGTGGAGGAGCCTATTTCCAGGGTGGATGTGCTTTTGGGTGAGGGGGAACCCGCCAGGTCAGGCAGCAGCAGTCTGTCCCCAGAGGAGCTGGAGGACAGGCGGGAGGCAAGGCAGTTTGAGCTGCAGAAGCTCAGGCTGGAGGGTGAGCGGGAGGAGAAGAGGGAGGAGAGGAGATTGGCCATGGAGGAGAAGAAGATGCTCTTAGAGCATGAGAGAGAACTGAAGGAGCTAGAACTTAGGAGTAAGTCAGGCTCAGATGGTGGCAGCAATTCGTCCAGAAAGGCAGACAGGATTGTGCACATTCCCAAGAATGTAGGCAAGGAGTTCAAGAAGGGGGATGACATACAAAGGTGGTTCCAGGGTTATGAGGCAGCCATACACATGAATGGGGTCCCTGAGGAAAATTGGGGAGCAGGATTGTGGCCACTTTTCCCTGAAGAAGCAAGGGATGCTCTGATAGCTTTGGGTAAGGGGTATCACCTCACCTATGCTGACATGAAGGATGCCCTTCTCACTAAGTATGGTCTTACTCCTGAAAAGTACAGGGATCAGTTCAGGTCCAGTAAGAAGTCTGATGCCAACACTTGGTTGGAATGTGTGGATGTGTTCTGCAGGTCGCTGGATGGTTGGGTGAAGGGCAGTAGTGTAACAGATTTTCAGGGGCTCTACAACTTGATTGCATGGGAGCACTTGTCTAGTCTATGTTTTGCAGATCTGCGCCAGCACCTAGTGGATAGTAAGCTAACTGACCCCAGGAAGCTTGCTATGGAAGCGGACCGCTGGGTGAGTACCAGGGTCCACAAGAAAGCGTTTGGGGGAGACTCAGCCAAAGGTGGGCAGGGTCCCCAGCAGAAAGGTGGGGGGGACAAGGGTAAAGCACAGGAGTTCTCTAAAGGGCCCCAAACTAGTACCCAGGGTAAAGGTTCCCAGCCCCCCGGAGATAAGAAGAAAGGGGTCTCTACAGGGAAGCCTGTTGAGACCGGCCCCCGCAAGTGTTATGCATGTGACCAGGTAGGTCACTTTAAGGGGGACCCCAAGTGCCCAAAGGGGACACTGCCACCCACCGGTGGACAGTCCAAAGTGTTGGCTAGTGTAGCGCTTGGGGAGGAGGGGTGCCCACAGGAGGGTGGGGATCCCGCAGAAATGACCCTTGTCTCACTAGGGGACAGTGAGATGGTCCCAGGAAACCAGGTGCCCCCTAACACAAAGAAATATAGCACCTGGGTGACCATCAATGGGAACAGGGTAGAGGCTCTCAGAGATACTGGAGCCAGTGTGACCTCAGTCCGGTGTCACCTGGTCTCTGAGAAGCAGGTAGTCCCAGGGGCATTCCACCAAGTAGTTGCTGTAGACAACTCTGAGCGCCAGTGTATGGTGGCGCAGGTTCCCTTTGAATGGGGGGGTCTCAGGTCCCTTGAGGGTGGTTGTGAGCCCTACCATGCCTGTAGATTGTCTGCTAGGTAACGACCTGGAGCAGTCCTTATGGAAGGAGGTTGAGCTCAGGTCTCACTTGGAGATGCTTGGGTTGCCAGAGTGGGCATGCGTGTCTACTCGGTCAATGGCAGCCAGAAAGGGTGATCAAGAGGACTTGGAGCCTGGAACAGTGGCCCAAGTCCCTGCCAAGAGAAAGGGCAGGGGGCGCGGGAAACCGGCCCCCGAAGTTCCCACGGACCGGGAGGAGGCGGACCTCGAGGGGGACGCCCCGGTGCCTACAGGGGAGCAGGTAGCCGAACTGGGAGACATCTCTGAGCTGACCCATTGGCAGCAAGAAGGGGGTCCCACCAGGGAGGAGTTCTGCAGGGAGCAGAACGAGTGCCCTACTCTGGAGGGTCTGCGGCGGCAGGCTGCAGACCAGGCAGCTGGTAATCAGTCCGGGTCACATCTGATCTACTGGGAGAGTGGTCTCCTATACAGTGAGCCTAAGGTTGCTGAGCCTGGGTCAGCCCGTGTGCTGGTGGTACCCCAGCGCTTCAGGACCTTCCTACTGGGTCTGGCTCATGACGTGCCTTTGGCAGGACATTTGGGGCAGGACAAGACCTTTGACAGGCTTGTCACCCACTTCTTTTGGCCCCAAATGCGAAGGCAGTCAGATGCACACTGTAGGTCTTGCCAAACTTGCCAGGCAAGTGGTAAGAGTGGGAGGAAGGTCAAAGCTCCTCTCCAACCTTTTCCTGTTGTTGGTACACCCTTTGAAAGGGTAGGGATGGATATTGTGGGGCCACTGGATCCCAAGACAGCCATGGGCAACAGGTACATCCTGGTCTTGGTGGACCATGCCACCCGGTACCCGGAGGCAATCCCTCTCAGGACAACGACGGCACCAGTGGTGGGCCGGGCGTTAATGGGGATCTTTTCCCATGTGGGATTCCCCAGAGAGGTGGTTTCTGATAGGGGGACCAATTTCATATCCAAGTATATGACATCCCTGTGGAAGGAGTGTGGTGTAACCTACAAGTTCACCACTCCTTACCACCCACAAGGAAACGGTCTGGTGGAGAGATTCAACCAGACCTTGAAAGGCATGATCAAGGGTCTAACAGAACCCATGAGGCGTAAGTGGGACGTCCTCTTGCCATGCCTACTCTTTGCATACAGGGAGGTGCCTCAGAAGTCTCTTGGGTACAGCCCCTTTGAGCTCCTGTATGGCCACCCTGTCAGAGGACCTCTGAGTTTGGTAAAGGAAGGCTGGGAGGCAGCTCCCAGGAAAACTCCCCAGGATGTGTTTAGCTACATGCTGGCCTTTAGAAACCAAACTGCCCGCTTCAGGAAACTCGCTCAGGCGAACCTAGAAGCAAGCCAGGAAGAAATGAAGAGATGGTATGACCAGAATGCCACTCTGGTCGAATTTCAACCTGGGCAAAAAGTGTGGGTCATGGCCCCAGTGGCACCTTGTGCCTTGCAGGACAAGTGGACTGGGCCATATGAGGTGGTGGAGCGCAAAAGTGACGTCACCTACCTGGTGGATTTGCAAGCTCCAAGGAACCCTTTGAGGGTCCTTCACGTGAACCGCCTCAAGCCCCACTTCGAGAGGTCCGAAGTGAGTATGCTCTTGGCGACAGATGATGGGGTGGAAGAGGAGAGTGAGCCTCTCCCTGACCTCCTGTCTACCAAGGAGCATGATGGGTCAGTAGAAGGTGTGATCCTCTCCCCTACTCTGACTCAGGAGCAGCAGGGGGACTGTCACCAGTTGTTGGGACAGTTCGCCCCACTGTTCTCTCTGACTCCCGGTGTTACTCACTGGTGTACCCATGACGTGGACACTGGTGACAGCCCTCCTGTGAAGCACAAGATTTACAGGTTGACTGACCGGGTCAGAGCCAGCATCAAGGAGGAGGTCTCTAAGATGTTGGCGTTAGGGGTGATTGAGCCCTCCCAGCAGTCCTTGGGCCAGCCCAGTGGTCTTGGTCCCAAAGGCTGCTGCGCCCGGTGCCACTCCAGAACTCCGGTTTTGTGTGGACTACCGTGGGCTCAATGCCGTCACCAGGACTGACGCGCACCCCATCCCCAGAGCTGATGAGCTCATTGATCGGTTGGGAGCTGCCCGGTTCCTCAGCACGTTTGATTTGACGTCTGGGTACTGGCAGATTGCCTTAACCGATGGGGCCAAGGAGAGATCAGCATTCTCAACCCCAGAAGGTCATTACCAATTCCGGGTGATGCCCTTTGGGTTGAAGAATGCCCCTGCCACCTTTCAGAGGTTGGTCAATCAGGTGTTGGCTGGGCTGGAGGATTTCAGTGCCGCCTACCTGGATGACATTGCTGTGTTCAGTTCCAGCTGGGAAGAACATTTACAGCACCTTGAGAAAGTGTTGAGGGCTCTGCAAGGTGCAGGCCTCACGATCAAGGCCAGTAAGTGCCAGATCGGGCAGGGTTCTGTGGTGTACTTGGGACACCAGGTAGGAAGCGGCCAGGTGGCGCCCCTACAACCCAAGATTGACACCATTCTGGCTTGGGAGCCCCCCAAGACCCAGACAGAGGTGAGAGCCTTCTTAGGTCTCACCGGCTACTATAGGAGATTTGTTAAGGGCTATGGCACCATCGTTGCCCCCTTAACAGAGCTGACTTCTAAGAAGCAGCCCAGGAAAGTGATCTGGACTGAGTCCTGCCAGAAAGCTTTTGATGCCCTGAAGGCAGCCATGTGCACGGCGCCCGTGCTCAAGGCACCTGACTTCTCCAAGGAATTCGTCGTGCAGACTGACGCTTCAGAGCATGGTGTGGGAGCGGTGCTCTCACAACTGAACGAAGAGGGCCTGGATCAGCCTGTAGTCTTCCTTAGCAGGAGACTACTCCCCAGGGAACAGAGGTGGAGTGCCATAGAAAGGGAAGCTTTTGCTGTGGTCTGGGCGCTGAAGAAGTTGAGACCATACCTGTTTGGGACTCACTTCCGGGTTCAGACAGACCACAGGCCCCTCAGATGGTTGATGCAAATGAGGGGTGAGAATCCAAAACTGCTGAGGTGGTCCATCTCCCTACAGGGAATGGACTTTACGGTGGAACACCGTCCTGGTACAGAACACGCCAACGCAGATGGTCTGTCCAGGTTCTTCCGCCTTAGTGAAGAGAACTCCAATGGGGTTGGGTAGTTCTCCCTACTTTCAGCTGGAGGGGACATGTGTTAGACTTGGCATCTTTTGGCGTGTTTCCCCTGACTTTTTGCTTTCTGACCTCCCGGTTTTGACTCTGTTTTTGCTGGTGTAATGATTCTGCGCACTTTCCTCACTGCTGTCCAGTGGGAAAGTGCAAGTGCTCCTGTATAAAATGTGTTATGGATTGGTGTTTCCATGATTGGCCTATTTGGTTTATGTGTCAGTCCCTTGTAAAGTGCACTGCGAGTGCCAGGGCCTATAGATCAAATGCTGTTGGTGGGCTGCAGCACTGGATTGTGCCACCCACGCAAACAGCCCGTAAAGTGTAACTCGGGCCTGCCATTGCAGAGCCTGTGCGCAGCCTGGGGCTGCCATGTCGACTTGGCAAGTGCGCACACTTGCAAGTCCCTAAACCTTCCCTTTTCTACATGTTAGTCACCCCTAAGGTAGGCCCAAGGTACCCCTGTGGGCAGGGTGCATTGTATGCGAAAGGTAGGACATGCCCTGGTGTGTGTGGCATGTCCTGATAGTGAATTACAGCCTAGTTCGTTTTTCACTATTGCAAGGCTACCTGTTCCCCATAGGCCAGAACGGGCAGTTTTGATTATTACAGCTTATAATCCTAACTGACCCAGGGAACATGGTAGAAATTCGAGTTTAGTATGCCTGGACTCAGAATGATAAAATGCATCTTTTAGTGAAGTTGGTTTTAACATTCTGTGTTTGAAAATACCACTTTTAGAAAGTGGGTATTTTCTTGTCTAACCATCCAAGCCTGCCTCTGCGAGGTTGTGTATTCCTTGTCTGGAGTGTGAGTGACAGGGGCTGGGGGATGCCAGGAGACAGGGTGAGTCAGCACAGGGCTGAATAGCAAGATCTACATGTAGATGGGTGGGAGGAGTTGCACCTGGGCCCTGAATAGGACAGTGCCTTCCCTCCACAATGCTGGCTCCACCTCCTGTGGTGCGTCTGATGTCCCTGGCCTACTCTCTGAAAGAAAGGACGGAGACTTGTCAACAAAGTGCTCCAGAACTGGTTTGGACTAGGCAAAGGCCTCTCTGCCTTCAGAGAACAAAGGAATTTGGGATATAAATATTGGGGCCCTGACCCCATGAATTTAGATCTCGCTGGAATCAAGGAACCTGTCAAGAAGAAGAGCTGGAGAGCTGCTAGGAGGAGTACTGCCCCTTTGCTGAGTTATTGCTTTGTTGGGTTGGCCTGCAGTTGCTGCTTCTGTCTTGGGCAGTGAAAGGACTGAACTTTCTACAAACTTGTGCTGAGTATCTCCAAGGGCCTGAAACCGAGCTGGCCTCCTGTTAAGAAGTCTCAGGGACTGCAAAGACTTCACAAGCCTCTGGGTACCGCTTCTGGAACGCTGTTTCAGTTGCCACAGAGGAAGGGAACTGCAACCGACTCCGTCAACCGAATCCATCCCTGACCGGTGACCTGTTTGCACCGCAGACCGCATCGCCCCGCTTCGCATCGCAACCCTGGTCTCACCGTAGGCGACGTCCGACGCCGTCAACACCGAGCCGCTGCTTGCACCGTGACCTGTGGGCACCGCAGTTCGCATCGCATCGCTTCACTGAACCAGCCGGACCCGACCGACGCGGACGCTGCAACTGGCTCAACAGTCGTGACCGCATCGCATTTGGGGCACCGCTCGCACGTTTGCGACGCACCGCTCCGACTCGCACCGCTGTCCGACGCCAGCTCCCGCACTCCGGCTTGGTCGCCTGCATCGCAACCTGTCAGCACCGCATCGTACACCGTCTCGCCCTGCACCGCACGCCTTGGACTCACCGACTCCGTCTGCACGACGCTCATCGAGCCGCTGCCTGCACCGCATCGAGCGACACCGCACCTTGCATCGCTCCGTCTTGCACCGCAACCGTGACGAACGCCGACCGGCTCGTACACTCCGTACCAGCCACAACGAGAAAGGTACTGTGACCGAGTCTGTTCACGACTCTGCTGGCCCGTAGCGACGCGGTCGGCTGGAACTGTTGGACTCTGTGTAATTCAGCATCGCGGTAGACCCGGACGGGGCTACCGACTCGTACGAACTTTGCTTTTGTGTTATTCCTGCAAAGAAGAAGTTACCTTATCAAGCATTCATTTTTAAAGTATAGTATTGTGGATTTTTGTCGTAATTGGTCTTGTCTTGAGTATATAAAAAATATTGGTTATTTTTCTAAACTGGTGTGGTGTCCGTTTGTAGTGCTTACACTGTATTACTGTTGGTTATGTGCAAATGCTTTACACACTGCCTCTAGAATAAGCCTGACTGCTCGTGCCAAGCTACCAAGGGGGTGAGCAGGGGTTATTTTAGGAGTGTAACTCCCTTACCCTGACTAGGAAGAAGGGTCCCTACTTGGACAAAGGTGCAAGCCCTTGCCAACTAGAGATCCCATTTCTAACATTGGTTGTCAGCGGTGAGGATAGGACTTGTGTTTGCACTTGACTTACAGTGATTGGTGTGCACTACTACCATATCGCAGACCATTACGTACCACATACTGGTTCTTTTTCTTTTGGCCTATTTTTGATCTTGCCAGTTTTCAACTCACTACTTTTGTCATGCCTGAATCAACTGCATCATCCGTTGCATCTCTGGAAGTTATCTTTGAGGAGGATAGGTTGGAAACCTACGCCGTAAAGGAACTACGAGCAATTTGTAAAAACCTGAAAGTCCAAATTAAAGGCCTCACAAGGAAGGAGGAGCTACAGAAGGCGCTGAGGGCCTGGGTAGCAGCCAGACATGCCAGTGGGCAGCCTGGTAATCTCAGTGAGGAGGTGGAGGAGCCTATTTCCAGGGTGGATGTGCTTTTGGGTGAGGGGGAACCCGCCAGGTCAGGCAGCAGCAGTCTGTCCCCAGAGGAGCTGGAGGACAGGCGGGAGGCAAGACAGTTTGAGCTGCAGAAGCTCAGGCTGGAGGGTGAGCGGGAGGAGAAGAGGGAGGAGAGGAGATTGGCCATGGAGGAGAAGAAGATGCTCTTAGAGCATGAGAGAGAACTGAAGGAGCTAGAACTTAGGAGTAAGTCAGGCTCAGATGGTGGCAGCAATTCGTCCAGAAAGGCAGACAGGATTGTGCACATTCCCAAGAATGTAGGCAAGGAGTTCAAGAAGGGGGATGACATACAAAGGTGGTTCCAGGGTTATGAGGCAGCCATACACATGAATGGGGTCCCTGAGGAAAATTGGGGAGCAGGATTGTGGCCACTTTTCCCTGAAGAAGCAAGGGATGCTCTGATAGCTTTGGGTAAGGGGTATCACCTCACCTATGCTGACATGAAGGATGCCCTTCTCACTAAGTATGGTCTTACTCCTGAAAAGTACAGGGATCAGTTCAGGTCCAGTAAGAAGTCTGATGCCAACACTTGGTTGGAATGTGTGGATGTGTTCTGCAGGTCGCTGGATGGTTGGGTGAAGGGCAGTAGTGTAACAGATTTTCAGGGGCTCTACAACTTGATTGCATGGGAGCACTTGTCTAGTCTATGTTTTGCAGATCTGCGCCAGCACCTAGTGGATAGTAAGCTAACTGACCCCAGGAAGCTTGCTATGGAAGCGGACCGCTGGGTGAGTACCAGGGTCCACAAGAAAGCGTTTGGGGGAGACTCAGCCAAAGGTGGGCAGGGTCCCCAGCAGAAAGGTGGGGGGACAAGGGTAAAGCACAGGAGTTCTCTAAAGGGCCCCAAACTAGTACCCAGGGTAAAGGTTCCCAGCCCCCGGTGATAAGAAGAAAGGGGTCCCTACAGGGAAGCCTGTTGAGACCGGCCCCCGCAAGTGTTATGCATGTGACCAGGTAGGTCACTTTAAGGGGGACCCCAAGTGCCCAAAGGGGACACAGCCACCCACCGGTGGACAGTCCAAAGTGTTGGCTAGTGTAGCGCTTGGGGAGGAGGGGTGCCCACAGGAGGGTGGGGATCCCGCAGAAATGACCCTTGTCTCACTAGGGGACAGTGAGATGGTCCCAGGAAACCAGGTGCCCCCTAACACAAAGAAATATAGCACCTGGGTGACCATCAATGGGAACAGGGTAGAGGCTCTCAGAGATACTGGAGCCAGTGTGACCTCAGTCCGGTGTCACCTGGTCTCTGAGAAGCAGGTAGTCCCAGGGGCATTCCACCAAGTAGTTGCTGTAGACAACTCTGAGCGCCAGTGTATGGTGGCGCAGGTTCCCTTTGAATGGGGGGGGTCTCAGGTCCCTTGAGGGTGGTTGTGAGCCCTACCATGCCTGTAGATTGTCTGCTAGGTAACGACCTGGAGCAGTCCTTATGGAAGGAGGTTGAGCTCAGGTCTCACTTGGAGATGCTTGGGTTGCCAGAGTGGGCATGCGTGTCTACTCGGTCAATGGCAGCCAGAAAGGGTGATCAAGAGGACTTGGAGCCTGGAACAGTGGCCCAAGTCCCTGCCAAGAGAAAGGGCAGGGGCGCGGGAAACCGGCCTCCGAAGTTCCCACGGACCGGGAGGAGGCGGACCTCGAGGGGGACGCCCCGGTGCCTACAGGGGAGCAGGTAGCCGAACTGGGAGACATCTCTGAGCTGACCCATTGGCAGCAAGAAGGGGGTCCCACCAGGGAGGAGTTCTGCAGGGAGCAGAACGAGTGCCCTACTCTGGAGGGTCTGCGGCGGCAGGCTGCAGACCAGGCAGCTGGTAATCAGTCCGGGTCACATCTGATCTACTGGGAGAGTGGTCTCCTATACAGTGAGCCTAAGGTTGCTGAGCCTGGGTCAGCCCGTGTGCTGGTGGTACCCCAGCGCTTCAGGACCTTCCTACTGGGTCTGGCTCATGACATGCCTTTGGCAGGACATTTGGGGCAGGACAAGACCTTTGACAGGCTTGTCACCCACTTCTTTTGGCCCCAAATGCGAAGGCAGTCAGATGCACACTGTAGGTCTTGCCAAACTTGCCAGGCAAGTGGTAAGAGTGGGAGGAAGGTCAAAGCTCCTCTCCAACCTTTTCCTGTTGTTGGTACACCCTTTGAAAGGGTAGGGATGGATATTGTGGGGCCACTGGATCCCAAGACAGCCATGGGCAACAGGTACATCCTGGTCTTGGTGGACCATGCCACCCGGTACCCGGAGGCAATCCCTCTCAGGACAACGACGGCACCAGTGGTGGGCCGGGCGTTAATGGGGATCTTTTCCCGTGTGGGATTCCCCAGAGAGGTGGTTTCTGATAGGGGGACCAATTTCATATCCAAGTATATGACATCCCTGTGGAAGGAGTGTGGTGTAACCTACAAGTTCACCACTCCTTACCACCCACAAGGAAACGGTCTGGTGGAGAGATTCAACCAGACCTTGAAAGGCATGATCAAGGGTCTAACAGAACCCATGAGGCGTAAGTGGGACGTCCTCTTGCCATGCCTACTCTTTGCATACAGGGAGGTGCCTCAGAAGTCTCTTGGGTACAGCCCCTTTGAGCTCCTGTATGGCCACCCTGTCAGAGGACCTCTGAGTTTGGTAAAGGAAGGCTGGGAGGCAGCTCCCAGGAAAACTCCCCAGGATGTCTTTAGCTACATGCTGGCCTTTAGAAACCAAACTGCCCGCTTCAGGAAACTCGCTCAGGCGAACCTAGAAGCAAGCCAGGAAGAAATGAAGAGATGGTATGACCAGAATGCCACTCTGGTCGAATTTCAACCTGGGCAAAAAGTGTGGGTCATGGCCCCAGTGGCACCTTGTGCCTTGCAGGACTGGGCCATATGAGGTGGTGGAGCGCAAAAGTGACGTCACCTACCTGGTGGATTTGCAAGCTCCAAGGAACCCTTTGAGGGTCCTTCACGTGAACCGCCTCAAGCCCCACTTCGAGAGGTCCGAAGTGAGTATGCTCTTGGCAACAGATGATGGAGTGGAAGATGAGAGTGAGCCTCTCCCTGACCTCCTGTCTACCAAGGAGCATGATGGGTCAGTGGAAGGTGTGATCCTCTCCCCTACTCTGACTCAGGAGCAGCAGGGGAACTGTCACCAGTTGTTGGGACAGTTCGCCCCACTGTTCTCTCTGACTCCCGGTGTTACTCACTGGTGTACCCATGACGTGGACACTGGTGACAGCCCTCCTGTGAAGCACAAGATTTACAGGTTGACTGACCGGGTCAGAGCCAGCATCAAGGAGGAGGTCTCTAAGATGTTGGCGTTAGGGGTGATTGAGCCCTCCCACAGTCCTTGGGCCAGCCCAGTGGTCTTGGTCCCAAAGGCTGCTGCGCCCGGTGCCACTCCAGAACTCCGGTTTTGTGTGGACTACCGTGGGCTCAATGCCGTCACCAGGACTGACGCGCACCCCATCCCCAGAGCTGATGAGCTCATTGATCGGTTGGGAGCTGCCCGGTTCCTCAGCACGTTTGATTTGACGTCTGGGTACTGGCAGATTGCCTTAACCGATGGGGCCAAGGAGAGATCAGCATTCTCAACCCCAGAAGGTCATTACCAATTCCGGGTGATGCCCTTTGGGTTGAAGAATGCCCCTGCCACCTTTCAGAGGTTGGTCAATCAGGTGTTGGCTGGGCTGGAGGATTTCAGTGCCGCCTACCTGGATGACATTGCTGTGTTCAGTTCCAGCTGGGAAGAACATTTACAGCACCTTGAGAAAGTGTTGAGGGCTCTGCAAGGTGCAGGCCTCACGATCAAGGCCAGTAAGTGCCAGATCAAGCAGGGTTCTGTGGTGTACTTGGGACACCAGGTAGGAAGCGGCCAGGTGGCGACCCTACAACCCAAGATTGACACCATTCTGGCTTGGGAGCCCCCCAAGACCCAGACAGAGGTGAGAGCCTTCTTAGGTCTCACCGGCTACTATAGGAGATTTGTTAAGGGCTATGGCACCATCGTTGCCCCCTTAACAGAGCTGACTTCTAAGAAGCAGCCCAGGAAAGTGATCTGGACTGAGTCCTGCCAGAAAGCTTTTGATGCCCTGAAGGCAGCCATGTGCACAGCGCCCAAGGCACCTGACTTCTCCAAGGAATTCGTCGTGCAGACTGACGCTTCAGAGCATGGTGTGGGAGCGGTGCTCTCACAACTGAACGAAGAGGGCCTGGATCAGCCTGTAGTCTTCCTTAGCAGGAGACTACTCCCCAGGGAACAGAGGTGGAGTGCCATAGAAAGGGAAGCTTTTGCTGTGGAATGGGCGCTGAAGAAGTTGAGACCATACCTGTTTGGGACTCACTTCCGGGTTCAGACAGACCACAGGCCTCTCAGATGGTTGATGCAAATGAGGGGTGAGAATCCAAAACTGCTGAGGTGGTCGATCTCCCTACAGGGAATGGACTTTACGGTGGAACACCGTCCTGGTACAGAACACGCCAACGCAGATGGTCTGTCCAGGTTCTTCCGCCTTAGTGAAGAGAACTCCAATGGGGTTGGGTAGTTCTCCCTACTTTCAGCTGGAGGGGACATGTGTTAGACGTGGCATCTTTTGGCGTGTTTCCCCTGACTTTTTGCTTTCTGACCTCCTGGTTTTGACCCTGTTTTTGCTGGTGTAATGATTCTGCGCACTTTCCTCACTGCTGTCCAGTGGGAAAGTGCAAGTGCTCCTGTATAAAATGTGTTATGGATTGGTGTTTCCATGATTGGCCTATTTGGTTTATGTGTCAGTCCCTTGTAAAGTGCACTGAGAGTGCCAGGGCCTATAGATCGAATGCTGTTGGTGGGCTGCAGCACTGGATTGTGCCGCCCACGCAAACAGCCCGTAAAGTGTAACTCGGGCCTGCCATTGCAGAGCCTGTGCGCAGCCGGGGGCTGCCATGTCGACATGGCGAGTGCGCACACTTGCAAGTCCCTAAACCTTCCCTTTTCTACATGTTAGTCACCCCTAAGGTAGGCCCAAGGTACCCCTGTGGGCAGGGTGCATTGTATGCGAAAGGTAGGACATGCACTGGTGTGTGTGGCATGTCCTGATAGTGAATTACAGCCTAGTTCGTTTTTCACTATTGCAAGGCTACCTGTTCCCCATAGGCCAGAACGGGCAGTTTTGATTATTACAGCTTATAATCCTATCTGACCCAGGGAACATGGTAGAAATTCGAGTTTAGTATGCCTGGACTCAGAATGATAAAATGCATCTTTTAGTGAAGTTGGTTTTAACATTCTGTGTTTGAAAATACCACTTTTAGAAAGTGGGTATTTTCTTGTCTAACCATCCAAGCCTGCCTCTGCGAGGTTGTGTATTCCTTGTCTGGAGTGTGAGTGACAGGGGCTGGGGGATGCCAGGAGACAGGGTGAGTCAGCACAGGGCTGAATAGCAAGATCTACATGTAGATGGATGGGAGGAGTTGCACCTGGGCCCTGAATAGGACAGTGCCTTCCCTCCACAATGCTGGCTCCACCTCCTGTGGTGCGTCTGATGTCCCTGGCCTACTCTCTGAAAGAAAGGACGGAGACTTGTCAACAAAGTGCTCCAGAACTGGTTTGGACTAGGCAAAGGCCTCTCTGCCTTCAGAGAACAAAGGAATTTGGGATATAAATATTGGGGCCCTGACCCCATGAATTTAGATCTCGCTGGAATCAAGGAACCTGTCAAGAAGAAGAGCTGGAGAGCTGCTAGGAGGAGTACTGCCCCTTTGCTGAGTTATTGCCTTGTTGGGTTGGCCTGCAGTTGCTGCTTCTGTCTTGGGCAGTGAAATGACTGAACTTTCTACAAACTTGTGCTGAGTATCTCCTTGGGCCTGAAACCGAGCTGGCCTCCTGTTAAGAAGTCTCAGGGACTACAAAGACTTCACAAGCCTCTGGGTACCGCTTCTGAAACGCTGTTTCAGTTGCCACAGAGGAAGGGTACTGCAACCGACTCCGTCAACCGAATCCATCCCTGACCGGTGACCTGTTTGCACCGCAGACCGCATCGCCCCACTTCGCACCGCAACCCTGGTCTCACCGTAGGTGACGTCCGACGCCGTCCACACCGAGCCGCTGCTTGCACCGTGACCTGTGGGCACTGCAGTTCGCATCGCATCGCTTCACTGAACCAGCCGGACCCGACCGACGCGGACGCTGCAACTGGCTCAACAGTCGTGACCGCATCGCATTTGGGGCACCGCTCGCACGTTTGCGACGCACCGCTCCGACTCGCAACGCTGTCCGACGCCAGCTCCCGCACTCCGGCTTGGTCGCCTGCATCGCAACCTGTCAGCACCGCATCGTACCCCGTCTCGCCCTGCACCGCACGCCTTGGACTCACCGACTCCGTCTGCACGACGCTCATCGAGCCGCTGCCTGCACCGCATCGAGGGACACCGCACCTTGCATCGCTCCGTCTTGCACCGCAAGCGCGATGAACGCCGACCGGCTCGTACACTCCGTACCAGCCACAACGAGAAAGGTACTGTGACCGAGTCTGTTCACGACTCTGCAGGCCCGTAGCGACGCGGTCGGCTGGAACTGTTGGACTCTGTGTAATTCAGCATCGCGGTAGACCCGGACGGGGCTACCGACTCGTACGAACTTTGCTTTTGTGTTATTCCTGCAAAGAAGAAGTTACCTTATCAAGCATTCATTTTTAAAGTATAGTATTGTGGATTTTTGTCGTAATTGGTCTTGTCTTGAGAATATAAAAAATATTGGTTATTTTTCTAAACTGGTGTGGTGTCCATTTGTAGTGCTTACACTGTATTACTGTTGGTTATGTGCAAATGCTTTACACACTGCCTCTAGAATAAGCCTGACTGCTCGTGCCAAGCTACCAAGGGGGTGAGCAGGGGTTAATTTAGGAGTGTAACTCCCTTACCCTGACTAGGAAGAAGGGTCCCTACTTGGACAAAGGTGCAAGCCCTTGCCAACTAGAGATCCCATTTCTAACAAGGAGCTATTGACCAAACTTGATTTCTGCCTGCAAGATTCTCTTCCAACTTCCAGAATTCATCAAATAGTGTACAAGGCCAAACCACACTATCCACAAAGGTACACTATATTTGAAGCTATTAAGGTGTTTTACATAAGCACCAAAAGGACACAATGTGGAGAGTGCTCAAAATAAGATACAACATTAGTCAGAAATGTGTATGCCATGCTGCTCTTAAATAGGATACATTTTAGGGACCCTAATATACATAGGGCGCACTGCACTGGTTGGCACCATGGCACATCTTAAAATGGGCACCTCTTAAGCAGTCCCAGTCAGTGTGCCCTAGTAAAGATAATGTGCTTTCCCCAGGACAGCTGTGAACTCGAACCTGCCCTGAGGGCCGTGCATTAGTGAAAGGCAGACTGGCTATTTGAAGCAGTTGATATGTCTTCCACACTGCATGTGACACCTCACCTGTTATCTGAAAAAGGGACAGAGATACCAGTACAGGTGTGTTCTGAGGGGTCAATGGGATCCCCTTCACCCTTGCAGCTGTTGCCCTTGGAGGACGCAGATTTTGAGCACCTCATGATAATCTTGAGGCCTCTGCGCCAGTGTCCATAATACAGCGCAAGAGAAGAGCCAGCCAAAGTGTTTCCCTCATTAGCACCAGGGTCAATAACCCCATGCTAATGGGGGAACACCCCCTTAGAATCACACCAGCACTATATGTGCTCTGGCGTGATCTATATTACAGAAGGAGCCATGCAAGTATCTGCAGTCCCTCCTGTAATACCAAAGTGCCCCAGGGGGACAGAAAGAGAGTGCACATATCCATTGCACCCCCATTGTCTACTGCTTTCAAGCCTCAGAAGTAGGTAAAGAGATACCAATTGACAAAATTAAATGGAGCATGCCTTAGTAGAGAAATTAGTATTGTCAAAGTTAATAGGGTGTGCCTGTAACACCTAGTGGCTTTGTCAATTTTTTTTTGCAGATGAATTCTATGCTTGCGCACACAGGCACATTGGACAAGTGGATTTTTTTTTTTGTTGCTTTAAAAATACTCAAAGATGGCAACTACGTATGTGCATGTATATGCAGTGGCTATCTTTGTATATATTTTCTTAAAACAAAAACAAACAAATTCATGATGGCATGTGCGTATGAATACATATGTTTGGTGGCCATCTTTGAATGCTTTTTCTTAAAACAAAAAAACATTACAAGAAGGCTGCCACACATGCACACACATGGGTAGCCATCCTCAAATCATTTTAAATCCATTTAAAGATGGCTGTCCGCTGGAATAATGGTGGGCAGCAGTGAGAGTGCGAGGGAGCTGGAGGAACAAGTGGGTGCTGGGGGGGTAATAATTTATAAAGAGAGCAGGGTTCAAAGGACTGGGAAGAGCAAGAGATGCACAGAATAAGAGGAAATAGTCCCTCCCTCGTGCACTGCAGTACACGTTTCTGACATCAGCAGTGGAAGGGTGTAAATCATCCAACTAAAACACAGTGACACCGAAATGCTCATTGGTTAGAACAGACACAATAAAAGAGAAGAAAGTCTTCTGAGATAGGCAAGAAAGCCATCAAAACGTGAGCAAAGGGCAGTTATAAAGCCCACTTCAGTTCCGTATTGTATGTAATATGACTGTTTGCCATGTCTAGGTGATAGCTAAAAATGTCCATGTTGTAAACATGATCGCTGCTAAGGCTGTCTCTGACTTGACTAGTTCTGCTCTAACTTTAGTTAGAGGAAACAGAGAAAAGCCCCTCATTCCATGCAGGTTCTACATTCAGTATTACGTGTTAGAAGCTGGCCACCCACTTGCCCCATTTTCTTATAGGTAGACTTAGGCACGCGTAAGAGCCAGTCGCTCAGATCATATAACACATAGACAGAGCTTTTTGACGCAAAGGCAATGAAGAGTTTGCAACTTTGAGCCAGCAATGGATTGCTGACGTACTGAGCTCAATGTACAGGGTCAGAAACGTGCATTTACAGAAGGGGGCAGAAGGCCGCCCCTCCCTTCCCACACACAAATACCCCTCTGGCTCCAAACCCGTGCCCCAGAGATATGTTCATTTCTAGGATGCTCACCTAGAAACACAATGGTTTTACTGTTCCAGGGTAGCCCTGTGCAGAGCTCATTTCAGATCTGGGTAACATTTGCACATAGTTCCTAGAAATGCAGCTTTCTTCGCTTCTGTGTGCTCCAGGACACAAAACACGGGGGCATATTATCAAGAACGGCGTTAAAAATTATCGCCGGTTTAGTGGCAGAAAACTGCCGCTAAAGCGGCGATAATGGGCTTGATAATATGCCCTTGAGAATTCCAATAGAAGTCCATGTTCTGGTGTGAACATGGGCTTCTATTGGAATTCTCCAGGGCATATTATCAAGCCCATTATCGCCGCTTTAGCGGCAGTTTTCTGCCGCTAAACCGGCGATAATTTTAACGCCGTTCTTGATAATATGCCCCTGTGGGGCATATTATCAAGGGCCGGCGATAAATATCGCAAAGCGCGCTTAGCGCTTAGCGCTTGCATATTTATCGCCGGCTATCTCTGTAATTTATCGTCCGGTTAGCGCGTTATTAACAACGCGCATCGCCGAGGCGATAAAAATTTCAGAGATAGCGTGGATATCGCCGTTTTCCATGTGGAAAACGGCGATATCCTAGATGATAGGGCCTGTGGTCTTAGCCACAGAATCCACCCCCCATGTTAAGTATGCCTTAGTCAGGAATTTAACAGACGTTAAATTCCTGCGTTAAAGCATACTTAACGCGATTAAAATAATCGCTTCCCGCATTGTAAATATCGCGAAGCTGCCTTCGCGATATTTACCCATGTTGTTTCCACAGACACGCCCACTTTGCATCTCATTATCGATGCGAAGTCAGGCGTGCTGGAAACGGGAGCAAAATCAGCAAAACACGCGATAGCGTGTCTTTGCTGATAAGGCGATATAATTATCGCCGCTTTTCGGCCGAAAACGGCCGCAAAAGCGGCGATAATTGTTTATCGCCACCTTGTTAATATGCCCGTGTCTTTTATTTTCTGTTTCAACTTGAGTTTCCGCAAGAGGTAATTAAGCAAAAGCAGTCACAAGAGGGTGACATTTTGTGTGGCGTCTAGCCAGAAAGTGACTGTATACTTCCCATTAATTAGAAAGTCTTGGAACTGCTGAATGAAAGACAACAACAAAGCTCTGTTACTTTTACTGCTGTTTTTCATTTGGTGTAAAAACTTGGGATATGAAACTTGGCAATGATGCCATGAAACCTGCGAGGGAACGACAGCAGTGGAATCATCAATCTAGCTTCAATAGCCTTGGATTACAAATGTATTGATACATTATCACAAATTTCAGAGTCAGTGCAGACCTTGATTATGAGTGGGTCAGAGTTTTCCAATCCC
Organism: Calotriton arnoldi; assembly: GCA_963921515.1. Classification (NCBI taxonomy): domain Eukaryota; kingdom Metazoa; phylum Chordata; class Amphibia; order Caudata; family Salamandridae; genus Calotriton; species Calotriton arnoldi. The sequence continues at coordinate 1,505,948 of CAWUFW010001772.1, read as the reverse complement.
TGCACAAACCCCTTTTTGGGTGACATAAAGTCCACATCCTTCATCAAATTTTGGCAGGTCAAACCTGCCATAATTTAACACAGGGAAAGGGGATCGTATTTACGGAAATAGTAGATTTTGGTGCCATAAACTCCAAAATCTTTGATGTTCTCAAAAAACTCAGACTGGGTGTAATTTATTGCACCCGATAAATTAGGAACCCCACACAGTTGGATTTCATCAGGAACAATAAATAGCACCTACACTTTTGGGGAACTCATAGTCAGAGTATTAATTGCATCTCCATTTTTCTGAACCCTGCTCAGGGGCGGCTCCTCCACTAAGGCGGAGGAGCGTCGCCCCACTGCCGGGAGCAGCAAAGAAAGGAAAAAATAAAATGATAATAATAGGATGTTATTATCATTTTATTTTTTCCTCCTGCTGCGACAGTTCGTGAGGGGGCGGGCGGAGCTGCAGGGGAGGAATGGTAGACCCTCCTTTGCGCAATGACTGTTTGGTCGGCTCTCTCGGGCCACCCAAAACAGTCATGCGCACTCCCCTGTTCTCCATGCAGGCAGCATTGCAGCCTGCATGGAGAACATGCCCACCGGTACAGCCCCTGCAGCGCTCAGACCAATCACACTGCTCCGTTGGAGTGTTGTGATTGGTTATGGGGTGGGAGCCTGGCTGCCTTCTTCCTGTTCCGACCTGGCAGGAGAGAAGACGTGGGACTGAGGGCGGCAAGGTAAATTTTCTTTTTTTTTTTAAATAGTTTTTTTAAGAGCATCCGCAAGCCTCCCCCCCCACCCGCGAGCTGTGCAGGCCAGCTCAGTTCATGGATTAACGCAGAGATTTTCTGAGTTAAAGTATATGCTGGAGAAAGAGTCATTTCAGGAAAAGCAAATGCACAGACCCATTCCGTGGAAAGTGCATACATTTGGAGGTCACATTTACTATTCTAAATCTAATCTAAGAAACGTTGCAGAAAGTACGTACATGCAGGATCAGATTTACTATTCTATCTGCAATTTAACAAACGCTGGGAAAAGTGAACATCGGGGTGGTTAGATATGCTATTCTAACTCCAGTCTAACAAACATTGGGGAAAGTGTATACATCTGAGGTGGGGAGGGCTGATTTACTATTTTAATTCCAGTCTAACAAAAATTGTGGAAAGGGTATACCCTGGTGAAGGTCAGATCTACTGTTCTGACATTGGGAAAAGGGGTCAGGGGGTGTCAAATTTATTATTTTATTTTATTTTACATATTTAAATTTTTAATTACTACAATTTTTTTATAGAAAACTTCTCACCATTTCCCGAATATAGCCCAAAATCTATTAAAAATAACGACTTTTTTGTAAACAAAATATAAAAAATGCACAATTAATCCTAAATAAACATATATATATATATATATATATTCACTGAAAAAAACAAAGGTTACAGAGACGTTATAGTTAGGCTCAGGTTTCACTCGTACAAAACTTGTGAAATTCAGCAGAAACTCGTGCCCCCACAATGCGCTGCTTATGACCTCACATATTACATCACTCATGACATGGTCAGTGACATCAAGGATGACATCATCCAGTGACTGTGAGTGTTTTTAAAAAGTTTATCAGTGTTAAATATATATACCAAGGTGTATTGTTGAATCAGTGGGTGTATGAGTGCCTCTATGGATTATTCAGTGGCTGCGTGACTGACTGTATAAGTGAGTGATTAGGTGACTCAGTGAATGTATGGGTGAGTGACTAGTTGTGTGAATGTCTGCATCAGTGAGTCAATTGGTGTCAAGTAGCTGTATGGGTGTGTGAGTGGGTACATGAGTGGCTGTATGGGTAAGTGATTGGTTGTCTGAGTACCTGTATGGGTGTCTGTGTGGATGGGTGAGGGGGGGTGTGACTGTCTGTATGGATGAATGAGTGAGTGGGTGAGTCAGTGGCTGTATGGGTTAGTGATTGCATGTGTGAGGGGCTGTATGGGTGAGTGAGCTTGTGTATGGCTGTATAGGTGAGTGAGTGGATGTGTCAGTGGTATATGGGTGAGTAACTGGGTATGTGAAAGGCAGCATAGGTGAGTGATGGGGTATACAAGTGACTGTATGGATGAGTGAGTGAATGTGAGAGTGGCGGTATGGGTGAGTGTGAGCTTGTGTCAGTAACTCTATAGGTGCATGAGTACGTGTTAGTATATGTATGAGTAAGTAAGTGGGTGTGTTTGTAACTGTATGGGTGAGTGAGTAGGTGTGTGAGTAGCTCTATGGGTGACTGACTCCATGTGTGAGTAGCTGTATGGGTGTATGAGTGGATATGACAGTGGCAGTATTAGTGAGTGAGTGGGTGTAGGAGAGTAGGATCTGCCTCTTATGTTGCCCCCACTTTTTTTCTGATGTTAGCACTGGTTTCTGGCTATAGTCTGGCTGGGTCCCTGCCAATCAGGGCCCCAGCCTCTCTGTTCTCTCTAAACGACATGGAGTGCACTCTAGGTGCACTAGTGATTGGATACTGTGGTGCCTTATGAGTCCCTAGTATATGGTACCTTAGGTGCCAAGGGCATAGGTACTTCACAGGCCTACCAGGGGCTGCAGCATATATTATGCCACCCCTGGGAAGCAGTCTAAATCTGACACCACAGGCCTGCTACTGCAGCCTGGGTGAGGTGGTGCTAGCACCCCTCACTGAGATATAGGTTTCCTATATCTCTCCTGCACACACATATAAACCTATCAGTCACCCCTAAGGCAGGCCCTATCAATCCTGAGGGCAGGGTGCTTGGCTTCTATGTGAGGGGGTGCCTCTGCATGAGCAGGGCCCCTCTGCAGTTCTCAGAGTCCATTCTCTGGTGCTGTTTGTGGATGCGGTTAAACCATATACTATTTAAGTGCATTATATCCTCGCGGTAAATGCTAACTTTGGAATGGCTGCATCAAAACATGTTGTGTTTGGTGTCAAACATCTTGGAATACTACCCCCCGCCAATCTTGGCGGCGGGGGTAGCATTCCACCCTTCTAGAGGGATAAGACATGTACCTGCTGTGGAAACGCGGTAGAATCCTAAAGAGCCCTGGCATCACAAAATGGATGCCACCAGTCACAGACACTGGGCTGCCCTCCTGCTGATGACCGAAACTCGCAGTGGAGGAAGCCCAACAATAGGCATCCTGTCACAGGGAGGTGTAACCACCTTCCAAACAGGGTTTAGTGTATTGGGGCTGGGTGGGTGCACTCTTAGAGTGCTTTGAAGTCCTGCACTGGGGGAGCAGAAGGCTCCTCTGTGCATATGCCAGTTCAAACCAGCTCAGGGGCTACCTGCCCCTGCTCTGGCGCGAAACTGGACAAAGGGAAGTGGGTGTAGCCACCCCCTCCCTTGACCCTCCCATAGGTGGGGTCATAGAGCTAGTCCATCCCCTCTTTTTAGTATAAGAGGGGGAACCTTGCCATTGCAAAGCAGATAACCCCTGGACGACGCTCTACAGAAGAATCCTGGCCCTTTGACGTTCCACTACCTTTGGAAGACAGAAGAATCTCCCTTGGAGTCAAGGAGTGACTCCCCTGCTTGGCAGGCACCAAAAACGACAACGACGGTCGCAAACTACGCCGCTCCCGCCGGAGTCCGAAGTCCCTGCAGCCCAAGAAGTGGATTTCCTGACCTCTCCCAGGCCATCGTGAGTCACCAGCGAAGCTGAGGCAAGTGGACCCCACGAGTAACGAGGAACCGCGACCCCTGGGTACCGTGCACTATTGTCGAGTGCAACCCCTTCACAACGTTCTACGAACTTGTGCTTTGGACCACGTGTGGTCCCGACCTCCAGCAGGAATCCTCCGAAGATCAGAGGCCTACACCGTCCCGAGTGACCGTGGGCCCCTGTTGAGTGATTCCGCCCGAGGTGTCTTTGCGATCCCTTGCCTGCCGGCTTGTGGGTCCCCAGAAGACTTCTTAAAGAAACCAAAGGGCTCCCCTGGTTGCTCCAGGCCTGCCCTGACTTAACCTCGCTGGGTGAGTCCCTCAGACCTTGCTGGTCTGCGCCATCGACTTTTCTTCATCTCCCCGAGACTTGCTGCTGCCAAGGCTTGTTGGCTCCAATCGAGTTGCCAACACCGCAGTCAGCTGCAGACGTCGAGGGACCCACCGAATCCAGCTCCTGGTCGTCGTCGACACCTCCTGGACCACGTGGCTGAAGAGTCAAGGCACCCGCAACCGACCTGAATCAACCGACGACGGTGGGCATCCATCTTCCTTGCCCCGGGTCACTGCCTGGTGACTTTGAACACTGTCCCCTCTGCTTTCAGGTCATCCTTCTTCAGAATCCAGGCTTGGATTCCACCGGACACTTCTTCAGCTCCCGCAAGCAGCAAGTCTTCTTTGTTCGCCATTGAAAACGACGCCGCGACCCGACACCAAAGGACACCTGTGCACCCGGCTTCCCTGGGTGAGGTAACTCCAGCACTACGGTGCTCCTGTGGGTGTGGGCCCTAGAACTACTTACCCTGTAAGTGACTTGCTTGTAGGTTCTCCCGAAGTATCCTAAAACTCTTTATTTCCAACCGCGACTTGCCCCATTGAAGTTAACGGCGATTCGCGCCTGTGTATCCACACTGCACGCGTCCCCCGTGGGTCCTTTACTTACCTGCCTTGGGTGGTTTTGTGAGGCCCCAGCACTTCTGAAGGCCCTAGGCCTTGTCTCCCTGCAAGTCGTTGTTTCTAAGTCTCTTACTTAGTATATGGTCTGGTACGCCCCTAGGGCCCCAGCCATATTTTGTGCTTAACTTATTGTGAAACGTTGATTTGTGCATATGTTTGTCTTCTAATCTCATAAAGAGATTAGTAGAGAGTTATTTAGAAATAAATACATATATATTTGATATATATACCTGTGTGGTGTCTTTTCATTTGGTGATTCAAGAGATTATATGGTAAAACAAGCTGCTTTACATTCCTCCGAGACTTAGCCTGAAGGCTGCTCTCCACAGCTACCACTAGGATAGCTTTCTTTAAAAGGTTGTCTTAAACCTATCTACCATAAGAGTCGATTTGCCCTGGTGCAAGGTGTCCACTTTAATTAGTGAACAGCATATACCAGGCCAACTTCTCACATTGGTGGGCAGCGTGTGGGATTCCAGCTTGCCATTGTTTTACCAGAAAATCTCTATTTGAATTACTAACTGAAAACCATTATAGGTACTCAAGGTACATATAAAGTCAAGCTTAGTATCAATAAGTTCTACTGAACTTAGAGCTGTGTGCCAAGGGATAGCACACCCTTTCCACAGCTCAAGCTAGGATCAGTAGGCCACAAACTAGTGTAGGTAGTACAACACTGCACAACACTAGAATGTCCTTAAAGGGTGGACCCAGTGGATCCACTCAGCCTCAGTATAAGGACATGGCTTTCTCTGACTTGAGAGCCATGTGTGTTGACAGACACCTGAGGATAGGACAGAGTCCCTCAACCCTGCACCTGATAGATCTGCTGACAGCAGATGACCTGAGATTGGCTCTAGGAGCTAAAGGGTTTGAATCAGTGGGTGGGTCAGTCATAGTATCTGGGTCAGATGATGAAAATCAGAATGACCAAGACTCTGTGATTGAAGGGCCAGGCTCCAAGGGGCCTGAAAAGGACAGAGGAATTCTCCCTAAGAGAACTGACAGAGAGGAGGAGAGGCACAGATCCCCTTCCAGGGAATCTGACCACTCTTATCACTCTGGCAGAGAATTTGTCCAGCAGAGGAGCTCATACTTTTCCTTAAGAGAGACCTCCTCTGAGAGAAGGTGCAAACTGCTCCAGTATGAGGAAGCCAGAGTGGCCCTCAGAACCAAGCAGTTGGCACTGGATAGGGAAGCCCTGGAGATCCAGAGAGCTTCTAGAAAAGAGGGGTTAGAACCCCCTGGTGGCAGCAACAGTGTCCCTAGAGGCAGAGAATATATTCCTGACCATAGGAACCTGAGCAAGGTTGTTCCTCCCTACCAGAGTGGGGATGATATCCACAAGTGGATAACTGCTATGGAGAGGGCCTGTAGAGTACAGCAGGTCCCCCAAAAGCAGTGGGCAGCAATCTTGTGGCTCTCCTTTTCAGATAAAGGAAGAGACAAGCTCCTCACTGTTAGAGAGGAGGATGCTGATGATTATGAGGTCCTGAAGAGTGCACTGATAGATGGGTTTGGCTTAACCACTGAGCAGTACAGGTTAAAGTTCAGAGATACCCAGAAGGCACAGACTCAGGACTGGACTGACTTTGTTGATTGTGCAACCAAGGCTCTAGAGGGTTGGCTGGTTGGCAGTAGGGTTACTGATTTCAAGGGATTGTATAATCTGATGATGAGAGAACAGATCCTAAATAATTGCCAGAACCAGTTGTTGCATCAGTACCTGGTGGACTCTGATCTGACCTCTCCCCAAGAATTGGGAAAGAAGGCAGACAAATGGGTCAGAACCAGGGTGAGGCAGAAAACCCAGAACCAAGGGGGTGACACTAAGAAGCAAGATCCTAAAGGCTCTGAGAAAGGTGGGGATAAGTCAAAAGACCAGAAGTCTTCACAAGGGCCCCAAAAATCTGCATCTGGTGGGGAGTCACAGTCCAACAAGGGAAAAGGCCAAAAGAAGCCCTGGTGCAAATTCTGTAAACAGAAAGGGCACTGGACTTCTGATTGTACCAAGTCCAAAGACCAAACCACCACCACTCCTGCCCCTAAGGCAACTGTGCCCCCTAGCTCAGCTACTGGTGGAGGTGGTACGCAGAATAAGGGTGTAGTAGGGTTGACCCTGGGTTCTGAAGTGGATTCTGACCTAGTCAGAGTGACCACTCAGGCAATGCTGATTTGTGAGGGAAACATTGATATGTCCTTCCTAGTAAGCCCCAGTAATCTGGGCAAGTACAAACAGCAGCCTTTGATAAATGGCAAACAGGCTTTGGCATTTAGGGACACAGGTGCTAGTGTCACCATGGTGGCAGAGGACCTAGTGGACCCTGGACAGATCATCCTGGGTGAAATGTACCAGGTGACCAATGCAAGCAATATCCAGACCAACCATAGTCTGGCAGTTGTGAATTTCTCCTGGGGAGGGGTAACTGGCCTCAAGAAGGTTGTAGTCAGTGCAGACCTCCCTGTAGAATGTCTATTGGGCAATGATCTAGAGACTTCAGCCTGGTCTGAAGTAGAGTTATGGACTCATGCTGAGATGTTGGGCATCCCTGCAGAGGTATTTGCTGTGACCAGGTCACAAGCAAGAATGCATGACACTGAACCAGCTCTGGATCCTGGAACAATGGACCAGATGCTTCCCAAGAGGAGGAGCAGTAGGGTTAAGGCAGTGCCTTCCCCTCTGTCTCAGATCAAGGATTCACTTCCAGAGGGAGGTGAAGCAGAACCTGAAGAAGGAACTGCCCCAGAGGGACTTGAACCTGACCAGGTTGAGTTCTTGGGGGCAGGGGGCCCTTCCAGGGAAGATCTGAGCAAGGAGCAACAGTGCTGCCCCTCTCTTGAACCCCTCAGACAGCAGGCTGCTGCTGAGGCTGCTGGGAGTGCTAGTGGGTCCCATAAAGTTTATTGGGATGAGGGACTCCTATATTCTGAGGGTAGAGACCCAGCCCCTGGAGCCACCAGGAGGTTGGTAATACCTCAGAAGTTTAGGGGGTTCCTCTTGACCTTAGCACATGATATCCCTTTGGCAGGACACTTGGGCCAAAACAAGACCTGGGACAGGCTTGTTCCACATTTTCATTGGCCACATATGTCAGAGGACACAAAGGAGTTTTGTCGCTCCTGTGTCACTTGCCAAGCCAGTGGTAAGGCAGGTGGCACAACAAAGGCCCCCTGATACCACTACCTGTGGTGGGGGTACCCTTTGAAAGGGTAGGGATTGACATTGTTGGTCCCCTTGACCCTCAGACTGCATCTGGGCACAGATTTATCCTGGTGGTAGTGGATCATGCCACCAGGTACCCAGAGGCAATTCCTCTGAGGACCACCACAGCACCTGTGGTGGCAAGAGCCCTCATTGGAGTTTTCTCCAGAGTGGGTTTTCCAAAGGAGGTCATTTCTGACAGAGGTACCAACTTCATGTCAGGATATCTGAAAGCAATGTGGAAGGAGTGTGGTGTAACTTATAAGTTCACCACCCCCTATCACCCACAATGCAATGGTTTAGTTGAACGCTTCAACAAAACCTTGAAAGGAATGATTAAAGGACTCCCAGAGAAGCTTAGGCGGAAATGGGACCTTCTTCTTCCTTGCCTGTTGTTTGCCTACAGAGAGGTTCCACAGAAGGGGGTTGGTTACAGCCCATTTGAGCTTCTGTTTGGGCATCCTGTGAGAGGTCCACTATGTTTGGTAAAAGAGGGCTGGGAGTTACCTCTCAAGCCCCCAAACAAGATGTGATGGACTATGTACTTGGTCTCCGCTCCCGGATGGCAGAGTACATGAAAAAGGCAACCAAAACCTGGAGGCCAGCCAAGAATTGCAAAAAGCTTGGCATGACCAAAGGCTGTGCTGACTGTATACCAGCCAGGACAGAAGGTGTGGGTGTTGGAGCCTGTGGCCCCAGCAGCCCTCCAGGACAAGTGGAGTGGCCCCCATACAATAGTTGAACAGAAGGGAGAAGTCACCTATCTGGTGAATCTTGGAACTCCCAGGAGCCCCTAAGGGTGCTTCATGTCAACAGATTAAAGCCATATGTTGACAGGGCTGACATGGGCTTGCTCATGGCAACTGATGAGGACCAGGAGGAGGAGAGTGACCCTCTCCCTGACCTGCTCTCTCAGAACCCTGATGATGGGTCAGTAGATGGTGTTGCTTTGGCAAGCAGCCTCACTGACCATCAGCAAACTGAGTGCAGACAAGTTCTGCAACAGTTTAGACATATGTTTAGCCTGACCCCTAGTCAGACTACCTGGTGCACCCATGAGGTGGACACTGGGGACAGTCTGCCTGTCAAGAATAAAATCTACAGGCAACCTGACCATGTCAGGGACTGTATCAGGACTGAAGTCCAGAAAATGTTGGAGTTAGGCGTGATTGAGCCTTCAGATAGCCCTTGGGCTAGCCCAGTAGTCCTGGTACCCAAACCTCATACCCAGGGTGGTAAGAAAGAAATGAGGTTTTGTGTAGACTACAGAGGCCTCAATGCAGTCACTAGGACTGATGCCTATCCCATACCAAGGGCAGATGAGCTGATTGATACTTTGGCCTCAGCCAAGTATCTAAGCACATTTGACCTAACAGCTGGCTACTGGCAAATCAGATTAGCTGATGATGCAAAAGCCAAAACAGCATTTTCGACCCCTGGTGGGCACTACCACTTTGTGGTGATGCCCTTTGGATTGAAAAATGCACCTGCCACTTTTCAGAGGTTGGTGAATAAAGTTCTGGCAGGGATGGAAACTTATTGCTCAGCTTATCTAGATGATATTGCTGTCTTTAGTTCCTCCTGGCAGGATCACCTGGTCCACCTCAGAAATGTTTTGGAGGCCCTGCAGAAAGCAGGCCTCACTATCAAGGCCACCAAGTGCCAGATAGGGCAGAGTCAGGTTGTGTACCTGGGCCACCTTGTAGGTGGAGGCCAGGTTCAGCCTTTGCAGAGCAAAATCCAAACCATACTGGAATGGGTTGCTCCAACCACCCAGACACAGGTGAGAGCCTTCTTAGGCCTGACTGGGTACTATAGGAGGTTTGTCAAGGGATATGGATCTATAGTGACCCCCTTGAATGATCTTACCTCTAAGAAAATGCCAAAAAAGGTTCAGTGGACAGCTAGCTGTCAAAAGGCATTTGAAGACCTAAAGCAGGCCATGTGCACTGCCCCCATCTTACAGAGTCCAGACTACACCAAAAAGTTCATTGTCCAAACAGATGCTTCTGAGCTGGGTGTGGGAGCTGTACTGTCTCAACTGAATGATGAAGGTCAAGACCAGCCAGTAGCTTTTATTAGCAGAAGGCTGACCCCTAGAGAGAAACGTTGGTCAGCTATAGAGAGGGAGGCCTTTGCTGTGGTATGGGCCCTGAAGAAGCTGAGGCCATACTTGTTTGGTACTCACTTCATAGTTCAGACTGACCACAAGCCCCTCCTATGGCTAAAGCAGATGAAAGGTGAAAACCCAAAACTTTTGAGGTGGTCCATTTCCCTACAGGGGATGGACTATACAGTGGAACATAGGCCTGGGACCCAACATGCCAATGCAGATGGACTCTCAAGGTATTTCCACTTTGAACACGAAGACTCAACTGGTCAAGGTTAGTTTAGTGTCCCTACGTTTGGGGGGGTTGTGTAGGAGAGTAGGATCTGCCTCTTATGTTGCCCCCACTTTTTTTCTGATGTTAGCACTGGTTTCTGGCTATAGTCTGGCTGGGTCCCTGCCAATCAGGGCCCCAGCCTCTCTGTTCTCTCTAAACGACATGGAGTGCACTCTAGGTGCACTAGTGATTGGATACTGTGGTGCCTTATGAGTCCCTAGTATATGGTACCTTAGGTGCCAAGGGCATAGGTACTTCACAGGCCTACCAGGGGCTGCAGCATATATTATGCCACCCCTGGGAAGCAGTCTAAATCTGACACCACAGGCCTGCTACTGCAGCCTGGGTGAGGTGGTGCTAGCACCCCTCACTGAGATATAGGTTTCCTATATCTCTCCTGCACACACATATAAACCTATCAGTCACCCCTAAGGCAGGCCCTATCAATCCTGAGGGCAGGGTGCTTGGCTTCTATGTGAGGGGGTGCCTCTGCATGAGCAGGGCCCCTCTGCAGTTCTCAGAGTCCATTCTCTGGTGCTGTTTGTGGATGCGGTTAAACCATATACTATTTAAGTGCATTATATCCTCGCGGTAAATGCTAACTTTGGAATGGCTGCATCAAAACATGTCGTGTTTGGTGTCAAACATCTTGGAATACTACCCCCCGCCAATCTTGGCGGCGGGGGTAGCATTCCACCCTTCTAGAGGGATAAGACATGTACCTGCTGTGGAAACGCGGTAGAATCCTAAAGAGCCCTGGCATCACAAAATGGATGCCACCAGTCACAGACACTGGGCTGCCCTCCTGCTGATGACCGAAACTCGCAGTGGAGGAAGCCCAACAATAGGCATCCTGTCACAGGGAGGTGTAACCACCTTCCAGACAGGGTTTAGTGTATTGGGGCTGGGTGGGTGCACTCTTAGAGTGCTTTGAAGTCCTGCACTGGGGGAGCAGAAGGCTCCTCTGTGCATATGCCAGTTCAAACCAGCTCAGGGGCTACCTGCCCCTGCTCTGGCGCGAAACTGGACAAAGGGAAGTGGGTGTAGCCACCCCTCCCTTGACCCTCCCATAGGTGGGGTCATAGAGCTAGTCCATCCCCTCTTTTTAGTATAAGAGGGGGAACCTTGCCATTGCAAAGCAGATAACCCCTGGACGACGCTCTACAGAAGAATCCTGGCCCTTCGACGTTCCACTACCTTTGGAAGACAGAAGAATCTCCCTTGGAGTCAAGGAGTGACTCCCCTGCTTGGCAGGCACCAAAAACGACAACGACGGTCGCAAACTACGCCGCTCCCGCCGGAGTCCGAAGTCCCTGCAGCCCAAGAAGTGGATTTCCTGACCTCTCCCAGGCCATCGTGAGTCCCCAGCGAAGCTGAGGCAAGTGGACCCCACGAGTAATGAGGAACCGCGACCCCTGGGTACCGTGCACTATTGTCGAGTGCAACCCCTTCACAATGTTCTACGAACTTGTGCTTTGGACCACGTGTGGTCCCGACCTCCAGCAGAAATCCCTCCGAAGATCAGAGGCCTACACCATCCCGAGTGACCGTGGGCCCCTGTTGAGTGATTCCGCCCGAGGTGTCTTCGCGATCCCTTGCCTGCCGGCTTGTGGGTCCCCAGAAGACTTCTTAAAGAAACCAAAGGGCTCCCCTGGTTGCTCCAGGCCTGCCCTGACTTACCCTCGCTGGGTGAGTCCCTCAGACCTTGCTGGTCTGCGCCATCGACTTTTCTTCATCTCCCCGAGACTTGCTGCTGCCAAGGCTTGTTGGCTCCAATCGAGTTGCCGACACCGCAGTCAGCTGCAGACATCGAGGGACCCACCGAATCCAGCTCCTGGTCGTCGTCGACACCTCCTGGACCACGTGGCTGAAGAGTCAAGGCACCTGCAACCGACCTGAATCAACCGACGACGGTGGGCATCCATCTTCCTTGCCCCGGGTCACTGCCTGGTGACTTTGAACACTGTCCCCTCTGCTTTCAGGTCATCCTTCTTCAGAATCCAGGCTTGGATTCCACCGGACACTTCTTCAGCTCCCGCAAGCAGCAAGTCTTCTTTGTTCGCCATTGAAAACGACGCCGCGACCCGACACCAAAGGACACCTGTGCACCCGGCTTCCCTGGGTGAGGTAACTCCAGCACTACGGTGCTCCTGTGGGTGTGGGCCCTAGAACTACTTACCCTGTAAGTGACTTGCTTGTAGGTTCTCCCGAAGTATCCTAAAACTCTTTATTTCCAACCGCGACTTGCCCCATTGAAGTTAACGGCGATTCGCGCCTGTGTATCCACACTGCACGCGTCCCCCGTGGGTCCTTTACTTACCTGCCTTGGGTGGTTTTGTGAGGCCCCAGCACTTCTGAAGGCCCTAGGCCTTGTCTCCCTGCAAGTCGTTGTTTCTAAGTCTCTTACTTAGTATATGGTCTGGTACGCCCCTAGGGCCCCAGCCATATTTTGTGCTTAACTTATTGTGAAACGTTGATTTGTGCATATGTTTGTCTTCTAATCTCATAAAGAGATTAGTAGAGAGTTATTTAGAAATAAATACATATATATTTGATATATATACCTGTGTGGTGTCTTTTCATTTGGTGATTCAAGAGATTATATGGTAAAACAAGCTGCTTTACATTCCTCCGAGACTTAGCCTGAAGGCTGCTCTCCACAGCTACCACTAGGATAGCTTTCTTTAAAAGGTTGTCTTAAACCTATCTACCATAAGAGTCGATTTGCCCTGGTGCAAGGTGTCCACTTTAATTAGTGAACAGCATATACCAGGCCAACTTCTCACAGTGGGTGTATAAGTGGCTGTATAGGTGAGTGAGTGGATGTGTGTGTGTAGGTCTATGAATCAGTGAGTGGGTGTGCAAGTATGGGTCTGTGAATGGGTTTGTGAATAGTTGTGTGGGGGTGGGTGTATGCAAGGTTTTATTACTAATTGTAACGCGCGTAACTGTGTATACCTGATCACATGCCCCTGTCAGAAGCGTTACATTGGTATGACCACTCGGGCAATCAAATTGAGGATCACTGAACACCACAGCAATATAAGATGTAATAAAAGCATGACAAAAATGTTGACACACTATATTGAACTGAAACAAACACCAGATGACATTAAGTGGACAATCCTGGAAGCAAGTGCTACTCTGACCGCGCAGGCCCTCCTAGTCAAGGAACAAAGGTGGGTCTTTCGACTCAAGACACACAAGATGGGCCTTAATGACGACATCCCATGGAGTGAGGTCACTCATTGACACACCAATCCACCTTCTATTACTAGACCAGTAGGCAATACCCTCATCACACACAAGGTTAGGTGCAACATTAACTCTGGACAATCAGTTCCCCATCCATGTAGGTCACCAGATAGACTCCAATGATGCAATTATGTGTATGGGTACGGGCTGTATTCTCCATGCACACCATGTTCGCCATCCGTGTGTGTCACCAGAGAGACTAGAAATCCAGGGCTGCTTACATGGACACTCCTATAACATACATACATGGAGCGAATCTATACATACCCTGACCAGACATCCCACCATCTATTCTGTGTCACCACCCCACAGCCCCTACTGATGGATACATTTACATCTTGCTGTCCTCTGACCACCTCAGCAACTAGGATACCTATCCTCAACATGAGACTAACCTTTTTTTAAATGCAACACCAATGTGCATAAATATAGGACACCACGAATTACTGTCTGCTTGTTTCATCTGGGGCAGACGCCTGTCAACACTTTCTATCGGCATGTGTCCATGCAGGCTCTCCACCACAGTATCTTCACAATGGAGCCTGTTGCCATTTACATAATTGAGCATCCTTCACAGGTACTCCGTTTAAAGATGGCCCCCACATTTGGTCTCTTTACAACACGGCTGCCGCCTTTCTCCATCCATAGGCGCTCTGTTCTAAGATGGCCCCCACACTTGTTCACTCAACAATATGACCGCCATCCTTTTCCCTTAATAGGCACTCCGTTCAAAGATGGCCCCCACTTTTTGTTTACCTTAACAACATGGCCACCTCTCTTCCCCTCCTATACCTTCTTGGTCACTCCGTTCAAAGATGGCCCCCACCATCGTTTACCATACAATATGGCCGTCGCTCTTTTTCCCTTCTTAAACCCTCTCAGCATTCCACTTGCGGTATCCAGGGACAGACGGCCATGGGTAGGTCCCTCACTAGGAACCGCATGGACTGAAGTAAGTACCCTCGACATGCGTGCTGTATGCTACTATACCCCGCAATACCTACTATCAGTAATGGCCGCCTTCTGCAGCTCTTATCACCATCCCCGCTTGGTTAGTTTGTTCCGAGCCTTACCGCTCAGCGCGACCCCACTCCCCCGTGGTCCATCATCCCCCCAGATGGAACACAGTTGCCTCGACCGCCCCCGAACCATGTGAGGGTCCCTCACGCCACGCATTGTGGTTCATTGCCCCTGCCCCTCTCTGACTACCGGCAGCCCTTCTGGCAGCCATGCCACGAGAAGCGCGATTGTGCAGCCACACACTGTTCATCACACTTATTACATCAGCCACCCCCGGGTCAACAGTGCCCTTGAGTAATGCGCCCCTTAGTAGCGTGAGAGAGCAGCCGCGGCACAGTCGCACCGGATGCACTTCACAGTCCGCCCTGGCCTCTAGCACCCACCCCTGGCCCTCCTACAGCACTGGGGAAACCTAACATTCATAGGTAATGCGCCCCTTAGTAGCGCGAGAGAGCAGCCGCGGCACAGTCGCACTGGGTGCATTGTACAATCTGCACTGGCCTCTAGCACCCACCCCTGGCCCTTCAAGAGCACTGGGGAAAGCTATCGTCCATATAATTAGAGGGCCCTCTATCCTTAGAGCCAACATGAGACTCACCCCGCCATGATCCATCTATTCTAGGACAACGATCTCTAGGGCAGCGGTACCTCGACCAGCAGGTGACAGCCATATGCTGCTCACTTATTCCGTCTGTACACCATCCCAGCGCCCAGCCACACAGGTGCATTTTGGGATAAGCAGTTCCATCATGGGGTCACTCACCCCCCCTCCTCACCTCTACATATCACAACCACCATCTTGTGATAGGGCTAGCTAGGGCCCCCATCAAAATAACCCCCGCTAACGCTGCCCAGTAACAGCATACTTGTCTGCATTATTCTCTTGAGAGGCACCCCCAGAGTGATCCTTGTCAGACATGCCGCCCAGAACATGACGGCTCCTTTTAATTCACCCACTACGCGTACCCTCTCAACTAACAGTGTGTAACCTTCTTACGCTCGCATTTTTCAGATTGGTCCCTCTCGCAACAAAATGCGAGCATCCCGGCCTGTCCCTGCTGGGGCAATACTATCCCCATTTTAGGTGAGTGCATAGGTGGGAGAGGCTGCATGAGACACATGTCAGAGTATAGAGTCACAGGAGGCTATTCCCTGACAATAATCCATCCCGCGACAACAGCATCACCACGTGGCTCGGCCACACTCTCACGAAGATGATGCATGTGGGGGATATGTTATCAAGCAACTATGTATGTATTGTCCAGATGTTTATAATATATACCTTTTTCATCACCACCACCAGGTGACACCGCGCCGCATTAGCCACATGACTACGTGGTCACGCCAAATACCGACCACGATGACCCGTGTGTGGATGATATAATCACGCAATTTATATGTATCCTCCACCTTTTTATAGAACAAATTTTCTGTACCTTGATTAAATTGTTCTCTTATCTCTCTCCAGGTACTTACTTGCTTGTTTTACCTACTTTTTCTCCCTAGTTGCTAACGTGCCTATGCTCTTCCTTCTCTTTCCAGTGTGAACATGGCCATGCCCTACCCTGTATTAATCTCTTGTTTTTGACCCCCTTTTCCTCTAGGTGCACAACTTTCCAGAAGGTATATTTATACCTCACATAACTTTTTCACATATTAGGACTACTGTGGAATCCAAACATAAGGGTACGTGACTCGTAGCTCCCTTTTGGCTAAACACCACTTGCCGCCCCCTTAGAGTAGATGAGGATAAATAGGTCATGATGAATTGCCTACATCCTATTGGACTGATTAGGGCAAGAAATATGTTGACCCCCTGCACAACTCACTAGGACTGATACAGGTTTAATTCTCCCTCCTCAGTCCACGACTCTTTAGACTGTTTTTACTCATGGCCCAGGTACTCCTCGAATAAACTTTTTGGAGGATCCAGGAGCCATTTTTCAACTTCACATACACTATCCCACTTCTACTCACTACACATAGACACCCTCACATAATACCATTTAGCTTCACAACAGCAAACCGAGAAGACCTCCGGCAAAGAGCCCCCCTGCGGGGCCCATTGGGCATTGCAGCACCGGCCCAACGAGGAGCTGCCCTATGATGAAGCATGACACCCCTCGGGGTGTGTGAGGGCCCTTGCTACTGATTGGAGCTATCCCTGGACGAGCATTCCCTACCTTGTCCTGTCTAGCACCTTATGGTAAACCGCCATTACCGACGTGGCATGTCACTTCCTTCATCCTTCCACACCCTTAGGAACAGCATACTTCTTCTCTTTACCAATATACTTGGGGCCTGTATGCTGGACCTATCAAGCCCCCGTCCCTCCCTGTGAGACTTTGAGTGAGTGGATGTGTCAGTGGTATATGGGTGAGTAACTGGGTATGTGAAAGGCAGTATAGGTGAGTGATGGGGTATACAAGTGACTGTATGTATGAGTGAGTGAATGTGAGAGTAGCTGTATGGGTGAGTGTATGCTTGTGTCAGTAACTGTATAGGTGCATGAGTACGTGTTTGTATATGCATGAGTAAGTAAGTGGGTGTGTGTGTAACTGTATGGGTAAGTAAGTGGCTGTGTGATTGACTGTTTGGGTGAATGAGTAGGTATGTGAGTAGCTCTATGAATGACTGACTGTGTGTGAGTAGCTGTATGGGTGTATGAGTGGATTTGACAGTGGCAGTATTAGTGAGTGAGTGGGTGTATAAGTGGCTGTATAGGTGAGTGAGTAGATGTGTGTGTAGGTCTATGAATCAGTGAGTGGGTGTGCAAGTACTGGTATGGGTCTGTGAATGGGTTTGTGAATGGTTGTATGGGAGTGGGTGTATGAAAGGTTTTATGGTGATGTGAGTGGGTGTGTTAGTCATTTTCTGCATGATGTGATCAGTGATGTCATCAGTGATGCCACTGACCATTTCATGAGTGATTTAATATGTGAGGTCATAATCAGTGCATTGCGGGGACGCGATTTATAGTCATCTTATCTAACTATAACTGCTGAATTTCACAGGTTTTGTACGAGTGAAACCTGAGCCTAACTATAACGTCTCTGTATTCTTTGTTTTTTCAGTGAATTTCTAAGGTTTTAAAAAAATGTAATTTCCTAACCATAATATCCCTGTAACCTTTGTTTTTTTCAGTGACTTTCTAAGGTTTTTTAAATGCTGATTCCTAACTGTAATGTTCCTGTAACCTTTGGTTTTTTAGGTGAATTTCTATGGGTTTTTTAAGTACAAGTCGCGTTTGCAGAGTGGCTGCATGACTGACTGTATAAGTGAGTGATTAGGTGTCTCAGTGAATGTATGGGTGAGTGACTGGCTGTGTGGATGTCTGCATCGGTCAGTTAATTGGTGTCAAGTAGCTGTATGGGTGTGTGAGTGGGTATGTAAGTGGCTGTATGGGTGAGTGATTGGTTGTCTGAGTACCTGTATGGGTGTCTGAGTGTTTGTGTGGATGGGTGAGGGGGTGTGTGACTGCCTGTATGGATGAGTGAATGAGTGGGTGAGCCAGTGGCTGTATGGGTTCATGATTGCATGTGTGAGGGGCTGTATGGGTGAGTGAGCATGCGTATGGCTGTATGAGTGAGTGAGTGGCTGTGTCAGTGGTATGTGGGTGAGTAACTGGGTATGTGAAAGGTAGTATAGGTGAGTGATGGGGTATACAAGTGACTGTATGGATGAGTGAGTGAATGTGAGAGTGGCTGTACGGGTGAGTATGCACTTGTGTCAGTAACTGTATAGGTGCATGAGTACGTGTTAGTATATGTGTGAGTAAGTAAGTGGGTGTGTGTGTAACTGTATGGGTGAGTAAGTGGCTGTGTGATTGACTGTATGGGTGAGTGAGTAGGTGTGTGAGTAGCTCTATGGGTGACTGACTCAGTGTGTGAGTAGCTGTATGGGTGAATGAGTGGATATGACAGTGGCTATATTAGTGAGTGAGTGGGTGTATAAGTGGCTGTATAGGTGAGTGAGTGGATGTGTGTGTAGGTCTATGAATCAGTGAGTGGGTGGGCAAGTACTGGTATGGGTCTGTGAATGGGTTTGTGAATGGTGTGGGAGTGGGTGTAGGAAAGGTTCTATGGTGATGTGAGTGGGTGTGTTAGTCATTTTCTGCATGATGTCATCAGTGATGTCATTTGAGATGTCATCAATGATGTCATCAGTGATGTCACTGACCATATCATGAGTGATTTAATATGTGAGGTCATAATCAGTGCATTGCGGGGACACGAGTTATAGTTAGCCTAGCTAACTATAACTGCTGAATTTCACAGGTTTTGTACGAGTGAAACCAGAGCCTAACTATAACTTCTCTGTATTCTTTGTTTTTTTCAGTGAATTTCTAAGGTTTTAAAAAAAGTTTATTTCCTGACAATAACGTCCCTGTAACCCTTGTTTTTTTTTCAGTGAATTTCTAAGGCTTTTTAAATGCTAATTCCTAACGGTAATGTCCCTATAGCCTCTGGTTTTTTAGGTGAATTTCTATGTTTTTTTTAAGTACAAGTCGCGTTTGCAGAGAGGTGGAGAAAGGGGGCTGGGCCTCCTACCAGCTCTCAGGAATCCCGCTGTGTAGGACTTACAGGAAGTACCAGGAGGGCTTCTTGGCCCCCAAGGTCCCTCAGGAGTGAAGTGAACTTCATCCCCCAACCAGTAGTACACGAGGAGCTACATTTGCAGAGTGGTGGAGAAAGGGGCGTGGACTCTGAAGACTTCTTAGCAATCCCGCTGTGTGGGACTTACTGGAGGTAACAGGAGTGGTAGTATTGGATATTGAGAGTCCTTGGGGGCCAACTACCCCTCCTGTTACCTCCAGTAAGACCCACACAGCTGGATTGCTGAGAGGTCATCAGAGGCCACAACGCCTTTCTCCACCACTCTGCAAACGCACCTCCTGGTGCACTACTGGTTGGGGCAAGAAGTCCACTTTAGTCCTGAGGCTCTCAGGCGTAAATTGGAATTCATTCCCCAACCAGCAGCGTGCCAGGAGGCGCGTTTGCAGAGTGGTGGAGAAAGGGGGCGTGGCATCCAAGGCCTCTCAGCAATCCCACTGTCTGGGACTTAATAGAGGTAACAGAAGGGGTTCCTGGACCCCAAGGACCCTCAGCATCTAAGGGGACTTCATCCTCCAACCACCACTGCACCAGGTGGTGCTTTTGCAGAGTAGTGGTGGAGGGGGCATGGCCTCCGGTGACTTGCCGAGGTTTTTTTTCCTTTTTTTAAGGGAGGGGGACTGCGTGGCTGCCCTTCCCTGGGCCATTTTCGGGCCCGGGGCCCCCGTCCCCCAGGGCCTGGCCTTTTCTTTTTTTTAATATCATTTATAGAGAGGGGGTGGAAGCAACCCCCCTCTTGGGCAGATTTCCGCCCTGGGGACCCCATCCCCCAGGGCCAGGCCTGTACTGTGTGTGCCCTGGTCCCACCCAGGGCACCCAGTTATTCACCTAGAGGACTGCGGAAGGAACCTGAAGGTTACCGCGGTCCCTGCTGGCTTTCCGCATCCTGCTGGAGCCAGCATTGCTTTTGGACAGAGGGAGCTGCTAAACATGCAGCTCCTTCTGTCCAAAAGCAATTCTGCTCTGCTTCGAGTAAGCAAGAGCATTTTACAGCTCTTGCGTACCCAAAGCAGAGCAGAGTTTATATATATATATATATATATATATATATATAGATAGATAGATAGATAGATAGATAGATAGATAGATAGATAGATAGATAGATAGATAGATAGATGGTCCCAAACTCCTCCAGCCACTAATGGCGGTGGTCTGCAAAGGGCTTGGGTGGCCCTTACAATTCAGCAACAGTTCTCCAATTCCACAAGAACAGTCACAAATGCTACAAAGGTGATTTATTGCATAAGATGGCTTCCCACCTGATGCGTTTCGGCTGAAACCTGTCTCACGGGTCGGAGTAGTGGATTCAAGACCCTGTACAAATACATGATAGTGATAATCAAACATAGATGATGGACACACATCAGATGTGGAGCTGACTTATTTGTAGCAGCGGCGGCCATTTCAAAATTGGTTACAATGTAAACATATATTTATATTACGGAGATCAGGCTTTATGTAATGATTTTAAGATCTAGTTAATGCACAAATAAAAAGATAATACTCATAAATATCATACATGATATCATGTCATTCAATGTTATGCTAGTATGGAAAACTATGATGGTAAAGTGCTCCCAACCCAATTATGATTCGCTAGGTATAAGCATGGGTGGATCAATATACATTTCAATTACTGAATAATCCATTTATCAGTTCAATCAACATGTAAATTGCAAACCAATTAATAATTCTATACATGCAATGTGAGTCATCCCATACATATTTTGTCCATAGAGTCCAAATACAATATGATATACGATATATGAGGAAACGTATGCAACTGCAAAAATTAACAAAATCACACCCCAGTGGGCCAGAGTGTATAATGTTATACATCGTTAGTACTATCCATACAGCCAAGAAACTTGTCCTGGAACATGTAAGCGCAATTCGACATGATAGACAATTCCCCGTGGCCAGATATTATGTTGAGTGATTTGAGCCACAGGCAGCGACATCTCAATTTCCAGAATTTCAAGCCTGAATTGAAACAATGCCAGCTCTAAGGGCCACATTGGATACACCACTGTGCAGAATCTCTGGCGTGCTTTGGAGGAAAGACATATGCCCCAAACTACACCTTATCCAGTGCCACACTCTGGCCAGGACCAATCCGCCTTCATCATTGTTCTAGTACTATTCCTTAAGTCACTCCCTCCACCACTCATTATTCTCCAATGCCCCCTTTCCTACACCATAAATTCCCCGCATACTCTGTCACATGGTTACATTAGGGCTGGGTAGAAACGCCATTTTAACGTTCTTAAGTTGCCTTCTCTCCCTAAACACAATGACATTTGACACATATTCATTTGCGTGCACATACAGGATAATATTCTACAAACTCAGTTTGCTTACCCGGCCACTGCTTGGGCACTCTACCAAAACACCTTGAACATTCTGTACTAGGGCTAAGTTCATCACGCAAGATGTTGTTATTTGTTTTGGCTGCTTAGCGACAGAGCTATCACAATAGAATAAACAATAGCGGCCTGACTGGGGCTTCGGCATGGTAACATGGATGATGTTATTATATATACAACATTGATCCTTTGTTTAGACAGAGGAGCATTTCGCTGGCAGTGTGAAGTCAATCCATGCCAGAATTCTAGCTCAGCCGATTCCTGTTTACCTCGTGTGAGGGATGCTGTCCAGCTCTACACCAAGATGGGCAGCTTAATGACACTAACCCACAGGTTACATGGAGTTAGATCACCCTGAAGGGATTTGGCAGATCCACTCCCCCTTACATGATAGATTAGGATGTGCTAGGTAGGAGTACAATATAATACAGTACTTGTATGCAAGCATATATTTTCTGTAATCAGCAAATGGTTGAACTGTTTATCTTTTTCACCATTCTCGTAATGCTAATCACATTATTCTGTTTCCTTCTATTGATTATTGCAGCACAAGCATTTTACTCAATAATCACAATGCTTCAATAAATATTGAAATGCTTTACTGTGTATTCCTTGTGTATCTCTTTGGGTACGCATAAGTAACTAAACAAAAGGGTTCTAGATCTGTTACTACGATTTCCTTGGGGAGCCAGGGGTGTCATGTTCTGAGGTTGCACATCCATTTGTACCCTGTCAGGCTAGAGGTACACATGGTGCACTGTGAGCTAGCAGGACTTCGGCCAACATATCGAGACGGTGTGGATGTAATCAGTCTCTCACAGTTCTGATGGTTATGTTGTCCAACAAACACACAGTTTTACTTGGGAAAGTATAAGCTGTACGACAACACGTGCAGTAGTCTTACCTCATTATTTACACAAATTCCTGTAGCCACCTCTCCAAGGCCTGCACCATTCCCACTCCACTGTTACTCCAGCACCTCTCATGTAACACTTCCCTGAAACGCTTCTTATCCTGAACCAATCAGTCCTTGTCGTGCACCAGCACTTGTTGAGCACATTCTCTGTCAAATACCTCTCCATGTCTTCCACCAGTCCTGCAGGACTCCCACACCACTCACCACACTGCCACCATTCTCTCTCCACACTATTCAGAATTACCTGCGCAGCACACTCCCTGCCCAGCACCACGCAACACCACTAAAATGTCAATTAATGACGGTGCTACTGTCTATTTAAGTGCTATATTTTGCTAGGCAGCTGAGCATGGGTCACACAATTCTCTGCCACCTCTGTTGGAAACACAATGGCCCAGACCGCACAGCCCTTTTCTCTGATTGCACATGCTGTGCATCCATGTAAATAGGAGATAGGCCTTACCAAGTGCAGAGCTCCTAGCATCAAATATTAATTTATATAAAATATTGCTTCATTTCTGTAAATATATAAACCATAATGTGCCTGGGAATTTACCTTGGGATGAGAAATGTAACACTTACTGGGGTTGGCACTGAGCCTGTTCTTGGGTTGGCATTATCAATTGCTGGGCAATTTGTACTGAGATCTGTTTTGTGGTTGGAGTTTGGATTCAGAAAGGGATTGGTCAGGGACTTGACCTCAGAAAGATCTCTGAGCACCACTATTATTATCAAAGTATATTCAAACCAAAATGACTTCTCCAATACAGCCTGTCTTTTAAGACTTTGAGGGCTCATCAGGTGGAATACCACAACTGAAAACTATGAAGCCTTTGAATATTATGTTTTGGCAAATTTACAGAAATATATTTTGGGACCTTAGTACCAGACTTTTTCTGATGATGTGGAATGCCAACAATGTGAGACACCCCAGAAAACGGAGGGAGCTCAAGTGTGAGCCCTTAGCAAAGACCAACACGGAACCAAACTAAGATGTGTGTGTATGTTTATGTGTCACCATAGATGGCCAGTAAAAAGTGTATCCATTTTCATTGGAAAAAACAACCATTTTTGCTTACGTTGCAGATAAGGAATATACATGTGTGTCATCTTCCTTTGATTTTTGCTGAGCAATGTTGTGAAGTGTAATGCATTTTCTGCAGTTTTCTTTTTATGTGACCGTGTATGTTTTTTCGTTGATAATATTATGCATCAACATTCTGTTATCTTTGATCTGTGATATTTCTGTGGAATCCTCCACCAACTGTACCATATAAGACCCCTGTCAATATCTCCAAGCTCCATCTACTTAGACTCTGTACGTTTCTACTGGTTTGTTAGCAGATTATGATCATCAATGTAATCAGGACTCCATGTTTGCTTTATTTTTCGCACCATTTCATCCGATTCAAAATAATGTGGTTATCATGAGGTAGGTATGTCTTGATGTTTTTCTGGTTTCTCGGACCCTATTAAGTTGTGTTTATGGGTTTTACTCTCTATGTACTCTAATTTTTTAAGTCATCATAAATGGTATCAAAACAGCTTCTGAAACTACTAGGTTATTTCTGACAACTGTAGGCTGGTTTAATGGAGTGGGCTCAAACTCATTTATAACCCCCAACACCACCACCTTTTGTAACTTTTCATGGTTCTTATAGCTTTTCATACTATCTTCGAGGCACTTCAATTTTACTATATGATTGTACAATTTTAGTTTGGTGTCTATGAGTAACCGTCAACAACATGTTATCTCTACTAGTTTTGGTTTATTTTCAATACTCTTCTTAGTTTCTAGCTGTTGTTGGTTTTCTGGGAGCCATATGCAGGAAACTAGGATTTTCTGTATTCAGCTTTGGTGAAGGTGAGATATTTCTACTTTTCAAACTTTTCTAGTAAGTATTTAAGATTTATATTATAAACTGATCAAATAATTAAACTCAGGATCTAACTGGGTGCCATCTACATGTAAGTAAATTAATATGTCTTTTTCAGGTATTAGCAGTGCTGAATTTGAGCCTGTGGTTTCCGGTGCTCAGCACCGCACTTGTGACAGTCTGCCACAAGGGGGTGCTGTCTGGCTAATTTAGAGATGACCACAACAGCAGGTAATTATTAATTCAATATACATTAAAATGACTATTATCTGCTGCCCAAGCCATTCTTATAGCTTTGGAGACCTGAAATAGTCTGAATTATCACAACTGTAGGAGTGTGATGGTTAGTAGTTGTGTTGCTACTATCATTGGCAGCATTGCAGAGGCAATGAGTGGTGCAAGCAGCAGTGGCCTCCTGACGAGAGCCCTGACACTTATTTTTTTACAAATTAAGCACTGGATATTAGAACTCCGAGCAACTCCTTGTTGAGAGGTAATGCTAATACTTGATGCCCTCCATACGATAGTGGAAAAAGATGGAATGTCAAATATCACAGTAAATGTATGGGCGTCTACGTCTAAGATGAGGTAAACCAGTGAAAAAAGGTCCTTATAATCCCCAATTGTGCAGAAATTGTCATGATTAACAGCAGTGAAGGTTACAAAAAGGTTGAAAAAATGCAAAAGGCATGCTTCACCATTATTCATTATACCCAGAGTTTCATCAAGGAACATTATTTTTATTGTAGTCTTATATATCGCGTAGCTGCCCATAGGGTTACCTAGCACTTAGGTGGAAGACTAAACAGCTTTAAGAGTGGTACTCGAATTATCCAGGTTTTAGGCATTTCGGCATGAAGTGGAGGATTAGAATAACCAAGTTTTTAGCTTCCTGCGGAACGCAAGTAAGGAGGAACATCGTCGAATGGATTCCGGGAGAGTGTTCCATAATCTGGGACCCTGTGCTGAGAAGGAGCATCCGCCCATCCATACTCGATTGACTCTAGGAACTGTAAAATGAGAGCGATTGCTTGAGCGCAGGGTGCGGTAAGGATGGTAGGGGGTGACAAGGTTTTGCAGATACTGAGGCCCTGAGCGTGAGTGGGTTTTATATAGCACAGTGCCTTAAACTCAATGCACTTGTCCACTGTAAACCAATGGAGATCATGAAGAAGGCGGGACACTGAAGAGTGTTTAGAGAGTCGGAACAACAGTCTGGCAGCGAAATTCTGAACTACCTGAAGGAGTCTGATCACAGTCTTATCTGCTCCCATTATATAGGATATTTCCATAATCCAGCCTGGACATAAAGGCAATCATGGCCTGTATGACAGTTCTCTGGTCCGATAAGATGAAGTACCCACAGGATCTTTTTAAGCCACCTCATGGTGGCAAAGCATGAGGAGGCAACCTAGGTTACTTGGGGCTTCATTGAGAAACTTGAATCTAACCAAAAACCAAGGTTCTTCACCTTGTGAGTGGGTACAGGAGGAGTTCCAAGGGAAGAAGGTCAGTGTTGGGGCCTCCAGAGTTGAGGATTCCTACCTAGTAACATTACCTCGGTCTTGTCACCTTTCAAGTTCAGGGAGTTCGAGTGCATCCAAGTGGAGACATGGCCGAGGAATGAGTTGAGATCTTCCAAGGAGGCAACCTATGCAAACGATAATGAGAAGATAATCTGTATGTCATCTGCCTATGAAAAAAGAGTGAGGCCGCAGCTTTCCACTAGGTCCGCAAGAGGGCGGACGTATATATTGCAAAGCACTGGGCTAAGGGCAGAACCCTGTGGGATTCCAGAGGAGAGCTGGTGTGTGCTAGACGCAACGTTTGTAGAGAAAACCTTAAACGTGTGGTCCGTCAGGAAGGAGGATATCCAGGTCAATGCAGTGTCCTAGAATCCCAGATGAATCAATCTTTCGATAAGACGGCCATGGGACACAGTGTCAAAAGTCATGCTGAGGTCTAATTGGATGAGGGCGGCTGTGCCATCCGTGGCCAGTACCCACCTGAGATGCTCTGTAACTCCCAGTAGAGCTGATTCAGTGCTATACTCAGCCTGGAATCCGGACTGGGAGGGGAGAAGGGCATTCTGGGTTTCACAAACAAAGTGAGCTGGGTGTTGACATGCTTCTCCAGTAGTTTGGAGAAAATGGGAAGCAGAGAGATGGGCCTGTAGTTGGACCAGTTGGACTGGTCCAAGTTGGGCTTTTTCAGCAGGGGAAGCACCAGGCGTTAGGGAGGAGTCCCTCCTTTAGGGAAGAGTTCAGTAGTTCGACCAGGGGAGACAAAATGTGGGGACTCAGGATGCTCAATTTAGTCGGGAAGAAGATCAAGAGAAGAACCTGACTTACTGGATTTAAGCAGATCCATAAATTGCACTAGCTCTAGGGAGGGCAGAGAGTGAAATTGAGCCACTGGCTGTCTCAAAATCGGGTGAGCGTTTCCTGCGACAGGAGATAGAGTGGGAGTAGGAGGTATGTTATTAATTCCGGACCGGAACTCAGTAATACTTGTTGAGGCCAGAGCGAGTTGAATGTTTGTGACTTTTTTGACAAAATAGGCTGCCAGCTCTTCGCATTGGGCTTGTGACAGTGTGGGCGGTGGTGTCAATTTGCTGGAGCTAGACAGGTCTTGAACCACTTTGAAAAGCGTTTTCAGATGGTTTTGGGCTATAGAGATTTTTTTCGGAGAAGGAGGCGAGCGTTTCTGCAATTCCTGTGATAGTGTCTCAAAGTGATTTATATTTTAATTTGGAATTATGATCATAGAACTTTCTCCACTCCCTTTCAAGTCACTTGCAGAGTTTTTTTTCTTCCAAGAGAGATGGATTATACTAGGGGGCAGGAGGGTATTGCCTGGACACAGCTTTTAATTTGACTGGTAGGAGTATATCAAGGGAGTTTCTAAACCAGCTGTCAACCATGGACGGGTCTATGTCAACCTGGTGGGCCAATTGGGGAGAGGTACAGAATAAGTGGGAGTGGAAAGCAGGAATGTTGAGTGTGGCCCAGTTCCTGACCAACATGAGTGAGGGTGCCTTTGTACTTCATTTAGGTCAGAGATCCGACTGGCATCACTAAATTTATGTGGAGGTTATTGATGTATTTTTGTAGTTGGATAGCTAATATTTAATGAACTAATATTCTGGTGAGTGACAAGTGACACTTGATCTGAGGTTCTTGTAGTAAACAGATCCTTGCTTCTTTAAGGATGGTAAGATGCTCCCCATTTTATAGACGAGGTGAAAACTCCTTGATTCAGACAAACATTAGCCAATTTCAGATCCAGGCTTGTACCCATTATTTTTTGGTAGATGGTCTACATGTTGGATGAGCATATTTGACACTTACTGCTTTTCCCAAACTCACCTTTGACTGCTGATTGCCTTTTTTTAAGTCCTGATGTAATTCATCCACCAGTGTTTATTTTTCATCTCATTAATTCCTGTGTGCTCTATTGCCTGCCTGTGTATCGGTCAGGAGAGACAGAGAGGTTTCTGAAAGATATTGCCTTTTTTTCAGGAAGTTAAAGGCCCTACCATTGTATCGCCATAACCCTTTACAGAGAACAAAGCTGCTCACCTGCTACCTTTACTTCTGCTTGAAGGTGGAGGTTTCCCATACCAACAGAAACACAGTGAATATTCTTGCCACACTAAGAGGTTAGAAAGGGATGATTAGCACTTCATCACATGCTGTATTATGTATCCCATAATTTAGCTTAAAGGACCCCTGAGGCCATTATGTTTTCTTCTCCTCTGTTGCAGCATGACTGTTTGCCAATTTTGACATGGGAGAACTTCAAAGCGATGATGTCAGAGCCTTGCAGATACATGGTATTCTTGACCCACAGTCCTGTAGGAACTATCCAGAAGAGATTGCTTGTCTCCATGAAAATGTAATCGGCCCAAAATATTTCAAGGTGTCAACCGAACTGTGTCAAACCAGTCTGATTAAGGCATACTTCTGGCCCATCTTTAAAGCAGAGGTTTGAGCTGCATGTTTCCATAGGGCTGATCCCCCATAGGCCAGTAAGAAGCTCTGAAAGGCATAGCTGACCCTATTGATCACCTTACAGTCCAGCAGAAAAATTAACAAAGCGATGAAAAACAATATAATGCCTATTGTTCGTCCCAATGGGGCCCATAGGTGACACTGATCCACTAGAAGTAACACGAACACAAGCCACACCTCCCAATCACTTTCAGTTTCACTCATGTTGACATTTAGAGAGACAAAAGAAGGCAGTTTAAACTGTCTCTGAAAGAAGTGAAAGATAAAATGGCCGGGGGGGTGAAAACAGATATAATTTTTGAATCCTCCACTTTATAGAACCAATCTGTAACATATGGAGATGATGTTACCACAGAATCTACAAATAACGGTATGTATGTTAGAGGGGCAAGATCATTTATCATGCATAATTAGATTCCTAGGGTTAACATAAGAGTACACAATTCAACTGGTGAGACTGCAGTTTTTTAAACAAAATCCCAGTAACTCTCAGGTGCCATCCAAAACTATCATTAAAGAAGAGGACGGGGATGGGAGCGAGCGGGGATGTTAGAGACACTCTTTCATTTGAGTCAATTACAGATCACAATAATTGTTATATACAGAGTAAGACTGCAGTGGGGGAACTGATTAAAGTCTGATGAGTGGCCTATCTCGAATGAAAAGTCTGACGATTCTGCAGAATTGTAACCTAACAAGGTAGAAACAAATGATAGCAATATGGACCAAGATGGTTGGACCTTAAAACACCCCATCATAAGTAAGAGGGTCTATTTAGAGCAACTCGAAATGTTAGGTTACTTGACTCTAAAAGCATAGAATTTGAAATGGAAGGTAATGCCATTATGGATCCTAATAGAATTAGCAGAGCACATTCAGTGAAACTTGTTGAGTAGTACGGCTACCCAATTAATGAGTGAAGATAAGTTGACCAAACAGAATTGGGAAACGATCCCAGATGGGTCCACACAACCCATTTACCACTCTTTGTTAAAGAAAATATGAATGTAGGGTCATAGGTAACTTCTTAAGAGACATGAACCAAGTGATAGGTAGTGTGGAAATTAGTGGGACTGGGAATAAAGATAAGATATTGAGGAAATTAAATGCTATGTACATGGAGTCAAATCACCAGGAAGGATGGGGACAAAATTTAATTTGTCTGGACATCTAATATTTGAGGAACAGGGGATTAGACACACTAGACCCAAGCGAGGTTCCCAAGATACTCCAAAAAGCTATTATGGGCAATAAGGTTCAAGATAAAATAACTAAACTGGCCAGATCATGCTCTTTGAAAAATGCACTGGGTAGGGAGAGTATATTAAATTCCTCCACAGGACAAATTGGAGTGAAAATCTAATCAGGTATAAATAGATACAGTTCAAAGGATAAAACACTCTTAAGTGTGCCCAACCTCCTATGAGTGGCAGTCCCCCTCTGAATACACCTTCGCCTTTGAGCTGTGGGGGGTTTGCCCAGGTCCTTCCCTATAGCTAAGCCCAGGCTCCAGTGCACAGCAGGGGGGTTGGATGGAGGGCCTGGCTTCTGACCAGGCCATGCACTCTACCCCAGCAGGCAAATTGCAACCAACTCCCTGTAGACAGCCTACCCCCTGCCCCATTCGGCTATGAGAAGTGGTTGGTTGGATGCAGGCACCCAACCCCTCCATGAGTGGCAGCAGAAGTGGTTGGCCACAGGGCCTAGCCTCTGGCCAGGCCCTCTGCCCAACCACCTGCGGGTGGCTTTTGCCCAACCATCTGCAGACAGCCAAACCACCACTACGCACAGCCTATGGCCTGCTCAATGATAGTTGGTCGCAGGGTCAGTTCTATGACCATGTACTTCTAACTTTTATTGTTTTTTCATACAGCAGTATCAGGTTGGAACCACAGTACAATACAGGAGGGTCTTGCTGGGTACCACAGATCCAACCACTGGAACTGCGGTTCCCACAAGTAAAAATAAAATGTTTTAGGTACCCTTAGGGAGAGTCCCTTTGGGACCCACCTAAGCCAGGACTGGGGGTCAGGGTGTGCTCACTCTGCCCCCTTATGAGCCCATTTTTACTTTTTTTCAGGACTCAGGGATCGAGTCTCTGAGTCCTCTAATGGCAGCTGCAAACTTTGTCTCATGTTGACTCCAATCACATTGCTATACCAAAGTGGTCAATGGGAGCAAAAGGGCACGCAGGCAATCAAAAGGTACTATATTTAACAAATGTTGGTACCACAGGAGTACCATTGTACCTAACCGTAGAGATAGCTCTAACTTTTTCTGAGGGTTAACTCCTTCATACTAAAACTGTGTTCCCTTTTCAATGCTAATTTCTCAAAAACGGCTGAACTGGTTTACACCAAATCACAGAAAGCAAGCTTTCTGAGTAAGTCTAACTTTGTACCAAATGTGGTGTTATTCTGTCCATCTGTTTTTCTGTATCAGAAAACAAACGTTCCTATTTGAATTAAAATGGGAAGTCACACTTTTGTGGCCTCCCTTTTTCTTGGTCTATGTTTAACAGATCAGCTCTAAACTTTTCATGAAAGAACCAAAGTGGATGAACTTTTTTTTCCGAAAGTTTTGTGCAGATGCTTCAACTGTGTCAAAGTTATTAAGAAAACAAAAAATGCATTTCCTATGAAAAGGCAAAGTAATATGTAGTATATATGCAGATGTGCAGAGTGTAATATGTTATTTATTACCATTGTTGAGTGGGTGAGTGTGGGCAGTGTTTAATTTGTACAAGAATAAGTGCTGTACAAAACTCTGCTCAGAAGCCAGCAGCTTGTGCAATTAAATACTACAGCACCAATACCAAGGCTCCACTTCACTATCAGACACCCTCTTTATCTCACTCTTGCAGGTCCCTGCATTCTCCCTTTGTGACATTTTTTTCCATGTTTCCCTTCCTCACTCTTTCCATTTAGTGTGTTTTTCCTTATCTTATCTCGATAAACGCCTAAAGTGGAAAAATGAATGTCGGGCCCCAGAAATGAGTGCCAGTGACCGGCACCTGCAACCACTGGCTCAAATTAAGCACTGAGTGTGGGGAGTGTCCATGACTCATGAGAGATGAAGCCTCAAGTGGGTCATGATGCCCCACCCTCCCTCAAAAATGGCAATAAATAGCTTATTATGCCCTGCACATGTGCATATACTGTTTATGCCATGGCATTTTACATGTGTATTTTTTCAACAAAAGATATTTAAACCAAACCAGAATGCAAGGGGTTAAATGTGTACAGTAAGGTTAACCTCCATTTAATAGGTCTTTGATTAAAAGGAGGGTTGTTTCCATATCTAATGTAATTGGCACATTGAATCTGTGAGGCAGTAAGCAATGATTTTCTCTTGTGATTTTCATGCTACTGTGGTAAAAAACTGGAATTTGACCTTTGGGCTGTAGTAATGAATGTGTGAAAGTGTGTTTATTACTACAGTTGCCATAAAATAACATAAGTTATTGAGTTAATTTCACTGCCACAGTGTGTGCTAACACACACACACAGACACACATTTTGTTTCACCTTGCCGTCGATAGTATGTGTGTAGTCATGGTTATGGTAGAGTTTCCATTGGAAAAGCATTTTCTGTTTTCTTATTGACTTTGGCACTTAAACATTTGTAAGAAAGCAATACTCATCCCGGATAGTCGCCTCTTCGGTTTTACTGTTACAATTTTACTGTGGGCAGTTGTGGTGGCTCCTCCTCAATGGCGGAGGAGCGTCGTCCCACTGCCTGGCTCAGAGCCAGTACATGAAAAATAAAACGATGTCATCATTTTATTTTTCATTTTCTGGCTCTGAGCTAGCTTACAAAGGGGGGGGCAGGGCATTGGGAGGAGGAGTGCAATGTGCACTTCTTAAGTGCGCATATGTGTTTGGCCGGCCGTCCCCGGTCGTCCAAAACACACATGCGCACTTATGTGAACCCCACAGACTCCTTGGTCTGAGCAGGGTGCCTTTCCTGCCTGCTCAGACCAATCCCCGTG
Source organism: Calotriton arnoldi (assembly GCA_963921515.1). Taxonomy (NCBI): domain Eukaryota; kingdom Metazoa; phylum Chordata; class Amphibia; order Caudata; family Salamandridae; genus Calotriton; species Calotriton arnoldi. Next base: position 1,473,684 of record CAWUFW010001772.1, on the reverse strand, counting down.
CTGCTCTCACATGTGAGTAGCACAGGGATTGCAGGGAGTCTGTGACGTGGCCCCAGTGCTCGTTGGGATCAGGAAGGACTATAAGTCAGAACAAAAGTTCCCTTGGGTATTATATGAAACACACTATCTGAAAATGATGCCACACTTATTCCAAACATACCACTTTCACCAAATAATATCACCCGTTCACCAAAGCCAATATACAAATGTACAAATGTTTTATTCATTAAATTCAAATTAAAAAAATCATATAAAATACATAAAATTAAAAGCATATCAAATATAGCACTGTGAATTAACTTCCAATATGGAAGATGGCATACACAAAATCATATAGTCATACATATAAAATATATTATGGGAAAATATAATTAGACATTCAAAATCTGTCATTTATGGCACCAATCCGACGACAATTCCTTGGTCAAACCATCATTATGTACTATTCCTCTATTGACCAGGATAAATTCGATTTAATGCAATTGTTGCAGCAGCGCTCTTTAGATAGAAACCGTGTGCCTGTGTCGGTATTGCACGAGCTCCCGCCTCCCAGTATACTGAATCCACCAACGAACGAAGGGAGGCGGGAGCTCGTGCAATACCGACACATCTAAAGAAGAGCCCTGTAGCTAGAAGACTCATAAATTTGGAGATTTTTTAATCCCAGAATTTCGGTTGGGAAAATTGCATATTCGCTCCCATCTCTTGATATAAGGCCCACATAGAGAGTACTTTTTAATTCTTTTTAATTGGTTTGGATACAACAAAGAATTGTATTGTTGTTGCTTCATCTTGAGGAGCCAGATCCCAGGAGAAGTGCCAGATAACTCTTCACAATTTCTGATTGAAAACTTTGGGACAGGAGCGGTGCGTCCATTGAGGCGTTGGGGCATTGCCCCCCCCCCGCCCGCAGCTCCCTCGGCGTCTCTGAACTTAAGTAAACTCTCAGTTTACTAAACTTCAGAGACGCCGAGGGAGAACTGACAATCATGTCAGTCAGCATGATGTCGGACCGCCCACCCCCTTCAGAGTCTGAAGGGGGTGGGCGGTCCGGCGTCATGTTGCCTGTCAGTCAGACCGTCACCAGGGGCATGCAGCAGCACAATGCACAAGTGCGCATGAGTGGGGAAGGTCGGCGAATTTTTCCGCCGTGCCCAGTCATGCGCACTAGTGGCTGCACAGGCTGGCGCATGCCCATTAGGAGAGCGAGGGTTGAGCAAAGGCTCAAACCTCAGTCTCCTAATGGGCAGGCGGGCGGAGAGTAATCGTACCCTAAGTCAATCCTGGCTCTGCTGGCAGCGCCAGGATTGGCTGAGAGGGGTTGCCACCCACTTGCCAGCAGTGATGCGGCTGTTCCGTTCCTGTAGGCGCCAACGGACCCGAGGCGGCGCGGACCTGCTCAGGTAGGATTTTTCTTTTCTTTTAAAACTCCCCCCCACCCCGGCACTCACCCCCCCGCGACACCCCCCCCCCCCGACACCCCACCCCCGCGAGCCGCGACTGTGTGCCAAATGACGTACATTTGCAGGTATCTTCCCCAGCAGTGCCGGATGCCAAAGGCAGAGTCTGGTTGTGCGATTCTCACATTATCAGTATAGGCCAATTTCACTCTGGGGACTTCATGTGACTGGGCCCTGGTTGAGAGCCTTGTGAGACCCCAGCATGCAAGCATAGCACGAACGCAGCAGTCTCGCATGGGCACCCTCCCTCTGAGACCACCACCCCAGCAACGGAGGCCACACTGCAAGCTGCACTCTAGTGTATGAGGGGGCTCCCGAGCCCTCCACTCTAACGAAGGAAGTTGCACCCACAAAGCGACATCATCACACACTGCATCCGGCACCTGTGTAAATGAGGCTACCTTCACAATACTACTACTGTGATTGATTGCAGAACATAGGGCAAGAAGGAGCTCCAGTAAGCTGAGAGAGCAAAGGGAGAAGAAATGCCGGAAGAGCTCCACGGGACTGTGTCTTAATTACACTTTGTTTTCTTAAGGACTGGAATTCGTGTCCTGTAAATGAAGACAATTGAGCGGCCCTTCCCCAAGCACAGCAAGATGGAACTTGCTAACGAGAAACAGGCTTTTACTTTGTGTGTATATGTGTCTTTGGGTGGGTCTGATTGTGTATCGTTGTGGTTGTGCATGACTGTATATGTGATTACATGTCGCTGAATGCCACACATGCAAGCATGTGACGTATGTCTTTGGGGAACGTTTGTCTGTGCATAGCACGGCGTTTCTTACTAGTACATATGTATCACTGGTATGTCAGAGAATTTCGTTGTGTATGTGTGTGTGTTCATGTTTGCATGTGTGCGTGTGTGTACCTGATTGTGTGTGGCTGTGTAACTTTAAATGTGTTACAAATGTCGCTGTATGCCATGCAGTCAAACGTGTTTGTGTGTGAATTTCTGACTCTGATGCATGTTTGTGTGTGTGCGTGTTTGTGAGAATACCATTGTGTGTATTGCTAGTGTGTATGTGATGCCATGTGTCACAGTATGTCTTTGGGTGCTAGTGTTTGTCCGAGTGCCTTTCAGTCTAACTGTGTTGTGTGGCAGTCTCCATCTGGTGCGTACTAGTGTATGTATGCATGTGTTTCTGTATGCATAGCACTGCGTGTCTTACTAGGGTGTTTGTGTAGCATCAGTGTATGTCACTGTGTGTGTCTGTGTGTTGTTGGGGGGTATTGTGTGTTTCTGGGAGTACAACACTACATTTCTGTGTGTTTAGGGGTGAGTCGGTGTGTAGCAATGCATTTTCTGTTGTGTGTCTGCTTCAATGTATGTGTATGTGTGTATGAGTGCATAACCAACATCCAATTAGGGGGAACATGCTGGAAATGTTATTGTACACAGTCTCAACCAACATGAGTCTTGCGAACATACTCGCTTCTTCGGTGCACTTAAGTATTGGTACAGAAACAATTCCCTTTGGCGCGACAAACATTGTCTCTTGGTTCCGAAACACACGACTAGGTAGGTAGTGGTCACACTGGCCTCATGTAAAGCTCCATAACAAGCTGGTGGAGTCGGGGTACCACTATGGGATGTGGTCCGTAGCGCTGTAAGGATGCCATGAGCTATGGTGCGAACAAGGAATATGGGCCCTTTTACTGCTGTTGGGGGCGTGAAATGTAGCAGTCACCTGGCTTCAGTGGGCCCCTCAGGGCTCTGGGTCCCGGTGGCACTGCACATGCTGCACGTACGGTAGCCATGCCCCTGGATGCGGTGATAGTCAGTCACTACCTGTCCGCCTTTCTTCCACGTGAGAGATCTTTTTGATGACAGATCATGTTTGCCGATCAGTTTGTGAAGCACGCGCTGGCTGAGATCACATATAACAACACTTTCAAAAACAAAACATTAAAAGATACAATGAAAGAAAAGTGAACGGACACAAGTGATTTAAGGATCGAAAAAGGAGCGCAGCCCTCGTGTTGGTGGACTGTTGCGTGGATCAGTGAGAGCGGAGAGCACGAAAGCACAGGCCTTATCCCAGAGTCACCCTCCTGTTTGCGAAGTCTGAGGGCAGCGAGTGCGCATGTCAGCCGGCCCCGTGGAAAGCATGAACCCTGCGCGTTAACCGTGTACTTTATACCCGCATGCAAGGTCACGTGCGGCGGGTCTGCCTTCGGCCACAAGTGTATGTTTGCACTTTTTTGTTTATATTTTCTTTTGAGTGCACCATCAACCCGTACTTCGGTCTGTGCACGTTTACCGACTGATGTCTGGAATGTCCGACTGTCTGCGCCCACCCTAGACAGATGGAGAGATGAGAGTTTGCCTGCAGGTGAGTATTTTAGAGAGGGATACGGCTAGGCTGCAGTTTGGATATGGATGAGCTTACTTATATACTATTCCACGACCTCCTCAGATGTGTCTGTAAAACTTACCTTTTGTCCTGAAGTTTTGACCTCCTGTCCTGAATTTTGACCCTTTGTACTGAATTTTTACATTCACCGTCCTGAATTTGCACCCATGCCAGTTGGTCACCCTAGGTGCTGGCCTTTTACCCATCACCCACTCCAATCGCCCCCTCTTCTTAGTATTCCAGTCCCATCCCCCGCAACACAAGATGGGGTTTAGTGACCAAGCTAACGAGTGTGGATCTTTGATTCCCCAGTTGACCATACTGTGTGATCGTGTGCGTATCACTTTAACTCCTCATACTTTGTTCCTTTATCTGCTAACATTTGAAGCTTATACAATCAGGATGTACAGTAGGAACGAATAGTACGTGCTCTAAAATCTTTACAAAAGCTGGGTCATTCTGTCTTTGGCGTGGTGCTGTGCACATGTGTACGCTCGCTCCACAATGACTGCGCTACTGCCCTCCCCGGGCAGTCAGTCTGACCTTCCTTCACCCTCACCATCGCTCGTCACACACTATTTATCATGCCACATCGTTCCGCTAAAGCAAGTTCCTCCACCCTCTATTGACCACCCACCCTGCTATCCCTCCGGTCCCCACTGCGCCTTTAACCCGTGCCCGGCTGCCTTGATCCTGGGTTACGGACACCTGTTCTGCAGCCTTCGCCCACCCTCCTACCCCCATCCCCTCATCTGCGCGTACCTCTCCAGAGGCTCGGACATGCAATGCTTGGTCAGGCAGATGTTCGGTCCGGCAGACACTTCAGTTCCACTCGACGGATGCGCAGCATTGGTGTCTGCTCATGTTCTGAGAGTGCTGAGAGTTCGCGGGTGTTCAGTTCGTTAGATAATCTGGTCCAGTTGATGCCCAGTCCGTTTGTGGCCGCTTTGACGACCTCAGCTTCTCTACGATGTGTACTTCAGGTTCGGGCGCAGTTAAGGACTTTTAGTGGGTTGCTTTACCGGCAGCAGGTTGCTGAACCTGGTAGCATAGCCTCATAGCACTTTATTTCTTCTTGTAGGCGCCCTGGAGAGTGACTGTTGGACCAGGTGAAGACAAAAGTCCCTTTAACCATGGCTGCTCCGGTAAGTAGAAGGCGTCGTTGCTGTTTCTGCTCCCAGTTTTGTTCCCTGTACTCACACACGCTGTTCTTGCGTCATTGAGCGAATTGGTATCATCAGTTGTGCTATTTCAACGGCATTAACAGCACTGTACCAGGACAGTTTAAGAACCCAGTGTTAGTCTTTTGTTGTAAACCTGCCCGTTGTGTCAGACTTTCCCCCTGAGTGTAAACGATTTCAGTGTCATGTTGAAATGCCCCTCACTTGTAAGTAGGCCTCACATTAGTTTTTATAATCTGTGGTTTTATGGAATATTTACGAAAATACATATGTGAAAACACCACCATAGCATGCTTGTATCTGTGCCACTAGGTGAAAGGTCTGCGTGCATGTAAAGCATGAATTCCGGTGCAGACTAGAGTTACATGACACGCCTTGCTGCTTTCAGTTATTAATGTGTGAGACATGCAGCACCGGTTAGCACTCTCGCCTTCCTCTGGCAGGAGCACCTGGCGTCTCCATCCAGCACGGAATGTGTTCATGGGGCAGCGGTGCTGAGACCTCTCCTCCTGGTAGGAGTGTGGTGCATTGTGTCACATGGACGTCTCTCCCCCACCACAGAGACCTGTGCGCACGTACCATGCTAATAAGGCTCCTTGAGCGATGTCCCCAAAAACACGACAGCATAATCTGTCTTCCAAAAGTGCATGAGGTAAAAGGATCTAAACCCCTGAGCCCATGCCTCTGCTCGAAGGGAAGGGAGAGTACACAGAGAAAAGATAGAAGCAGTCATCTGTGCAGCTGCTCCAAAATTGCAGTGCTTGTGTCACAGCAGAAGCACGGAGGCTCGCGTAGCATACCGCAGAAAGGGACCCAGTGCTTTGCTTTCCCTTTTCTCCTCTTTGTACATCGACACCATCTCAGTCTCCATTGATGCAAGGTGTGATCCTGATACAATCGCATCGCATAATGTTTCATATTTGCCAGTGTTTGTGGAGTGATTTGGTATAACCCTGTAGCAGAGAATGGGCAGGAAATAGGCAGACTTAAGGGGTTGTACCTGTATTGACTGTTTAACAGTGCACCATTTTATAAAACGTGCAATATGTTAATGGAAAAGTAATGGTTGTATTTATTTAAACATATTTTAATGCCTCATACCCCTAACTACTTCCCGGCCTTTAGAATGCAGCGTGGTGTTTCAGAGGTACAAGCTTGAACATTTGAGATGGAAGGGGGGAGGAGGCTGAGTGTCTGACTATTTGTCTGCATTATAATTCCTATTAAAAGATCCGTTTGGGTGTCTCTGCTTTACAGTTTCAAGACTGAGATGTGTCTGCTTGTTAGTTGTGTATTTATCTGTCTACTTGGCAATCCCCAGTAGAGAGGTGTGTGTACACCTGTAGTGAGCATGGGTCTCTGTGGAGCTGGGTGAAGGTACAAGAAAGAGCAAAGCTGTGTGAAGTGAGGGGAGGGGAGGTGCAGTGACCGATCTGTTTATTAGGCCCAGCACTAATTGCTTTATTAACCTTCCTGCTTCCTCAAATTTGCTTAAAAATGCACCGTTTGTCCACTCTTTTTTCAAAATTTTCTTGGGGGGAGAACCCCCCCAAACCCCCCCTAGGTTGTTCGAGCTCGCTCGCTACGCTCGGGCGCCGCAGTGCAGTAAGACAATAATGTTGCGCCTCACCACTTTCAAATGTCACCAGCCGCCACTGCTTTGGGAGACATAAAATTTCTCTTCCTGAAGAAGGTGGTTGGAACAATTGAATCCACCGAAACGCGTCGCGCTGCTGCAACAATTGCACTAAATCGAATTTATCCTGGTCAATAGGGGAATAGTACATAATGATGGTTTGACCAAGGAATTGTTGTCGGATTGGTGCCATAAATGACAGAATTTGAATGTGTAATTATATTCTCCCATAATGTATTTTATATGTATGACTATATGATTTTGTGTATGTCATCTTCCATATTGGAAGTTAGCTTACAGTGCTATATTTGATGTGCTTTTAATAATATGTATTTTATATGATCTTTTTAATTGGAATTTAATGAATAAAACATGTGTACATTTGTATATTGGCTTTGGTGAACTGGTGATATTATCTGGTGAAAGTGGTATGTTTGGAATGAGTGTGGCATAATTTTCAGATAGTGTGTTTCGTATAATAACCAAGGGAACTTTTGTTCTGACTTATTGTCATTTTGGAGTCCTGTCCCTTTGGTTCAGGAGGACCCCTCTCTTTTGTTTGAGAATCAGGAAGGACTATGCCAAGTGCGACGCAGGAGGCAGCTCCAGATCAATTTTTCTTTTACATTTATTTTTTTATTATAACCCCCCGCGTGCTCCCCCTCCTGTGCTCCCCCGCTCCCCCTCCACCCGCCCCACCACCTCTTTATTGTGACGGCCGCGACTGGTTGTTTGATATGGGAGCGACGGTGACCCACAAGGCATGCACCCCAGCCGCAAGATGCTTGTTATAATCGGTGTTCAAAAAGTGTTCTGGTCTGGGCAAGAAGAGGTTACATTTTAGAGACATATTGACAGTTGAAAAGGTGTACTTTTGGTTTTACTACAACTTTAGTGCTGTTTTTATGAATGCATATGAAATGTGGCAGTTGCTTCGCATGTTCACCTTACTCTCGCTATTTTTAAAATTGTGAAGATCATCAAGGTGGGCACATTTAAAGGGGAGTAAAAAACTGTTTATTTGTTAATAACTAGGCATAATTTGAAATATCCACTTGCAATTTGGCGTACATTTAGCTTTTTTAGCCTTTTGTGGATATTACAAGTTTTGTGCTAATCCATCAAGGGAGGGTGAAGTAAAATGGATAGGGCACAAATGCTTTCATAAGCTAATAGTGCTCCTTTATCAATCTGCAGGAAATTTGAAGGTTATTAGCAAGTTATTCTAGGTGCAGTATTCTCAAGTGACATGCAGATCAGAGAAGGGAGTGGAAATGTTAAGTGGGGAAGGTTAAAAATATTTTTGGGGCTAATAACTTTGGTGCAGTTTTAGGGATCTGCATAACACTCCCCACTTTGAGCTTACTTATGATATTTTGAGTTTCATGCAAGCCAGTCAAGGGGGGACCTAAAAGGGTAGTCAAAAAGGCAGCATTTCTCATTGTAACTCCTACAGGAATCTTTGCTCTCAGTTATAAAAAGAAACTCAAAATGGGATTAAAGTTAACTTGGCATGAAACTAAAGCTTTACACAGGAAAGTGCCATGGTTTTGTTAGGTGTAAATCTGTTCAGTAGTTTGCAAGTGATTAGCATTACAATAATGTGTCAGTTGGCTTGAAAGAGTTAAAATGTTAGAGATATTTGGACCCTTAGGGGCCGATTTCGATCTCGGCCGGTAGGGCTCCGAATCGGATTCGGCTTAACCGGATCCGATTCGGAGCCCTATTTCCCGACCGATTCGTACGCGCGTCCGGGCGAGCGAGTACGATGCAAAATCACCGACCGACTCGTCCGGGAGTCCCGACCGCTCCGACCGACTCGTTCCCGGGTCTAACCGCACCGACCGACTCGCTCGGACTTGACTCGCACCGCGCAATGGAGACGTTCCCCGGCCGGGTAAGTACGATGCGCGCCGCGAGCAGTCCAACCGAGCCGCGCACTCCGGCTCCAAAGAGCAGTCGGAGCCATACTTTGGGGGTCCGTGTCGGACCCCCCTGTACGCGTAGCCACGCGAGTCGCACACAGGGGGGACCCATGGGTCCCCCCTACACGTGCATGTACGGCGCGACCCGCATCGACGCGAACACGCTGTAGGGGGCGCCCTTGTTCGCGTCGTGCCCATTGAGTCAATGGGAGCCCGTGTACGCGTCGTACGACTGGCTCCCATTGACTTCAATGGGAGTCCGACCGAATCGAGTCCGATAGCATACGTGCGCATCGTACTCGTTCGGTCGGACTGCTGGAGTCCGATTCGGTCGGAAATCTCTCCGGGTCCGGCTCGGTCGGAGAGATTTCCGGCCCGAATCGGAATCGGCCCCTTTGTCTATGGACAGTTCTCAAAACCAAGTTTGTAGACGGTTCAGAGACCTAGATTTAAAAATAAAAAACCCTCATTGGACAAGAAAGGTTTAGTTCTTGTTTTCCATTTCAAGTCTTCGGTAGCAAAGTTTGGTCTACACCCCCAAAGGTTAAAAAATATATTTAATAATTCCAGACCCAGACAATAAGCCAGGCCCTACAGACAGTTCGTACTATGCATGTTTGAGGGATGTGCACAGGGGGCTTGGCAGTTTGCGTCAGGTTAGCAAATTGTTAGCAAATTAGCACTTATTTATTGTTTCCCCTGCAACTGACCTCAACTGATTGCTTTTCCTTAAAATCCATATTCTAAGAGTAAGCTAAACATGTTAAGAGTCTGCCAAATTTTGAACCAGTCCCTGATAGGGCTAAGAAAAAAATCCATAACTCACACAACAGCTATTCCAACAATAACTCGCACATCAAATGCAACCCTAGTTTGAAGACTGTCTGAAGATCTAGATTTAAAAATAAAAGACCTCATTGGACAAGGAAATTTAGCTCCTGTTGTCCATTTCTACTCTGTTGTGGCAAAGTTTGGTCTGCAACCCCTTAAAACATGGTCCACAAATGGTTCCAAAATATATAAAAAATTACCCAGCCAGACTACAAACCCGGCCCGATAGCCAGCCCATGGTGTGCAAGACTGTGCAAAGCGGAATTGGCCACCTGCAGCAAGTTAGCAAATTATTCCCAAATTAGCACTTTTTGCCCCCCCAGAACTATTGACAGATTTTCCTGAAAATCCATATTCTAAGGGTAAACTAAACTTGCTAAGAGTCTGATACATTTTTTACCTGTCCCTGATAAAGTTTGAAACAGAATGCATAACTCGTACAATAACCATGCCAACCATAACTCACACATCAAATGTAATGCTTATGACGTCACAATAAATAACAATACCTAAAGGCAAAATGTACATTAAAGAATAACACATAATCAGACCAATAAATTATACTGCATTCCTAGTCATCTCTGTCAAAGTGGTAACAGTAAATTATTATATAATTTCATCTTTAAGATGATTTACAATATTTGTTATTGTATCTGTTTCATTAAGGGTGATGTCATGAGCGTTGCATTTGGTGTGAAAGTTATGGATTGCATGCTAAACCCTATGGGCTCGCTCAGCAGCCAACCACAACTGCACACAGACAAAGGCCGTGTGCAGTGGGTGATGGCGGCTCACGGAGGATGGAGTACTGGACCTGGCCTTAGGTCACGCCCTGCATCTAAACCCTGCTTCACAAGGCTGAAGGCCATGCACTTCAGGGATTGGCTGCCCACAAAAGGCTGGGCACCGGGGCATTGGACAGTCCCTACAGCACACAGATGAAGTCTGGGCACCGTGGCGGGTAGCCGTAAACAGTAGGTGAGGTCCCAAAAACAGTTCCATGCTGAATATGATAAAAAAATAAGTCTGAAATTCACTGAAAAAACACAAAGGGTAAAGTGAAGCTATAGTTAGCTTTGCTTATAATACATAATGTATGTTTAAAAAAACTGTACATTTCACTGAAACAATCACAGTTAAATTGCACTTAGGGTTACAAAACAAAATCTAAAAAGCACTGAAATGTGCAAGTTATGGTCCAGTATACTACCCATAACTTGCGCGCCCATCCTGCACCGCTTATGTCCCCACATATTACATCACTCATGATTACATCACTGATGATATCTCAAATGGTACATTTCTTCAATGGTATCCAAAGCCTTTTATTCAAGGGCTAGATTGAAAGACATTTTGAAAGGCTGGTTGGTCTTCTAAAGCTACATTTAAAATGTTTTACTTTAAACCTGTGACTTATGCCTTTTTTTCAGTAGGCAATTCACTTACAACTTACATAATAGAAGACTACTGTCTTTGCATAAAATAATTTCACACGGTTTAGTGTAGGAAAATCATAATTTTATTAAAGACACAGGGGTGAGTACTAAATTACAATTTATAAGTGTAATGTGTTATTATCAGATTGACTCGTTATCCTATAATTTATTACCCCCTCCTTTTTTTTTTACTTCATATCGTTACTAATATGTTTCCGATCCTCTAGTTGTCCAGTCCAAAGTTCCTCAAATTATCTAATAATTATACAGATGATAAAGATTGAATTTAAGTCTTTCATGTGCCAATTACCTGCAGGTTGGATTTTGCCAACCTACTTTATCTAGGTGGCCCCCAGAATCTGCTGTCTCGACTGCAATGTGTACAAAATGCCGCAGTCAGGCTAAATTTGAATATTCCCAAATGTCATTCTATCAGACAAGGGCTAAAAAAACTACATAGGTTACCGATCAAATCTAGGATCAAATTCAAAATCTTATGATCACACACAGAGCACTCCACCAGAAGCGTCCCAGCCACATCCAAGACAAGCTTAAACATTATTCTCCAGTAAGGGCACTCTGCTCATCTAATCTCAATTTCTTATGCACTCCTGAATTTCGCAAAGCCAGATCCGGGGGCAAGTCTTTCTTTTTTCTGGCTCCAAGTTTCTGAAATGCTCTCCCATCCTTTCTTCGATCAATTTCTAGTGAAAGCCTGTTCAAGGCACAGCTGAAGACAGTGCTGTTTGATGAGCTGTAATTCCAATCCTACCTGACCTACGCAAGTGTAGGTTTGAAGCAGCAGTTGCGATCTATAAATATCTCTTCATTCATTCATTCTTCTGTTCCTGTCTTCCTGTACTTCATCTGTTTACTGTTCATGAACAAAATTACATGAGTTTGTTGCTCCAAGAAAGAGACTGGAATATTCAGAATCTGACATTATATATTAATCTAATTGGACACCTATGGGAATATGTTGTAGCTCAAACCCAGAGTCTGCTGGAAGTTAAAGTTTTTTTCGGTAACTGCTTCTAGTTCTATCTTTATTGATTAGTTTATGGTTGGTCTGCTGGCAGCTGCTATGTGATTAAAGCTAAAAAGGTAATAATAGGAGCCTCTGTGTTTACAATAAATGTAAGACTTTCCTACACTAAATCTTGTAAGATCTTCATCCATTGTTTTACATATATACCAGCTCTAATCAGAAGAGTTTACCGGAAGTTAAAATGCTGAACGTGCTTGCTTCTTGCTTAGTAAAATGAAAGCAGTGCAAGGGACACTTAAGAAGGGTTTATAGGACGGTTGTGCTGCAATACCTTGTTCTTGGATTTCTATTCACTGGAGCAATCCTGTCTTAGAGACTCTCTTTTCAACTCTTGGTTTTAGGCCTGCTGAGTCCTTCATCTCAGCCCAGCATGCTCCCTGGTTACAATCTGTCACTGGGCTGGAGCCCAGGGCTTTTCCACATTACCAGCAACTACTGTGCACCCTGTACCTTTCTAGCACTTTTCCATGTTAGTGGCCAACATTCCTCAACATTTTGGCAGGATTGCCCTCAAGAGTAGGACTAACCTCATTGGGCACCACCGAGTGACTGTAAACACATTTCATACACATGTGTGCTCTCACCATTCTTTCTTCAGGTACAGGGAACAAAGTAATGTTTGTTTATATTCCATAGTGTATAGCGTTTCTATGGTGCAAAGTGTAGTGAACTAGTTAAGATATAGTATGTTCCCAATATTGTTGTCAGAACTCTCTTGCAAGGGGTGTAGATATCAATAGTGCAGCAGATGCAATGGCACTGGGGCCCAGGGCTGTATGGGGTTCAATGTTCCCTAATTATGTCTAGAATTTGTTACAAAATCGTGTCTTGGGTGTGAGCCCTTTCCCTTGCTTCCCCTAAGCCCCATGTCACTCTTCCTACGCCACTACCTGCAGGTGTCATGTTATAAACCCTGTTCCATGTTCCACCAAAACCCCACAGACATTGTAACTGTCGAGGAGATGTAGCCTCACGCACAAACATAGGTGGATGTCCGTCCTGCATCCACCCTCTGTAAAGTGTAAAGCCATGCATGCACAATAGGGTGGACGGACCGCTGCCTATTTTAAGTGAATACCCCGCATCCACCAAACTCTATAACCGCATGAATGTTATTTAAAGATAATTTTAAATGGAGTTCTGAGAGTTTCCCTTAAGGAATTGCTAGAAAGAGTAGTTTTAAGGACCCTCGCTAGGAACATTTGTCAAAACAATTTAAAGATAATTTCACAGAAACGCTAGTGGTCCTTCACCAAAAAATTTGAAGCAAATCCTAGCAAATTGTATACTGAACACAATAAAAGGAATAGTTAAACGCACATTTTGGCATAAATATCAATCACTATAGGAACTGGTTAAAAGGCAACTTCAAGGTGGACTTGTTCTTGAGTTTATAGTTGGTGCAAAATAACTCATTATCTCTTTATCATGCCCAATAAACAGTGACAGTGCCTATATGTATCTGTCAGGACATCACAGAGGCCAAGATGTGGCAGACTTCCAACTCCCCGAACATCGGTTCCAATGCCCCTCAGTGTTCGACAGTACCCTAAGATGACATAGGTGCCCAAAGTCCACAAGTTGTTCCCATGCACATAAAAGTCCCAGTGCTAGCATATCATTGTCTGAAGGCATTGGTATGCTGTAATAGACACACATCTACATTGGTGCAATAAGTCTACCTTCTACTATGATGCTCTAATGTTCATATTTTTCCACGTTCCACAATGTCCCAGGACATTACCACTGTTGGAGTATATACACAAACATGAAAATAGGCTGAAGCGTATACATATTTACACACAGGCCTTGCGACTCAGAAAGGCATATAGGCAGACATACAGATATACAGATATGTGAGCAGACACACTAAGATACCTTTATGCAAACATATATCCACACTTGCACACCCTAGGCACCTAGACCGACTCACACAGAAAGAAGAATACACACAGATACGCAGCCTGTCAAGCAGAAAGACTTACACCCACACATACAATGCTAGGTCACTCACACAGACATATAACCCCCACTAGCACCAACCAAAGCTACACCTCCATCACCTACTGGCCGTGCCACAAAGATCAGCCATCTTTCCTTAACCCTGACGCATTTAGTCAGCCTAGCTATAACACATAACAATGTCATAACATAAAAGCAGTTTCACTTTGAATGTCAACTGTAATGTGTGTGAGTTTGTAATCAAGGCCGGACTGGGAACAGCAACCAGCCCTGGCAGGTTGCTGCTTGACTGGCCCTGGGAGCAGGAGGAGGTGGGGTGGTATTAGCCACGAAGCAACGCTCCCGCTTTTCTTACAGGGGGCCGATATTCCAGTACTGCTGCAAAACCGGCCCTCTGTAAGAAAGGTGGCCCCCGCAACCACAAATCTGGCCCCCATCCCTCCGGCCCACCGGGGAAATGCCCGGTGCCTGCTACGGCCAGTATGGCCCGGTTTGTAATGACAGAACCTTTTTGGCTCCTGATGGGCTCCGTAGAACTGTATTGTAAGCATTAGAGCATAGTGAATTGAATGCAGGATTAGAATGTTGAGTTCGTGGTTGCACGCAGAGGAATAAAGACATGTTATACTAAGCACCGTGTGTGGCGTAATCGTTAGTGAGTTCCCAGGCTGGGGAGGACGCTACATCAACTAAGACACATGAGTTCCAAAGACCTTTAACCATTACAGGCACAATTCACCCAGTCTTAAGTTTATAGGTGAAAGAATTTAAAATAATAGTTCTTTAAAGTTGCATGGGGGGTCATGATGACTAAACATTTTATAACTATGCTGAGAAATAAATGATCTATTCTACATTAAAACATCACTAACATCACTCACCCTTGCTCTTATTTCTATCAGGCTCATACTCTCTTTGCCTCCCATTCTCTTCCGTGCTCACATGAATCTATTTGAATCCCTCTCACCTTGCTTCTACCACATTTCCATCGCCTCTCGGCTTCCCTCTCTTACTTTCTTTTTCTCATTCTTTTCTGTTTCACTGGAAGTGTGTGTCTCTTTTCCTTTCTATCTCTTCTTGGCATCTTATCATACCCTACCCATCTCTCATTCAACTGTCTCTCTCTCCCCCTATATTTCTCTAGCCCTTTTATTTCTCCCTTTCTCTTTCTGTCCCTCCCTTGCTCCTTCTCACCATCTCTGTCAGCATCTATTTCTCTTCCCTTCTCCTTCTTTTTTTTATATCTATCTCCCTTGACACCCTTTGTCTTAGCTCTCCCTTTCTATTCTTTCTCTCTTTCTACTTTCATTCTCTCTCGATCCTCCTTCTTTGTCTCTCTTTTCATCTTTCTTTTTCTGACTCACTCTCTTGCCTTCCTCGTTCTCCCCCTTTTTTGAGACACTGAGGTGATAATGCAGGGTAGAAAACAGTCCCACTTGGGCATCCAGACATATAGTCTGCCCCATCACAACCCGTCCTCCATAGACTCACCTACCAGTCCCTTCCTGCAAATAAACAATCCAGAATGGCAATTTGGAACTCCTATGTGTGCTGCATTGTGCAAATCGTCATTTTTTAAATGATTGTTTACGTGCAGGACGGGACATTCTCCTGCACATAAACAATCATTCATGGCGTTTTGCTGTTTCTATGTGTGCTGCACAATGCTGCAAACATAGAAACAGCAAAAACGAGGAGAAATAAAGCATTTCTCCTCGTTTCACTATGTTGAGACCAGGTTTTCCCTGGTCTTAATTTTGGCGAAACCTCCTATTTACGCCACCTTTGCAAACAGAGGGCAGCGTCAAAATCAAAGGGTGTTGCAGCGGAATGCCCACCACAACACCCATTGCCCACCCCTTTCACGCTACGTGTAGCGTGAAAGGGGGCCTTATTTACAAGACGGCGTTAAACTTTAAGTGGCTTAACGCCGCCTAGTAAATAAGGCGAAGCCCCTATCGCCACAGGAACGTCATTAAAAGTGACGTTCCTGTAGCGATAGGGGCTGGTAAATATGCCCCTTTGTATTTTAGGACTAGCAAGTGCACATCTGAAGCTATTTAATATTAATTGGGAAAGTACAAGTTGGAACAGATGAATCCATGTCATCAGGACAAAAATGTTCCAGTTCTGGTTTTAAATTAACCTATCACTGCATTGTGGGAGTTTATTTTCATTCTTTTATTTTGAACTTTGAATAAACACACATGATTCAAATAGGTGTGTAAAAGCCATGGAATGGAAAAGTGAGGTCATAGTGGAGTTGACCCATTTTGTCAACTAAGTAATACAATACTTTGACACACATTTATCCTCACACATAACATTAATTATGTTGGGTCTTGAAAGTGCAAAAACTGTCCATTTTTGTTATAAAAACAAATAAACATCCAGTGGCTCATATACATAGAGGGAGAAAAAGCACTGCAAAGTGGCCTGTGTCTGCCCACCAGAGTGGTTCTGCTGCCTCACTCAAATGTGGCACAAGATACCTCTCCTAACAACAGATTGTGAGTGGATTGGACCGTTGCCAGCTGATGCCCGAAAATTTGTTGTCAGTCTGTAGGAAAAATATTGTCATAGACAGTGTGTAAGCTTTAAGGTGTGGTGCTGTATCTACACTGCGTAGTTAGCTAATAGACCCTACTCTATAAAAGGGTGTTTTTTTGAGTTAGAGGGAATCACCAAACCTAGATGTCTTTGAATCACACCTGCATTTTACCTATCAGAAATGTAGAGGTGTTTTATTGTTTTATAAATATTACACTATAGCACTGTTTTGGTTGAAGAATCTAATAATTTTATTTTTAAATGAACTTTAGCTTGTATGTTGCAATCAGTGTGTGCTGTATGTCCTAACTAACCTCCATAAGAAGTCTGGGATTGTTCAACATTACTAATACTGATACCCAAGTGTCTGAAGGATTGTGTTTCACACAGTGCTACGAAGACATAGTACGATCGTCCCTGGGACAGGAGCAAGGCTGGACTGGCCGCACCGGGCATCGGGTGTTTCATCGGGAGGCTGGCTGGTGGGGGGTTGGCTTTGTTACTGGGGGCTGCTTTTGTAGCAGTGCAGCAGTTTTGAAAGCACCCGCTGCAGAGTTCCTTGTATATCCAGTAGTTTTCAGGCAATGATAAAAGTGTCAAGATAACTCTGGTGAATACGTACCTGCTGGAGAGAGATCAGAGTTTTGTCTAGTTTTGACTCACCTAAGGTTGTGCAGAGGGTTAAAATGCCTGCTGCAATGGAGCTGTACCATGAAGATCACAGAACAGTATTGTATGTGCATAGGTTAATGGATTACTGATTTTGTCACAGAGACTCTTTTGTTACTGTGCAGTTCATAAGTTACAATCATAGTCTAGCACAGTGAGCTTTAAAGTGTAATTAAATAGTTGCATGCAAACTACATGGTACAGGTTAGAATTTTTTTATTTTATCGTCTTTCATTATCGTAATGTTGCTAAAAAGGGTTTGTTTGAGTAGGAATGAATTCTTATTAGTAAAGCATCAGGGGCAGGGAGGGGAGTGGGGGGTGGTGAGGGGGATGGGATGCAGGAAAAAATGAGTAGGTGAGGAGAAGAAAATATTATTTTTAATTAATAATATTCAAAGCAGGTGTAAAAAGAGGAAGGTGAAGTTTGAAGCGAGAGAGCTTTTTTAAAGTTAGTAAATGATGCAGAGCATTAGTATAATCACGTGTAATATGAACGGATAGTTGAATAATCGAAAAGCGGGTCCTATGTTAAGTTGGCTGTCGTCTTTTTCCCCTCAGATAATATTCATTCAGGAGACCCATTTAAAGTCAAATACTCCCAAATTGTCCTTGCCTAAGAAATATACTCAAGCCTACTTCGCATCAGCAAGTTCTGCCATTCACAAGGTTGGGATACTACTTTCTAGTATGCAGGTCTGGGAAGTGGAGCACATTATTCAAGATTGTCAAGGCAGATGGATCTGGCTCAAGGTTAAGATAGCTGGGACAGTTTTGAATCTGTTGAATTATTATGATCCTGTATTCGATGATATCGAGGCATTGCAGCAAATTTATGACTTATTGATTTTATCTAAGGGGTCCTTAGTTTTAGGAGGGAATTTTTAATCATATTCAACATATTAGGTTGGATATGTCAAATAAAACTCAGAAAACAGCTAAAACCAAAAACAATGAAATTGTTAAATAGTATGAAACATGATCTGACCCTCATAGATCCATGGTGCTTAGACTATCCAGGATGTTCACAATTCACCTGCTATTCCTCCAGGTTCAAGTCGTATAGATTTTTTCCTCGTTGATAAATGGTTAGAAAGCGGGAGTCGGAGATAATTACAAATTCTTTCTCCGATCACTCAGTAGTCTCTGTTATAGTCAAAATAGAGGGAGGAGGGGAGGAAAATAGGCGTCGTTGGCAGTTTGATGAATCATTACTCAAAGACCTAGAATGGATTGAAGGAATTAAGGGGCCCATTACGATGGCGGGCGGAAGCACAACCGCCGTGCTGGCGGATGCAGAAACCACCAGTTACCGCCGGCACGCAGCAGTCCACACGCCCGCCCAATTACGATGCGAAAAGCAGGCCAAACACCGCCGGCAAGCCAGCAACACCGTCCGCCATCAAAGTGCGCCCGCACACGTAGCGGCGCAGCACAACTGACACACACCGTCCGACGAAACATGTACCGCCCGGCGCATAAATTACGATGCCGCAAACAAACGGCTCCCACGGCCAAGAGATACCGTACGACAAACCGAAGCGGTAACACGGACGCCGAGCACGGACAACGAAGAAGCGGCTCCCCGAGCATGAATCCAGCACTGCAGGCCCTCCCCATGCTCCTGCTGATGCACCACCAAGGACGCAACGTACCGCGGAGACGCAGGTAGGCACACACACAACAAGTGCACGCAAACAGCGCACACAGTGCAAGGGCGGAAAAAGCGGACAACCCCCCACCAGCGCGTGCACACTACACATCCACCATTGCATCCACATATGACACACAGGCCAAATCCTAACATCGCGGAACACATGTGTACACACCACCTGGGACTAGGAACCAACCACCCCGTCACGGCCCCAAAGCGCCGATGACGCCGCCACACATGCGCACAACGCAGAGGCCAACCGCAGCGCCATGCATGCGTCGCACACAGACACAGGGACACAACCAAGCAGCACACACACCAGCCCCACCCGAACGCACATGACACGTGACAGGCCGGCCACAGACATGTCCCCAACGCCCAATTCACGGACAACACCCAACGCCACACAACCGACGCACACATGTCAGTTAAGTCACGCAACAGCAGGACACACCCCAGTGTAACAAACATGGCGAAGCACACAGCGGCGGCAACACCAACTAGGAGAAGCAGGGCCCCTTCGGGAAGAGGAACGCCAGTACCACACTGAAAAACCCATACCACCCTGCACATATGAACAAGACACATGAAACGGAACACCAAAGAGCCCGGGGACCGACAACAGGTGGCCCAAGAATTACATCCACACACAAGGCCCAACGCAGAGCGGAAAGGCAGCCTGCCGCCCACACAAGGGAGAGCAGACAGCACTGAATGACCTTCCATTCCAACACCGAAACCACAGCCCTACGACAGAAGCCGGTGAATACAGCCATTGTCCAAGAATAGACCAACACAGGCATGCCGAGGAGACCGACCACACGGCAGATAGCGCATATCACAGAAGCACACAACGGACGGGGAAGAAAGAAGAAAACACTCCCCCATGTCGGCCACATGCAAGTTAATTGGAAGGAGTCACACAGCACCGACCTTGAACTGTCTGAGAAGCATGTGGGAAGAGGGCCCGTGTCCTCCAAACAAGCCAACAGAACACAAGTCCTGTCTCCCCACGACTACACAGAGCTCACAGCAACCCCGGAGCGTGCACATTGCAGACTGCACACACAGCCGGAGCACGCCACCTCTACGAACCGCTGCGAAATGGCAACCGCAACACACCTACCCAACTACGCCGAAGAGCTCAAGCTGTACCAAACCAGCACGATACATACATTGGGATGCGATCTCCTGTCCCTGCTGAACGTAAGTTACCGACTGACTTACCGCATCACATTGTTCAGCTGCGTCATGCCCGTCTTCTACTGTCGGAGGTGTCCCTACCAGCATCCCGTCGAGATATGCCTCTCCAACCCGGCATGTCTGAAGGCGGACCTGCTACCACTACTCCTCCCTCTGGACGCACACGACAGGGCCTGCTCTGCCTATGGGGGCATGGCGTATGTGGCCAACATCGCACGCGCACTGAAATGGAACCACTGTGCCTCCACACGACGGATCATCGAGAACAGCTACATCGAATGTCACCCAGCATGCCCCATCATGGTCCTCCAAGGGACAACCTACGAACAACACCTTGACAGCCACCATCCGCTTCATTGGCTGGCAAACATGTACACCACCAATGACATGGAAGCCCTGCTGGACGGCATCGCATACCTGACAACCTGTAAATACGTCGGACCACAACGCAGGTTCCCGAGTGACCTATGAAGTCCAACCCCGCACCCATGCTCAGCTTCCGCACGGACTGGCCAGTCACCACCACAACAGCCATACCAAACGACCGGCAACTGTAACCACACCATCAACGACATCGCCATGACATCGGATATGACCGGGACATGCACACTGTTCCCCATCACATCCAGGAACACCGCATGCATCGTGGGAGGCAGTGGCATGGGCTCTGTGCATCGCACCCACATGGACGGAACTGCACGAACAACCAGGACACGACATGGATCCAGCGCACATGGACACACACACCGCTCAGTGGACATGAATAGGTCGCCTGGAGTCTGTGGGTGCTGCACCCTCCCACCCCCGCCCCGGGAATCCCATACCAGGACCTTTGCATGGACGACAAGTGCATACAACAACAACACGACCCCAGTGACTGTGACATGTCCAGTAACCACCACAGTGCAACAACAAGTGGCACGCCGCTGCATGCACGCAAGCACATGCCCTGATGTCATCTCACATGCACGCGTGCATGAGGAACAACCGCAGCAAACCTGTCACATGGAACTGAGATGGACTGTGCCCATGATGCCGAGCGGTCTGGTAGGCTACATGTATACCGTCTGTGTCAAAGTCCGCAGCTCCGCAGCTATACGTAAATGTACATTAGCACAGCCTTGGCCAAGCAGATGTAACCCCACACCCTATCCCATTTGTAATCATGCTCAGTATATCCTCAACATGTATTCCGCTGCCAGTAGTGTCCACTATACTGCATCACAGAGGACAGAAGACTCAATATAATGTTTGAAACCAGAACTGTCTCCGCTGACTCATTTCACAAGTACGAATGAGAGAGGATGAGAGTATGTGAAGTACACGGCAGTCGTGACATGACCATGTAGTCCACTGGTATTGGATGTCAACGCAAATGAGTAGCACTACTGTGGAAGACACACATGTGTCGTGTGAAGTCGTATGGACGCAGTGCTCAGGTGGGTGGGTGCGACGGGTAGATGCGCACATGCCAAGTTGGAGCACGCCGTGTTGGGAGGGGTCATGAACAGTACACCACCGCTTCCCTGGGCATTGTGAGAGGACACCTGTCGGGGGAGTGAACACGTGTGTGCACAGCAGCCGGGCACACGTACAAAGCGGTACCAGGCGCACCTCAGCCCACACTCTGTGGACAAGCTGGATCCTGTTGTGCGCCCGCCATGCCCCTTGACAAGGCACACACAGCCCCAGTCGACCAGGTGTAACCCCAACATAGTCAATCCGCACAGGCGATACAGGGCACGGGATGGCAGTGGAGCATGGTGTGTGAGAGGTCTCCTCGCGCTCCTCCTGGTCATATCACGCAGGCAATAGAACCTCAACGTCCAGCATGGCAAAAAGTCAAATGGAAGTGTAGGGGGACGCACCACAGCACGAGCAGCACTGACGTCACGGGAGGTGGCTCGCACCATCCCATCCATTGCCCATCATACCAACCACGCCACATGCCATTGCGACTAAGTGCAAGCGCGTGCGCCACCACCCCTGAGCCCTCCCCAGAGAGGCCAAAGAGTGAATGTGTGGGCCATCAGCCACAGACGGACGCAGCATGGCCGCAAGGGCAGCCACAGCCACTGGGTGTCGCAGGAAGGCGAAGACTGTGATGCATAGTCCATGCAGGCCGGGTCTCCATTTGGGGCACCACGCAGGTGGACGGCGTCCCGCCACACATCATACCCTGAGACAGCCCACTCGTGCAACTGGACCCACACATACACTCCTTGCCCTCTCTGGTGCGAGCTTGGGGCTGCCTGTGCAAGCGCTAGCCTCGCAGGTGAGCATGCATATTGGGGGGGCGAGGGGAGGACATGAGGCCTGGGGCGAAGATGACTGTATCACTGTCAGTTAGTACAAGGGATGACCCAGATGTGGAAAGGAAGAGACGTGTCCCGTGTGTACTGCAACTAGTCGCCAATCCAACTACCCCCCCATCTCCGGAATGTAAGCCCGCACCTAGGCCCGCCCATCCGCCACATCGAACATACCACCAGCACGACAACCTTCCCATTCGAAACACTGACTGGGGGTGGCGACCAGTGAACAATCATGTGTAGCCTACCCACGCGTACATGTGGGCCCTCCATGATCCATGTCACCTGCGGCAAAGACATGACATGCGCAATGAGGGAAGTGAGGAGAGCTGTCCGCCCCACGCGCAGAAGGTGCATCAGCTCCACAGACCCAGCAGCGAGTCCAGCAGGGGTCACATGTGCAGGGGCAGCTGTGCCTGGTGTGAAGGCACATGCATATAGACAGCACATCGACCAATGTGTAGTCTGCCCACATCCACAGTCCATCATCATGCGGACATAGGAATTGAACACAGGGCAACACATCTTAGCTGGTGCACCCACCGTGACCAACAATGCGCAATCATCGACGTACCCGCCCTGTGCATGGCCCCCCACCCAACGGAGGCACATCCAGTGCCACCATCCCACACACACAAGCCTTCCACGGAACATGCTGTGTCCAATGGTCAGTACAGAGTCAGCGCCCATCTGGTGGATCCTGAACAGGAGACACATGCACACACATGCCAGCTCCCACTATGTACGACTGCCACCTGGCACGTGCAATGTAACCTCTCACCTGTGACGTGTGACTGCAAGCACACAGCCGTCTTGGCATGGGGCTGTCAATGTGGACACCAGTCAATGTTTCGGGAGCTGTGATCCGTACAGTGCTGTACATAGGGTGCAGTGCTGACACCTACTACTGTCTCATATCCCCTCGTGCCACAGGTCCCACTTGTATTGGCCGCTCAGCCCGTGCCCACATCGTCGTCGTCGTGTGCCATACTCATCCAGCCTCGGAAGCAGTTCCATGCTCAGCAGACACTCATGTTGCCGTGGCGTTGCCGCTTGACGAATATGCAGTCAGTCCCCATCAGCACGCACCGCAAGTCATTGGGGCCTAGATCCCCATGTGCATGCACATGGCAGTGGTATGTCTTACTTGCCATTGCCATTGTTGGGAGACCTGTGTAAGTGTATTGTGGCCGTGCCGTCCCAGCTTGACAGCTGGGCTGTGGCTCATGTGCTTGCTCAGTCATGTCAGTGATGTGTATGCGAAATTGCTATGTGCCGTGTTGCTTTGACATGTGTCCTCTGCCATTTAACCCAGGCGGAGACCGAACATTGACCGCCCATACCAATTGCTGGCGGACATGGACGATACAGAGGTAATCAGGAAGTTTCGGCTGGACAGGCCAACTCTGCATCGACTGTGTGCCATGTTAGAGCCCCATCTCCGTCCCCGCAGGGTGTATCCGACTGCTGTCACCCCCACGGCTAAGGTGATGGCCGCCATGCATTTCTTCGCCACTGGGTCATTCCAGCACACAGTGGGCAGTGGAGGAGGGATGTCCCAGCCCATGTTCAGCAAGGTGCTGAGGGATGTACTGGCAGCCATGATGCTGTACCGGAACAGGTACATCCGCTTCCCCAGGGCTCGTGAATTGGCGGCAGTGAAGGGTGCATTCTATGCCCTTGGCAGAATCCCACACGCCGTGGGAGCCATTGACTGCACTCATGTTGGCCTTGTTCCACCACAGGCCACTGAGCACCTGTACCGCAGCAGGAAGCACACGCACTCCCTGAATGTGCAAGTGGTGTGCCTTGCGGACATGGTGATCACCCACGTGTGTGCAAAGTTTCCAGGCTCGGCCCATGACGCACACATAATGCGCAACAGCATCTTGCCACGACTGATGGCCAATCTGCAACAGGATCGTGGCTGTATTGTCGGTGAGTATGTGGAGTGGTGTAGCGTGCTGGTTGTGCGATGCTGTCCCCTGTCCAGTTGGAATAGCAACGGTTCTCTGTGTCCCTCACACCCAGGTGACTCTGCGTATCCGAATGGGGCATGGCTGCTCAGTCCATTGAGGAATCCTCGCACCCCAGCAGACGATCGATACAATGAGGCACATGGGAGGACCAGACGTGTGGTCGAGCGTACCTTTGGCCTCCTCAAGTCCAGGTTCAGGTGCCTGGACCGCACCGGGAGTGCACTGGCGTACTCCCCACAGAAGGTGTGCCAGATAGTGGTGGCGTGCTGCATGCTGCACAATCTGGCCATTCGGAAGCAGATCCCCCTCATTGTGGATGACGGAGATCAACCAGGGCCCCAGCCCGCAGACCAGGACAGCTCGAGTGAGGTGGACAGCGGAGAGGAGGAAGCTGGGAATGTGCGCCAGCAGCTCATCGCCCGCTACTTCACTTGACGGTGAGTGTCCATGTACGACGGATGATGTGTCTGTATCTATGCAGGTGTGTGTGTGCTGTGTCAGGGTGGCCGTATGTTCACTGCGTGCAGTGTGTCAACGCTCCATGGCCAGGGTAGTATGCCACTGTTGGTGACTGTGGCATTGTGCCCTATTGCTCTGTGCGATGTGTGTACATTGCTTGTAGTTGTTGACATGTACTGTGTGATGGGTGTGTGACACACTCATTGAATGTGCTCCTGTTCTGTCTCCCACCCCTAGGTCCCTACAGGCCCTCCGGATTCCATTTCCATGCCACGCATCAGGTGCCCTTCCGCCCAAGGTGGCCGATGTATTCCGTACAAATAAAACACAGGGCACAAACAGCAGTTAGTGAAAAAGGTGCATTTATTACAAACTGTGACATGTGATTGTGTGTAAGGTGATGACAAAAGTGGTGCGTGCAGTGACAATGAGCTGTCGGTCATGGCTGCGTGATGATCAGGGTGTACCCACTGGTTCTATGTCCATAGTCCAACACACACATGCCATCCAGATGGCTGTGTGGAGTGGGATCGTAGAGCAAGTCAATGCAGTGGCTGGTCAAGGAAGGCTGGCGGAAGGCTGGCTGGCTGCCTCACTTGCGACTGGAGCGTGCGAAGTCCTCCCGGGAGATCTGTTTCCTCTTCGGACGGCCCCTTCCACGTTTGGGAGGGGGTGTGTGGTGGCGACCTGCTGGTGGTGGGTGAGGTGTGCTCACTGGCTGTGGACGCAGGGGAAGTGGACACTGCTGGCCGACCCTGCGCCCTAGCAGGTGGTGGCGGAGGTGGTGTTGCTGGCCTTGCCTGTGACCCCACCGCCACCACCAGCTGGCCCATGAGGTCCACGAGTTGGTCCATACGGGACACGAATTGGCCCATATGGGCGTCCATGGACCTCAGCACCCCCAGCACCTCCCGCGTGTCAGTAGCAGACCTGGCCCATTGTCCTTGGGCCTCTTCATAGGCCCCAAGGACTCTGGCCATTTGAGGCAGGGCATGGCTCCCAGGGGAGGCTGGCGTTTCCCTGACCCTGCTCCTCCTACCAGTCCTGCTGCCACCGGCCCTGCCCACTAGCCACATTGCTCACCACGGTCCTCGCTGTGGCTCCCAGGGTGGATCCAGTCGGCCGGGCCACCACCTGCGCTGGGGCTGGTGCCAGCGAAGACGTGGTGGTGGTGGAGGCGGTGGTGGTCGGTGCGGCGATGGTGGCGGTTGCGGCAGTGGTAGTGGCCGCAATGACCGTGGGTGTGGCCGCAACGACAGTGGCAGCAGGGGACTGGGACTGTTCAGCATCCCTGGATGATGGGTTGGTGGGTAGGAGGGGTCCTGGGGAGCGGCTGGGCCCTGCCACGCCAGATGGGCCAGCTTGGTGGTCCGTGTCCGAAGAGGTGGACAGATCCTCCAGATCCGTGTGTCCTCGTTGGGGGCTTGTAGGCTGGCTGTGCTGGCTGCTGTCTCCATCCCCAGCGTCCAGCAGTTCGTCACCTGTGGAGAGAATGAGATTTGTTATTGTGTTGCACCTGGCGAAGTATGTATTAGTCGTCTGACATTGGCAGTTCGTGCAATCTCGTACATGGGTTTCCCGGAGGCGAGTGTGTGGCTGTGGCATCTGTAGTTGTGTGTGCTAGGCAATGGGACTGTGTGCTGTGCACATGTGGCATGGGACGGATTGGCCATGCCGATGGGTGTGTTGCTTTGCCCCTACTCATTGTGACTCTGGTGTATGCGGGCTCCTGGCCCATCCTGGGTCTGGTTTGTACTTTGCTTTTGGAGTTCAAATGGAACGCTTAGGAACGCATATGGCAACATGGGGGCCATGCCCCAGATTCGCATTTGGGATGGAATATGCTTTTGGGGTTCAAATGGAACGCTTAGGAACGCATATGGCAACATGGGGGCCATGCCCCAGATTCGCATTTGGGATGGAATATGCTTTTGGGGTTCAAATGGAACGCTTAGGAACGCATATGGCAACATGGGGGCCATGCCCCAGATTCGCATTTGGGATGGAATATGCTTTTGGGGTTCAAATGGAACGCTTAGGAACGCATATGGCAACATGGGGGCCATGCCCCAGATTCGCATTTGGGAGGGGATATGCTTTTGGGGTTCAAATGGAACGCTTAGGAACGCATATGGCAACATGGGGGCCATGCCCCAGATTCGCATTTGGGAGGGGATATGCTTTTGGGGTACATGCTGTGAGCCATGGGTGCCGAACGTGACATGTGTTGTGGCAGCATGACAGTGCATGGTCTGAGGTGTGTGCATGCCTGACATGCCCTGCATATTTGCTGTCTGTTGTGGTTACTGGACATGGCATTGGACGCATCGTTATGAGTGAGTGATAGTTGTGTGCCAGCCAACGTATTGCAGTTGTCCCATCTCCTTGGTGTGCGTGCTGCCCTGTGCCATGTGCATCACTGCAGTGCTCGGGGGGTGTGGCCCATGTTGTGTGTTGTTGCTCACAGTGTGTCGTGCGCTTAATTGACTTCTGGCACATGGTTGGTCATGGGCATGTGTCTTAGCGTGACTGCTGTATGTGTGGCAGCTGTGCGGATGACATGCCTTTCATGAGACTGGGGCTGACGGATGGGATGGATGGTATGTTGTATGTGCATGGTGTGTCTGTGAGTTTGATGGGTTCAGTGGTGTTCGTGTGCATTTCTGTTGTTCCGCTCTGTTGCGTCTAGTGTTGTTTGTCTTACATAGGCGTAGTTGTGGGGTGTGTGGTTGACAGGCAGTAGGGGCTACATGGACAGGACTTCAATGGTGTTTCGGTTGTGTGTGATGAGTTGCACAGTGGCTGCCGTGTGGGACTATATTCAGTGTGGCTTGTGCATGCAGACGTGGCTCCTTGGGTGTTGCTATGTCTGTGATGGGTCATGTGGGGTGTGAGTCTGCTGTTCATGTCCGTGTGCACATTGTTCACTTGTTCGTGACGGTGGGCGGTGCTGCGTGTCCGTGTGCTACGTGACATGTCCCATGTGTTGGTGGTGTTATGGTCCTCATGCCTCCAGTAATCCAGCCCTGTCCAGTTTCCCACCTGCAAGTTGTTCGTGCGTGCACTGTACTGGATGCCACATGGCTCTAAGCGGGGGTGCTCCATGTTGCAGGTCTGTGGGGGTGGGGGGTGTAGTGGGTCGTGGGGGTGGCTGTACACCCACTGACACCGATTGCTGTGGACCGTGATGTCTGCCTTTCGGCTGTCGTTGTGCACTGCGGTGGCTGACACGTGGCTGTGGGGTGTGGGGGATGCTCCTCCTTGCTGTGCTGTGGGACTGGGGCCTGGTGTGTGTTGTACTTGGGCTGTCCACCGTCCCACCCACTGCACTTTGTGTTCCTGCCACTTACCTGTTACTTGTCGGTTAGTGCAGCTGTGGCGGACACATGGGTGTGGTGGGTGCTCGTTGTGGCGCTTCTGGCATATTTGGGGACCTGTTGGTGGTTACGTGGCTGGCTTAGTGTACACATGTCCCCACGCATCTTACAGTTGTTCGGTTTGGGCTGTGTGTGGTAGTGTCTGTTGCATGTGTGTGTGATGTGTTGTGTATTGTGTGCTGGACATGGGGGTGTTTGTCCCTGGGAGCTGTGGCATGGTGGTAGTGCATGTGAGTACATAGCGGTGTGCTAGTATACATTAGTTTGTACTTACCAGCCTCCACTCCCCTGCTAATCCGGCGAGGATCTCCGGATGGATTACGACTCGCACCTTCTCCTCCCACGCTTTGAAGGTCTTAAAGAGCGCGGGATTCCCTCCGCCAGTGACGGCAGCCAGCTCTCTGTTTTTGCCCTCCTTCTTCTTGACCAGGCTCTTTACGTCATTCCAACGTTTGTTTATCTCGGTTCTGTTCCTGGGCAGGGTCCCGACTGCATTGACCTGGTCTACGATCCGGGTCCACATTCTGTTTCTGGTGGCTAGTGGTGTGTGCTGGACCATGTTCCCATAGATTTGTGGGTACACCTTGATGATCTCGTCGACCATGACCGTCAGCTCCATGGGCGTGAACTTGGGCATCCTTTGTGGTGCCATGGTGTTTGTGGTGCTGGTGCGGTGTGTGTTGTGTAATGTGCAGGGGGTTTGTGGTGCCGGTGTTTGGTGGTGGTGGTGGTGGTTGTGATGTGTGCGTTTCTGTGGTGTGCTGCTGTCCTTGCTGTGTCACTGTGTCCTCTCCTCTCCTCTCTGGTTTGCAATGTAGCAAGGGGTTGTGGTCTGTGGGAGTGCTGCTTTTGTACTCACCTATGTGGGTGTGTCCTCATGGTCTGTTGTTTTCAGGTGTGTTGTGTCTGGGGTTCTGGCCTTTGTATTTTTTGTTTGTCCGGGGGGTGTTTTCGGGATGTGTACTGTGCTTGTGTATTTGTGTGTGCCTTGCTGTGTGGACTTGTTGGCCATGTTGTGTGCTATTGGTTTTGTGTGCGGATGGTTTCTGTGCAGGTACGTGGGCGCCATGGCTTCTGCCGTGTCGATTCTCATCGGCGTTGTTTGCGCTGGCGGGCGGTATATTTGTTGTTTTTCCGCGCTCATGGCGGTGCGATCGTAATTTCACGTGCGGTGTGTCGGCCGTGTGGGCGGGCGGTTTTGTGTTGTCGTGCGTGTTTCCGTCCGTGGCGGGCGGTTTGACTCCGACTCGGACGATGGCGGGCGGTATTTTGTGTGATTTTTCCGCCGATGGCGGTTTTCGGTTTGTGTACTCATAATGGCGTGGTCGGTGTTCAGGCGGTGTGTGCGGGCGGATTTTTGCCGCTTCCATGCCTGGCGGATTTTTTACGCCGGGTATCGTAATGGGCCCCTAAGCTTTTTATTCAGAACTTTTTCAAAGTTAATGAGAATTCTGCCTTAATATATTCAGTTTGGAAAGCTTTTAAGGCTGCTTTCAGAGGCCAGGTTATTTCATATAAAGCAAGGATAAATAAGAAGTGAGCACAAAAACATAGAAGCCCTCCAGGCAGATATAGAAAGGTCTAGGTGAAGGTTAGATCTTGTTAGATCAGAGTCCCAGATAATCATTTTACATCAGGACCTGGCCAGAGCAAAGAGCAATTAAAGGAGTTTTTTATTTTCAAGGAAATTGTAAGGAATAAGGCTGATAAACAAAAACTATACGAGGAAAGCCAACATATAGGCAGATATTTGGCTTGGACTACTAAAGTTCAAAATAGTAGACATGCAATTGTCAAGGAGAGGGATCCTAATACAGGAATTATTGAGGACATTAAGGAGAGATCGCTATGGTATTTCTTAACCATTTCAAAAATATCTATGAAGAAGCGCAGGATATTGATCTTGAATTGTTGTCACAGTATATTGAGCCACTTCAGGTACCTTGTATTTCGGATGATCATAGGGATTCGCCTATTAAACAAATCAATCACCAGGAAGTCACAAATGCCCTTAAAATTATGACCAATGCAAAAGCGGAGGGAAATGATGGTATCCCTACAGAAGTCTATAATACCTTCCAAAATGTGCTCCTACCCTTTTTATCAAAACTTTTTAATCAGATAAAGGAGGGAACCGCTATATAACATTTTTTGAAAGAAGCTGTAGCGGTAAGTTTTTTAAAGAACGATAAGGACCCAAAGGATCCTAATGCACACCGTTCCATCAGTCTACTAAATGTAGATTATAAATTATTTAGGAAACTTTGGCAACAAGGTTGGCCCCGTCTGCGCAACAAATGGTCCATGGAGATCAAACGGGTTTGCTACCACAAAGATTAATGGCGGCGAATACATACTTTTTAACGCAGGCCATTGATTACCTGTCAGTCAGCAAGGTCAAGGCAGCTATTTTGATTCTTGATGCGGAAAAAGCCTTTGACCTTGTTGACTGGCAGGCCTTGTTCTTTATATTACGAAAATGTGGGTTTTAGACCTATGGACAACACGGAGTCAGCACTGATAGCGGTATCAGATCACATTAGATGTTCTCTTGATAATAATCTAGCTGTGTTGCTAGTGCTGCTGGATTTGTCCTCAGCTTTTGATACAGTGTATCATCGAACTCTATTGCGAAGATTGGAGGAGATTGGAATCTGTGGACGCGCCTTTCAATGGTTTACGGGCTTTCTAACTCACCGCACGCAAGTCATCCATTTAGGTCCCTTCCGGTCCAGCATCATGGACCTTAGCAAGGGAGTGCCATAGGGTTCTTGTGTGAGCCCTATGATGTTCAACCTATATGTGGCCCCACTTGCAAAGATTGTTAGAGAGTTTGGTTTCATCCCCATTTCTTATGCAGATGATACACAACTTCTCTTATCCTTTAATAAAAGTTCCCTAACCACAAAATGTTGTTTTTCGGAGGGCATGAAAGCTATTTCTTCATGGATGACGGACAACTACCTTCAGCTAAACGTTGGAAAGACTGAGATTATGCTCTTTGGTAATGCTAATATACTCTGGTCTGCAGATTGGTGGCCAGCGGATCTGGGCTCTGCCCCTATCCTTAAGACGGTGGTAAAAAAGTTAGGTATGTATTTAGAACAGACCCTGCCTATGAAGGACCAGGTTGTGGCTACCTCTGGGACCTGCTTCCATATGATGCGTCTTTTAAATAGAATATTCCCCCTCCTTCCATTAGCTGTACGTAAAACCTTGGTTCAGGCACTGGACATCTGTCGTCTGGACTATTGCAATGCTCTTTTTGTCGTAGCTAATGAATCATTACTGAATAAATTACAGGTGGTGCAGAATACTGTTGCGCGGCTTGTCACAAATATGCCCCCTAGAACGGCCATCCTCCCCCTTCTGCAACAACTTCATTGGCTGTCCATTCGCCAGAGAATTAAGTTTAAAGTTTGCTGCACTGTACATAAAGCCTTACATGGTAAAGGACCCAGTTACATAGTTGAGAAACTTATTCCCTACCAGCCGGGCAGGGTCCTATGCTCTGGAGAGAAATGTCTCCTTACCATCCCTTGATTCAAGAAATCCCGCCCAGGAGGTAAAGCCTGTTCCTATATGGCCCCTCTGTTATGGAATCGGGTGCCCCTTACACTTCGAAAATGTGATGATCTTCTGATTTTTAAGAAACTCCTTAAAACTGAACTTTTTGCTGTTTAACTCTCTGCTGGCTCTACTCTTGTACTGCGCTAACGCAGAGATACCCCTTCGGGGGTGATTCGGGAGCTCTATAAGTTTCTAAATTAAATTAATATCTCAATTGCTATAGTGGTAGCTAGATCCCTGATTCTTCAGAATTGGAAATCAGATAGGATACCATCAGTACAGCATTGGTATGGTAAGAAGGCTAGGACATATGCGTTTGAAGAGGCATATGCTAAACGTATCAGGGCTGTATGTAGATTTAAGGGGATATGGTTAGGTTTCTCTTCATTTATGGCAGCAAATAGATGATGATTATGAATTGCACCCTCTTTGCTTCTTGGGAGATAAAATACAGATTGAGTGCAAGATGCTTAGTATTCTGCTCCTAATGACTAGTGGTAAGGCTACATTTTTTTAAAGTTAATGCTATTAGCCAACATGAAAGGATGTCAGCAATTTGTATTTTGTTTTAGAATGAAAGTGGGAAATAATAAGATATGCTTACTGGTTAAAATTACATTTAGCACTTTTTACTTTGTATTAGGAACTTCCCTTGGGATTAGTAGTAGGGTATTTTACATTTATTTTATTTATTTACTAATTTTTTTGATTGTTACTGGAGATGAGTTAGGAGGTGCTTAGAATATAGTAAGTTTGCTATTTTTACTTACTATCAAAATAAGTAATATATAGAAAAATAGTGCTACACGATGTATGGTTCGTAAATTGTACTATGTAAATGCCCTTTTTTTGCACGATGCACTTTCTGCAATTTTTAAAACAAATATTTTTTCTCAGGTATTTTTGCAGCTGTTATTCGAGATGTGATTCGAGAAGTTGTTAGTAGTAGTACTTAATTCAGTTTCTACGAACCATCCCAGTATACGTACACAGGACGATTGCAATATATGAAAGATAAAAATATAAATATAAAACAGCACATGTCCAAGTCAGTTTATGATTTAAAAACCTCTGTTCACCCATAAAAAGGATCTTAATTCCATCTGCATATGCAATCAGTGCAAAAACAGCCCTGAGCTGTGTGCAAAAGAGCAAAAAGATCAACAGTTTCTTCATAAAATAACATAAAAATCGGAAAAAATAAAAATTCTATATTGATAAAAATTAGGAAGTGGTCAAAATATGAGCACAGTTGCTAAACTATTGCTGTTGTAATTTTGCTTCGCTTGTACCAAATGGCCTGTAGAAATTTACTAACAGCAAAGACAATTACAGGAGAAGTGTCACTTTTTTAGATTCTATGGGCTGCAAGGTATCTAGTTAATCCCAGGTTCCGACATATTGTGCGGATCCATTTGCGGCGAGACCCATGGTACTCTATGCAAAAAAACATTATGTGTGTCTCATTCTCACAGTCCAAGACACAGGCTGGGCAAGTGCTAGAAGCTGGAGCCTTGTTACATTTATTAGTAAATGATCTTAATGGGAGGGTACCAAATGAAAACGGACGTACAAACTTTGGACTAGGGGCGGGAAACTGAATCTAAAAATGGCTCAAACCATAGAAAAAGCTTAAAAACCAGGAACTTGTTGGTCAAGGATCCCTTTGACCTGTGGTTTACATAACCTTCATGGATATAGGTCCAATAATATGTTTTCAGGTCATTGAGAACAGCTTTATGAACGGTATTCAGCTCATCCCAGAGCCTTTGCTAACCCAACCTTCTAAACCACTCAAAAACGAATTCAACCCAGGGTACTGCAACATTTAATAGATCTATAAGGGAAACTCTGTAGTCTCTTAGCTCGAGTGTGCACCAAAGGCGGTCCCAATAAACTAATGGTTTAGGTGCAGCCAAATCTGCGATTCTTTTTAGTTCTAAATCAGAGTAAGAGGGGAGCAAGTTGGAACAGAAACTAGCTTCCTCGCAAATTTATTTTCAACAATAGATAATGAGTGGACATCGGCGCAGACCCAGATCTCAGCACCATAGAGCGCGGTACCTTGTGCCTTAGCACAGTATACCTCCAGGGCCGGTGAAACAGAGCGTGAGCTCGTTTGCTTGTACAATCTGATAATGGCATTCGATCTGAGTTCGGTTAGCAGTGCACTCTTACTAAGTTGTTCTGACCATTTAAAATTCTCTATTAGTTTGACCTCTAGGTAATCAAAACTATGCACCCTCTCTAGGACTTCGCCACCAACATGAATGACAGAATTCTTGGCTGCTCCCTTTCCAAACACCATGTATTTGGAATTATTTTCATTTAGCTCCAGGCCCCTATAAGTACAAAATCCTAGGAATTTGTCAATTAGGAGCTGGAGCCACAAGGGAGTCTTAGAAATAAGGAGAGAGTCATCTGCGAATAAAAGGACAGGAAGCTTTCTGTTGCTAAAAGCAGGAGAGTCATTTCTACAGTTCAACAATATATATCAATCATATATAGGGTGAATAGCATTGGCGTGAGAACGCACCCTTGGCGCACACCACGCTCCATAGGGATGCGTTCAGGTAGTTCACCCTTGTGGCCACATCAGACTTGGGCAAAATTATTTGTGTGAAGTTTAATCATAAGCTGGATCAAGTTTCCAGGACCCCATGTTTGTCAGAACACGCCACAAGTTGGTACGTGGAATAAGGTAAAATGCGGCTCTGAGGATATATGAGCGCAACATAGAGCTTTTGATGAAATAATAAGATGTATTTCCAATATAACGTGGCAAGTCTAAAAATCTGGTCGGAAGTACTAATCTTTGGGCAGAAACCAGCTTGAAGAGAGGACATAATTTTGTTAGAATCCACCCAAAAAAGCAATCTCTCAAGGACTTGTCTTGTCAAAATCTTCTGTGCATTATCAATTAAACTGATTGGTCTATAGTTTGAGGGGGCACATGCATCCCCCTTTTTGTTTATCATTATAATTTCGGCTCCTCTCCAGGATTTCAGTGCCTCTCCCCCTGCTGCTATTACATTTGACAATAGATTTATGTAACTTGTCCAGACTTGGAGCTCTGATTTATACAGATCTCCGGGGATTTTATCTGGGCGGGGTGCCTTGGCGGATTTTAAAAAGTTGATGGCTCTAGCTGTGTCTTCAAAACTGAAAACAACTGGGTCTGCAACTTCTGTGCCAACTGTGGATGGTATTTTGTTAACGGTCGCCTGATCGCTGCTCAACAGTGACTCATTAATATCTTTTGCAGCATATAGTTCAGAGAAGTGAGACACCCATTTTTCAGATGCAATGTGGTAGTGATAAGTTATAGCTTTTTCTGACCTAGACTGACCTACTGTGCACCAAAAGGTCCGATTATCATTTGTATTAACAGCAGCAAGCATGTCTTGCCAAATGTTGTCATCCCAATTCCTTTTGGCTAAGCTCAGGGAAGCATTGTAGTTACGCCTGGCTTCAGCAATTAAAATCCTGTCA
Source organism: Calotriton arnoldi (assembly GCA_963921515.1). Taxonomy (NCBI): domain Eukaryota; kingdom Metazoa; phylum Chordata; class Amphibia; order Caudata; family Salamandridae; genus Calotriton; species Calotriton arnoldi. Next base: position 1,438,584 of record CAWUFW010001772.1, on the reverse strand, counting down.
CCATCCAGGACAGCCGACCTCAAGGAGCACGTTGCCTGTTTACAGACATGATCAAACCACTTTACCTCTTTGACCAAATTTGGTTTCATATGGGCCACGTCTTTGTAAGAAATCTTTTGCAAGTATTTAAACAACAAGTTGTGTATACTTAGAATGGGAATATCTGCTTCACTTGACTCAACATAATTTGATAGAGAGATAACAAACAGCCCATGTATCTGTGAATACAGTTTTTGGTTTGACAAGACATTTGGCCAAGAAACATAACGACGATTGTTAGCTAACATTGGTTCTGGTACTATTGTATGACATACATTCTTTTTCCTTTTCAGGGATTCCCCACTTAGTGTTAAATTCAGAGAATTATAGTCACTATTTGGACGCAAGTCCACTTTCATGTCGATTAGAAGTGACCATACTCTCACATCTAGAAGGATGTAGTCAATGACACTAGTGTAGGATCCTCTCTTAAATGTAGGTGCTCTATCTGGGTCGGAAATAATACATCCGTTGCAAGCCCTTATTCCTTTGCCAACCGTTATGGACGCTAATTTAAGCGCAGTGGCAGAGAAATTCATCTTTCGCATCCCTGTCAGTAATGGAATACCCCATATTTCATCCTCCACATCTATTACCTCGTTAATATATCGGGAGGGTTCATAGGAAGTGTTGAAGTCTCCTGCTAGTACTATTTTTGTGTTTGAATGTAGGGAGTCTAAAACCTCTTCCAATAGGGATATAGTGGGTGATTCATTGCTCGCCATGGTCGATCTTACATAGATATTTATAAATGCCAGACGAAGCCCTGTAGCAAGGGTAACAATAATCCCAATTAGGTCAGGACAATTTGTCTGCAGTAGGGAATGTGAGCTAAAGAAATCATTCCTGATTAAAATCATAAGGCCCCCAATTGCCCTCCCAAATTGCTCGGGGGGTTTTGCTTCCACACTAAAACTGGTAAACCCATCTATAAACACTTTCTCTGTGGCCCATGTTTCTTGGAACATACAAACATTGTGGCCCCTGATATAAGAAACCCAATTAGAATCAACCAATCTTGATGTTAATCCAGCCAAGTTCCAAGATTGTAGAATAATACTAGAGTAAGAATAAGAATCCCTACCATCATTAGAATTCAGGGATGCTTGATGAACAGTGGAGTTCCTCTAGATGTATACTAGTTTTTCCATCAGGCACGCTCTGGTATTTATTAATTTTTAGTATGTTGTCATTAAGAAATAAATGTTATAAGGGAAATATTAGGATAGGATGAATGATTTAAAAATTGTACTTTATATCTGCTACTCGTCATAATGCACTTTTTTGGGAATCATAGTATTGCGTTGCTTGCATACAGTATATTTTTGCGGCTACGGTAGATGCTTTCGGTCTGAGATATGTTAGATTATTTTTTTTCTTTGTGCTTTGAAAGATATTGTTTTGTTATATGAATTGTAATGCTTCCTTTTCACCTACTCAAATAAGAATTGAAATGGAAAAAAAAGTGCAATTACCTTGCAGGCACTGGGGTAATGATTGAAAGGTGCAGCATGTGCAGTGGCTCAGGGGCCAAAAGCTCTAGGAAACCCACTGTACACCGATTACTGCTCTATTTTTCTACTTAGCAAGCAGTCCTGAGTGCTTTTTTGGTTTGTTTGTAACCACTGCACCCACAGTAACACATAGCCTAAAGCATCACTGTAATAAAAGCTGTAACCTAGTGGACCTTTGCGTCTACCTACAACTTATGTTACATTCAGCGTATTTATATGGCACATTTTCACAGTTTTTGTATGGTCCTCAAATGATTCTGAATCTGGACACACTAACACCTTAACAAGGGCAGTCTCCATACTACAACATTAGCACTTCAGCTGTTGGAAACACTACACAAATACTTATATCTCACCATATGACATTCCATACCAAGCATTAGCAAAGCCAATAGGTCTCGCCTTTGCGAGATCTATTGGCTTTATCAGTGTTTTTTAGCCATATTATACAGCAGCGCTAGCTTCAGTGCAGCATAGCTGAATTTTTTTAAAAGCACTATAACAGACAAGCTGTCTGTTCCATACAGCTTTTCTACATTACTTTCAGCCATTTGCAACATAGCTAAAAAACATTAGCAAAGCCAATAAATCACCCATAGTCAAGAACTATTGGCTTTGCAAGTGCTTGTTTTATATGTTTTTCTTTAAAAATAAAAAATAAAACTGATCGGTAGAGAGGAAATGTTCATCACAAAGTTTTTTCTCACATTATAGGTAATTACAAGTAATATAAAATCTGTAGTTTTCTACACAATCTGAGCTACAGCTTTTTTAACTTGGCTTACATCAAACTGATGCTAATATCTTTTTGCAAAAGATTACGAACTGCTTTTTTGGTGTGTTTAATTTCGCAACACAGTTTCTAATTTTATTCTTTTGATCTGCAATGGACATAAAAGAGCAATACACCAAGCGACCTGTTTATGAGCCAGATTGCATTTTTTTTTTTTTTTTTTGGGGGAAAAAGGGGGACCCCTACAAAAACAATGTGCTTGCTAGTCGCAGGGAGAGACACTATTAGGTAAAGAAACCGTAGCAAGCTTTCAATCAATTCTAGGGTACAAACATTCTGGGCATCATGGAAACGTGTAACCACAAGGAGTGCCACTAATAACAATAGACAAAAACATATATTCTTGTTTCTTATTATAAAAATATTTTATTTAGTTATTTAATCTCTTTTTTGGTGTATTTGTTTTTTTCTTAATCAATTATAAAAATATACATAAATGTAAGAAATCTGTACATAAATAAGTAAACACATGTAAATTATACATAAAGTGACAAAAGATCAATCCAAATATTACAAACAATACTTAAATCTTTCATATAAAATTTGACAGGTTTGATGAAGGGTAGCGGTAGATGACAACCACGCGCGTCTCGGCACTTCTGCCTTCGTCAGGAAACCGTCTATAGTGAGACAAACTATATAAGACACAAAGAAATTAAATTGTGGTTACATCTTTCTATTAACAATATAAATTTTAAGTGCAATTTTTATACAAATATAAACATAACCTTAGAATGTAAGAATAACCTCTCATAATTATTATTATTTCTAGCTCGATGAAAAGAATGGTATCACAGACGGTCAATAAACATATGTGAATATCAAATGACAACTTCTGTACATGTGTATACATTCATTCACAAAAATCAATTTTTCTGGTATATATTTTAATACATTTAATAATATGTTCTCCATTCAGGTTTCTAAACAATGTGGCTAATTTATCATAGCGACTCCGCCCTTACAAAGTGAAAAAAATATAAATAACTGAATAGAAACATGAAAAAAGGAGGAAAAGAGGATAGAAACTGTTATAAGATCCTAATTATAATAGAATCCCGTAAAGCCAGAATAGAGAAGCGCGTTTGATAGATAAAGAATATGGTGCCCAAATTAAAAGTCATAGACATGTGGTACCCTACTGGAACTCTAATATTGCTGGTTAGTATAGTAATTTGAATAACTAAGGATGGAGTAATGGAGTGACCACTTTCGTTCTTAAGGGGTATTCAATGCGGGCAAGATCTAAACCTCATTTATAACATGCTATGAAGATAGGTGGTATGTAGGATTAACCAACTTTATTTTCAATAACTCATTGGTTCCCACCATAAACTGGACTACCTCAGAAGGGTAATCTGAATACCTTAACAGATCGTTTCTGCAATAAACCTCCATTTCCAAAACTAGGTATCTAAGATAATTACTTACGTTAAACAATAGTGGTATTGTACGACCAAGGGCAAACTGTATTACTGCAATATGTTATTGTAGATGTAGAAAAAGGGTTATTCCTCATAGTGGCAAAAGGATCTAAAACAAGAATGGATTCCATTCAGTAAGGTATTAATTATTAATTATGCAGTGTATATGTGATAATAGTAATGGGGCTGAAAAGACTTACTGGGTAGATGTCACACACTATTATGAGCCAGATTGCGTCACCCTTGCACCACACATGTGATTTATGAAGCCACGCAAGGCCACTTTGCATGTCCCTGATCGCTCCACAAATCTAGAGTAAAGCAATGCAGTGCAAATCGCTGCATTGCCTTACTCTGCCCTTGGAAGGCGTTCCATGGGCGTTCCGTGGATGTTCCCACGCAACTCCTGTGGTTTTTGACACATTCCAAGATTTACCAGAACTGGTAGACCTGGGAATGCGCCAAAAAGATACACCTTCCCAGGAGAGGCGCAACAAGGAGAAATATCTTTATTTCTCCTTGTTACTTACTCTTTCTGTGTGTGCTGCAGCACACACAGAAAGAGGAATATGCCTCCAGGATTGTTTTTGTGCAGGAAAAAACAATCCTGAATATAATGCAGGTGCCATTGCACCATGATGCAAGGGTGCCTTCATTGGCGCTAGGCTGCCAAAATGCCGCTAGCGCAGAGGAAAAGGCAGGAATGCGCTGTATTGCCTTAAATACGGCACATTCCTGCCCTTTCTCTGTCACACAGTGCAGCACAGCAAGGTGACTTGCTGCGCTGCACTGCATGACATTCTCGTAAATAGGCCCACAAGGATTTAAATGATTTTTGGGAATGGTGATGGTGTGGAGTTCCATGACCTTATAAACGAACTCAGCCTTCTGCCTTGTTTCTCCATATGGTCACGGAACTCCTCGGTGACCTGCAATATCCTAATGCTGTATGGCCAGGGGAACTTATGCCATATATCACTGAATGAGTCTAAACAACCGGGTTCATTCAAGTATGAACCAGTAGGCTGCAAATATCCAATTCCTAATGAAAAAGAAACAGGCCGACCATTAATGTATCGAAATTACTTTGTCCTTTTCCAATTTTCCAAGGTATTTCTTCTTCATGTCTCCTTCCCAGGAGTCATATGACGTTATCATTTTGGATATCTATGTCCCCCAGTCTTTGGCCTTTGCATTATGCCATTTTGCCCTGTATTTTTTTTCTGAGTCTATGCATTCTTCTACTTGGAAGTTATTTGCACTTCAATTCAGAACTCGGGAAAACTGCCACTAGTTGTTTGGGTGCACTAATTAATATATTCATTTTAGAGATGCCATTCAGACGTAGTATAAATATACCAAACTGCTCAGAATACTAAATCCGAATAATGTATTTTTTTATATTCGTATGTTTATAAAATGACACATTTTAAATTGCAACAATTGTATAGTGGGATAGTGACACAGCACGAATTTGGGTTTGCCATAAGGATGACTGTTGTGTATGTATACAGCACAGGTTTTGACATTCTGTTTTGGAAAGTAACTTTCCACCTGAGTCAAGACAGCCGGATGTAGGACAATGCAGTTTATAGGGGCTATAAGTCGATGGCCTTTCTTTGTAGTGGAGGAAGGCAATAACACAAGGATTTAACTAGCTGATAGAGGCTGATTATTAGCCACTATAACTGTCTGTGTGAGTCAGGTGCGAGCTCTCTGCTGCACACGTAGGCATTATTGCACTGGTCTGTCAAGGGGTCCCGAATTGTACAAGGAGTTACACACCTCTCTCTATCCACCTTCCTGTTTCCCTCTGCATGCTTTGTTCTCTCTGTGATACCTCTTTCTTCCTCTTCTCTTTCTCTCTATTTTCTTTTTGCCTCTCTTACTCTCACTTTATTCTCTAACCTCTCTATTGCCCCTCAGTTTCTCTGTGTTTCTTTCTTCTGCCGCTATTTCTTTTAATTTATCTACCTAACAATCGATCTCCTTCTTTGTCTTTTTCTCTATCTCCCTCTCTTCCTCTCTCACGCTCTCTCTCGCTCTGTCTACTTTCTCTCTATTTGCCCTCTTCTCTCTATCTCTCACCATCTGCATAAATATTCTTATACCATGCTGGTGAAAATAAGTGTAGCTCAATAACACATAATTTGGAGCAAGTGCACTAATAAACAAAGATTCACAATTCATTACTTCAGTGCAAAGGTATTACTAAAACAGTATATCACAACTGACATGAAAAAGCACTTATTAATGCCTTACAGATTACCAGGCATATTTTTTTTTTTTAAATGTCGGAGCGCGGTGCTGCACCAAATTTAGCACGCCGCGCACCAACATTTTTAAAATGCAGGGATGCTCCATATTCACAAGAATACGGTGCACCCCTGTGTTTCCCCTAGCGCTGGTGCAAAAAAAGCTGCCTAGTCCCAGCACAGGCACCCTGTCACCATGTTGCAATGGTGCTTGCGCTGCAGGAACGATTGTTTACGTGCAGGAAGTGACACCTTCCTGCACATAAACAATCAATAATGGCCATTTGCTCTTTCTATGTGTGCTGCAGCACACATGAAAGGAGCCAAAAACGAGGAGAGATTAATAATTTCTCCTCGTATCGCCATTCTAACGCCTGGTATTCCATGGCGTTCGTTTATGGCGTTGCCTCAGCCTTGTAAATCTGGGGCAGTGTCATAAAGCAATGGGTGTTGCGGTGGAATGCCCACAGCAACACCCACTGCATGCCCCTTTGCAGAGGACTGTGGCGGAAAGGGGAATAGTTAAAAGGTAGCGTTCACCCCCCCATCTCGTCATCCCCTCTCTCTTCACTACTGGCACTGGCTTTTTTCTTTACATCCTTCTCTGGCGATACTCTATTTACTCTACGCCCCTCTAAAGCGGTATGCTTTCCTCTCTTTCCCTTCATCTTCTCTCCAAACTCTCCTGATATCTACGTTATTGTTACTCACTATTTGTTGTTCACTTTCCTATCTCTGTTCACTTTGACTCTTGGGTTTTTCATTTCTCTTTCTTTTTTTTCTTTTTTTTTTTTCTGTTGAGATAGAAGGCTCCTCATACTTGAGCTTTGGCACTGTGCCTATTTCACTACGCGGCCGACCCGTCATGGGTTGTAGGTGACTTGCTGTGTAATACTCGCACCGATGAAACCTACCGATACCTAGCATGCTTAGCTAACGTTACGCGGCCGGCCCTTTACAGGGTTGTAGGCAGCGCGCTGTGTGCACAAGGAATTCCCTTCTGGTTCTCTTTTGAAAATAAAAAAAGATTTGAAACAAAAAAGGTAGCGTTAAGCCACACTAAGTGGCTTAGCGCTACCTTGTAAATATGGAAAATGGAGCTACGCCACCAGAGCATCAAAAAAAGTGACACTACGGTGGTGATAGGGGCTTGTAAATATGCCCCTCTATTCTAGTATCACTTTACAGAAGAAAACAACTGGTGCTAAACTCACGATTAGCTATTGTGATTTTATCTCATGGTACGGATTTAACTCTTGTTTTGTGAAGGTTATTTTTAGACATCTTTGTTTGAAAAAAAATGTTTTGCATAAACTACACATGCAGATTCGCAGAGTGCAAAATGCTACAAATTATCATTGTTGAGGGAGAGGGAGAGGGAGGAGCATCATGACCCAGCCAAGGCTTCATCTCTTGCGAATCATGGCCCCTCTCCGCACTTAACAATAGTAATATAATTTTACCAGTTTTCTTTAACTCCACAATCCATAAAGCGCACACGATAAATACAAACCATACCCACACAATTGTGGTTCATAAATTGCGTATTTCTCGTGCTACATATCCTTATAAGAGGTACGAATGTGACTTCTTACACAAAGATGCCCATGCTGTTTAGCTCAAGGTCTTTGTAGTGATCTTTTCCTGGGCTGAGCGATCATCTTTAACTACGATGGACTTTCTTGCTCTACTGAGCTAACCTGCCTTGTATGGATCTCTAATGCAATTAGGTTCTAGGCTTTCATTTATACATTCGTCTGGGTGTCCCATCAACCAGGCATCCTTTTGTTAACAACTTGAAAGGTAAAGGGTGACTCCCTTTAACACCCCGTACTTGGCCCTGTTAGGGCCTGAAAGAGCCTTCGGCCAGAAACCTTGTTCTTCAAAGTACAGGCCAAACCTCTCCCTGAAAGAAATATAAGAGCCATCACTTTGAAGATGGAGGCAATCCACACTTACTCCCTGAAAAGGAGTCAGTAATGCACAATAACCTCTTAAAAGCACACAGTTTCTTTTTTTTCTTTCTCTTTCATTTGGTTTTAGTTCTCTCCTCTCTTTTTCCCTCCCTTTTCCCTCCCTTTCTCTCTTTTTAGCGTCCTTTTCTCACTATCCTGTTTTTACCTTTCTCACTTTCTTTTCCGCTCACTCTCTCCCTGTCCCCTGCGCAACATATACATTGTCCTCCCTCCAGTGTAATCTGTAACTTCCCCTCTCCCTTCTGATCCTTCTTCACCCCATCCACTCCTACCCATCCTCTGACTATGTGATCCTCTCCTAAGGGGGGCATACATTCAGGGCATCAAGTTGGGGAGTGGAAAGTTGACAGTAACCTACTGGGGTTCCGGTTGGGCCTGTTGGAGCCAGGTGGGGCCCTGTGGCTATAGCCCCTGTCTCTTCTGTCCCTCCCTGAACCCCTCCCCACTCAATGCTGGGTGAACACCATACATTATTCCTTTGGTGATTTAATTGTGCCTCCGATGTGTTGCTTCTCTGTCACAGCTGGGAGACTCCCTATAATACGTTGTGGTGGTTTAACACTGCCTCCAATGGGCTGCTCTTCTGTTGCTCCTCTATTGCTTCTGGGTAGACTCCATGTAATATTGCGTGCAGTGGGTTGCTCCTCTGCTGCTTTTCTGTATTCTGTACACTACATATAATACTCTCAGGTGGTTTAACTGTGTCTCCAATTGGTTGATTTACTGTTGTTCTTTTGTCGCTCCTGGTTAGAATCCATAACACTCCTTGGTGCCTAATAGTGCCATCAGTGGGTTGCTCTTCTGTTGATCCTGGGTAGGCTCCCTGTAATGCTACCTGGTGGTTTACCGGTGCCCCCAATGGGGCACATTTCTGTTGCTCCTAGCTGTGCATGGCCTTTAGCCAGATGCAACAAGGGTTGTGTTGTATCTTGCTTTCCCTCCTCTTTGTCCTTTCTTAGTGTCTTGTTCTCTGCTGCTCAGCCAGTCTCTGTGATGTCATGTACTGTTCTATCTGTGTGAGTCTATGTGGATTTGTCAGTTATCTTGGAGGCTGAGCAGCAGGGCAGCTGCTCTCGGTGGGGCCTTACTTTAGCCTTTACTTTAACCTTTACTGGAACCTGGATTACTACCCTTTATATATGCTGTACCTGATTGATTGATTACCTAGAATAAACATACATCCTGACACAGCAACTGAGGAGTCATCTTTCATTTATTGGATGTTACAGGTTGTCCAAAGGACGTGTCCCACAGCAGGGGTACAAACCTAATATCCATTGTTCCTCACCTATTACACATTGACTGTATTTGAATGCCAGTGTTTAAAAATTAATAGGCTCCAGACAATTACTACTATGATGTTTATGAAAATTGTTGTATTTTTTGCACTTAAAGCTGGTTCCAAAAAAAGCCATTTGTTTGAGAGATTTTTTGTGTTTTTAAAAATCTTTTTACCTTTACTGTTTTTTACAATTCTTTTCTCCAAACAAGAGTTTAAACTGATCACTTTAACTCTGAAGAAATAATTGGTACAAAAAAAAAGGAAAAAATAATCAAGGGTAAAAGTCCCTGTTGTGGTCCATTGCTTTCTCTGACAGGGGTGTTCCATTTCCAAAAGCATATGCGGATATTTCATTAGTGCAAAAGAGTTCTACCCTCTCCATGTCAGGGTCAGTTTCAGAGCCTTCCACCTCCTGAATCTCATCAGGAAGATAATTTGACCTTGGCTACTGGTAGCCTTCCTTTCTCTCTCCTTGCAAGGCGTGACTTTCGGCTAGGTCCTGAGGCCACCTGCCCGAGGCAGCCAATACATGCTGAGTACTTCCTTTGGCTGTGCGCAAAATGGGTTGGTCACAGGGGCTGGTCAGCAGCAGGCAGAATCCCTTCAATGTAGTTCTTGAGTTTGCAAACTTCGAGTTCAGAAGCTTTTTTTGTGTATGGTGGACATGTCAGCAGCTGCCTAGGCCTACAGGTCAAGCAAATGTTTACTGGGAACCAACAGTGGGGGATTACTGCCTTTTGGCTCTGCTGTTCTGGTGCCTTACCTACAATGATCCTGCAAAATAAACTTCAGCTGTTGACCCTCTGTGGAAGCGAGGTGAGCTGTTCAAGGCTTCTCTGGGAGGGAGTGTGAGGCAGAGACTCACAAGTCAACAGTTATGCATCATAATACTTACTGTCCAGCCCAGTGCTTCTTTCTGTGAAAAAGAGAAGTACTTAAATAGTCTGCATAGCCAGTACTACACACAGAAATAATGAAGATATAAGGTTCTACACGTACTACTGAGACTGCTACACAGAAACTAATCCATTTTAATGAATGCGCAGGTGCAGGCTCACTATAGAATGTGAAAGCAACTTTCCTTGTTCTGTGACCCATAGATCAATCCTTACAAATGTCCCAGCACTGAGATATTAAAGTTATAGCAGTATTCCAACCCACTTTTGTTCAATGTTTGGGGCACTAGTGAAAGTTCAAACGGTCTTTGCAGCTTTACCCTGGGAACTGACGCTAAGATGTGATGAGCATGTACCTGGGCTTCTTCAGTTATCCTCTCTTCAAATTCTCTCAGTCTGTCAGCAGACTGGCAGGCAGCTCACATGGCAGCTTTGAATATGCAAAGGCACTCTGCTGGAGTGTGGGCATGCCAAGTGAGGTCTGTGCCACTCGCTGGAGTCAGCACCAGTCACTTCAATGCTTGGTAGTGATTGTATTGTATTGGGTCATTTATAAAGCGCACTGTCACCCCACGGGTGTCCTGGCACTGTACTACGCAACTACAGACACATAGTCCAGGAAGGAGAAGGTGTGTTAATGAATTTCAGCTCGTAATGTTCAGTGTGTTCTATTCGTTTGGGAAGAGCCATGTTTTAAGCCTCTTCCTAAAGTGTACTAGATCCCCTGGGGGGATTGAAGTGGTCAGTGGTAGCTGTTGTAGATCAAGGTTACTCATAGCTGTAGGTGTCCAAGGGCATGGTTACTCATAGATGAAGGTACATCAGGTTGTGGTCGCTCGCAGCTGCAAAACTCAGCAAACTATCACAGCAGTGGCCGCATCTCTTGCACAATGAACAAATGACTTGAGGTTCGGTCACGGAGTCTGGGAGACTAGCTCCAAACTTGGGTTGGCACCGGTTACACTCCCCCTGGCAGACTGAGATTTCTGAGACTGCCCCAAAGTTCTTGGGCACAGCAGCTGTGCTTCTCCTTCTTGTCAGTTTACTCCCATGTTGGTAGGGAAATGTCCTCTGCATGGTGTGAGTTTCTGGCAGCCTGTATCAGGTATCCTAATTTTTTTATTTATTTTTTATTTTAGCTATAGCTTCATACTAATCAAGTGTCTACAAAGAGGCCTTGGCCTGTCCTTTGACATGACAGAAGTCTGAGACCTATCCAGTGACCTGGAGGGGTGCACCGAGCATGCCCTCTTTATACTGACACTGGCAATGAACTACAGTCTCTTTCATGGGTTTAGCACTTAGATTGGTGGTGACAATGTACCATGTTTTGTGAATCTTTAATTGTGGCCAGACATTTTTGTCTGCGCCACTGGAGTGGAGACTTACTGGCTCACTCATGTAAAGATATATTTCTATTCACTAGCCCAGATCCTAGCACTAACACAGGTATATGATGTGTGTGTTTGTGTGTGTAGACTGCGAGGTACATGAATGTTGTGTATGACTGAACCAGAGAAATGGAGGCATGCGGGATCCATTTCAGAAACCCTGAGTCTGGCACTAAGCACAAGAAGGACATTAGGTTGTTTTACCAGACAGTGTGTTGCTCACATTGCAGAAGCCGGAAGGTTGAGACCTAGACACTGAAGTGGGGAAAGAGATATGACTCCTTTAGAAATTGAATTAGCCTTTCACCAAAAGGAGCTGCTGATTAGTCTTCCTGTAACATTGCTATTTAGTAGATGGTGTTGGTGAAGGGTGGGACTGCAGTCTTGTGTTCAGGGTGAAAGGGACCCCTTAATTGAGGTAAGCCATTTGTCTTTCTCCTGATCACTCTTCAGTGCGGCTGATGACAGCGAGGTGCAGAAAGCTCACACTTCTTTGTGCCTCTATTATGATTTCTCCAGACTGGAGACAACCTTGCAGTGAGAGCATCACTCTACACAAAGGCTGTGTCAAGAGAGCAGCCTGAGGAGAAAGCTTGAAAGGAGAACTACTTAAATACTTTAAAAATCTCATCAGGAAGGCCAAGCAGATCTACTGTCACTTGTCACGCTAGGGGTCTCTTCATGCTTGTTTTTGTCACCAGCAACCCCTTCACACTGCTACTCTGTGTGTGTCAGTTACACTCCCTACACACTCCTACACTGCTCATCTCCCAAGCTTTGGGAGGAAGTAAATCTGGACTTTATTAACCAAATGGAGACCATAAGACAAAGGGCTCAGTTAGATGTTGGTGGATGAAGGTTGTTGGTAAAAAACTAAAGCAGATGCCCTATCCACAAACCATGTGGTACTTTCGTCCCATTTAGAGCTGAGGCAACTGCAGAGTTTACAGCAGCAGAGTCATGCCAGCGGAAACTGTAGAACAGTGACCAGATCATAGTGACTATCACCCCAAATTATTCAGGGTTGGGTGACCATCACTGGATTTCCCTGCCAGGACCTGCTGTGTGAAATATGGCAATTCTGGGCAGGATCAATGAGCAATGGTTTTCAACAGCCATTGATTTTTATGTTACTGAAAAAACTCAAGCTTTGAAAGGTTGACAAAGATAAAAAAAAAGTTTGCTTAGTGGGGCCAGGTGGGATGGCAACGAGGGTGGTGAGAGTGGGTGCGTGGAGACCAGTGTTTTTTTTTATTACATGTGGATTTGTCTAGGGGTGGCTTTTTTTGAGACGGTGGTGGGTAGGTTGGGTGGGTGGCAGGGGGCCAGGTATGTATTTTTCAGCTTGTGTGAGGTGAGGGTTCTGGGGGTATGATGCAGAAGGTGATGTGTTTGGGAGGCAGGAAGCCAGGACTTCGTTTTACTTCATAGAGATCAGGCCATGTTATATATGGCTTCCCAACCACTGCTCTGTCTCTTTGTATATGCTGAACGCAGAGGCAAATGCTGTCTATAAAATAAAATTATACATGGCTAAGCAGTGAATAAGAGGGATTTTCTTTTACCTTAGGCTCCTGTGTGACATCACAGACAACTCAAGTTTCACTTTGGTTGTCTATTTATTCATTCAGAACCTCTTGATGAAGAATATCCCCGTTATTCAGTTCCCTACCTCTAATCCGATGTCTTACCCACAGAACCATGTTAAAATCTCTGTCCTAATTACTTGCAGTGACGCTCAAAGACCCTTTGACTCACATCGAACCATTTTCTTTTTTCAAAACCGCTTAGAGCCTAGTTATTATCCTCTAACTTGGTATATAATTGCTTGATGGTTCCCTATTTAACCATGGTTAGAGGTAGAGCACCCTTTTCTTGGTAAGAGTTTGCGATCTCCAAATTCTTCTAATCATCATATCGTCCTCATCAAGGCGATACAACAGCAATTTCCTCTTTGCATGACTGTCTGCCACCTAGACAAACTAATTGCAAATGACACAAAATGCTATTTTTGGACACTTAGCTGATCTAAGCAAGAAGGATCATTCAAATCAACCAGGACAGCACTTCACTGGTTACTTGGTTTCCTGGTTAATATTGGTTCAGCTGACGCAGGGCTCTTTGGTGTTCCTTCGGATCACACCTTTGATCAATGTGTGACTACAGAGAGTATAAAAGTGCTACTTTCAAGGTAGGAATCTTCCTCACCCCCGACAGAGTGTTTAAAATTGAGCTAGTAGTAGCGATCCCATTTGCCTTGATGAGAGCCCTTGACCAGTCTTTGGGTACATTATGAGCTGAAACTTGGTGGCACCACTAAAGATGATTGGGTAATTATACCCATTGTCATTTGCTTTTTCATATACTCTTTAAACATACCCCTGGTACCCATTGTTAAAGGAAATTCCCCTTGGGTTTGCCTTGATGTATTTTTATATAACAACCTGAAACCCTAGACTATCCAGTATTTCTTATTAAGAAATCTCTCACTGAGGTCGAATTCACCCTGATAATATCATCTCATCAAAGGGGGGGTTGAGGTGCCTATGATGAAGCATGCCACAAACGTGTGTGCGAGGCTTCCTCGTCCTATTTATACTCTATTGTTCAGTTCATCAAGCTGCTGCATGACTTGAAGATAACGTTGAGCACCATCGCATTTTCCACTTTAAATGTGACTGCTAGATGTCTCAATGCATTAACAGTCTCCCTCTTCTCTATTTGGCAAGCAAAAGTCTCTCTTGTCGAAGCTCAATAATCAGCTTAAGACATTGCTGATAACTTCTCGGATCAAGCTGAAATCTAGAGAGGTTAGAGATTTTTTACTTCAAGTAAAGGCTCTCTATGGAAGTCACACCCAGATACATAGAGGGCCTCATTTACAATGATTTGGCGTAGGGCAGCGCCGCATGTGTTTTTGCTGCACTGCCCTATGCCAAATCGAAAGGGCAGCAATGAACCGTATTTATGAGAAATGGTGCATTCCTGTCCTTTCAGCCAGCGCTGGCACACAATATGGTGCCTAGCATCAACGTAGGTACTCTTGCCTGCATTGCTGGAAGGATTGTTTTTGTGCAGGAAGGGACATCTTCCTGCACAAAAACAATCCATGGAGGCGTTTTCCTCTTTCTATGTGTGCGCAGGATGTAGCACACATAGAAAGAGGGAAATAACAAGGAGAAATAAACATATTTCTCCACGTTGTGCCTGCCCTGGGGAGGCGTACAGTTTTGACGCATTCCCAGGTTTACAGATCCTTCTGAATCTGGGAATTTGTCAATAACCCATGGGTGTTGCATGGGAACACCCACCGCAACGGCCATGGAACGCCTCCCTGATGCACTATAAGGCAACGCAGTGACTTGCGCTGAGTTGCCTTACACCATATCTACGAGGCCATGAAAAGCCACGCAATGTAGCTTTGCGTGGCTGGCCTCGTAGAAATGGGTCTGCACTATGTGCCACCGGAGCATCATAAAAAGTGACGCACCGGCAGTGCAAGGGGCTTGTAAATAAGACCCTTAGATACCTGCCCACTTTACACTCTTTAAAAAGGCATTCTAATGTTCCTTTACTAAAGAAACCCTATGAGACCTCTTTGAGTAGCATGCACCTTGCAAATGTTATAATGTGGGCATTTTGAGGAGGTCACTTTGCAAAGAACCGTAAACACCCAGACATATGGGAACTTTAGGGCATCATTTTCATTTAGCGGGTAGGTCCTCTCCCTGGATAAATATACAAACCTGCTCCTGTCTCCAGCTGAAATAAGTGCCTATTGGTGGGGGGGGTGGGAGGATAGAACATTCCGAAATGCAATTAGGGTTGTTCGGTAAGGAGGTTTTGCCACCGGTGAAAAATATTTTACTTTGGATTTGAAAAGTGAGATTCCACTATGCAGTATCTACACCTGAAACAAAGTTCTCATGCAAAAATGGCACTCATCTGAGTTCTCTAGAAATATGTATCAGTTGCTAATTCCAGGACCTCTTCTGGGATTCTTTGTGATCAGGTGTTAGGTTTACCCTCATTCTCAGAAATACACTCTGCTCTCTAATTCACAGTAATATACTCTGCTGCAAATGTAATGAATGTGAACTATTTTTGTCTTCTCATTGCCTAGTAGTTGAAAGAAACTCCTCCCCTCGAAATCATATAGACTTAGCATTATTTACCACACTCAGAGGAACAAAAGTAGTTTGTCAAGTCTAATATATGACCCCGCATCTGATTCACTCCAGTAATAGCAAAGTCTTAGAGATCCATACCGTGCCCTGTATTCTCTCCAAATATGGACACGTTATTATTTTATATTATGAATTGCAAGTATAGCTATAACTTTATATGTATTATTTTTAAATGATTCAAACTTAAAAATAAATTACTAAGATGAGTCCATCTAGAAGAGCTTATAATGGTGGACTGGATAAAAGTGAAAGTAATCAATCATCTGTTCTGACTGCCACCCCTAAAGTTGCCCAAACGTTCACCATCTACTACAAAAAAGAGATGTATGACATTATCAATGTTCTCGCCCAACCAGGGCAAAAGAGAAAATTTTAAAAAAATCTACCCAGCGGTTCTCCTCTGAGCCAAGCCTGTCAGAAGATAGTTTGTGGCCCGGGTCACAAATGTCATGCGGACTCTCTCTGGCTTTCTTGTACCATGATTCAAAATAAAAACAATGTCCTGGGACACATTTGGAGGCTGTTCCAGCTTATGGCAACATCCTATAGGGGTTGATGTCACTTGCCCTACAATGAACACATCACAAAAGTAGGCAAAGCTGAGTTTGCGTGTAAATAATTTAGCAGGGCGGCTCAGAGCCATGAAAAGAGTGGGGCCTAGTGTACACATTGCTGGCTCCTCTCCCCTTTTGACAGCTATGCTCTGTGAATATTGAAAAAAGTAATCATTAAAACGTTAGGGCATAAATAGCATCGTCTATCAAACCTCCAGGCTACCAGAAAAACTTACTGGAATTACATATTTCACACCGAAGCCACCTTCGTTATACATCTCATTTGACTCAGATGGGAAAGAACCATAGCTGACTCTGTGATCAAATGTAAGGAGTTCAGAGAGATTTTTGTTGCTAAAGGACAAAAATTAAGATCTGTTATTCCTCAGCTCATCTCTCCTCCTGTCAACCCAATGGAATCATCTACTAGCTTGTTGATCTTTTAGCTGCTCTCCAAAACTAATATTATCAAAACTACCCCTGTCATCAGGTCATCCAGGTACTATGTGTTGTCAATCCTAACCATTCCTAAAAAAAAACTATAACCCACAACATTGTTCCCGACTGCACTAATTTAGTAAACTCTCATTGACACTGTTTGGGTTCTCTCTGCCTAAAATGTGGTCTGATTAAGTCGCTTCTTAAGTACGCTATTGCTAACTAGAAAAACCTCAATAAACTACTGGTGGATTAACATCCCTCCTCTCCTTGACAATATTATAAGAGAGTTGTGGTTTCTCGTCTGCTTAAGAGCTGTGTCAAGAGCAAAAGTATTCTCGATGACTACCAATCTGGTTTCAAGTCAGGCTGAAGGACTGAAGCTGCCATGCTCCAATTTCCTGATGTCACTCTTCGCACACCAAGCAAAGGTGAATCCTCCCTCCCCAGCCCTCTTGACTTGCCTCTGGCCTTGGGTACTTAGACTACCAATTCTTTCTTGACATCTTAAAGTACTGATTAGGCATGAAGGGAAAAGTCATCAACTGGTTGATAACTGAAAAAAAATCACACCCAACAAGTAAGAATCGTGGACTCTCTCTCCCGCCTTGTCACCCTTCCACAAGGCTCCATCTTAGCCCTCTTTTGAACCTTTATGGGAACAGCTTGCTGAATTACTGTATACCTCAGGCATAGGAAATCAAGACTATTCCAATGGTAAGTGTCTCTACCTCGAAGTGTGCCCGAAACTGATATTTTTAAACTTATTCTGACCATAGAAAACAATTAGGTGTGTGAAAATGTTCAATTCCACATACCTCGTTGTGGAAAATAGGAATATTTAGATTGAGTCTCCTGATTTTCCTACAACTATGCAATACATAGCTCTAGCAGTACATCTTCAAGCAGGCTTTGGTGAATGGGATGCCTCTCCTACTTACGAACACCTGAATGTGCTGAGGAGGGTGACAGCTGGAACAGTAACAGGGGGTCCATGAAGTGTGAAGGAGGGCGGACGAATGGGGAAGTCTGAATCAGCCAAGAAGCGCATTAGGTGGGAGTTTGGGCCTTTCCAACAACCTGCAGTAACAGGAAAGCATTGTGCAGCGGAGAGACAAGCCAAGCAGATATGGGAAGGAGGGGTTGCTCAGGGCCCACCTGGCTGGGAATGTGTGCAAGCAGGGTGCATGGTTGATGGCTCTTGTAAGCGGACCCTAATTGAGGTAGGAATAGTTTCCCATTGCCACTTTATTATTTTAAACTAAGGGCAACTACACACTATGACCAGGGCCAATGAAATTATGAAGCAGGGAGCATCAAGTTATGTGGTAGAGTTGACTAAATTATGCGGCACGAAAAGCCAAATTTTGGGGCATAATGTGGCACGTTTTTTTATATTATTAATTTACTATTTTGTTATTTTTACACATGGTAATAATGCCTGGGAAAATATTTCACCTCATTAGTATCAGTTTAACAACTAAATACAGAAATAAGTCATTAGAAACAAGCAAATGAAGGGATGACTAGTTAACTGTTGCAACATATGCGTGAACACATGTTGTGGCATTTTTGCTAACTTTTCACCTGTTCGAGCTAGAAATGAAATTTGTAGATTATGCAGCAGATGATGGATTATGTGGCAAATGCAGCAAATCCATAATTATGTGGAAAAAGCTGCAGCGTGAATCGCATAAGTCCAGTGGGCCTGCCTATAACTGGCTGATTGGATGTCGTTTGGCCCACATGTGAAGTGTTGGCTGAGATGCAAGAGATTCAAAGACCTGCTTCAATTATAGTGCACCAAACACCCTTGCACATAAGCATGAGGATTCCCGGAGAGTGTGAGAAGCAGATGCTCAGATCTACCATTTTAGGTGAGGTCATTATCATAAAGTTGAGATAATCATAGAGTGATAGCATTGCAATAAATTATATATCATTATATACCTTACCTCTGGTGTTTCTAAGGACTGTGAATAACAGATTTTGTAAGTACTCGATTATAAATTAATCCTGCCTGCATTAACTAATATTACGCACCTTCTTTCACAATACCACATGCACGTATAACTTCACAAGCTGTGGCATGATGCCTAGTGAGGGAGGTAACAAAGGCAACAGTCACATTTGAAGAGGGCAAACAGATTGGCGACTGACGATAAACTATATTTAGCAGTCTGTGAAAAATGTGCACTGTTTTTTTGCAGTCACTCACAATAAAGAGAGCCAGTGAGAAAGTGGGTTGACCCAGTGCACCGTTCTTTATGTTGTGACGGGCACCAGGGCCGGACTGGCCGTAGTGGGCAGCGGCCATTTTTCCGGCAGCCTGGAAGGGTGGGGGCCGGTTTTGCAGCAGTGGAGGCCATTTTTTTGTTATTGGGGGCCGGTTTTGCAGTGGTGCTGCAATATCGCCCTTCAGTAACAAAAGCAGCAGTGCTTCACATGTGCTGCCCTCACCCTCACCGGGGCTGGTCCTACAAAATTACCAGAGCTGCTTTGGGTTCTCAGTCCGGCCCTGATGGGCACAGACAAAATACGAATGACAAAACAATGGATGAAGACCACTGCCCAAAAAGCCCATCTATGTATGTATGTTAGTTATGATTTTGTGGAAAAAAACAATGCTCTGGTCGCACAACTAAAGATGCTTCAACGGCCAGACCTAAAGAGTCAAACTAAATGGGTTCAATCAAAGGGAAATTAGCAAGGCCCGGCGAAGCTCATTTAGTGATACAGTGCCTACCTTCTGCCTTTAGAAGGCCATAAATATAGGATGGGGGCATTAGCTGTGAGTTAGCACTATGAAGGCTGTCTGGGAAGGAAACCATCCTCAGAGTGAACAGAGTACCAACATCCAATAGAAATTACTGTTCTCTTGTCTCAGTACAATAGCACAGATGAAACTGGCCATACCTGCAAGCAAAACCGCAAGAACTGTTCACTACTGACAGCCAACAACATTGACTCCTGCTGCAAGCAGAGATCCAGGCTGTCTGTTGGAAGCTCCTGCACGGCACTCACAAGATCGAAATAGGGCTCGCAGTACCGTTTTTAACCCTTTCCTGAGACCTCAGTCGGAAACTGAGGTCATGCAGTCTAGTCCAGTAGACTTCTCAGGGCAGAAGCTCAGGTCAAGCCTGGATGGCAGCAAATACAACACAATGATAGTTGTGACCAACCCTCACCACATCACATCAAGGAGCATTCATTTTTTTAACATTTGTAATGGGTGCCATACACCAATACACACAGTGGCCTTCCAATTGCCACTGCTATAAATACCTCAAAATGGCGCTAATTGTCACATTTCTCCCTCACGAGCGATAAAATGATCCAGAGTCTCCTTGGAAGTGAATGTAGTTACCCCATTTGTCCATTAAACTAAACACACTATCCAAATATCCCTCTATTCGATACAAGTGTCCACAATGTCATTTCAACAAGTACCTTTTTTCAGTTTCGCCCTAAAATAAAGGGCACACAAAACCTTACTGTAATTAAACAAGGAACGAGAAAGCTATTGTGTTTTTCCACTGACAGGTCAGAAACAGACAAGTACCAGGCATGCTCCAGCGCCCGAGTGCTGCCGCGCGGATCTGTTGTGCCAACAGGCAGTCGCGGTCCGTGTAGGAGTGCCGGCCGGGCGGTGACGTGGGGCGGGGAGGGGCAGGGTGGGGGTAGCAAAGTACGGTTCACGGACCTATACAGGTAAGTAAACATTTAAATCAATAAAACGAATTTCGTTGCGCGCACTGCATCGCCAAATGCGGTGCAGTGCGCGCAACGAAATTCGTTTCATTGATTTAAATGTTTACTTACCTGTATAGGTCCGTAATCCGTACTTTGCTACCCTCCACCCTGCCCCTCCCCCGCCCCACGTCACCGCCCGGCCGGCAATCCTACACGGACCGCGACTGCCAATAGGAAAGAGTGCGTGAGGCTAGTGAGCTGCTGAAGGCACGCAGAAGCCGCAGAGGAGATGAGGCCATGTCTGTGCTATGAATAGAGAGGCGCTAATGCCGAGACCCCTCCTCAGCATGCAGGGTTACGGCAGACACCTGGACTGACCAATAAAGTTACCAGACAGGAGGTCTTCAGTCGTTCTCGCATATCATTCCGAGTGTGAAAGGGCGGTGTACACAACCCCTGATATAGTGGCATTATTATACATGCACTATTCTTCTTATATTATTCTTATGTGTGGCATATTTCAGTAAATATAGTACACGTCCAGTTTTCAGAGTGCGTCAATGAACTGAACGTAGAGGAAAGAAAGCTTTCCTGTATTCCAGTGAAGGATTAGTGACTGAACTGCATAAATATGAAATCAAAAAACGTGGATAAATCCCCGCTAGATTAAATTGTGTGATCCTAGGGAAATATTTTATTTAACTGTGCCTCCTGTTTCTTCATTACTGCATAGGCGAGTACATTGAAATACGTGAGTTCAAGATGAATGCTGTATCAAAACCTCTCGTGTCTGATTTAATAGACTATAATGTTGCTCCATATATAAGAATCTAGCCCACATATAGGGTGCATTTGGCAACTAACTTGCCTCTTAGGTCACTACTGGCATTATCATCAGGGGAGGGATGAATGTTTCTATGTTTATGTTTTAAACATATCACTTTAAATAAATGCCTCTCAATGCAGTGATATGATCTGATGTACTAAAGGCAGTGGTTCTTAACTTGTGGTCTGCAGACCCCAGAGGGTCTGCCACACGTACTCAGGGGGCCACTACTGCTTAGAAAATTAAATAATATTAACACATTAATAAAGTGTATATGAACAAAGAGCCAAAATATACAATTGAAAATGTTATAACATTCCGTAAATGTGTTGGAATTTGAAACTGGAGGCTATTAATTAAGTTGGTATCCTCAGAATGATTGGCAGGAGTACTGTAATAGCATCAAACAGAATAAAGAAAAGACTGTGGTTGGCCTCAATAGAATTTAGAAAAGCTCCAACCTTCCCATTAAAACAAAAATGTCAATTGTTTTAAACATTTGTGAATTAAATAAAATATTTAATTTGCATACTTGTTTCAGGAATACTTGTTTTGTATTGTTTATGTATTGTCTCGAGGTTCAAATCATTGAAATTGCTTAGGCCGGGACCCCTGGAAGCAGTAATAACTCAGCAGGCTCCCTGGATTCTAATAGTAATTCGAAGGAGGTCCCCAGATTCCTGTAAGGATTAAGTGGGGGTCCACAGAAGTCAAAAGGTTAAAAATCACTGTACTAAGGTAAAAATGTTTTCACAAATTAAAGAAATACATTTTTTTGCATTTTGAGGGGACTTTATAATATATTTTACATGATGTTTGTTGCACGATTTACATGCAAAACACCTTCAAGCCTTCTCTCTTGTATGGGCTCATAGAGTCAAGCCAGACTCATGGGTCGGCTCTGGCTTGGCTCTCCCTGTTAATTTACTGGCTCCCCACCTCTAGTATAAACATTTCTACATAGGCCCACCCACTGTAGAGCTTCACTACTTCCAGGCATAGGTTCAGAACAACGACATTGGGATCTAAATAATGAACTGTTGACTTGCAACAGAGTATAGGAATGCCTTTGCTAAGTCCTTGTTTTTCAAGCAACCACAATATACACATGCTTATTTACAAGCCACTTTTATTGACGCACCGGCAGCGCAATGAGCTTCCCCATATTTACAAGGCCATGTAAAGTTACCCTGCGTGACTTTTTCTGGCCTTGTAAATATGTTTCCCTTTCACACATAACTCTGCGTGAAAGGGGCGTTCCATGGGTATTGCTGTGGGTGTTCCCACGCAACATCCGTGGAACTTGACGCACTCCCAGATTTAC
The DNA here is from genome assembly GCA_963921515.1 of Calotriton arnoldi. Lineage (NCBI taxonomy): Eukaryota > Metazoa > Chordata > Amphibia > Caudata > Salamandridae > Calotriton > Calotriton arnoldi. The sequence continues at coordinate 1,415,992 of CAWUFW010001772.1, read as the reverse complement.
AACATTTTGCAAACCTGGGAATGCATCAGAATCTTACGCCTAGCAACAAGGAGAAATACTTTAATTTCTCCTCGTTTTTTCCTCTTTCTATGCATGCTGCATTTTGCAGCACGCATAGAAAGAGGAAAGTGCCATCAATTATTGTTTTTGTGCAGGAAGGCATCCCTTCCTGCACAAAAACAATCATCCCCTCAACGCAGGAACTCTTGATGCAAGGGTTTCTGCACTAGCGTATGGCTGCTGTTTGTGTGCTGGCACAGAGGAGAAGAACAGGAATGCGCCTTATCTTGTAGATATGGCGCATTCTTGCCCTTTTATTTTGACGCATGGCAGCGCAGCAGGAAGGCTTGCTGCGCTGCTGTGCACCAAAATATTGTGAATGAGGCCCCAAGACTCACAGGCCCATATTTATTATGTGAAAGTGGAAGCTACATGAATAAATAATCTTAAAAACCATGACCAACTGAAAATCAGCCTGTGGTAACTGTTGACAGCCTCCTATATCTATTAGATTGGTCCTTGATACTTTGGTTTGTGTGTATATTAATGATGGAAGCTCAACCACAATAACTACAGTAGTTTTCCGTCTTGAGCCTATACCCAACATCCTGAGATAAAACTTTATCTAGGGGCAGTGGCGGCTCACCGAGGGAGTGCTGCGGGGCGGTGGGGGGGGCGGGGGAGGGGCAGGGTGGGGGTTAGTAAACTCCGGCATACGGTGGTACGGAGTTAAGTAAATAAATAGATAAATAAAACGATTTACATTGCGCACGCTGCATCGCCGAGTTGGCGTTGCAGCGCGCGCAATGTAAATTGTTTTATCTATTTGTTTATTTACTTAACTCCGTACCACCGTATGCCGGAGTTTACTACCCCCCACCCTGCCCCTCCCCCGCCCGCCTCACCGCCCCGCAGCACTCCCTCGGCAAGCCGCCACTGTCTAGGGGTGATATACAGGTTTTAGTCAATGGATTAGAGGTCAGCAAGAAGAAACTGAAAAAGACTCTAAGTCTTACAGTTTTTTTCTCCTCAGCGACATACCTACATCCTCGAACCATTCTGCATATAAAACATCCTGAAGAAGTTACCTTAAACTCACCACACCACGTACAGATAAAATGACATCAAATCGTGTAGTGGGCAAGGATACCTTAAAATATGAGGGACACCTGATACCGAGCAATGGACAACTGTACACCTCAGCAAAATACAAGAAACAACATTGCCCTTCAGCATAATCATTCATGAACATTATGCTTCACACAGACCCAAGACAGGATCTAGACAACCACTATTCTAAGTAATCCATCGCTTATCAGTCAGTTAGTCTGCTCCAATCTCACCAGCCACTTACCTGTATGACTCACATCTAAACAGTGTGAAATGCAACCAAACATAAAGTCAACAAGTACTGCAGAACTGCAAGGGGCGACAAGATTCCAAACGTTTTATAGGACCATACAAATGGTAGATATACATATGTGCATAACACAACATAAATTCAACTAGTCAAATTAAATGAAAGTGAAAACATTAATTGGGTATTGAGGATTACCGGTGAGTAATCTGTGCAATAACCACCACCTGACAGCAATAAAACAATGAGTGACATCAGGCACGAATTCCTATGTGCAAATGCATCAAACTGGATTCTTATGGCATTTCAGTAGAAGTTCAGAGCCTTAATATCAGTAAGGGGATGCAGTAATAATTGGCCAACATCATTTCTTGCTGTCAACACGTTACAGTCCAGTTATGCATCCTGCAGTGCATGAACAGTGCATGAAGCGAACGTGAGATAAGGCGGAAATTAAAACATACTACAAATAGTTCCTTGTTGTACTCGGCAATTTTTATAGTTGAGAAACAAAATGTTGTTTGGCCCAATTTTCGTTTCAGGTGGGTTCATCTTCACTGTTATCGCATTGCATGCAGTGTCTTGGGGGGCACCATCTCCACCACATGAGAAGGGAAGCGGACACTGCTACCTCCCTGCCTGGCTTTGCTTTATTTGTGTGCGGCATTCTCAGGCTGGACTCCCACGACAGACCTAACAACCGGGGCCCAGCAAAACGTGTGTACTTTTTGTTTCCAGTCACGAAAACAAAGCAAATTGAATAGCAGGATTTTTGTGACCTATGCCACCCCCCTCTTTTACATTCTTCTTCCTTCCTCTGATGTCTTATATCAACAACAGCTTCGCCCTTGCCGCCACCCCTCCTTTTTCTACTCCCCTCCCACTCACCAAGTTCCCCATCCCCTGCCATTTTGCATCTGCAATGCAGTGACCTATCCATTTTGGCAACTGCTCCGTTAGGCAAACTCTGCCTTTGGGAAACATTAAGGCCACATAAAACTAGCGCCTGCGCAGAAATGAGGTTTTTATTTTTGCAGTTTTATATAGCGGGAACCAGACCCGAAGGTATTAAAGCACCAGTTCTATTACACAAGGACACATTCATTTTGTAGGCTCGGGGAGATTAAGTCATGTGCCCAGAATCACAGAATGTTGAGCGTCGCCAAGACTCGAATCTGGTTCTCCAGTTCCAAAGTTGGCAGCTCTGGCCTTTACCACACAGTTCTGCAGGAACAGGCAACTTACCTACATCCTTAAATCATGATTTGCAGCCAGGTCTCACAGGAACAGATACATCACTGCAACAAGTATGTACTCTGACATTTCATGCTAATCAACCCTGATAAGCAAGTGTAAAAGGCACACAAGGAGCTGCCACTGCCCTCTAAACCCTCCCCTCAGATAAAAGGGATAATGGCAGGCCTACAGCTTTCCCATCAAACGCCCGGCTCAGATGTGTGAAGGGATAACCGCATATTTTGTGTTGTGAGCAGGCAGATAGATAAGGCAGGACCCGGGCGCATTCTTCCACGGGGTAGGTCAAAGAGGGGAGGGCAGGAGTGGGCAGTCAGAGAGCGGGGCTCCCGGTTTATTTGGAAATCACAACACCACGGGCTTTGTAAACAAGTATTGACAATTGTGACTAGTTAAGTAGTCGAATGGCCAAGGACTGCACAAGGGCATGCACCTTGCACCGGTTTCCACTGGACGGTCTCTTAACACAAAAGAAAACACCAGCAATGTGTACCTGTTTAACCTCTGGACAAGTCTGTATTTTCCATTAGTACATTTGTTAAGTTAACTTCTGAACATTTCATCACTCTATCCAAACTTATTACACATATACTTTTCAGAAGTGTTTCTCCTAGAGGATGCTGCAATAAAAATGTTTTACCTTTTTGTATTCATGGAGACAGTTAATTAGCAAGCATTAATAGGCTTCCCTCCCTCCTTCCCCTCAAAACTCAACTGGCTACATATCGCTCAACGAACTGAATTCAGAGCATGAACTATGGTATATAGAGTTAGACCCTTAGAGGAGGACAACTTAGATCAAAGGATTTGCCGGTGTCAAATCAAATCAAATAAACTTTATTCGCATTTAAAGATTAAATGCATAAAAGTGCATAGGTTAAAATTCACTTCATAAAACATTAAAATGAAATAGTACAGTCCAAACACATTTTAAGCTAAATAGATCATGAATAATTTAAAATGTAATCATTTGTTTTAAATAAGTGATAAAATTCTCTTCGGGCAGCTAACGCTTGTTCATGATAGGACCAAATACCTATGACACCTTGTATCAACCACCTTAAATAAAAATTTCATTCCTTAAAATCAATCGTGATCAAAAACATCTTTTTACAGCAATTCATTATAGAAATGTAGCAGCAAAGTCACAAACTCTATAAACCAGAACGCTAAAAACATGGGAAATAGGAAAAAGATAAACAGACATCTTGGTTGATTTATGCTGAATCTTCCAGGTGTCATGCATATTGTGCATAGACTCTTCATGGTTAATTTTTATATTAAAACCATCAGACTGGTACCCATTGTGTGTTTAGAAGCCCACAAATGTTTATGGCTGCTAATAAATAAGAGGCAATTACAAAGCAAACAAAAGGGGTTTCAAGTTGTTGTAGTACAAATAGTGCCTCCTTAGTCCGACGCAGATCACATTTTCGCACCAATGGTAAAATGTACTTCTTCCTTTCTGTGGCAGAAAAGGAGCAAAAAAATAATATATACAGTGTAGACTGTTTTGACTTTCCATCACATGGACAGGGGGAGAGATGACTCAGTGAGAATACATTTGGAGGATGGCCCAGCATTAGTGGTATGTAGTGAAGATAGAACCTTGTCAGAATAAAACGATGGCAGGAGTAATCTACAAAGGAAAGGTATGAAAGGGAGCCCTCTTGTACAAGCGGTAACTCCAGATAGGTCAATACCGTGCTTTTCCCTTTATATCTCTTCCACCTGTCCTTTGAGCTTTTTGCCCTGAATATTCCTTTCAGCTTGCTTTTAGAGAAAGTTTCGCACAGTGTTGGCTTAACGTATAGGTCCTCCAAACCCAACGAGATGAAAGATTCTCTCACGTAGGATAACCACAGGATTTTAAGGGCATGGTCTAGCCTCATAACATCTCTTAGAATCATTTGGTTTAGAGGTACAGTTTTATATTTTCAGATAGATAACCACATTAAGAGCGGGCCATTTTAATCATATCAGAAATAAAAGGAAGATCTAATTCTTTGTGTGATATCAAATTTGAGCAAGCTCCTGGGACAGATAATAACCTTTTGACAAATTTGTCTTCCAACACTTGGAGTCCATCCACATCTGCTGTCCCCTAAATTACTGCCCCATATGTAGCTATTGATCTTGATTTCGCAAGATGGATTTTAGCCATTTCTAGTATGGGGTTGCCTCCCAATCCTTTTGAAAAATTAAATATAGCAGATATACTCTTACCTAGATGATTTATTCTATTTTGGATCATCTCTTTCCATTTGAGCCTTAAGTCAAACAGAACACCAAGATAGGTACATTTTTCTACTTGTTCTATTTTGTTCCCATCTAGATAAAAGTTTGACAGCTTCTTTGTGTTTGCACCTATGGCCATAATAAAAGATTTCTTTCTATTGACCTTAAGGTCCAGGTCTGCCATGAAGGCCGCATATTGCTCTATAAGTATTTGAAGAGACCAGGGTGTTCGAGCCAGTAAGACAGCATCATCCGCGTATAATAGGATCGGTAGGGGAATTAATTCTCCACTTGGGACATCTTTACTCTTTTCAATCAGGCCCCCATTCAATTTATTCGTATAAAGAGAAAATAGGAAGGGAGTGAGTACACAGCCCTGTTTGACTCCCTTCTCTATTTTAAAAGGTCTAGTGCACTCTCCTTCAATCCCATAGCGGACTGAGGCTGTAGCACCTGTATAAAGTTGTTTTATAAAATCAATTATCGGTTGGTCTACTCCCATGGCCTCCATAATAACCCACAGTTTACTATGTGCTATGCAATCAAAAGCTGCAGATAGGTCCATGAATGCCATGTGAAGGCGGCCTGTCTTTGCTATTGTGTATTTCTCAGCTAATAAAGTCAGATTCAGGCATTGATCGAGGGTGTCCCTGTCCTTTTAAAACCCATACTGAGCTTCCGCTAGGATGCTTTTCTCTTCTACCCATTTCTCAAGTCTGTTTAATAAAACCAGGCCCATAAGTTTTGCCGTACAATCTATCAATGATATAGGATGGTAATTAGCAGGATTGGACTGTTCCCCCTTTTTTTTTTGAGTTCAGAATAGTTTATTGAATTTTTTTTATAATAAACAGACAAGAGACAATACAAAAAATATTACCGTAAAAATACCTAATTACAATAAGAATATAATGGAACAGTAATTAAATTACATTAGGTAAAAAAACCATTCAGTATAATAATCCTAGAAAAAGAAAAGGGAAGGGGAGGAAGCATATATAAATATATTATTATTACTGATTAAATAGAGCTACTATAAATCTATAAATTGAAGAATGAACAACAGAAATAGCAATAAATGACTAGAAACAAATATGTATTTAAGAAGATAAATAGATATCAACAGGTTTCCAAAATGAATGATAAGAATTAGAATTATGTATAATACCATTCAACGATAACTGAGCACCTCTTCTGGTAAAAATAACCCATGAACACCAACTATGAACAGATAATAAAGAAACGTCTTTCCAACAAGTTGTAATGGATTTTAAAGCTGCTGTGTTGGACTTGGCCCTTCTTCCCTGAGTTTTTTTTTTTTAAGTAAGAATAAAACATGGTGTGTCTGAACTGACAATAACAAATGCTGTGCAATGGTGCACGCACCTTTATTTCCACCATCTTAGAAAAGCACTGTGGAAAAAGGTTACTTTTAAAATGGACGCCTTGCCTGCCTGTCCATGTGACGCCTGACTGAGGTGCGGTGGCAGGCTAGTTGTTCGTTTCCCAGGACCCCTGCTGTTGGAGGGAAACTTCGCACCCAGTATGCTCTACTCCTCCCCCTAGACCAGTTGAGACCGGTTTTCCGGGGAACTTTCTGGAAGCTGCCAGCCCTCTCTGGTAGGTGGGGTGAGGGGGATACATATAGAGAGGCTGGGCTGGACTGATGGAGAGGGGACACTCTGCCAGGAGGTACCGCCACATTGGGCCTGTGTGCTGGCCCCTGTGCCCATCTGCACCCCTCCACCGTCCACAGGGCCAGTGAGAGCCCCTTACTGGAGTGTAGACTGCCATGACAGGAGGAGTACCACGTTATGGGGGATGACTGCTTCTAGGAGCTGCGGTCCTGTTCCGATGAGTACCCACTGCCCGTTGATCTGACCCAGTATTGTGGGTCTGCTCTCCTACCACCCGGAATCCAGCACCTGGGGAGCGCTATCCTGTCATCCATGAAGCCCTGGCCCCCTAGCGCCTCGTGAGTGCTACCTGTGGAGTGCCAGGGGAAAAGAAGAGCTATACAGCCCCTGTCCAGGGAGGAGAGGAGCGTTGCTGTGTGGCCCTGAAGCCCAGGTGGGATCTAGCGCCTTGGGAGTGCTGCATCTCCTGTGCCCAGGCGAGGAGTGGAGCTGGTGACCTGCAGCGCTGTGCTGCCAACGTGGTGCAAGGGAATCCCAGTGTGTGGGATCCCCCCCCTTACGCTCCTGAAGTCAGCGGGAGCCCACCCCGCATGTGCGCTGCCCCGAGGAGCGGGTGGTGGTCAACTGGAGGCGGGAGCCCACCCCGCACTTCCAGAGCTGCCCAGGATCACCGCCGCGGCCGAGCCGTAATTGCCTGAGTTTAGCGGGTGCCTACCCCGCACTTGTGCCGCCTTGGGGTGCTGCCGAGGAGAGCGACTTGTGGGGAGGGGCAGCGGGAGCCTACCCCGTGCCCTGAATCCGCCCAGGATCACCGCCGCAACCCGGGCGTTGATAAAACCCTGGGCCGCTGCGCTGCTCGCAGCGACCCGGAAGCCAGGCAGGACTGCGCCTGGTTGGAGGCGTGACTGGCCGGCCGGAGGCAGAAGCGGGAGGTCCGGAGCATCGCGGGCTCCAAATTCCATTCCCGGGTCCCAGGAGGGGGCCCGGGCGAAGTGAGGAGAGGCGCCGGCAACGTCGACGTCCCGGCGGGAGCCCACCCCGCTTCCTGGAATCCAGCGGCTGCGGGAGAATCGGCCGCATGACGGGAGAGACCGGAGTGGAGTGACGGAGCCCCGGAGCAACCACAGAAGAGTCCTGCCGGTGAGTGGGGCTGAGTTCTGGGACGGTCGGGGCCGGCCGAGGCACATGGTCGATGCCTAAGGCCCCCGAGGCTCAGGGAGGGCCGCTACCACGTGTTGGGGCCTTGGTGATTTTGGGGTCCCAGTGAGGGGCTCCCCACCAGCCCCTGGCTTACGAGCATCCCAGCTGCACCGCGGCAGCGGGCAGCTGCAACGATTGGCCACTTCTAATACCCGAGACCCAGGGAGGGGCTCCCCCCGGACTCGTGTTAGCTCTACCGGACACAGCTGCCCGCTGGACAGCTGCAACGTTGAGGGGCATTCTGTTTGTGGAGTCTCAGTGGGGCTCAGCCTGGCCTTGGTGGGGGTGTGTTGGGGCACATTGCCGGTGCCCGCCCCCGGGGCTAGTACTTTCATTTTAGGGGATCCATCTCCCCCCCCCCCAAGAACGGAACAGCGCTTCCCATGACTGCCCCGCTGGACAGTGGGCGGTGGCCCCGGTTGAGGCATCGCTGATCTGAGGGCCCCAGGCGCAGGGACACCTAGGACTAGTCTGCACGTGGGGCAGTTATGATAGGTACAGTTGTCCCCTAATAGACGCCCTGCGGGCTGTTACGTAATGTATTGTAGGATGCCTAATGCCGCACTTATGTTTATGGCTATGCCGAATCGGATGCCCCTACGCTCATGATTAATGCCCCTGTTAATGGGGTTACATTGATACCTAATGTGTTACCCCCAATCTACTCATTGTGGGTGTTTTGCATACTACGCCTAATGTTCTTTCCTTCCAGGTGATGCTGTTGTGGTATGCCTCAAGGGGTTTTCAGGCCTAAGGTGCATGCCGAATATGGGGGTATCGTTTTATGCCTACTCTGATAAATGCTGATCTGATGCATATGGTGTAGATGCCTACTGGGCTCATGTTATTGGGATTTACTCCTATTGAGATGCCCCTGCGGTTATGCCGGACAGGCCTGTGTTCCATGCTAATGTTTCATGCCAGAAGGGTGTTGATGTTCTGCCTAATGTCTCTAACGCCCTATAATGTTGTGTGCATTCTGCGCCCAGTGTTTTCTTTGCTAACGATGCCTAATGCAGATGTCTGGGCCTGAGGTTTGCGGCTTACTGCAGTGAGGCTTTATTCGATGCCTTTTACCTCACAGGAACGGACTGATTACATCTCATGTTACCAGTGAACTTGCATTCATCCTATGCTTTTGTTGATGCTGCACTGTAAATAGTCCCCACTGTTTATATCTACCTGGTGCCAGTTGGCGCCGTGTACACCACTGTGATTATTAGCGCTCTGGCAGTCCGGCGCTGCAGGCACCCTCTCCCTTCTTCTGGCACCGCAGATATAGCGCTCCCCAGGCGCTAGGGTGCAGGCAGTCCAAATTTGGTGGTCACTAGGCGCTAGAGGCCAGGGGACAAGTAGTGCAGGGCGAGATCAGAGGCTAGCAGGGCGGCTCACCAGTCCTGAAGCAGCAGCTCCTCAGAACGGTCATCCTCCAGTATGGTGGCAATCCCGCCAGCACAGCAGCCTCCACTCCGGCAGTGTCCCTTTTACTGGCCCTGGGGACAACAGAGGGGTACAGATGGGCACAGGGGCCAGCACACAGGCCCAATGTGGCGGTACCTCCTGGCAGAGTTCCCCCTTCACTGTCTGGACTGCTCTTGCCTGACTGACTCTTCACTGAGCACATGGCAGCCCAGCCCCCCTATATGTATCCCCCTCACCCCACCTACCAGACAGGGCTGGAAGCTTCCAGAAGGTTCCCTGGGAAACCGGTGTTAACTGGTCTAGGGAGAGGAGTAGAGCACCCTCGGTGCGAAGTTTCCCTCCAAAAGCAGGGGGCGCTGGGAAACAAACCACTAGACTGCCAACCCACCTCAGTCAGGCGTCACATGGGCAGGCAGGCATGGCGTCCATTTTAAAGGTGACATTTTATCCAAGTGCACTTCTAAAATGGTGGAACTAACAGTGTATGCCACATTGCACAAGCGAAAAAATTCAGGGCAAAAGGGCCAAGTCCAACATGCTGATACTAGAAAATTAAAAAGTTTACCTTCCAAGTCATTTACTTTTTGAGAAAGAGCAACAGATTTGCAGATTAACAGTATGAATGAAACATCATCATGAATATTAAATATCTTTTTATAATAACCCAAATTTCAGTCCAAAATTTAAAAACAAAAGGACAATCAAAAAGCATATGTTGTAATGAACCAGTATGTAAATTACAATGCCAGCAAATTGAAGACGGAAGAAGTTTAGCTTGAAATAAACGTAATGGAGTCCATAAACAATTATATAAAATATATGAATTTGTTTGATAGAGCGAAACAGGTAACCAACCAGAAATATTATTAAGCCAAATAACTTTCCATGTATCAATAAATAAAGAGGATGAGAGTTCATTATTCCAGAATGTTGAGATCATATGGATGTTGGTTCCTAAAGAGATGGACATTTTTTTATATAATATAGAAACACCATGGGATAAAGTGGAAACAGTTTGAATATAAATTGATAAATCTGATTTAACATTAGAAGGAATATTATGAGGAAATGAATCTAAAATAGAATTACATAAATATTCATATTTGAGAAAATCAGAGGAAGGTAAAAGAAATTTTGTTTGTAAAGCTTCAAATGATATAAAAGCATTATTGCAATAAACATCTTTAACCCCTTCGCTGCTAGGCCTTTTCCCCCCCTGTGCTAAGCCTTTTTTTGGCTATTTGGGGTAGTGCGCGCTTAGGCCCCTGTAACTTTTTGACCACATAAGGTATCCACGCCAAATTTGCGTCCTTTCTTTCTAACATCATGGGGATTGTAAAGGTACCCAGGGTTTGTGGATTCCCTGGAGGGGACCCAGAAATTAGCCAAAATACAGCAACATTTTGTTTTTTGGGGGAAAAATGCGAAAAAGGGCTACAGATGAAAGCGTCTTGTTTTTTCCTGCAAATGGCATCAAAAAGGGGTTGTGGTGCTGAAATCACCATCTTCCCAGATTTCAGGGACAAGCAGACTTTTGTCAGAAAACCAACTTTTTTTACACAGTTTTGGCATTTTTCTGGGACATAGCCTATTTTTGCTATTTTTTGTGCTTTCAACCTCCTTCCAGTTAATGGTAGAAATGGGTATGAAACCAATAATGGATCCTGGAAAGCCATACATTTCTGAAAAGTAGACAAATTTCTGAATTCAGCAAGGGGTCATTTGTGTAGATCCTTAAAGTTTTCCTTATAGAAACTAACAGTTAAATAAAGGAAAATTGAAAATTAGTTGAAAAAAACAGCCATTTGTGTCAACGTTTTCACCTGTAACTTCTTCTAATTATGACAGCTATTTGAAAGCAATATACCGTTATATCCGCTGAACCTTTCTGGTTGTGGGGATATATAGGACTTGTAGGTTCACCAAGAACCCGACGAACCCAGAGCCAATAACTGAGCAGCATCTTTCAATGGTTTTTTATTATGTACCGGGTATATAGCAATTATTTTGGGAAAATGTATACATGGAAAAATTGTTATGAAAGACACCTATGTATTTCTGAAATGGGAACAAAATGTAGATTTTAGAAACAGTAGATATTTGCACATTTCCGAAATTGGGAGTACCCATACTAGCATGAGAATTATAGGTCATTTTTCAAAATGACTTATTTTTTACACATTGTCTTTCATTTGGAAGGCAGAAATGCATCGAAAGTCAATAGGTAATAACAGTTGCTCTACAATTCTGTGTTACCCTAAGTCTCCCAATAAAAATGGTACCTCACTTGTGTGGGTAGGCCTTGTGCCCACAACAGGAAATGGCTCAAAATGCAACGTGGACATACCACATTTTCACAATGAAAAATTACCCTTTTTTGCAAAGTGCCTAGCTGTAGTTTTTGAACCCTAGCTCTGCGGGCACTTAGGGAAACCTAGCAAACCTATACATTTTTGAAAACTAGACACCCAGGGGAATCCAGGATGGGGTGACTTGACTGGCTCTCACCAGGTTCTGTTACCCAGAATCCCTTGCAAACCTAAACAATTGGCAAATAAAACACATTTTCCTCACTTTTCTGTGGTGGAAAGTTCTGGAATCTGCATGGATCCACAAAATTCGACCCACCCCGCGTTCCCCAAGGTCTTCCAAAAACAATGGTACCTCACTCGTGTGGGTAGGCCTAGTGCCCGCGACAGGAAGCAGCGCAAAACGCAACGTGGACGCACCACATTTTCACAGTGAAAAATGACCCTTTTTTTGCAAAGTGCTTAGCTGTAGTTTTTGAACCCTAGTTCTGCTGGCACTTAGGGAAACCTAGCAAACCTATACATTTTTGAAAAGTAGACACCCAGGGGAATCCAGGATGGGGTGACTTGACTGGCTCTCACCAGGTTCTGTTACCCAGAATCCCTTGCAAACCTAACAAATTGGCAAAAAAAACACATTTTCCTCACTTTTCTGTGGTGGAAAGTTCTGGAATCTGCGTGGATCCACAAAAGTCCACCCACCCCGCGTTCCCCAAGGTCTTCCGAAAAAAATGGTACCTCACTTGTGTGGGTAGGCCTAGTACCCGCGACAGGAAGCAGCGCAAAACGCAACGTGGACGCACCACATTTTCACAGTGAAAAATGACCCTTTTTTTGCAAAGTGCCTAGCTGTAGTTTTTGAACCCTAGCTCTGCCGGCACTTAGGGAAACCTAGCACACCTATACATTTTTGAAAAGTAGACACCCAGGGGAATCCAGGATGGGGTGACTTGACTGGCTCTCACCAGGTTCTGTTACCCGGAATCCCTTGCAAACCTAAAAAATTGGCACAAAAAAACCCACATTTTCCTCACTTTTCTGTGGTGGAAAGTTCTGGAATCTGCGTGGATCCACAAAATTCCACCCACCCCGCGTTCCCCAAGGTCTTCCAAAAAAAATGGTACCTCACTTGTGTGGGTAGGCCTAGTGCCCGCGACAGGAAGCAGCGCAAAACGCAACGTGGACGCACCACATTTTCACAGTGAAAAATGACCCTTTTTTGCAAAGTGCCTAGCTGTAGTTTTTGAACCCTAGCTCTGCCGGCACTTAGGGAAACCTAGCAAACCTATACATTTTTGAAAAGTAGACACCCAGGGAATCCAGGATGGGGTGACTTGACTGGCTCTCACCAGGTTCTTTTACCCAGAATCCCTTGCAAACCTAAAAATTGGCAAAAAAACACATTTTCCTCACTTTTCTGTGGTGGAAAGTTCTGGAATCTGTGTGGATCCACAAAATTCGACCCACCCCGCGTTCCCCCAGGTCTTCCGAAAACAATGGTACCTCACTTGTGTGGGTAGGCCTAGTGCCCGCGACAGGAAGCAGCGCAAAACGCAACGTGGACGCACCACATTTTCACAGAGAAAAATTACCCTTTTTTTGCAGAGTGCCTAGCTGTAGTTTTTGAACCCTAGCTCTGCCGGCACTTAGGGAAACCTAGCAAACCTATACATTTTTGAAAAGTAGACACCCAGGGGAATCCAGGATGGGGTGACTTGACTGGCTCTCACCAGGTTCTGTTACCCAGAATCACTTGCAAACCTAAAGAATTGGCAAAAAAACCACATTTTCCTCACTTTTCTGTGGTGGAAAGTTCTGGAATCTGCGTGGATCCACAAAATTCGACCCACCCCGCGTTCCCCAAGGTCTTTCGAAAAAAATGGTACCTCACTTGTGTGGGTAGGCCTAGTGCCCGCGACAGGAAGCAGCGCAAAACGCAACGTGGACGCACCACATTTTCACAGAGAAAAATGACCCTTTTTTTGCAAAGTGCCTAGCTGTAGTTTTTGAACCCTAGCTCTGCCGGCACTTAGGGAAACCTAGCAAACCTATACATTTTTGAAAAGTAGACACCCAGGGGAATCCAGGATGGGGTGACTTGACTGGCTCTCACCAGGTTCTGTTACCCAGAATCCCTTGCAAACCTAAAAAATTGGCAAAAAAACCACATTTTCCTCACTTTTCTGTGGTGGAAAGTTCTGGAATCTGTATGGATCCACAAAATTCCACCCAACCCACGTTCCCCAAGGTCTTCCGAAAAAAAATGGTACCTCACTTGTGTGGGTAGGCCTAGTGCCCGCGACAGGAAGCAGCGCAAAACGCAACGTGGACGCACCACATTTTCACAGTGAAAAATGACCCTTTTTTTGCAAAGTGCCTAGCTGTAGTTTTTTAACCCTAGCTCTGCCGGCACTTAGGGAAACCTAGCAAACCTATACATTTTTGAAGAATAGACACCCAGCGGAATCCAGGATGGGGTGACTTGACTGGCTCTCACCAGGTTCTGTTACCCAGAATCCCTTGCAAACCTAAAAGATTGGCAAAAAAAACACATTTTCCTCACTTTTCTGTGGTGGAAAGTTCTGGAATCTGCGTGGATCCACAAAATTCCACCCACCCCGCGTTTCCCAAGGTGTTCCAAAAAAAATGGTACCTCACTTGTGTGGGTAGGCCTAGTGCCCGCGACAGGAAGCAGCGCAAAACGCAACGTGGACGCACCACATTTTCACAGAGAAAAATTACCCTTTTTTTGCAGAGTGCCTAGCTGTAGTTTTTGAACCCTAGCTCTGCCGGCACTTAGGGAAACCTAGCAAACCTATACATTTTTGAAAAGTAGACACCCAGGGGAATCCAGGAGGGGGTGACTTGACTGGCTCTCACCAGGTTCTGTTACCCAGAATCCCTTGCAAACCTAACAAATTGGCAAAAAAAAAAACTTTTCCTCACTTTTCTGTGGTGGAAAGTTCTGGAATCTGTGTGGATCCACAAAATTCCACCCACCCCGCGTTCCCCAAGGTCTTCCGAAAAAAATGGTACCTCACTTGTGTGGGTAGGCCTAGTGCCCGTGACAGGAAGCAGTGCAAAACGCAACGTGGACGCACCACATTTTCACAGTGAAAAATGACCCTTTTTTTGCAAAGTGCCTAGCTGTAGTTTTTGAACCCTAGCTCTGCCGGCACTTAGGGAAACCTAGCAAACCTATACATTTTTGAAAAGTAGACACCCAGGGAATCCAGGATGTGGTGACTTGACTGGCTCTCACCAGGTTCTGTTACCCAGAATCCCTTGCAAACCTACAAAATTGGCAAAAAAACACATTTTCCTCACTTTTCTGTGGTGGAAAGTTCTGGAATCTGCGTGATCCACAAAATTCCACCCACCCCGCGTTTCCCAAGGTCTTCCAAAAAAATGGTACCTCACTTGTGTGGGTAGGCCTGGTGCCCGCGACAGGAAGCAGAGCAAAACGCAACTTGGACGCACCACATTTTCACAGTGAAAAATGACCCTTTTTTGCAAAGTGCCTAGCTGTACTTTTTGAACCCTAGCTCTGCCGGCACTTAGGGAAACCTAGCAAACCTATACATTTTTGAAAAGTAGACACCCAGGGGAATCCAGGATGGGGTGACTTGACTGGCTCTCACCAGGTTCTGTTACCCAGAATCCCTTGCAAACCTAAAAAGTTGGCAAACAAAACCACATTTTCCTCACTTTTCTGTGGTGGAAAGTTCTGGAATCTGCGTGGATCCACAAAATTCCACCCACCCCGCGTTCCCCAAGGTCTTCCGAAAAAAAAATGGTGCCTCACTCGGGTGGGAGGCCTAAGTACCCGCAACAGGCAAGGGCCCACAACGTATTGAGGCGACCTCAAAATGGCCTATCACAAAACGACCTGGTTTTGCAAGGGGGGCCCCATGACGTTTTGGCCCGGGGCTCGGCGGCCACCTAGGGAAACCTACCAAACCCACACATTTCTGAAAAGTAGACACCCGGGGATTCCAGGGAGGTATGGCTTGCGTGGATCCCCCAACGTTTTCTTACCCAGAATCCCCTGCAAACCTGACATTTTGCTGAAAAAATCCCTTTTTCACACATTTTTGTGTGGTAAAGTTGTGGCATCACGGGGCTGACACAAATTTCCTACCACCCAGCGTTCCCCAGGTCTCCCAATAAAAATGGTGCCTCACTCGGGTGGGAGGCCCAAGTACCCGCGACAGGCAAGGGCCCACAACGTATTGAGGCGACCTCAAAATGGCCTATCACAAAACAACCTGGTTTTGCAAGGGGGTCCCATGACGTTTGGCCCGGGGCTCGGCGGCCACCTAGGGAAACCTACCAAACCCACACATTTCTGAAAAGTAGACACCCGGGGATTCCAGGGAGGTATGGCTTGCGTGGATCCCCCAACGTTTTCTTACCCAGAATCCCCTGCAAACCTGACATTTTGCTGAAAAAATCCCTTTTTCACACATTTTTGTGTGGTAAAGTTGTGGCATCACGGGGCTGACACAAATTTCCTACCACCCAGCGTTCCCCCAGGTCTCCCGATAAAAATGGTGCCTCACTCGGGTGGGAGGCCCAAGTACCCACGACAGGCAAGGACCCACAACATATTGAGACGACCTCAAAATGGCCTATCACAAAATGTTTTGGGCCCTTGCCTGTCGTGGGTACAAGGGCCGCTTGGTTTTTAGGCAATACATTCCTAGTAAGAGGGCACGCTATGGAATTAAGATGTATATGCTGTGTGACAGTAGGACTGGATATGTCTCTAATTTCAGGGTGTACACCGGTAAGGATTCCAAGATTAACCCCCCTGGTTGTCCGTCCACTTTTGGAGTGACTGAGAAAATTGTGTGGGAACTTGGTAGAGGACTTTTTAACAAAGGTCACCATTTATATGTAGATAACTTCTACACTGGTGTGCAGTTGTTCAGGGAATTGGCCAAAGTGGACACTGTTGCTTATGGCACAATCTGCTCTAACCGTAAAGGTTTCCCAAAAGAACTTGTTTGTCAAAAGCTTGTGCGGGGACAGTGCAGTGCGTTGCGAGGAACTTCTAGCTGTGAAGTTTTCAGACAGGAGAGATGTCTATATGCTGACTACCATCCATGATGAAAGCACTTCACCTGTGACTGTTTGGGGTCAGGTTTCTGAAGCGCGCAAACTTGTGTGCATTTTAGACTATAATAGGCGCATGGGTGGTGTTGATAGAGTAGATCAGAGGTTGGAACCTTACACTGCTCTTTGTAAGGCTTACATTTGGTATAAGAAGTTGGCTATCCATCTTTTCCACTTGGCAACCTTTAATGCTTTTGTTGTATTCAAGGATTGTTGTCCTGAGTCAAAGATGACTTTTGCTAAGTTTCAGGAGTCTGTAATAGGCAGCCTTGTTGAAGTGGAACAGGCAAGTGTTCCTAGAGTTGGAGTGGTGGAGGATGTGGCTAGATTGAAGGATCACCACTTTCCTGATCACATTCCTCCCACACCCTCAAAATACTTTCCCAGTAGGAGATGTAGAGTCTGTTGGCGAAGAGGTACGTGGAAGGAGACTCGTATGTACTGCCCCGAGTGTCCTTCTAGCCCTGCGCTGTGTGTGCCTGCTTGTTTTAGAATGTACCACACGCAAAAGAATTTTTAGGAGCATCCATGAGTGGTAAAGTGAACTGCCTGGTCTCTATTGTTTTATATTTTTTGTTCAGTTTCAAGGTTAGCATTTGTGCAATGTATTTAGTTTCAGATTTGTGTTAGTAGATTTGGATCTATTTGCAATTTGTTTGTGTTTTCTTTTTTGTATAAAAAAATCCTAAATGTGATGGCGGTGTGTGTAGGCTGGCGCTTGGCTGGTGGTGTGCGCGGACTGGCGCTTGGCTGGCGGTGTGCATGGACTGGCGCTTGGCTGGCGGTGTGCGTGGACTTGCGCTTGGCTGGCGGTGTGCGTGGACTGGCGCTAGGCTGGCGGTGTGCGTGGACTGGTGGTTGGCTGGCGGTGTGTGAGTAGTGACTTGCTGCTGGTCACTACACACACTGCTAGCCAAACGCCACTCCACGCAATACGTGAGCTGGTGTGGTTGCTAAGTCAGGAATGTGGGCGTGTGAAAGTGATGGGCCCTTGAATGACGCTGTCTGCTGGTGTGAGTGTTGTAATGTGCTGGGCCCGCGGCTGGCGGTGTGAATGGTTTTGTATGTGTCACACGTATGAAAGGTGTATGAATGGCCTGTAAAGAGGTTGGTGCTTTGTCGTGGCTTTACAGCTCACGAGCTGTGAGTCAATGGTTCAGTTTCTCGTCCTTTCAATTATTAACAGTTCATTTAATTTTTGTGAAATCTCTTGTTAATACAACTGTATATACTGAACCATCACTTACCCTCGTGCCAAATCCAACCGGTATGTATGTGTGCTTGAGGAATAGGTGGTTGTGCAGAAATATTTGACTTTTCTGTCTTACTCAAGCAGGGTGTACCTTGTCCCTTTTTGGGAATGTTGTAATGTGTTGGTTTCGTGCCTGGTGGTGTGAATGGTCTTGTGTGTATCATGTATGAAAGGTGTGTGAATGGCCTGTAAAGCGGTGGGGGCCTTGACGTGGCTTTACAGCTCACGAGCTGCGAGTCACTGGTTCAGGTTTTTGTCCTTTCAATTATTGACAGTGCATTTCATTTTTGTGAAATCTCGTTAATAAAATTTTATATACTGAACCATCACTCACCCTCGTGCCAAATCCAACCAGTATGTGTGTGTGCTTGAGGAATAGATGGCTGTGCAGTAATATTTGTCTTTTTTGTCTCTCTGCCAAGGTGTACATTCCATCTAAGAAAAACCTACCAACTGTAGATATTGTCGTAAACTAAACACCCATGGGAGTACATGGTGATGTCTCTCTTGTGGATCCCAACAAGTTATCTTACCCACAATGTCCTGCAAACCTCAAAATGTGACTGTCACATTTTCCTTGCATTATTGTGCCAAAATGTTCACGCTTCAGAAAGAAACAACAAATTTCCTACCCCCCAGCATTTCTCCAAGTATCCCAATAGCAATGGTACCTCACTTGTGTGGGTGGGCCAAGTACCTGCGGCAGGGAAGGGCCCAAAACCTACTGAGGCGACATCAAAATTACCTATCACAAACCAACCTGGTTTTGCAAGGGGGGTCCCATGAGTTTTTGGCCCCGGGCTCGGCGGCCATCTAAGGAAACCTACCAAACCCACACATTTCTGAAAACTAGACGCCCAGAGGGATTCCGGGGGCTGTGTGTCATGACGAGCTGGACTCGTCATGAGCACACGACCACTGTGTGC
Source organism: Calotriton arnoldi (assembly GCA_963921515.1). NCBI lineage: Eukaryota > Metazoa > Chordata > Amphibia > Caudata > Salamandridae > Calotriton > Calotriton arnoldi. Next base: position 1,397,279 of record CAWUFW010001772.1, on the reverse strand, counting down.
CATGACGAGTCCAGCTCGTCATGAGCACAGAAGGGGTTAAGGTAACAAATACCAGCTTTAATCCATGAATGCCAAAATCTAACATTTCTATTCAATTTTATGCCTGGGTTATACCATAGTGACATGTCTTCGGAAGTTGATAAGGGTGATTGAAAGATTAAATCTAAATCATTTAAAATTAATTTAGTAGACTTTAAAATAACGGATTTATAAAAAAAATTGAGATTTATTAGACATAGTTAGCAAAGTGGGTAATGGGAAAGGTTCAATTAAAGTTTTTTCAATAAGAAGCCAGGTAGGGGGACTGCTCAAAAAGAGTGACAGAACCAAAGAGAACTTTGTTTTAAAATAAAAGCTTTATGATAATGAAGAAAATCTGGTAAACCAAAACCCCCATTACATTTAGGCATTTTTAATTTTTTTATAGCTAATACGAGATGACTTGTTGTTCCAAAGAAATTTAGAGAGGAGTTTATCTACATCTTTATAAAATTTTAAAGGAAATTGAGTAGGAATCATGGCAAGGGTATAAACCTTTTGGGGCAATAGTCATTTTTATAGATTCCATTCTACCCCACCACGAAACGTGAAGTGAGGACCATTTGGATATTTTATCTTTAATATCATTTAAGATGGAGTCACAGTTTAACGATATTGTTGTTTTCAGGGATGAAGAAAACAAAATACCAAGGTATTTAAAATTATCTTTTTGCCAAATGATATCATTCATGGGTAACATGTCAGGTGTACAATAAATATTTAAAGGAAAAAAATCTGTTTTATTAGTATTTAATTTGTAACCAGAAACTGTGGAATAAAACGAAATAATTTCTAATAAAGAAGGGAGTGGGGATAAAGGATTGCTAATAAATAACAGTACATCATCAGCATATGCTAAAGTTTTAATAGTAACTTCTTTGATATTGATTCCAATAATTTTCTCACAATTTCTTATAGAAACAAGTAAGGGTTCAATACCAAGAAGAAACAAAAGCGGGAGAGGGGACATCCTTGTCTTGTACCTCTGAAAAGAGAAAACTGGTTTGAAATTTGGCCATTAATAAATAGACGAGCAGTAGGAGTAGAATATAGAGCAGAAATCATACGAACAAACATGTCTCCAAAATTAAATGAAAACAAAGTATGGAATAAAAACTGCCAGTGAATTTTATCAAAAGCTTTTTCAGCATCTAAAGCGAGAACTCCTGAAGGTAGGGAAAAAGTGGAACCTTGTTCTATCACATGTAGTAAAGTTCTTGTATTATTGGCAGAATATCTATTCGTCATAAAACCAGATTGATCTGGATGAATAATAGAGTCTAGCACAGAAGTTAATCTAGTAGCTAGTATTTTGGCATACAATTTACAATCTTGATTTATTAAAGAGATAGGACAGTAATTTGAGACAAGTGTAGGGTCTTTGTTAGGTTTGGGTAATACAATAATTAAAGTCTCAGTAAAGGAACCCGTAGTAGTTCCCATATAACCAAAAAAGGTAAAAAGTTGAAATAAATGAGGAATAAGCTGTAGCTGAAATTCTTTATAAAATTCGGCGGGAATACCATTGGGTCCTGGGGATTTATTTTTCTTAAGAGATTTTATGGCAGATAAAATTTTATCTTGAGTAATAGGCGAATCAAGTTCAGTTTTATTTGATTGAGAAATTTTGGGCAAACCACATTTAGCCAAAAAGGAATCAATTAAAGAGGAATCTTCAAAGTTAGGTTTGTTATATAAAGTAGTATAAAAATCAAGAAATTCATTAACAATATCTTTTGGGATAAAGCAATTTTACCATTAGCACCATGAATTGAATTTATTTGTGCCTTATCTTTTTAATGCGTAAGTAATTGGCTAAAAGTCTTCCTGATCTATTAGCATTAAAACCAAATTTTGCTTTAGAATTGGAAAGTTGAATACCAGCTCTTCTGCTAAGGATAGAATTAAATTCATATTTAAGTTTTTGCAATTTGAATCTATATTGAGGATCATTAGACGTAATAAAAGTCTCTCATATTTTGTGATTTGTTTATCTACATTTTTATATTTGCCTTAAACGTTTTATTTTTATGTGCCATACTAGAAATAGAAGCACCTCTAATATAAGCTTTAAAAGCATCCCATCGATTCACCATAGAAGTAGAACCTTCTGGGTTAAGAAGAAAATAATCATGAATGGCATTTAAGAGTATGGGTTTATTTTGTTCATTAAGAAGAATGCTAGTATTCATTCTCCATCTAGATTGCATTGTAAAATTTGGATCCAATTTCAAAATAAAAGAAATTAAGGCATGATCAGAAATATCAATATTACCAATGACAGGAGTGACCACAGAGTTAATTAGTTGTCTAGAAATTAATAGATAATCGAGCCTAGAGTGAGAATTATGCGGGTTAGAAAAAATGTAAACATTTTTTCTGTAGGAAAGTGTAATCGCCATATATCAACCAGCTTTGTAGTCTGAAGGAATGATTTAAAAGCAAAAAAAGCTTTGGGAGGTCGAAATTTAGTAAGAGATAATCTATCTAATAAAGGATCAGATATAATGTTAAAATCTCCTCCAACTATAAGAGGAACGTTACCCAACTTGAGAACTTCGGTTGTTAGAGTAGACCAAAAATAGGGTCATCTGCAGTTGGACCATAAACATTTAATAAAAACATAACCGAATCATGAATTTTAATTTTAGCAATAACATATCTTCCATCCGTATCTGAAAATTTACTCAAAATTTGGCAATGTAATCTTTATGCAAAAAGGATAGCAACTCCATTTTTTTTCCATTTGCAGGAGAAGAAACAATACTATCAACCCACTTTTTTTCATATAGTCTAAGATTTTGTCTTCAATATGTGTTTCCTGTAAAAAAACAAATATCTGCTTTACAACTACCTAAATAATCTAATATCTTTGTACGTTTAACAGGATGACGTAACCGCTTGACATTTAAAGAAACTATCTTAATATTATGAACATTAGCCATGATAGAAATGAAAGAAAAAGAAGATTTAGAAGAGGAGAAAAAAAGTAAAGAAAGAATGTGAAACATAGTAGCTCTAGAACAGGGGAAAAGGAGAAAGTAGGTAAAAGAGAAAACAAACAAAACATGAAAAAACGACAAACATTAAACATTAATAACAGGAATGAAACGCACACACGCTTTACAAACAGGACCGAGAACCGCTGGAGCCCCGTGTGGAAATAAACCTTAAATTAGTCAGAAATATACGTAAAAGTAATAATCAAGTAGCAGAATCATGAGTATCCATTGAATGCTGCGAATGTTGGTCCAGGAACAATCTTAAATCTTCAGGTCGATGGAAGGCCTTAGAGAAGTTATCTTTCCAAATGCGCATTGTTGATGGGTCAAACAGACCATATTTAAAACCAAGACTTCAAAGCTGAGGACGAAAAGTAGTAAATTCCTTGCGAATTGAAACAGTTTCTTTAGCAAAGTCTTGGTGGATAACATTTTTATTTCCATTGACCATCAAGGAAGGAATTTCTCGCGCTGCTTTTCTTATCAGGACCAAATGATGGTGGCGAAGAACTTTAAAAATCATTTGTTGAGGTTTTGTGTGACGAGGATTACGATGGGATGGAATCCTATGCGCTTTATCAATTTCAAATTTTTCCGCAAATTTGATGTTTAGAAGGCCAGGAGTCAGATTTTCTAAATATAATCTGCAATTGGAACCTTCAACATCCTCTGGTAAGTTGAAAATGCGTAAGTTGTATTGTCTGTTGCGATTTTCCATGTCCAGAAGGAGAGTAGACATAGGAGAAATTTTTGCCACAAGTGGAGTAAAAGCGTCAATTTTAACTCTATTGTCTTGTATTTTAATTGAATTATCAGAAATTTTCATTGACATACTAGCCATGTCTTTGCGCAAATTTTTAATTTCTGATGCAATTGTATCCGTGTTGGTACGAAGTGCCTGAATTTCGTCGAGAATTAATGACAGGGAAGGCTCACTTGACTCTACCACTTTAGATTTGACTGGAGGAGGAGAGACCTGTTGCTTCCTTTTATTATAAGGTGTATGCGCATTTTTACTTTCCATTTTCTTACTTGAGGAATTAAAATTGTATAGAAATACAAAAATTAAGGATAATGCAGTTATTTCTGAGAAAAAGCTTGAAAAAATGCCTGGTGCAGCAGCTAAAACAGACTGTGGGAGTGGTTTAGGCCAAAGCCAGGCCCTCTCTTGAATAATCACTCCGCCCCCCTGACAGACAAGCTGGGCAATACTTCAGAGCAGAGCTGGGAGCTGGAACCAGAAGGAGGAAAACACCACTTCCCCAAACAGAAAGTCCAAAAAATCACCTCACAGAAGCAGGTAAGCGTTTCCTAACCCAGCGACCTCCTTTAGGCAAGAATTCTGACTAGAATATTGTAATAATTAGTCAAAAACGGGCGAAAACGAACCAGAGCTCACCGGGAGGCGGCCATCTTGGTTCGTGCGCTCGCGCGTTTTCGTTCCCCCTTTTTAAAGACTGGTATTATTAATGATTGTTTCCATGATGGTAATGGCCCTTTTTCTGCCACCATGTTGAAGACAACAGTCAATAGGGGGGACTATAGTGAAATGTTTGCAAGAAAAGCATCCACCGGAATCCCATCTGGCCCTGCAGCTTTCAGGGGGGACGACTGAGAAAGAGCGAGCTCAATTTCTTCTAAATTAAAAGACAAAGTTGTTTTCTCATTATAGGGGCAAATTATCTCATTTCAGGGGAGATTATCTGCCTTTTGAAATATAGCTTGGAAGTGGATAATCCAATTTTCCTCTCTTATATGGACATCTAGCGAAGGGCCCTCCTTATCCGACCATTACGGAGAATTAATCAGCGTCCAAAAGGCTTTGCTATTATTCCGGTGTGAAGCTTGTTTTAGGTTATCCCACGCCTCAGCCTTTAGTTGTTTCAGCCTATTCCTTCTAGTGAGTTTATAATTTGGCCTTAAGGTACGGATCCAATCTTTTTCCCTAGGCTGGCTTTTTAGGGCTTTGCGAAGGTTTGCAGAAGCTTCTGAACATGATTTATCAAACCAACGGTGCTGAGGGACCGTGTAAGTGGGCCTAGGGCGAGTTAGTTGCAGCTTTAGTTTTGCTAGGATATTTCAAATGCTTCGACCACCTCCGTGCCCTCGGCCATGGGATCTAGGCAAAGCAAGACATCCTTATATTTTGAGGTTATTGTCTTAGTAGTTAAAGTGACCACATCAACTTTATCCCATTTTAATGTGTATCCATTTTTCTTTGCAAGGATCGGTTTAGGGGCCGACTTACTTTTCTTTTTTCCACCGTCCCTCCAGACCACCGAGCAAGCGAGCATAGCATGATCACTAAACTCTGTCATTATGACATTAACCTTGGTAATACTATTTCTAAAGTTATCACAAGTAATCACGTAGTCAATCGGGGACCACTGGTCTAATCGTTGGAATGTTGGGGCAAAATGTAATGTGGGGACAGTTGAGGTGGTATCTAAAATTATCTCATTCCTAGGTTCTAGCTGCCAAATCATTAAAAGAGAATTTAAGGCGTTTCCATATGGTGAGTGCGTAAAATGGGTTATTTGGTCACCATTTTAGTCCACTAACCCACAGAGTCTTGGTTCAGCTTTTAAGCACATTTTTTAATTAAAATCACCAACCCAAATAAATTGCAAGGGGTTCGGGTGGAGATAGGTTAGACTTTCGATAGTCCTATCTAAGCATTCAATCACTGATGTGGGATTCTCAAAATTGTTATTGTAGCAATTTATTAACATTAGGTCCTAGTTTTTAAACCCTTTTATTATTAAGATGTGAAAATACAGGGAGTTATTCCAGAATGTCAGATCTTTTAGCGTGGTAGTATTTGCTAGCATAGTTAGGATACCCCCCCACCCCCCTAGCTCTGCCCCCTTTAGATGAAAGGGCTGGGGTATAAAAGGACCAGAAACCATTTAGATAGATGGGTTCCACCTCCCAAGTTTCCTGGACGCATAGGATCTGGAAATTTGATAACTCATTTAACCACTCAATGTTGTCCTTTTTATTACTAAAACCTGCGATATTCCATGAGATGAAAATATAGTTTTGATCAGTTTCCTCTGTTACAGCTGACTCTTGCCCATTTCTTGGTGCCCCCTTTTGTGTACAACTGAAACTCACAACCTCTAAGTCTTTGCTGGTTTCCAGTATTTCTCCTCTATTCAAGGCCATCCTGGGACACCCCAAGAGATTAGGTGGAGTGGCTAGCCGGGTGGGAATTTCATGTCAGTCACAGGAGTCCAGATTATCTAGTGGAAGAAATCGATTTGAGGTCGGAATTGGCAGGTTTACTCTAATGATATGCCATTTCCTGTCATTTCGGAGGTCCATATCTGTCCTATATGGGTATGGTCTGGGGTTGAAGCTTGGACTGAGATTTGGTCTATAAAAGAATCCAAGGGCCACTGAGTATATCTGGGACTCTGGTGAAGGAGCTTGGGGAAGTTGTGCCAATAATTCTCCCACTATCTCAGGGTAATCAAAATTAAGAACGATGCAATCCCCCTTACTGGTCTTCGATGATTGGCCTACCCATGGTGTTCTCCTAGCCATAATCAGATGGTGTTGGATATGATGCCCTATACTAGCATGCTTTGTTAACCAATGCCTTGCCTTATTTATAAGTTGGGCAGTAGTTTCCTCTTGTGTCAAATTTAGGACTGGGGCATTAACCAGTATTAGGACAAAAGGGCAGGCAGCCGGTGGAAAATGTAGAGCCCGATGAATGGCTCTCCCCTTATACTGAGGGATAGGGCTCGAGCGTTGACCGCTAATTTGGCAGTTACTATCTTCCTGAGCGGGTCTAGTAACTGTCACCTCCGCGATTATTTGGCTAGTATGAACATTACCCTCAGATATACCTCGAGCCTCTAAACCTCTATTACATTCTGTTATAGTTTCTATTTCGGTTTCAGTTTAGGCCAAAGGATTGGTGCTCTGCCTTAAGGGGAGAGCCATCCGGGTGGAGTGGCCTTTAGTAGTATATGTCCCTTGTTTCCCCTGGTTGTTCCTACTAGGTTCAGGTCCCGAAACTGATATATTTGGTATAGAGTTGTGTAGTTTCGCATTAGGCTCTAGGTTTCTCAAGACGAGTGAACCATTGTCCATTAACTCATGGCACTTGGACTCAATAGACTCTAGCCGTAGACTTATAGGTTGCAAAATTGAAGTCAATTTGTCCAGTAGAGTATCAAGGTTTGTGAGTAAGTGTGCTGGGTCCTGAACTGGTTCCTGAGATTCAATCAGCGAAATTGGAATGGACTGATTCGGCGGGATCTTTCTTGGTCTCTTGGGTTTCTTGTGTAGGGGCTCTTTTCGTGACACTCTTCCTTTTGCCAAGTATGTCTTGATGTAAGGGGGTTAGGTCTTTGCCTATGGGGTCTATGGGGGTAGCTATGTCTCCAAGAGGTATACTTGGACCTTCCCCAGATCTTTTTCTACCTTGACTACCTTGGCCCCTTAGCTGGGTATTGTCAGCAGAGTCATTCAATATATTTGGACTGGGTAATGTTCCTCCAACACCAAAGGATAGTCTTCTCTCAGTCAATGCGATCTCTTTAGAGATGGCGTTGGTAGCTTTGGCCAAAAAGGAATCAAGTGTAGTCATAGTTACCCATTCCGCGTCCATAGCATTGGCCTTCTTTTTCCCCATTTCCGGAGCCTTTCCTGTGTCTAAACGCCCTCAGAAGCCAAGCGTTAGAGGTGGGGCCCAGCCCAGCCTCCTCTGGGCTCCGACGGGCGTGGATGGGCCCGGCCTTGGCCCGGGCTTTGCCCAGGCACGTCCCGCACGCGTCCTGCGCTGCAGGATGAATATGGTGCCTTTATGGCGCCGGGAGGGCTGGCTCCGCCTCCCCCGCCGGAAGTGCGCGAAAACTGGGGGACCGAATCCCACCCCAGTTAGGATCCTGACAGCCTGGTCACATGTCCAACCTCAGCATCACATGTCCATAGACTTCCATCACATCCCATGTACTGCCATTATATGTCACATGCAATCATATGTGTCCAGGTACATCCTCAGATACTCGGGTATGGGAGGTATATTACAGGCACAACAATATAAATCAAAGCAAGGCCTGACTTTCCCTCTCCAAGGCAGTGGCAATGAGAAAGAAGGTGCCCAGGGAGGAAGAGGTCCTCTTTCCTCCATGAGGGCCCCTGTCTCCTAGGTGTCTCCTGCTATATGTAGCAGACAAGAGGAAGGGGGTGTTGAACAGGAAGTCTCATTGTGCCTCGTCTTCATGCACCTTCACTTACTTACAGTTACTTAAAACAGGTACTCTGGAGGCAAGGGGCTAAAGAGAGCGAATTTACTCAACCTTGCCACATTAAACCTGTCACTTCGCGCCTTCATCTGCACTCTAAGTGGGAAACAGGAGATTGAGGTCTTTGTACCCCTTCAAAAACTATGCAAATATCCACAAAATCAAAGGTTTATGTGTGTACACAACATTCCAGGACATTCATGTTCCCTAACGCCCATTCCTCTCCCCTGTGAGGAAATTTGCTCTTGTGTAATATTACACCAGCATGGTGGAAAATGGTTGGCAAATGTAAATTCTCCTTTTTATGAACTGCACAAGCCATTTGCACATGTATATCTAACCACCGACAACTTGTGAATCTAATCGTAACTTTATACTTGAAAATCCTGTTCTAGCAGTCTCCGTTCCGCTTTTGAGAGGGTGTAGACATTTAAGTCGGCACCTGGTGGTACATTTATAGTTTTTACACTCGAAAGTTGTGAATAGGAAAAAAGGGTAAAGTTACTTACTAGGTACAGTAGTAAGTTTACATGAGAGTAAACCAACACATGTAAATTTACATTTGTGAATAGGTCCCTATATATTTGTACACAATCCAAATAGAAGTGTATAAAAATCATCAATTTCATGTTCGATATTTGGAAGCCTTTTTGAACTTAAAGTATGGCTTCGCTGTCAAAAACTCCAAAATGCATTATATTTGTAACCTGAGAGATAGGGTTCCTGCAAGATGTTTACGCCATTAAGAGCTCTGTCACCTGAAGGATAACTCTTCGAAACATGATTGCTGGCCCTATTATCATTGGTCTGATCATGTAAGACATTTCTAGTCTGAGGTCACCTGTGCTAATATATAACTGAGTCTGTAAGAGCTGTATATATTAGTAGAGCGCCGCTAATCACCAATGAGTATATCCAGGTGCTGTCAATAGGCACAGGGAGATTACGTGATTTGCCCAGAATCACAGGATGTTGAGCCGATGCCGAGACTCGAACCTGGATCCCCAATTCCAAAGTCGGCAGGTCTGGTCTTTACCACCACATCCTTCTTGAATGACAGCTTATGTCACAGGTCTGTACCTCTCAGTCCTCTATGCCCTAAGAAATATATTTATCTGATTTTTGATCCTATATGCTATTGGTGCCTGAAGTATAGCTTTGAATTATGAAGCTTCCGTCTTTATGATAAGCTTCAGTCTTTATAAGGATCTGTGTAGCCTGAGAGAGATTGCTCTGCTACCTATGTCATAAATCAATAAGATTGCTGCACCCTAGAAGTCAGTTCTAATTTCATTCTGAGCTTATGACATCTGTGTTTTAACCCTGCTACTAACCCCATGCCCCCGATCAGACACAGGAAGTAGAGCTATGCAAGCCACTACAGTATCTTCCACTGCTAAGAACCGTCTGACCCGATATCTGCCCCTCAATCACTGCGTGAAATGCAATGCAGTTTCTGTATGTACTCTGTTTACTGATTACAGTAATTGAAAAACAGCAAGCGGGAACAATGTAACCATGCACAGCCTCTATCCACTGTTACTAAGTAACTGCTGACAATAAATCCCCTTTTGCTTGAATCTTTTTCTGGATTATTGGCCTGAGAGCGCGTTTTACTGGATTACAATTTGAATATATATATATATATATATATATATATATGCCTGCAAAGTGATCCTTAGATCCAGCGCGCTCAACAGCGGGTGCTCTGCGTTGGGGCCGGATCCTGGCCCGAAATCGTCAATTTTGGAAACAAATGACGCGGCACTCACAGCTTGGAATATACTTGATTTAATCTCAAGTTAGCTCTCAACCAACGCGTTTCAGCCCTCTCACGGCTTTGCTCACGGTTAGTGAGTCCTTCTTTGTTTCTACTATTTAAACCCACATTCGCCTTAATGTAGCATTATGGGAATTGTAGTATATCACAGTAGTTATTACGACATATTTACAATTTACAAGAAGAATTTTGCATTCTGTTAGGCATTATACATCTGCTTTTGGCAACATATCATTGTACTTTGATTTTGCATAAAATCGATACATTTGACCAATGATTCAATGGTATAGTACCCATGATGTCAAAAATACAAACTGTTATGTCAATAGCATATTGTTCATTTTCTGCAATATTGTTTTGAATAAATTGGGTCTAGTACCCCACTTTGGATATTAGAGAATTCATTATATGCACACATAAATGTTTCAAATTTTCATTAATGTCCATTTTCTTGGGAAATTTTGATGATTACTTAAATATTTTCAACTCCTTATTCTAAAATTAAGTGCATAAATATCCATTTTGTTTTACGTCCATTTACTATAAGTGTACAAAAAGTTCTTCATCATTATTGATGCCTCTGGGGGTTTTGTTCTCAGCCTATGATAAGAGCACTATCACAGAACCGAATGGGAATGTAATCAAGATTGATCAGAAAATTTCATGCACATCAACATATGTCATCTATATAATAGAATGCAATTGTGGGATGAAATACGTGGGTAGCACCATCTGCATGTTAAAAAAATGTATCCTCGAACACATTCGAGCAGTTAAAAATAAAGACATGACGTATGCAACGGCAAAACATATGCAGTCTTGCCAAAAAGGCGATTGGAAGGCCATGAATTATTATGGAATCTACATGATACCTCCAGGAGAACGTGGAGGTAATAGAATGAAGAAACTGCGACAGATGGAATCACGTTTTATTATTAGGCTGAGAACAAAAACCCCCAGAGGCATCAATAATGATGAAGAACTTTTTGTACACTTATAGTAAATGGACGTAAAACAAAATGGATATTTATGCACTTAATTTTAGAATAAGGAGTTGAAAATATTTAAGTAATCATCAAAATTTCCCAAGAAAAATGGACATTAATGAAATATTGAAACATTTATGTGTGCATATAATGAATTCTCTAATATCCAAAGTGGGGTACTAGACCCAATTTATTCAAAACAATATTGCAGAAAATGAACAATATGCTATTGACATAACAGTTTGTATTTTTGACATCATGGGTACTATACCATTGAATCATTGGTCAAATGTATCGATTTTATGCAAAATCAAAGTACAATGATATGTTGCCAAAAGCAGATGTATAATGCCTAACAGAATGCAAAATTCTTCTTGTAAATTGTAAATATGTCGTAATAACTACTGTGATATACTACAATTCCCATAATGCTACATTAAGGCAAATGTGGGTTTAAATAGTAGAAACAAAGAAGGACTCACTAACCGTGAGCAAAGCCGTGAGAGGGCTGAAACGCGTTGGTTGAGTGCTAACTTGAGATTAAATCAAGTATATTCCAAGCTGTGAGTGCCGCGTCATTTGTTTCCAAAAATATATATATATAGAGAGAGAGAGAGAGAGAATCTCAAGCCTCTTCATCCATACAAGGAGAGATCAGCACTCAGGTAGTCTTTAGGGAAGTTTTAATTTGCAAAGGTAGCGATCAACGCGTTTCGGCTCATCCAAGCCTTGCTCACGATAAACAACGCTGTCGTGCCTCACATTTAAATACACTAATACTTCCGTTTAGTAAACATAAACGTAGGACATGCGATTAAACTGCAAAACTGTCAGCCATATTGGCACAGGCAAGTTACTTATATATACATTTCATACAAAATAAAATAGGGTTTATATGGTCAAATTGTCCATTCAATTAAATTAGTATCAGTCAATATGATTCATAATTCCCAAATATCTTTTTCTAATAGAATTGGTGAGAATGGCACTGAAAAGAAACTGGCACCTAGTGAGAAGTGACTCCCATCATAGGGGTTAAAGTAGAAAGAAGACCCCAAATAAACTATAGAAGAGCACCCTCCATGAGGGACCATCTTGTTAAGAGAGATGTGAAGCAAACAGTTAAAAGTGATTGAAATCCCATGGTTAGAACCCAAAGCAGGCTTTGTGAGTTTTACAAGGTGCAAAGCGTGTAAACATGGGCAGAAAGGACAATTTATGACACTGCATGCAGGAAAGGTGTTCGTATTAAGGGAAGCATTACGTGCAAACTAGTTTTGTAGTATACATACTAGAATGCCTTTGCCCGAAGGCATACATAGGAAGTATGACCTTACCACTGCCCAAAAGGATACTGCACCAGTTAAGGGCAATAAAGAACATGGATGCCACCTACTCAGTAGCAAAACACTTTGATAAGGAACATGGGAGGGATGAAAGCAAACTACATTAGTGGCTTAGTGCATGTAACCAAGTGTTGGAGGGGAGGCCATTGGGAGCTGGAACTGAGGAAACTGGAAGCAAGCCTGATATTAGAAATGGATAGCAGAGAGCCAATATGGCTGAATGCCGATGAAGATTTGTACAGTTTCTTGTAATTAGAATGTACTCATAATTCATCCTATGTCTGTTTAAAATGCTCGACATGAGATGTTAGGTGTTTTTAACATTTATAATTGTTCTGATTTTTCTTTTCTAGATATGGGCACTTTAGAGTGGCACCGGCAGGCAATTGCTTCACCCACTAGGAAGTTAAGGGGATTTGATAATCGCATGACAGAAATCCTTCTGCCAGTAGGTGCTGACTACAAGGATTATGTTCTTTTCTTTTCCTTCTATTGAATTAATTTGCATAACTTGCGTATCATTATTTAACAAAAAGAGAGGAAGTGTATCCTAATTGGGATATTTATGTTGGGTAATGATTTAATCAAAGTTAATGAGCCTATCCATAATGAAGTACCTGGTCTGTTCGGAATTGCCCCATGCTTATTTTTAATTGTGTGAAGGATTACAGGCAGTTACTCATTTTCAGTGTCTGAATTGCTAATACTCTATTAGAAAAATAGTTTTGGGCATTATAAATCATATTGACTGATGCTAGTTTAATTGAATGGACAATTTGGCCATATTAACCCTGTTTTCTTTTTTAATAGACCTATATAGACTCCGAGCATATTGTTAAAATAATTTTTAAAAGGAGTCAAATGTCTTTTTAATTGTGATGCACTTTGTTTTTATGCCTTTTTTCCTCACTGCACTTTCCTTCATTATAAGCATAAGCATTAGATCTTTTAAAAAAGTCAAAAGTATTTTTGATATTACAAATATGCAATGAATAAATTAATTGCAAAATAAAACTGCCTATATTGTATGTCTTTGTACAGTGTAAATATACTCTTGGTCTTCTACTACAAGAGGACCCTCTGTGTGTATGATGACGATTTAAATCCTAGTGAGCCATTTTTTTTTATAATATAGTTTACACCCCAGGTTCTCTAAAATTATGGAGTCCCACTTGTCAAACCTTATATACCTGTCTCTTCTAGGAGCACCACAAGCATGAAAATATTGTATATTAAAATGGTCTAGGGCATTATGGGGCGCACCTTCCTAGGAGAAGTGAATAATAAATGAGCGAGGGATCGTGGCAAAAAAAAGAAAAGAAAATAGCAGCTGCTATTTTTAGGTCGAGCCTAAAGGCAGCACTCTGCGAGGCATGCTGTATTGGAGTATGCACTTGAAGCTCCGCCCACTCTCCGCCCATATTTGTCATTGACTTGTGTCATTGTCCTTCGTAAATGCTGGCTTCTGATTTGTAAATAGGCTTGTTAGTCCCTCCTTAGTACCGCCTTGTCTTCATTTATAACCTCCCATGGCGACTGGCCCTTTTACTTTGGTTGTTACACGGTACGTGTTATTTAGTCTGTAAGTACTATTTTCATTATAGAGTTTCTCTTACTGCAGGCAGCACATGGGCGGCCGCTTTCAATAACAACACCGGCGCCTGCTTTCACTTTAACACAGGCGCCCGCTTTCAATAACAACACCGGCGCCCGCTTTCACTTTAACACAGGCGCCCCCTTTCAATAACAACACGGGCGCCCGCTTTCACTTTGACACGGGCGCCCAGCATTATCTCAATCCCCCACCCACCCGGTCGCTGCTTAATCTTGCTCCATCGCCCTCGTGTCTGTTTCTCCCCCCCTCCCACCAACCAGACCTAAAGCCTCCTCCACGAGTCCATCTACGTTATCTCTATCCTTGCTTGTTTTTGATTACTACTAGCATTCAACGTCTTTGAAAAACAAGCATAAATCATTCCTTACACGTACACATGCTCATGAGGTAGATTATGTACACATTTTAGTCGTAAAAATCATATGGAAGTTCCAAATGTTTTCTTTCACTCGATCGCTATCCCATAAGAATTATTCACACACTCATAATTTACAATCCTCCAAGTAGGACTACTCAATGGATTACTTTATCATCACACGTGTGTTTACAAGTATGTGCAGTTGTGCACCTGTGCACGTCATGTTGTGGTGATGTGTTTGGCTCTGCAGGTCCCACACAGTTCATCGATTTAATTCTTCTGCCCTGGTGTGCCCCCGCACGCCGCTTTCTGGAGGGCTCTCTCTCCAGCCTGAGCAGACCGTCTGCGGGGATGCAACATTTCACAGGAAATAAAAATCAGAAGATGGCAACACTGTCTCTGTAGCTCAGGAGGCGTGAGGTGAAGGAGAGTTGCAGAGCGCGTGCAGGTGGCGAAAAGCGCGTCGAATGACCCCGCGACAGGCTGCACAGCGAGAGAAACCACCAGGACAGCCAACTTGGCATCCATTCTCACCCCTTCCACCTCCACCCCCTTTCGGACTGTAAAGACAGTGTCAGTCTTGCCTCACTTGTCAGTCTCTGTGATGAGCAGAACCTTGGTTGACGCTGGTTGAAAGACAAGAAAGGGCGTTGAAGCTGTTAAAGTGCCTAAAGGGGCACATAGAGAAATATGTCGAGACCTCCGGGAGCATTGACAAGAAAAAAGACTGTCCCATACCCCCTGTAGTGATTTTACATCCATCTCGAGCCCTTACTCCGTTTCCTCTCCCCCTCATTTGTTCCTCTTTATTTACCCTTTCTCATCTGTAGCTCCCTCACCATTTCTGTCACAGTCAGTACTTTCAACAAGGAAAAGTAAGTGCTATTACACGCCATTTTGAGCTGTTGACTAGGAGTGGTGCTAGGAAGCTAGCATTTAATGCTGCCAAGATTTTTTTAATGCAATGTGCATAATTATTTTTAGACATTACTGCAATCTACTTTTTGAGTGACATGTCCGATATCTGTTGTGGTTTTCTCCGACCCTACTGGTCTTGCAGCGATGCCATCCATATTTTCCTAGAGAGCAATACTTTTCAGAGTTTTCTCTCTCTCTCTCTCTCTCTCTCTCTCTATGTTCCTGCCTCTCTCGCTCTCTGTCCACCCTTCTTACTTTTTGTCTTTCTGTCCCTCTCTCTGTCCCTGTCTCATTTTATCTCTCCATACTCCTTTCTCTCTGTCCTCTCCATCTGTTACTTGGGTTGCCCTCCATCTCACTCCCCACATCTCTCCTCTCATTAGTGATTTTGTGAATGGGCTTATTGAGCTCAGGGTGTACCATGAGCAGTGCAATGGTAGGAAAACACAAAAAAGTCACAGTTGGGGCTAGAACGTAGAACAGGTAGACAACAGGTATTCTATGAACAAAGCTTAACAAGCAATTGCAATGCAATAGGTCTAGCATTTTAGAAAATTTGACCTATTGGTATTGTAAATGACAATGCCTTTTATTATTGCAGGTGTTTTTTAAACACATAAATAAATGGCACTGTCCTTTATAATGCCATAAAGTCAAAATCTGGCAATTGCAAGACCTATTGCATTGAAAATGCTTGTTTAATAAATATCCCCTAGGGCCCAATACAATACATAAGAGGAAGGGACATGCGGCCGCTCTCCCAGAGCCTTATTACACCCCACAGACCCCATCCCTTGTGGCCAAAATCATATAAAAGGGGAGGGGTGCTGCAGGCCTGCCTCCAGGAGCCTTAAAAGACTCCTGGGACCCCATCCCCCGGGGTCGGCTCAATTACTCTGTCCCAGGGAGCCCACCCACAGGACAGAGTAGTATCGCCACCTGCATCAGTGCAGGCAGGGACAAAATGTGTTTGCTTCCACATAGCAGAAGCATTTTTATATCTTCCGCTAGGCGGGAGCAACATACCTTCCCTGCCTGCAGCTGCGCAAGCAGGAAAGGCATGTCTGCTCCCAGCCGTGGGAGATTTAAACAAGCTCCTGCAGAGTGGGAGAATACTTCTGTTTCCCTGCCCATGCCCCTGCAAGCAAGAAAACAGATATTGCTCCCGCCTGCAAGCATAAACCGCTGCTCCATGCAGGCAGGAGCAATGCCAGCTCCCTCACAATGCAGGGAGCCGGCTGGGAACATGGGGGCCCAGAAGCTCCCACCATGGCCCCCAACTTGTGGTCTGTGGGTGCCCCGTGGCCCAGGAAGGCTCTCCCCTTGATTATGCAAATTGGCCCCAGGAGATGGGGTCCCCAGGACCTAACAGGGTTGAGATGGGAGGCCATGTGGCCCTCTCCGCTTAGTGATAGAATCCAGCCCAAGGGCCCCTTTAAAATAGAATTCAGCCCCAGGGGAGGGGTCTCCGTGGCCTATTAAGGCACTTGGGGAGGGAGCCACGTGGCCCTCTCCCCTTAACGATAGAATTCGGTCCCAATGGATGGGGTTCCCAGGACCTAATAAGGCATAGGGAAGAGGGACCACGTGCCCCGTCCCCAATTATTAGTGCTTGGCCCCAGGGGATGGGGTCCCCAGGGCCTCTTAAGGCTCACGGAGGGAGGCACATGCCCCCTCCCGTATTATTAGTGGTTGTCCCCGGGGATGAGGCCCCCAGGGCCCATTTGGACTCAGGGAAGAAGCAACACGCACCCGCCCCAAAAATAACTATTTTTGGCACTGGGGGATTGAGTCCCTGGGGCTTCTTAAGGCTGAGGGGGGACATGTGCCTCTCTCCCTTATTATTATTCTTTGGCCCCAGAGGATGGGATCCACACGACTTTTGGGCTTGGGGAGGGAGGCCACTCAGCGTCACTCCTAAAATATTTGTTCTTGGCCCCGGGGGATGGGGTGACAAAGCCTTTTGTCAAGTTCTTTGTGAGTTTGCTGAGGCAGCTTCTTTGAAATGTTGTGGGGCAGGGAACAGCTCTCTCCCAGCTACACTCAGGTCCTATTTGTTAGGCCTGGCATCCTTTGCGTGGTTTTTCCCCTAACCATTTGTCTTGAAGCTTCCTCTTTTGCTGACATTGTTTTTGTTGGCTCTAGGACTCAGCTTACTTCTCCACTGCTAACCAGTGGTAATGTACTTGTGCTCTCTCCCTAAAACATGGAAGAATTGGCCTATACCAAACTGCCATATTTCATTTACTTGTCCTAGTAAAGTGGCACTGCCTGTGCATAGGGCCTGTCAATTAAATGCTATTAGTGGGTCTGCAGCACTGATTGTGCCACCCACTTAAGTAGCTCATTAAATATTTTTCAGATCTGTGAAGGAAGGGGCATATTTACAATGCCCCTGTGGCACTTGTGTGCAGCCGGAACGTCACTTTTGTGACGCTCCGGAGGTGCAGTGTGCTGGCCCATATTTACAAGGCCATGCAAAGTCACCCTGTGTGCCTATTCATAGTCTTGTAAATATGGAGTAAGGCAACACCCATGGTCTTTACAACATAGCGTAAATCTGGGGCAGCGACAAAACTAACGCCTTCCCAAAACAGGCATAACGAGAAGAAATTTTTATATTTCTCCTAGTTTTTTCCTCTTTCCACGTGTGCTGCATTCTGCAGCACACATAGAACGAGGAAAACGCCTCCTTTGATTGTTTTTGTACAGGAAGGTCTCCCTTCCTGCACACAAACAATCATGTCAACAACACAGACAATTTTGCATCATGGTGCAAGGGTGCCTGCGTTGGCGCTCGGCTACAGTTTGTGCACCGGCACTGGCAGAAAAGACAGGAATGTGATGTAGCTTCTAGATACAGCGCACTCCTCACCTTTTCTTTTGACGTAGGGTAGCGCAGCTAGAAGGCTGATATTTGCACTATGCCAAAATATTGTAAATATGCCCCACAGAGCGCTAAAGCCAACGGAAGCGAATTTCAGCAAAACAGCAGGAGTGAAGGCAAAAGGTTTGGGGGACGAGCCCCCTAAGGATGACAGGTCTAGCTATAGGAGTGTGTAAAAAGGATATTTCATAAAAATAATCGTCCTGTTCCAGTTCTTTAGAATGTTTCATTAATATTAATGAGGTAGGTCGCAATTTGTGACCCCCTATGAATCACTAAAATCACAGGGATGGTGGCCTGCTGGGTCAGCAGACCACCATGACCGTGATTGCTTTTAAATAAAGCAATCTTTTTTTTTTTTAATGCAGCCCGTTTAAAAATAAAAAATGAAAAGTTTTCTTTTCATTTTTTAAGAGCAGGCAGTGATCCATGGGACCACTGCCTGCTCTTAAAAAACGATTTTACAACCATTACGAAAGGGGAAGGGGTCTCTTGAGGACCCCTTCCTATTTACGAATGGGTTACTACCAACTTGAAGTAGGTGGTAAATTGCGAATGTTTTGCGACCGCATTCATGTTCACAAAACATTCTTACATACCGCTGTTATTCGTTATTTGGAAGGGACGCCCTAAACACGCCGCTTCCAAATACCGAATCGCAAACCCATTTTGCGATTCGGTAACAGGTTACCAAATCGCAAAATAGGATTTGGCACATTTAAAAAAAAAAAATTTGCATTACTGAATCGCAAAATAGGGTTTGATACATGTAAAACGCCTTTTATGAGTTGGCAAACGGGCCGATTCTGTGAATCCGCGCATTTGCCAATGCAAAATTGGTTGATACATGTGGCCCCTAATCTCTAAACCCATGGGTGTATAATAACCAATTTTGGGGGATCTGGTCTCTCCTGTGATGTAGCGAAAGTTACAAGTGGGTTTAATAATATAAAAATGTTGTAGCAAACAAATCACATGAGAAAGAAACCTTAATGTTTATGAAGAATGCTCTAGGTTCTCATATTTCCTGTTGCTCTCTTGTTGACAGGCTCTTTCCTGATTTTTCCCCACCCCTCCAGCAACACCACTCATCTTCTGGCAGTGGCTGGATCTCTTGTCCTCCCCTCTCTGTTTGTATTGTGCTATGAACATAGAACAGGGACTATCCTCGCCCATGATTTCTCTATGATACTCTCACTGGTGACCCTGTTTCCCATACAGAAAATAGTTAGGCAGCAGTTTGCTGAAGCCAGGCATCGAATTAGGATTCAGAAAGGTTTTTTATTAATAAACTAGCACAAACCGTTTCATCTTCAGACTCTGCAGCCACTTGCCAGCAGCCTTTTAAAAAAAAATCTGCCGTCTCTACTCAGGTCCTTTAAATACTTTAAAGACTGTAGATCTGTTGTCAACAGAGGTGGCAGAAAGCTGGGCTGCAGTTGCAAGAGTCCAAAGTACCACTGAAATATTTTTTCTCATTTGTTTCCCAGTGTCGGTTGGCACAAACCAAGGAAGCATAGCTGCCAAGGTTTCCGATTGGTATGTGTGACATTTTTATAATTTCAGTGAATTATGAGTAACATTTCAACCACCATGAGTGACACTTTCTCGCGAGCAAAATCAAGCAGTAAAGACGAGGGAAACATATATAAATATCAGAAATGACACCCATATAAACAAAAAGAAACTAAGAAAATCTTAAAACTGCTGAAAATCACAGAAATAGAAGGGCACTAAACTAGTGCCCTTGTAAACTGATCGTAGTTTTTGGAATATGCAATGTGTCATTGGTACAGTCAAGTGCTTTCAACAGGGATATTTAACCCTTCTCTGTTCGAAATCACTGTGTTAGCGTTAATTAAATTATACCTTGTCTATAGTAAAGTCACAACACTAGCAGTGCTGCACCTAGGTGGGGAAAAATAATAGAGCTGCCATGTCCTTGAGAAGTGTCTCTGTGTGTGTTACCTTCACTGGCTCAGCCGGCTGCATACACACACTCAGCTGCTGTACAGTAGCGAAGTGAGTCTGTCCCCAGTCACGACGCTGGTGAGGACTTCTGGGTGCAAAACTGGTCACTGGGATGCATATTTGTATTTTGCGCATTAATGGGAAAATTTTCTCTGAATTACCGATGCTTCAACCCTGCATGGTTTCTGTTAACAATTGCTTTCATTAGATTTGCAGTTCCCTGCTAGGCGTGTATGAGAGGCGTGCCTGCCCTAAACACCACAATGCTCAGCCTCTCCCGGACTCAGCAGTGTTCATGAGGAGGTCGAATGTTGTCAGGAGACACCTACAGTTACCAGGGGCCCGGGCAGGGGCTGAGGCAGGAAATAAACATAGGAAAGCACTGCAAATGTTAGCGCACTAGTACGCTACAATGACCTAGTCACATAGCTCAGTACTGTAACTGCAATTTATATATGCAGTTATGGAGAAGTGTTTTTAAGATGCAATTGATCACTACAGTTAATACATTACCTGCTCTCCCAGGCACTTACTGATTATTCATCATGATCGTCACTGGGCAGCTGTGCTCGGCAGTGGCGCTGGGTCCCGGTTGCGTGAGATATTACATCTTTACCGCAGATGGCGGTATCAGCAGCTTTTAGCCTGGCCTGCAGCCCTGCACTGCCTAAAGCAGTATTTTTACTCCTCTGTACTAGCGCTGAAAACGGGACAGCATTGCAAGAAGTTTGGAACAACGGAGATACGTTGAATCACTCTCAAAAGTCATCTCTGAATCAAGTTTACCAAACAGGTTTGCCGCTCTTATCCAGGTACACCGTGTCCGGTTTAGAGAGGTCAGAAACGCCAGCCCACAGAAATCACTTTGAGCCTCTCGAAAGTCAGCTGCAATCGACGTTGGTTAATTTATGTCGGAAATCTATCACCTCATCCTGCCGCCTTGCTCGGGTGAGAGCGGCGAGGTCAGAAGGAGCAGGAGCTCCACAGAACTTCAAGAAGTGCGGGCAGCAGGAAGTCAATTAACTTCACCAGTGGGCACTGACTGCAGTGACGTCAGTTTAAGTTCGGCGCCACATGTCGGCCCGGGTGCGTCTCTAACTTGGATACTTTGTAGCAGTACTTGCAGAGCTTCAGCAGATCTAGTCAGCCCCATTAGACTCTGCCTGCTGGGAGCAGTGCGCACCGCGCTGACAGGCGCTGCAGCTCAGTTCATGTGCATTATAGCAGCACTCCGGGTAGCAGCTGAGGAGGCGCTATAATGCGTGACAATGCATTTCAGTGCAGTGATGCGGATCACCACACTGAAATGCGTTAGACTAACGCGTGATGCGTGATACTTGGCAGGACTGAGGAAGTCAGGGGGGGAGGCACTTGGGGAAAAACGTAAGTATTAAAAATGGAATGAACACAACAATCATTACTGATAAGACGCTTGTTGTTAAAATCTCTCAATGTATTGATTATCACGGATCCCAAAGCCCACATAACTGCCTCCTGAGTGATGCCAGTGAGGACCTCATTGGCCTAAGTGGGTTCCCGTTCTCAGCTCCTCTTTACACCACAAAAGCACCGTAAATTTGGAAGTGACCCAAAAACATTTTACGGATGGGATTCCCATCATTGTCTCTCCCACCGTAATAGTGTTTTTTAACTGATGCTCCTCAGCAATTTCTTTAATCTCCCCCAAAATGGTATCCTCTGTATTTTTTATAGGGCCAGTTGGTTTTCGTACATTCCCACCTAGGCTCATCTGGGATGCCACTGCCTAACACGCTGGGGTAAGGCACATAATTCCATCTAATGCACCCTACAGTGAGACGTTGCTCTCTAAAGACTTCTGAGTGGATCCTTTGCGGAGTTGCAGATTGCTGTTTCCCTTCTGTACAAATGGTGCCATGTTGTTGTGAATCTGTTGTGCATATGTCGATGCCTCTTCTAAAAGAGCTACTAATGTTGTTAGCGCTGTAATAGTGACTACTCCAGACACATTTAGATTAGTGGCTACTATATCCAAGATTACCAGCAGTGATCACCTCAGCGCATAAGGAGGGTTGAAGGCAGTAATGTAAACGAGCATTGGCAAAGCCAATATGTTTCGCCTATGTGAGATCTATTAGCGTTGTAAATGTTTTTAGCAATGTTATACAGCAAAGCTGCTGTGCAACATGGCTTGAATTAAAAACAAATAGTGCTATGATGTGGCCTGCATTAACCTTTTTACTTTTGCCATGTGCAACATTTCAAAAAACATTGACAAAGCCAAAAGATTTCGCACAGGTGAAACCTTTGGGCTTTGCCAATGCTTTTTCTGTTGAAGATTTTACCCCGATGACGGGATCTTAAAAGAAAATTGCTGGTCCCGTTTGTGTTGCCTCATATTTAGACGCGAGTATGTGCATGGTGGAGCGCCACCCGGTACGCTATAAGTGTCATTTCTTGATGTTATTGTATGCAAGACATGGCACATTTTAAATACAGCCCTCCTGTCCTAAGTCCTCTGCTTACAGCAGGGGAAGTTGGGCAAACAACATGATAAACACATCAGAGGGAGGGGGGTGGGTGACAAACAACGACGGATGGGGTGGTTGAAAAACAATGGAGGTCAAGGGTGGAGGACACGGGCGGGTGTATAGGAGAGGGACTGCAGAGACATGCACTCAAAAGAGTGGATCTCCATAAGTAACAAAGGAGACTGCGAAAGGGCACTAGTCACAGGAAGCAGTACTTGGTCCAAGCTCCAGTGCAGGGACTGAAGACTGAAGACCAGGTGGAAGCCGGAGGCAAGGAGGAGGTGCTGAACATTAGGAAGCAAGGAAACGAGAGTGACGTGGGAGCCAACCAAAGGTAAGTAAAGGTAAGTAATGGGCGGGCTCTAAGCCCCTTTTTAGATTTTATTTACTTTGCAAGAGATTTCACAAGCAAATCGCAAGCATTGTGCAGGCAAAACCTAAAAAGGCTTTGTCAGTTAGGAATGCCTATACGTAGGTAATACACACCAGACATAGCTGCAGTGGCTCTGGCACGAAAGTAATCATATTAGTAATGAGTCTCCCCACATGATTTATCGCTCACAAATCAGCTTTAAATATATTTAAAAGATTCAGCCATTTGTCTCCAAACATCAGCTTATGAGTTCTGAAAATACACACTTGAAATACATAATTTTGTCATACATATGTTAATTTAACCAAGCAAAAGGTTCCAATTTAGAAAATGGAATGCACACAGGAGAGCTACTGGCAGGTAGCAAGAGAGCTACCAGTAGCTCACGAGTTACTCATTGGACAAGACTGGAGTAGTGTCATATAGGTGGGGGACATAGAGTGGAGGGGTGTAGAGTGAAGTAGAGTGTCGTGGAGTGGCATATAGTGTCATAGAGTGGAGTGGAGTGGAGTGGCATAGAGTGGAGTAAAGTGGCATGGAGTGGCATAGAGAGAGTTGTGTAGAGTGGAGTACAGTATTGTAGAAAGGAGAAGTATAGAGTGGAGTAGATTGTCATAGAGTGGAGTGTTATTGAGTGGAGTGTCATTGAGTAGAGTGTCGTTGAGTAAAGTGTCTGCAAGTAGAGTGCCATTGAGTGGAGTGTCGTCAAGTGGAGAGTAGAGTGGAGTAGCATAGAGTGTTGTAGCATGGAGTGGCATAGAGTGGCGTAGAGTGGCATGGCATAGTGTGTCATAGAGGACAGTGAAGTAAAGTGGCATAGAGGGAGCTGCGTAGAGTGTCGTAGAGTGGAGTAAGGTGTCGTAGAGTGTTGTAGTGCGGAGTGGCATAGAATGGTGTAGTGTGTCATAGAGTTGAGGGGTGTAGAGTGGAGTAGAGTCTCGTGGAGTGGAGTGGAGTAGAGTGGCATAGAGTGGAGTGGCACAGAGTGGAGTGGTGTAGAGTGGAGTAAAGTGTTGTAAAGTAGAGTCAAGTGGTGTAGCACAGAGTGGAATAAAGAGTCATAGAGTGTAGTGGCGTAGAGTGTTGTGTCATAGTGAAGTGGCGTGGAGTGTTTTGGCATAGTGTGGAGTTGCGTAGTGTCATATCTTAGAGTGGTGTGGCATAGAGTGGACTGGTGTAGAGTGGAGGGGAGTATTGTGTAGTGGCATGAAGTGCCATAGGGTGGAGTGGCATAGAGTGCAGTAGCGTAGAGTGAAGTGATGTGTAGTAGGGTAGAGGGGAGTGGCGTATCATCGAATGGCGACTCGTGTTGGAGAATGGCGTGTCGTAGAATGTCTTAGAGTGGAGGGGCATAGAGTGGAGTGACCAGTGAAGTGGAGTAGTGTAGAGTGGAGTGGCAAAGAGTGGAATAGAGTGGAGTGGCATGGACTGACATACAGTGGGCTGGTGTACAGTGGAGTAGCATAGAGTGGCGTGGAGTGGCATAGTGTGGAGATACAGAGTAGAATGGAGGGGCATAGAGTGAAGTAAAGTGTCATAGAGTGGAGTAGAGTTTAGCAGAGTGAAGTGGCACAGAGTGGAGTGGAGAGGCACAAAGTGGAGTGAAGTGGTGTAGAGTAGCGTTGAGTGGAATGGCGTGTCGTAGAGTAGAGGGGAGTGGCGTGTCATAGAATGGCATGCATGGCATGTCATAGAGTGGCGTATCACAGAAGGTCTTAGAGTGGAGGGGCATAGAGTGGAGTGGCATTTCCAGTGGAGTGGAGTGTTATGGAGTTTAGTGGCACTGAGTGGAATAGAGTGGAGTGGTGTGGAATGACGTAGAGTGGAATGGTGTAGAGTGGAGTGGTGTAGAGTGGCGTGGAGTGGTGTGGTGTGGAGAGACAGAGTGGAGTAGAAGGGTATAGAGTGTTGTGGTATAATGTGGAGTAAAGTGTCGTGGAGTAGAGTAATGTAGAGTGGAGTGGCATACACTGGAGGGGCACAGAGTGGAGTGGCATCAGGTGGAGTGGTGTAGAGTGGCATAGAGTGGAGGTGCATAGAGTAGAGTAGCATGGAGTGGAGTGGCATAGAGTAGAATGTTGTGGAGGGTCATAGAGTGGAAAGTCATAGAGTGGAAGGCCGTAGAGTGGAAGGTCGTAGAGTGGAAGGTAGTAGAGTGGAGTAGAGTGTCAGAGAGTGGAGTATGCATCATGTGGTAGGGCACTGACAATACAGACATTACATTTCCAATTGAAATGACTATTTCATTTGCAGAGACATAGTTTTACTGATAAGACTATACAGCGCACAAACGATAATGTATGAAAAGTGTAAAGATGTGTTTTGATTGTATTAAAATATTTGTTTCCACCACACTTCAGAAATGCAAAAAAGTGCTTCTTTATGCTTTCCTAATTCTGCTATATTGTGAAAAATGTGCACAGTTCATTTACAAACATTTAAATGTAGTTGTGTGCTTGAACAAAAACATCCTACAGCTTCTCCTCTCACATGGGTACACTGCAGGATTGTCACATAAATCCTCTCACTTTGAACTTAGGGAAAGAAGAGTGAACACCAAGCTCCCTTGGACGACAGAGTCATACATTTGACCTCTGTCTTTGAATGAACAGCAAATGTGACTAGAGAAGAACAAGATATAAAGACCTGTTTACCGATAGTGAGCCGTGGAAGAATACAGTAAATTGGCTATGCTCCACACGAGGAACGAACCCAAGCTGGACAGCCTAAAACAAATAAAGCCAGCAAATAGAAAGAAAGCAAATGTGAGTTATAAAACACAAAGCTAATGGAAAATAATGGTGGAACGCATTCTCGGTGAAGCTTTCAGAATGTCCCCCAGATGTCGTTATCAAACCAGAATACTGCACTGTCTGGTAGGCTTCGACCTAAAAAGGACCCAAAACAGTCATACATGTACTTCAGTTCAGAGATGGCGTACGTCTAGCACCACAAATGGACAGATACTGGTACTGCAACACCCTTCCATGGAAAATAATGGAGGAAGGGACTTACAATAAAAGCTCATAGGAAATAATGCTAAATTAAATTAACTTATTTCAACTTTTAAATCATATAAATACATTTAATTCAATGCATACTTATAAACTTAAAATATTAGTTTATCATAAAATAAGTGGATAACCTTGTTAATGTAAACATTAAAGTGACTCATTTGTAAGACAAATAAATACTTTAATTTAAGTTGATTCGGTGCAGGTATTTTGCCTTAGCTGGAATGATAACTATAAGATCCACATGGTGAATTTTTATAATAATAATTTCTCTAGTAAGGGCGTCTGTAATTTTCAGGGTCTGTTTGCAGTAATTGACACGCTTGTGGAAAAAGAGGCTCGGGCTGAACTCGCCCTTAACTTGATGGTGGCAGGTGATTTTAACACCAAACTAGGACACCTGCCCTCTCTATCATCAACAACTTTTGAACTATTTGTTCGAGAAGCTGATTGTAACGTGATGGACACTAGGGGGCGGGTTCTATTTTCCCTACTGGCCGAATGGGGTCTGGCCAATAAGGTCCCTAACGCTGCTGGTTGTGATATTCCAACTTTTACAGGGAGGGGTGCTGGGAGCACTATAGATTATATTTTTACCTCCCGGAGTATGTCTCCAATTATTAAAAACAGTGAGGTTCTCACTCAGATCTATAGTGACCATAATCCCATTACTGCGCAACTAATGACCCCCCCGTGCAACATAACTCTAAGCTAATGCCTCCCCAAGCTTTAAGCAGGAAGGATGCAGGGTGCAGAGTGGTGTGGCGAACTGCGAACTTGAAGCACATTATGTCCCAGGTAACCTGCAACAGTACGGCACTGGTGAACAGCTGCAATCTGGTAACTCGCAATCCGGCCCTTATACTAAATCACTTCACTAACCTCTTATTCTGGATAATAGAGATGTTATCTAGACCCATTGCCCAACCACACCTCCATGCTAAATCATGGTTTGATAAAGAATGTAGAGCGGAAAATGTATCCCTACACAGGGCCTTAAAGCAATCCCCTAGAGACCAGAGTGTCATTATAGCCAGCAGAAAGATCTATCAGTAAGCAGTAAAGAGAAGGAAATTGGCCATGAAAGAGGAGAAATTGGAATACATTGTTAGAGTTTGTCAACTAGAAGACCCACAATCCTTTTGGAAAGCTGTGTGGTCTGTTCTATCCCCCCTAATACCTCAAGATAAAGTAACAGTCCATATTCCGGCTGAGGTCTGGCTGGCGCATTTCTCTGGGATGTATGCTATTGGAAGTAGGGCCGACGCTGCACCTCAGTCGTTGGTCCCATCGTATCCAAATCTCGAGTTTAGTGAGGAAGAGGTTTTTAAAGCTATTGTAGATAGCAGGTGTAAGAAGGCTCCGGGACCGGATGGTGTCCCGCTTGATCTATTTAGGGAGGACCTAGAGTTCTGGACTCCTGTACTAACTTCTGTATTTAACACCGTCTGTAGTCTGGGTGTGCCCAGGTCGTGGGGCACATCAATAATTATCCCCATTTTAAAAAAAGGTAATGTGCATGATGTCAAGTGCCATCGCCCAATATCCCTTATAGACTCCACAGCTAAAATCATTGGGAGAGTAGTTTTAGACTGACTACTAGACTGGACTAATAAAAATAGTATACTAGCCCCAAGCCAGTATGGGTTTAGAAAGGGGCTTGGGACTATTGAACAGTGCCTCAACCTCCATCTTATTGTGGCAAGATACAAATATGCCAAGGGAGTCTCTACCCATTTGGCGTTTATGGATTTGGCAAGTGCTTTTGACTGTGTATCCAGATCAAAGCTGTGGATCATTTTAGAGAGTATGGGCGTTGATGTGGGGTTGGTTTCATTTTTAAGACTCTTACATTACGACCTCACAGCAACAGTTAGGTATGGTAGCGCTGGCGAATGCACAGAACCTTTCAGCATTAAGCGTGGGGTGCGCCAAGGATGCGTCCTTGCCCCAATCCTTTTTCTCCTCTCTACGAATGATTTGGAGAAAACACTGCTCTCTGTCGGGGCAGACGTTCCGTATGTGGAGAAAAAGGCTGTGCCCGCGCTTTTATATGCTGATGACGCGGTCCTCCTGGCAAGGACGGCCAACGGACTCAAGAGACTTATTTTCAGTTATGTTACTTTCATGAGAGAATTGGACCTGGAGACTAACCTCAAGAAAACATTTACCATGGTATGTGGTCCCAGAAATATGAAAACCTGTACCTTAATATTGATGGCAAAATACTAGACAGGGTTACCTCCTTTCCTTACTTGGGCTTGGAGTTTGATGATGGATGTACTTGGTCAACTTGTACTAAAAATATGATATCTCGCTATGCTCAAGCTGTAGGCACCACTTCTGCGCTTGCCATGTCTATTGGCAAAAAACCAATCGCCCCGATTTTAGCGTAAATCGGGGCGCCTGCCAAATTTAACGTATGGAATGGGTATTTGGGGATGCAGGGATGTTCACACAATGCAGACGGAGGAGAGCAGATTCTGTTGCAGGTTATTTGGTGTTCCTTCCTCAACCCCGCATTTTCCCCTGCACCTGGAGCTAGGTATGGAGTATGTCCAAGACACCATCAATTCTGCCCCCTTGGTTCTTTGGTGCTCAATTTGGTACAATAAAGAAGCCAAATTTAATCGGGCAGTTATTAGAGATTATTATCCTGTGCTCACGGCCTAGCCAGCCCATGGATAGAATATATTAAAGATTGTTTTCTAGCTCTTGGTTGTGCCCACCTGTTTGAGCACTCTGAGTCCATCCAAAATAAGGATAAATACTGGGTTCAGGAAAGTTTCCGTAAGCATAGACAGGCTATTAGGGAATTAACGGAAGTAGCCAAACCTCTAGTTAGAGATTATTGTATCATCCAAATGGTGCCAACGATTGCTCCATATTTATTATACGTGACTAACGTGTACAAGAGAACTCTGTTGGATAGATTTATGCTAGGCTTATTCCACTGGTTAATATGCTTCCCTGGAGGCCAGCACTCCACAGCTTCAATTGGCACTTGCCCATGTGATGAGCAATCTAGCCAAACCATATCACACTTTGTTTTCTTCTGTCAATTTTATTTGCCGTCCACGAGAAAGTTTTTATTACCTTTGTTACGCAGACACAAATTTCTCAAGTGCAAAGCCGCCCTATTTTACTTACTGCAACTTAACAATTGTAACGTGTGCTACGCAGTTGCTAGTTTTTTTAAGTGCATTTTAGCTAAAAGAAGGAGCATGCTGTTTTGACAAAAAATTTTATGTATCCTTTTTTAATAAGAACTGCTGGCTTCGCACCGTAAAGCGAATATTGATCCTTGTATTTTTTTATTCATGCGTTATGTTGTTATATTTGATTTGATGCCTTTGGAATCAAATTTTAAGTATTGTCATATTACCAAATGTAAACTAACAAATGATTTCTTCTTTTTAACTGTGGTCATTTTTAAACATGTGTGTTTCATACAGCATGATCTTTTATTGTGTGTATCTTTTATGATCTGCCTTTGGAAGATCGAATAAAGACAATGAATTGAATTGAAGTTGATTCTAAACATAAAATTAAAATAATTGTTACTACATAATAAATAAATATACATTGTATACGTTATGTGGGACTTTTTTATATTAAATCTTAAGCAAAATAATTTTAATCTACTATATTAAAAATAATCAAATAATTAATTAACAATTAAGTCAGTAATACTGTAGCATTGTTTTGTATTCTTCTACATTTAAAACAAAGATTTTACATTCATTTACAATAACATTAAAATATTCTATTACTTTCTTTTTACATTTAATAAACCTTTCATTATTCCCTATACTTTACAGTAGTAAGATCTCCACCCAGGTGGAGAAGACTTCTGCCTATTTGTGAAAAGTTACAAGTAGTAACTTTACACTTGTAAATAGGCTCCAGCCCTGAATTCAAGGAGTGGGGACATGTAAGTCTACATTTTTGGGTAACTTTACACTTGAAAATGGTGAATATCCAAAAGTACTAAACTTACATTATAGATTTACTTATGTGTAAGTTTATCCTTGTGAATAGCCACCTCAGGGTTCAACCAGGAATCCTCATGAATTCAACACCACCAGAGTTAGCGGGCTCCTAGTATTATTCTGATGATGCAGAATTAACACTCTACACACTTGGGTACCAGTCACCATAGGTGTCTAGGCAGTGCCCTGTCCCATCTGAGCCATCGAATTATGCCCTTAGCCTCTGCACTGCTATTTATTTCATTTAGCAGTGTTCATGAAAACACAAAGTTTGTGATTTCATGAACACTGCCAGTGTGCAGGTCTGCTCTCCAGGGTTCTCTGGGCTCCTAATGACAGAAGGAGGAGGACGGGGCTGAGGCATGATCTAGCTACAAAGTGGTGTTTAAAAACATGACACTGTGTATGTGGATGGTATGTGCATATCTTCGCGGAGTAATTCAACTACAGGCCCATCACAAAAGCACAATCCATTTTTAGCAGACGTGCTGCACATGCTCATATTTTGTAACCATTCTAAAATATTGCTTTGCCTACTCCATTATTTCCTTGCACCTTATTACGTGTTCACCTGCGCCGTTCACTTTCACACAACCACTTTTGTGCACAATAATTCTTGGATTACATCTACATACAATGTAACTGTTAATCTTTTACATTTTCAAATTTCTGGTATTCATTGTCACTGGTAAGAGGTCAAGTGTGCTGGTTCCAAGACTGATGCGTAATAATGTCTTTTAGCTTTACCATGCCTCTATCTTGACTCGTGGCAGTGACAATTTGTTCTAATGAAATGGCAGCTGGGGTGCTTGATTTCACAGTGAAATTTATGTAGGCTTCAGCTGTCTTGGAAGGGGTACCATGGCACAGTAGAGACACTCTTGAGAAGTAGTCGGCAGGGTTTTGGTCTTTTCCTAGATGGTGCACAATTGTGTAGTTATATTCTTGTAATCATAAACCCCAACGTTCAATGTGAGAAGGCATCTTGGCCTTCGGATTGCCAAAGATGATCAACAATGCTTGATGATCTGTCACAAGTGTGAAAGACTTTCCATATAAGAATTTGTGGAAATGTTCACAAACCCACACCACTGCTAAACTTTCTTTCTCAGGTTGTGAATAAGCACGTTCAGTTTTGGACAAACTTCTGCTTACATATGCCACAATACGTCTTACAGCATTTGGGTATCCACTATGCTGTGCAAGGATTGCACCTACCCTGACGGGCCTAGTGTCAACAACAAGCTCTGTATGAAGCTTTGGATCAAAGTATGCGAATTCAGTAGCACACTCAATAGCTTGTTTGATTCTCTTGAAACTTTGCTCGCATTCATGTGACCAATGAAATGAAACATCTTTTTCATCAAATCTCTCAACAGGAAACTCACAGTGGCAAAGACTCATATGTATCCAGAACAGTAGCTGGCCATGCCAAGGAATGAACGCAACATGGAAACATGTTGGAGGGGACTGTCAGTTGACAACGCTTGTACTTTAGCTGGATTGGGTGTCATACCCCTATCATGAAAAGATATGGCCAAAGAATTTTAGCTTTGTTTAATGGAACTCACATTTATTGGCATTCAAAGTTAAACATACATCTGCAAGCAAACTACACACTTGTGTGAGAGCTTTATTGTGCTCTTTCTGTGTAGCTCCGAAAATCAATATGTCATCACTATAATTAAAAGCATTCATGACATGCTGTATGATATGTCGAATCGCCTTATTTACAAAGTGACGCTAACTGCAGTTAGCGGCACTTTTCCGGCGGAAATGTGAATTTTTAAGATCGCCACTTCTGTTTGCAGGAGTTAACGAAAATGAGATGCAAGGTGGGCGTTCCCGTACAAAAACTGCCGCTTACTCGACTTCGCAATATTTACAAGGAATTCCTTGTATGGTGCAAAACCTAAAAAACAGCCTCTAACTCCAGTTAGAGGCAATTTTTTAAGACCAGAAAAAAGCTGGTCTTAAAAATGGTGCAAACACTTGGGGCCTCATTTCAGAAGGTTTTGGTGCTGGACAGCGCTGCAAGGAATGTTGCTGCACTGCGCTGCGACAAAACTACAGGGCAGAAATGCGCACCATCAATAAGATAGGGCGCATTCCTGGGCCTCATTCATGAAAAGTGTTGCATCACTGCGACAAAACAGCGTTGCAACACTTTTCACTACGCCCTTCTTGCGATACCATGAATGCGCTGTATTCACTGTACGGCGCTCCATGTCGCAATTAATGACAGATACGTTTAGAAACCTGACGTATCTGTCAGCACTAAAGTCATGCATTGCTGCAGTTGTGTCACAAGCATGATGCAACCGCAGCAATGCATGGGGCCAACCTATCCCTGTGGCACTGCATCATCCTTACACCTGCCATGAGGCAGGCGTAAGGTACTGGACACAGTGGTGTCCTACAATTGTTGCAGTGAAATCTGATGGATTTCACTGCGCCACTCCTATGAGGCTTTGTTGCATGGGAACGCCCACCCTGCATACATCATACCTGATGCAGGTATAATGCGGCACAGGGCTTCAACAAGGTCACGCATATGCCTAAATGCGTCACTTTGCAAATACAGAGCAACGTGGTGCAAGAATCACGCTGCAAGTACGTCAATGAAATGACGCACCGACGGGGTGAAACTGCCTGAAGGGGCTCATGAATAAGCCCCCCTCTCTTTTCCCCCTACGTTGGCGCACAATGGCTGCCATGTGCCAACGCAGGTACACTTGCGCCATGGTGCAAGGGTGACTGTGTTGCGGAGTTGATTGATGTTGTGGCTCCATCTCTTCTCGAGACGTCTGCAGGTGGGGCTGGACTAGTGGAGGACGGGAGTGAACCAGTTGGCCTTCTTGGAGTGTTGTTTGCCTGGTCTGTTCATGAGGGGTGCCAGGGTGTTGGCGCAGTTGGAGATCCATCGGTGGAGGGTGCGCGCTGCGTTGTTGGTGTCGGTAAGCATTGGCGGAGTGGTGGTGCTGAGGGAGTTGACGGGAAGTTCTTTGGTGGTCTTGATCCAGCTATGACGAGGGGGGACAATGATGGTGATGGTGTACGGTGGGCGTGATGATGGCGTGATGTAAACAATGATGGTCAGTACAGGAGAGTCCTGTGGTGTGGCTGTAGTTGAAGTTCCCGCTGGTGGAGAAGACGGGCTCGAGCATGTACCAGGCTATGTGGGTTGGTGTGGTGACTAGCTGCTTGAGTCCGATGTTGGCCAGGTTCCCCAGGAGAGGTGTGGTGTTCTGGTCACTGTGGTTGTCCAGGTCGAACTTGAGGTCTCCAAGTAGGAGGTAGTCAGTGGATGGGGGAGCTTGGGGTGCGATGAGGTCTACAATGACATTAGTGAATGGGGGTTTGTGGCCCGGGGGGCCTGTAGATGAGGGTGCCACGGAGGGTGGTGTTGGGGTTGGTGCGGATCTGGAAGTGGAGGTGTTTCATGGTCACCGTCGGGTCATTAGAGTGCGTGGTCAGTCGCAGTGTGCCTTTTTTAGACATTGGCAATGCCTCCTCCTGGCCGCCCGGGGTGGTCCGTGCAGGTGAATTTGTAGCCGGCGTGGATGGTGATGGCGATGTCTGGTCCGTAGCAGAGGTTGGTCCATGTTTCCGTGTAGAAGGCAATGTCTGAAGAGGTGGCGTTGAGGAGGTCTCAGATTTCTGTTGCGTATTTGTGGAGGGACCGCACGTTGAGGAGGATGCATTTGAGCTGCGCTGTCAGTCGGCTGGGCGGCAGGAGACGCTGGTGTGCTGATGTGGCAGAAGGTGCGTTTGCAGTTTTGACAGGCACAGGGTGCAAGAGAATTCTACAGTGTTGCTAGATGGCAGGTGGTGTGGCGCCCAGGGTTGATGGCGATGAGGGTGTTGGCGTCGTAGCTGTGGAGTGTCCGAGAGGAAGGGTCCTTGTTGCTGGGTGCGGTCCAGGGGCGGACAGACACAGACGGGCTTGCCTTTGGCGCACCAGTGGTCCGCCCGCTGCGCATGGCCGCACAGAGGCTGCCATTAAGTAGTGCTGCGGGGGGCTGGACGGCTGGGAGGTGGGAAATGTGGGAAAGGACACTGGAGGGGGCGGGGACGCGGGTGGGGAGTGGGGGTTGTAAATATATTTTTTTAATTATTCTTACCTTGAGGCCGGGTCCGGCATCTTCTGTGCTCCTGCTCTCCTGAGTCTGCATCCAGGAACAGGAAGCAGGCAGCCAGGCTCCCTCCACTAAGCCAATCACAACGCTGCAATGTGGCATTGTGATTGTTCTTGAGCGCCGTGACAAGGCGTTCAGCCAGGGGCAGGAGGGGTGGGGATTTACTCCATTAACAGGGAAGTGTGCTTGACTGCTTTGGGCGGCCTGAGAGGGCTGACCAAACAGGTATTGCGTACTTGAGTGGGCATACCACTCCGCCCCTGCCCTGCTCCGTGAGTAGAGGAGCCCCACCCATCCTCCCGCCCACAAAGGAAACATAGCATGAGTACCTCAGAAAGTTATCATCATGTTATGTTTCCTCGTCTTGCACTGCTTGAAAGCAGTGGGGCGACGCACTTCCGCCATAGCGGATGAGCTGCCACTGGGGGTGCGTCACCCACAGGTGCTAGTCCTGGGCCTGACTCTACCCCCGGGCCTCCTCCGCTATGCATCCCACCTTCTACTCACCTGGAAATTGACACCGTGGCGCAATCCGCTGCACTCTCTCCAAATCTGTGACTCAGCCAGCAGGAGCCTCAGCCAGGCAGGATTTCACAAGCCTGGGTACAGCAGTCGCTGTCAAGTCCGCTGGGTAACCTCCCGATGCAGGTGATCCAACAGGGCCCCCTTAGGCGTGAAGTTTCAGCGCTCCCACCACAAAAGTTCGGCACAGCTCAGGGGCCTCACCCTCCACAGCGTCTGGCCAGTGCTACATCCTCCGGCCTGTGATGCAGAGAGGCGCGACCCTCCATTGGTAATCTCCTCCGTGCACCCCGGTGTAGTGGTGGCACGTGGTATGCGATGCAGACCTCCCTATGTTGGTGCGCAGGAGCCCCTCTACCATACACAGCTCCAAGGGGGACCAGGCGATCTTCTCACACAAGTCAGCAACGTGTCTCCATGCGACCTGGCAGACTTCACCACCAGGTAAGGGCGATCGCTGACGCCTCAATGTCTACCGCCACGGCCCAGCAACTCCACAGCACCTCCGCATCCCACTCTGGGTCCCAGACGCCGGCCAGCAAGGCCTCCGGGCCCCGGGGACTGTCCGCGCTTTCAAGGTTTTGGATGCCATGGTGTTGCAAGGAGTGCGCAATGATAAGTGATGCATCAGCGATGCGCCTCTTTTCATGATTGTAGCCCTGAATTTCCTCCTCCACTGGGACTCTGGCTGGTCATCCTGGCTGTTGGTGGGCTTGGGGGGGCTGTTGATCTGTGATGCACTTGGCCCTGGCTGCTCCATTCTGCATTCCATTGGTTTTTTTTCCTATTTTTCATTGGAGGTGGACGTATTGGCTATTTTTGCCTCTAGAGGCAAAAAATTCACGTTGGGCTGACTAACATTTTTTGCCGCTAATGGGCCTTTTGTCTGTTTTCGCCCGCTGTCAGCATTTGTATCGCCTTCACGCTAGTGTTAGCGGCAGTTTTCACCGCGGCTACCTGAAACTATCGCCATGTAGCAACGTATTGTAAATACATCGCTAACAGGGCGATAGTTTTTGGCGATAGGCCGCTTTAAGAAAATTGCCGCTAACTAGCGTTAGCTATAGTTTGCAGCAGTTCTTGTACATATACCCCTTAGTCTTTTGTATCTGAACAGAACAATATGTGTAGAAATGGTTGTAATGGGCCTGCAGCTCTCCTCGAGTTCCAACTGATGATATCCTTTATTCAAATCAAGGTGAGAGAAGACTTTCGCACCATTCAATTGTGTTATAATGTCGGCGATGTGCGGACCTGGATGTCGTTGTCGTTCAATTGCCTTGTTCGCTTGACGCATATCAACGCAGATGCGTACAGCTCCTTCATTGTCCTTTTTAGGCACTACCACTATGGGAGAAACTGAGGGCGTTGGACAAGTAGAACGTTCATTGATATCATGTTTGAGCAATGATTCAAGTTCGTTTTCAACAGCTTCCTGTAAATGAAATGCAATCTGTCTATGTCTTTGAGCAATATGACGGACGTCCTTATTAGTATGTAATTGTACTTTCAAAGTCATGAGTTTTCCTAACCCATGAAACAATGAAGGGAACTGTCTTACTATTTCGTGATGAGCATTCATGTTTTAGAATTAACAGGAATGAGAGGGTGAGAAGGAAACTCGTCCATCTTCAATATCTTAACGTGAAATAAACAGAAAGAACGAGCTAGCTCCCACAATAAACTGAATTATTGAGCGGTCTCTAGCTCCAAAATGAAAAGGGAACCCTAAGGGTTTTTTTAAAGAGATCTCACTCACTAACACTAGTTGGTGGCATGCTTCATCATTGGGTTCCCACCCAGGATGCCTAGAGCATCCGGGTGTTCTACGACACCGGAGTTACAGAGCAATGGGTTTTTTGTGAATGTGAAGATATGAGTGCTTTTAAAATTGACTCATGGTCACCAACCCTATAAGGTATTTTAATAATGAGGACCTTCGACAAGTTTTAAAACAACGTCTTAGAGACATAAGTGGTCTCACGCATCCATTATCAGGGTCTACATGTTTCAGCCATTTCCAATACGTGCCTCGATATGGCTTTTGCCAGGACCAGTATCCGCATGCACAATAAGACATGCAGTGTTTGTTTGCATTGAAAACTTAAGATTTAAGGAATCACCTCTTGTGAAAATGTTATTGTATTTTGTAGGTTTACTGAGTAAGCAAGCACTTGACGCCATATCTTGAAGTACATGAATGGGTGTTTTTACTTTTGTTTTCTTGTGCTTCAAGTTCATCGTTGCTTTAAATGAACACTAACTTTTTAGTGGCATCGATGCAGCCCAGGTAAACACTTTAGTTTTCAATGGCGTAAGACATGGCAATGGAGATAGTTCACTGTATTTCTCCTCAGGCATTATTATTATCGACACACCACTGTCGATAATAAAAGGTATTGAGCAACCGTTTACTCTTAGTGTAATCTCCAAACAATGTTTGAATGACTTTGGTGCTTTTTTATGTCGACTTTTCTGTGACTTGTATATTTCTTCACAAGCGGCCTGTCCAACATGCACACATTTTTCTGAGGTAAACATTAACATTGCGTAACCATCATCTTCACTTTCACTTGATATTGATACTGAAGAACTCTGTGATGAAGATTTAGATGACGATCGACTTTGTTTAGTGTTGATTTTCCTCAATTGGTGTGGTCGCTTCGCCTTGTGGGCGTGCATCGAACGTAGCTTCTGAAACGTTCGGGCGGCCATTTTGTCTTTGCGGCGTGACGCACTTACTTTTTCCTTCACTTTACAAACTGTTATAAAATGGTTCTCCTTCCCACAGACTTTGCAAACTTGTCCAATGCCAGGACATTTACCGTCGTGTGCAAATGAAAATCCACAGCTGAAACACAACCTCTTTTTCCATAGAGACATCACTCTGTGTCTCTTTGCCTTGTGCTTTGGCTTACTTTTCATGTCCATGACTGACTCACTCTGGACACGTCCGGCCTCCATGTCAGCAGCTTGTCAATTGACATGTACTTCAGCTCTGGCAGCCAGAAGAAATCACTCCCGACTGAGAGCTTCTCTCAGCATTCATCGTCTGAATTAATCTTACAGGCATACGTCAAGAACTCTGAGATGTATAGCTTCCTCATCATTAAATTAATTGAATGTACAGTGTTGGAAGAGCGTATCCAGTCTCTCAACAAATTATTAGATAGCTTCACCAACTTTTTGTCATTCTTGACTGAAAATTTACCTTTTGTCATCTACATTCAGCATTGGATTGAACTTGAGATACAAGGTTTCTTTGATTTGACAGTATGTAATTTCTTTAACTCGTGGCATTTTCTTTATTACTTTAATACCTTAAGAATCTAGCTGATGAAGGTGTAAACCTTCACCAGCCAGATTCTTAAGGTATTTGATAATCTTCTTGTTATCTGTTTCTTCTAGCACATCATGAAATCTTCAAATGTCTCTATCCAAGCAGTCTATCTGTCACCAATATTCAGCTTTTGGCGATAACGAATGGTGGTGGTGGTTTCAAGAAGGCAGCAGCATTGTAACCGTGGATGGAACTTACTGATGTGGAAAGTAGTTTTTTTTCTGATGCTGACTGGTGATCTTGTTTATGCAAACCATCTCTGAGGCCTTGCGAAATGCTGGCCTATGGGTCATCTTTGATAATTACAGGAAACATGGCCTCTTTCTTAGTCTACAGTGGGAAAAACAACCTTGCACTATTCCAATCGCCGCTCTAGGCTTTCTGATCTTCGAAGACCTCTGGAGTTGTTCTAAGCCCCACTTTGCTGCTTTGGTGCTGGGCTGCTTCGCGTATGGACGGTTCCAAAAAACACAACCCCGGCCACTTCCCCCAACGCTATGGTATGATGGCTCTCTTTACTCAGGTCTGGTAAGCATATGACCGTTTCTTGTATTTGACTTGCTTGGCCTATAGGCATCTCTTTGTACTGTCTGACACCTGGTTGATCTCTGGTTTGCAGCGCTTCTGATCCCAGCATTATCTTGCAATTTGCTGTTGCTATTTGCTTCTCTTTCAAAACCTGGATGTATCCAGCTTTAACGTAACCACTCCGTATGATGTATAGTTTTAAGTTGAGCAGTAGCGCAGTATCTCTTTTTATGGCCTTACCAGCAAGTTCTTGGCCAACAATGTGTAGACTTCTCAGTGAATCTCTTGTTATCTTCAACTGCTTTACACAGGCTGGAGTTGCGCTTTGACTCCACATACGCTAACGTCGTTTCGGCACTTCGGCTGAGGCACACGTGGCATGCACAAGCAGTTTGCTGGACCATAGCAAACTCTCTCGGAGAGCACTGTCGATCTTCGGATTACTGATCCCCTATCTTGTCACCAGTTGTAGCATCCTCCCCAGCCTGGATACCCATAATGACTACGCCACACATGGAGCTTAGCATAACACGTCTTTATTCTTCTGCATGTAACCGCAAACTCAACATTCTAAACCTGCATTCCCTTTACTACGCTCTAACACTTACGTCACAGTTCTACAGAGTCCATCAGGAGCCAAAAGGGTTCCGTCATTGCTAACTCAAACAACACTACACACGCCAGCCATCCCCCAAGTGCCCTCACTGCACGGGACACCCTCTTCACTGCTCCACTCTTTCAGCAGGGGGTGGTCAGGCAGCTCCACTTGCCCAAGGCAGTTTCCAGGCCAGGCGCGGCTCCAGTCACACCAAGCGCAACAAGACACTGTAGTATTTCAATGCTTGTTTAAGAATGTTGGTCACTTGGAAGCTTACCGTGTGGAGGTTCCATGTCTGGCATTCGATTTATGCCAGTTAAGACGGTTCCTGTTGCCGGTAGCCGCTCCGCTCGGTGGCTCAGTTGTCCTGTAAATAAAGCTATCAATCTACTCACCAGCTGACTTGGCGGTCTTCTATTTGTGAGTACAACACCATTTTTGGCGACGAGTTGCTGAGCCGCCAAATGGAGCACGCGTGCAGATATCAGAGAAGACGGATCCCGTGAGGAAGTGTTAGCCAGAAGGGAGCAGCTTCGAGGAGTCATCCGTTGGTGTCTGTTTCCTGCGAAGAGGAGCGGAAGGCAAGAGAAGAGCGGAGCAAGTGGCACAGGAGTTGAATTGAGGTGAAACGCACAAGTGTCGGTGTGCGTTCCAGTGTGCAACGTGAGCAGGCAGTGAGGTCAGTGGTGTCACGTCACGGAAGGGGTGCGCTCCAGGAAAACGGAGCAGTGCGTGTGTAACGTAAAGCACGCTGAGTTGAACGTGCGTATGCGTTCCACGGAAGAATCTTCAGTCTTTTCACGTCACGGTGTGCGTCACAGTGTGCATCCGAGTGAGAAGGGAGAAAGCAAAATCTGAGAACTTTCCAGCGGGAAGGTTCGCGATGCCCTGTGTGACGTGACAGAAGGCTGCAGAGGCAAACTACTGGGGAAGGACAAGAGGTACTGTGTTTATTCTCCGTTTTTGTTTTGGTTGCAATAGTGCTTTATTGATAATCTGTTTTCGGGCGCAAGCACACAAGGAGAGGAAGCTTTCAAAAAGCGTGTTGGTAGTCTTCGCCGGTCCACAACTGACCACTAGTGCGGGCACTTTCTGACGTTTTTGTTGAAAATTAGCGCAAGGCTTTCTTCTTATCTTAATAGAAAAGAGACAAGGAAATGCAAGCCGTAAGTCCGCCTCCACCTTTTCTGGCAGCCCCAGGTGATCCTCCCATCAGGTGGAAACAATGGTTGGATGGGTTTGAAACCTATTTGGGAGCAATTGGCGCTAACAGGTTCAGAGCAGAACGCTGGAAGTATTTGTTGTTACATTCTTTAGGCTTTGAAGGGAGAGCTATTCTTAAACATCTCCCTGCCCCTGTAACTGTCGGAGAGGAAATTCTTGATGAGTATCAAGACACTGTCAGGAGACTTCAAGTGAGGTTCGATGTTCAACCCAGCGTTGTAATTCTACGTCACAAGTTTTTCTTACGTTCACAAAATACAGGGGAGGATGTGGACAGCTACATTACAGCACTAAGGAGATTGGTAGCTGATTGTCAGTTTGAAAATTTTACAGACCAGCTGGTTCGCGACCAATTCATCTGCCATTGTTCGGACAAATCTATAAAACAAAAACTTCTGTCCTTGGGAAATCCCAGTCTTGAAGAGACTATTAAAATAGCAAAGAGCATAGAGACCTCAGTGTTGTCGGCGAAGGAACTGGAACAGAAGAGCAATGAAGCTGTCGCTGCCGTAGGGGCAAAGGACAGTAAGGAAAAAGATACAAAGTGGTTGGACAGACCACGGCCAAGTTTTGCAGAAAAACAGAGCGTGGGCAACCATCAAAGCAACTTTTGTAATAAATGTGGATATAGATTTCACATGAAGGGAAATAGGTGTCCAGCAAAAAATGTGAACTGCAGATTGTGCAACAAAATTGGACATTTTGCCAAGGTCTGTCAAAATAATAAGGGAAGTCAAACTTCCAGTCACAACCTGTCAAATGTGTCATAGATGGAGATATATCCAGCGCAGATGAGGAGACTGTTGTGAGACATCTCAGTGACATGGTTGTTGTAGTGCATGATGATGGGGTTATTGTTGGTAATCCTGAATTGTGCAAGGATCCTTATGTTGACATTTTAGTGGGAGATCGCATCCTTAGTCTGTTGGTAGATTCCGGGGCAAGGATCTCCATGATTACCTTAGAGTTGTACAATTTCACGTGGCCGGACAGACCTTTACTTCCCCCAGATCGGAAGGCTGTTTCCTATGAAGGGAGAGAGATAAACCTGTCCGGTTACATTGAAGAGGTCATGGAATTTAAAGGGAGGAGAATTGCAGGCAAACTATATGTAGCACACAAAGGATTAAATATCCTAGGATGGTTTCACCAGGGGTTGTTCGGTATGGTGCTTAGACCCGGAACCACCGAACAAGTTTTGGCGTTAAGGGATAGTCCTGATATTGAGAACTTGGTGAACCAATTTCCTCATGTTTTTTCAGGGGAGTTAGGTAAGGTTAAGGACTTCCAACACAAGATTATTGTGAAGGACAATGCCAGACCGGTTAAGCACAAATTGAGGAATGTTCCTTTTAGTGTCAGGCAGGACCTTGAGAAAGAGTTGACTTCTTTGTGTGCTAAGGGAATCATCGAACCTGTGGAGTCCTCGTTATGGTTGTCTCCACTTGTGGTGGCACGAAAACAGTATGGAGAGCTTAGGGTCTGTGTTGACCTTCGCTGTCTTAACAGTGAAATTTGGGTGGACTCTCATCCTCTCCCCAACATAAATGAGATGCTGGCAAGTTTGAAGGATGCTAAAGTTTTTAGTAAACTCGACCTGGCATCTGCCTATCATCAGGTAGAATTATCGCCAGAGTCAAGGCACCTCACAGCGTTTGTCTCCCCGTTTGGTTCGTTTCAGTATGTCAGGATGCCGTTTGGCCTTTCTTCTGCGGCTTCGGTGTTTCAGCGCATTATGTTCAACATGCTGAAGGGGATTGAAGGGTTATCTGTATTTCAGGATGATGTCCTTGTGTATGCGTCCGATGAGGACACCCATGATTTGATTTTAAAGGAGATTTTGTCCAGATTCCAGCATAATGGTGTTGTTTTACGGAGGGATAAATGTGTTTTCAAAGCCAAGGAAGTTGAGTATTTGGGACATATGGTAAATGGGGATGGTGTTTTACCTAAAACAAGTCTGGTTGACTCTATTGTCAGGTCCAAAGCTCCTGTTTATAAAGCTGGTTTAAAGTCTTTCCTGGGGCTTTGCGAATTTTATTCGCGTTTCATTCAGGATTTTGCAAGCAAACTTAGGCCACTTTCATGTATGCTAACGAAAGGTGTTGCTTTCGGGTGGAACGAGGAGTGCCAGAAGGTTTTTGAGTGGGTCAAACAACAACTCATTTCGCCAAAGGTTTTGAAGCATTATGACCCCTCTCTCATGTGCACCCTTACTGTTGATGCAAGCAATGTTGGGTTGGGAGCTGTTCTTTCCCAGAAGAAAGAAGGAGACGTTAGAACGATTGGGTTCGCGTCCAGGGTTTTGTCTCCCACAGAGAGGAGGTACTCTGTAATAGAGAAGGAATTATTGGCGTGTTGGTGGGCGGTAATGAAGTTCAGGAATTTCATTTGGGGGAGGAGATTCCGCTTGCAGACAGATCACAAGCCGTTAGTTTTTATTCTCAGTGGGAAAAATGTTAGGAGTTTCACACCTAGAATAGCTCGTTTGTCATCCAAGCTCCTCCAATTTGATTTCTCTGTAGAATACATCCCTGGTAACAAGAATGGGTGCGCGGATTTTCTATCCAGGTCCTCTGATATTGTTGAGAATGAGTTGTGCACGGTGGAACAAGACAAGGAAGAG
The DNA here is from genome assembly GCA_963921515.1 of Calotriton arnoldi. NCBI lineage: Eukaryota > Metazoa > Chordata > Amphibia > Caudata > Salamandridae > Calotriton > Calotriton arnoldi. Next base: position 1,354,250 of record CAWUFW010001772.1, on the reverse strand, counting down.
TTCAAGGTGGCGGCAGTGGATATTCCTAAATTGTGTGCGGTGTCAGAGTGTGATTGGCGGGAGGCACTTAGTGCGGATGTATCTATGTCTCAGGTCATGAAATATGTGGAGAACGGGTGGCCTAAAGAGAGGAACCTTAGTTTTGATTTTAAGACCCTTCTTCAAGTTGAAGACGAGCTCTCAATTGAGGATGGGTTGTTACTCAGAGGTGATAAGCTTATTCCTCCTCTTTCCTTAAGAACTGTACTTGTCAAGCATGCTCATGAGGGTCACTTGGGGGCCACAATGATGAAGAAAAGAGTGCGTCTTTCCTTCTGGTGGCCTTACATGGACAGGGAAATTGATGACTTTGTAAATTCATGTGTAGTCTGTGCTAGTTGTGACAAAGCTGACAAGTTACGCACTCCTCCTCTCACACCTATCGATCTGCCGTCTGCGCCTTGGGTTAAGTTAGGTTTGGACATTGTGGGCCCATTTCATGCACTGGATGCTTCTTCTAAGTTTGCACTAGTTCTCATGGATTATTATTCAAAATGGCCAGAGGTCAAGTTTGTAAGGGAAGTTTCTTCAGGAGCTGTTGTTGAATTTCTCAATGACGTGTTTCTGAAGGAAGGGTTCCCAGAATGTTTAGTGACAGACAATGGCACACAGTTTGTTGCAAGAGAGGTGGAGGAATTTTTGCACACCAGTGGGGTTAAGCATCTTAAAAGTTCATTGTATCACCCTCAGACCAATGGTCTGGTTGAGCGTATGAATAGGGTGCTTGGAGAGTGTATCCAGTGGGCCCTCGCCAATAAGTGTGTTGTGAGTAACTCTGTGAGGAGCATGCTATGGTTCTACCGCACTACTCCACACTCTACAACTGGTGTGTCGCCGTTCGAATTGTTACGTGGTCGGAGAGCATCCACTACCTTTGTCCCAGCTGGATGAGTAAATGGATTAAAGGAAAACAGTGGTTGGATGCTGTAGTTAGGAGTCGTGTTGAGTTAATTCAAAAGAAGCAGAAGACCTACTTTGATTCTACTAAGAAAGTAAAGGATATTGAGATAAGTGTGGGGACGTAGTCAGAGTTAAGAAACCTGTCCATGTGAAGAAAGGTTTGTCTAAGTTTGGTTCACCTGAAAAGGTCATTTACATGAAGGGGAATTCTGTTAAGTTAGGAAATGGCCAGTGGTGGAACAAGTGTTTTCTCGTTAGAAATCGGCTTTTGAATACTGTTACAGATGAAAGGGGAAGTCGTGACCATGGGATGGTTCTCCCTGGTGATGGTACAGATTGTGCGGGCCTGTCTTCTTTAAGGCGCAGTGCTCGAGTTATAAAGGTTCCTCTTCGATACAGAAGATAGTCTTTTTTCAAGTGCATATCTCCTCTGTTTTCGCTCTGTTTTGTTTTCTCCTACCTTTCCCTGTTCTCTGGTTCCCATTCCTCTGTTCCCTTTTATTCTTCGTTCATGCTTTTCTTTCTCTTTTCTTTTTCTTCTTTATTTCGATTTTGTTATTTCCTTTTGTTTTTAAGGAAAGACCAATGTAGTATTTCAATGCTTGTTTAAGAATGTTGGTCACTTGGAAGCTTACCGTGTGGAGGTTCCATGTCTGGCATTCGATTTATGCCAGTTAAGACGGTTCCTGTTGCCGGTAGCCGCTCCGCTCGGTGGCTCAGTTGTCCTGTAAATAAAGCTATCAATCTACTCACCAGCTGACTTGGCGGTCTTCTATTTGTGAGTACAACAGACACCTACACCAGTCTGTAGGGTTTAAGGTGTAGGCTGCCAGTGAGACTACGATGAGTCCCAGGCCTGCAATGCCAGCACAGGTCTCTGGGAGTCGCTAACTCCCCCGGCTCGGTGTCCCGCCCCCAGCAGCAGAATGGTGTATTACTGGTGCCCTTCAGACTCAGCCGGAGCTATGTGGCCCGCCGCCGGCCTCGCCCTCCAGCACGGTATGATCCTCGTCCTGACCTCGCCCGCAAGTCGGGCAGGCCACTGCAGCCACCAGATGCCTCACTCTGTCTCTCAAGGGGGGAACTCAACAGCGCCAAAGTCCGACCCCCTCAGGCCGCCCCACACCAGCTCCAGTCAGGACAGCTCGCCCCTGATGCAGGTAAACAGCCGCTGGGCAATCCCAGGAGGCCGCAACCGGGTCCATCAGGCGTTCATCTCCGCCGGCGCACCGGCCAACATCGCCCCGGTCTCTGGGGTAGTCAAGTGCTAACGGAGAGCGAGTGTATAAAAGCTCTCATTCAGGATTTCACAGAATTATTGCTTGGGGCTGCAGGAGCAATCAATGATTATGTCCAATCTGCCATCTTGCTTGGCCCCGCCATTGTTTTGCAATTTGATAGCTAAATAAAAGGTAAAGCAACTCATACAACTTGTTGCAATCCCAGTTTGTGCACTGAGTGGACAGAAGTACTCAAGCGTACATCTAGAACACCTAGAAAAAAGAACAATATTTCTGAGGCTCCAACTCTAGAAGTCGCAATTTAAAAACTGAGATATACATATCAACTTGTATAGTATAGGATAATTCACTAGTCAAATTCCACTTCTGGGGTCAAAACCAGTATTACATCCAAATATGCTATTTTGATTTTAACTGTCCATAAGAACTTTAAAATTCTGGTATCATCACGACCCACAGGACCCAAAAAAACAGCCCTCACACTGGCCCTTTCAACCTGACCCATCTGGCAGTGTCAGACTGCTGAAAGGCTACTCGGCCACTGACAATAGGTAGCTAATTCAAAGTCGAATGCTCCACTGAATAAGTGCATCTTCCGATATTTAAAGTCAGCCTCACGTTGGGGTTATTGAGTTTCCAAGAGCATAGTTTAGAGAGCTCTTGGCCTCCTGCCAAGCCATTTTATAGTGGCAGTAATAATAAGTGGTGCTGAAGTCTTTCACGGCAGGGCATCTTTTTTTTCTTTTGTTTAGGGAAAGTGTTTCTTTTCCTAGACTTACAAAACGTCCAAAATGGTTTCTTTAAAGGGCTAGGAACCACCACTTTTTCAGAAAGATGACTGTTGATTGTTACGGATCTGGTATTTAAAAAATGTGGGTGCATTCGTTCTACTGAGTTACAAATGAATTTTGGCTTCAGTGCTCCTGGGTGCGAAGCCTCAAATTGTTCGCTCTACGGTGCCTCAGTAACCAATCACTGCTAAATATTTACTGTGTGGGAGAGCAAACCAACCGCATAGTATTGTCTTCTAATTCATTAAAATGCTTTGGTCGAAAGTGCTGTTCTCACACATTCCATAGCCCAGCAATCTTGGATATTTGGCGCTCGGAAAAACGTCACTGGTTCAGCTTGTATTCTGGTCCATTTATTCACAAGCCTATTTTCCTATCGTTTTTATGTTTCGATACGGCCCTCGGGTTCTATGAATAAACCATATCACGTTTGTCTAGAAAATACAATCAGAAACAATATAATTTTTTGTTACACTAGATGATACTACCTCGCTGTAGACAAAAGTATGCCTGTGAAGTTTTACATGTCATGTCAATGAGGAGTTGAGTAATTTCCTCCTGAAAGTGCAGTGTTTTATTCTAGGTGAAGTTACCCGCCCATATTTGGGGCCTACCACTTGCTTGGAAGGTGAACTGCTGTAGCTTTACTTGCTGCTGGGTGCACCATAAGGTCCTACTGACTGCTTGCTGCCTGCAGCAATGTAACAAAAATGGACGGACCCTGAAATCTGATGCACGGCCTCTGATATTCTGGGTGCATAACTGCCACTGGTGATTACTCACCTAGACCATCCAGGAATCAAAGGCATTCTTGAGCTGCCCAGACCCCTATGACGGGTGGGGTCCCCTTGCACCAAAGCGTTTCACCATGGCCATTTGTGATTCAGAAGTATTTGTTTTCCGGAGATTTCTTTTTCTGTTTTTTTGCATTTTTATATGCCGTGAACTTGACCAGATGTATTGGAGCACTTTACATGAGTGCCAGTTACATTACACAAGGGCACATTCATTTTTTTAAAACACGAGAGAAAAAGGGATTTGCCCAGAATCACAGGATGTTGAGCCGACGCCAAGACTCGAACCTGGTTCCCCAGCTCTGGTCGTAATGCCAAATTCTCAATGAAAGTACAGCTATAATGCAGTCGCAGCCGGCATGGCTCACGGGTGGGGGGTGGGGGGGAGCAGGGGGTCACCCAGGTAGGTCATGCGGGGGTTTCATTTAATAATAATAATTTTAAAAAATTAAACTTACCTTTCCGCCGGCCGGGTCCCACGTCTTCTCTGCTCCTGCTCTCCTGCCTCCAGCAGGAACAGGAAGCAGGCAGCCAGACTCCCTCCCCTAAGCCAATCACAACGTTGCAAGCAGCGTTGTGATTGGTCGGGACGCCGCCAGGCCAGGGGCATATGGGGAGGCCATGTTCTCCATGCATGCAAACTCAGGAGTGGGCACACCACTCCTCCCCTGCCATGCTCGCAGAGCAGGCCCGCCCACCTGCAACCAAACATAAAATGGTAATAACTGAAAGTTATTACCATTTTATGCTTCTGCTTCTCGCACTGCGAGAAAGCAGTGGGGCGACGCTCCTCCGCCCTAGTGGAGGAGCTGCCCCTGCTATAATCAAGTAAGAGTGTTAGAACAGCAATTTGTGTTTTGAGCAACCTAATATTTACCAGTTACAGGTAGGGTTATGGATATTCGAATAAGGTACAAAAACTTAGGGGGAAAGAGCAAAAGGGAGAGGGGCTGTAGTGGCAAATAACTATAAAACATGACAATAAGGCAAAAGTAAGGAACCAGTCAGCAGTGGATCAAATAATAGGCATCAACAGAATCGCTCTCAAGTTGCGCTTGCCCTGCTTTAGAGTTCTTTGTGGAATATTGGGTCTTGCGGTGTGGTTTCAACTGACAATTTACCCCATCAGGTGGGCCCCATGAACGGCTCATACAAGTTAGTCCTGGCCCTCATCGTCCTGGTTAGTCATATACCTCTGCTAAAAATTGATGTCCAGAGATTTTCATTTTTGATTTGTGTTTCTGTATCATTAGAGAAGTAATTTAGTTTGGGTAGACATTGCCAATCCAGGCCGAATTTGTCTGGACAACATTTTTCAAAATGGTGGCTGTGTTGCAGTGATGATGTAATATTTCAGGAACCATGAGACCTATATACTTCATTTTGGTGTCAAAACATAGGTTTTGGGTGTCAAGTAGTCTTATAGAGACAGAAAATAACTCCTCAGAGCAACCCTTCCATCATTTTCCAAAATGACAGCTCTATAATGATGAGTTTTATCCATTATGTTGGTAATTTATTTTAATATTGTTTTTGTTTCAGGTTTTTCAATGATTCAAATTCGTAAACTTGAGTGAAGCAGGTGGTAGCAGAGGATCTTTACCTACCGACAGAGTGTTGCTAACTACAAAATCTGAGGACTCCTTCAACAAAGAAAAATGTGTCATATGCCAAACTAATCCGAAAGAAAAGCTAACATCAACTGCGGCTGGACAGAAGAGACTTCGAGATGCCTCAGAAATACGGCAAGACGAAGTTCACAAAAGATTGAAACTTATGGCTGAAGAGGATCAAATATTTTATCATTGTAAGAACAAGCGCTACAAGTCGTATACAATGGAAAAAAGCATGGAAAAAAATCGTGAAAAAATAGAAGAAACTAGTGAATCACAACAGGAATCCGAGTCTTCTGAGAAAGCGACGACAATGAAACCCAATGCCTATCCACTTAAAAGATCTATGGCTACCCCTCGTCCGCCTCCAACAACTGATCAGAAAGCAGAGGATCTTCAATGTGTTATTTGTGATTTAGCCAGAATAAAGGGCCAAAGGGATTGACGAAAGAACAAAGCACAGAGTATGTGAGTCTAAAAGGGCAAAAATGTTTTTATCTGCAGCTAGTTTCTTCCAAGATGAAGTTTTCAGCCGAGTAGCTGATCTAAACAGTGAGGTGAATGTATTTGCAGTGGATTTGTATGCCCAACTGAACTGCATGGCAGCATACATTCGAAAATATGAATGTACAATGAGTTCCCAGCAGCAACGTGACTGCCAGCCTTCAGTTAATTTTGCACTCAGTGAGATCAGAGAAATAATGGTCAGCATTGATGAAACTGTATTGATCCGTAATAATGAAATGAAGATTTTTCTGGTGAGAATGTACAATGACAGAATTTATTTATGTCAGTCTAACAAAATGAATGAGCCACTTATGGTGTTCTCAGCTGATTTGACTCTTTAACTTCTTGCTGCCAAAATAAGATCACAGGATGCAGTAAAATCAACAGGAACCCTTTTAAGAAATGTTCTGAAAGATTTAGATTTTGGACTTAATGACAAATGTTGTGATGCCCCAGAGCTCTACAAATCATGGGAGTCAACAAGAATGCCTGATGTTGTCCCAACATTTTTTACATTATTGTTTAATATCAGCCAAGAAAAACTGTTACAAACTAAAGTTCTTGAGTTTGGAACAGAAGCCAATAACATTGATGATGGCTTTGAAGATATAAGCGAAGAAGTAGAAGATAATCTTGTGAATCCGACAGCACACTACTTCCAAGTCACTTTGCTGCTCTTGATAATTTTTATTTTGAAGACAGCTCTTCTTTGTCTGGAACATCCAGCACACATGATACTTCCATTGTGCTTTTTCAAGACTGTACCAATGAAGTAGCTGCTGGAAAACGAGCTGTGGCAGCTGTAGGCATAAACAAATTAACCTGCAAACTTATAACCCAACTGCCTTGCCAACATGTGCAAAATCACTACAAACCATCAACACGTCCAAGTCTACCAGAAAGTTTCAAAGTGGCTGAGGACATGGATCTTCTTCTGCCTGATGCTGTGGTCTGAAAAACTGATTTAACTGAATTTATCATATTGCTTATCCGGTGCGGACTCAAGGACGAAGAAAAGCCAGTTCCTCCGTGGGCTGGAATTCATGCTCTGATCTCCCAGAATACTGTCCCACTGACGAAGGTTTGGTTTTTACCAGTAATACCATCTCCAGTCACAAACTATGAAACAGAATACACAGCTCTAAAACATTTCCAAAATGTGTGTGCTCAGCTTGAATACTAGCCTATCCTGCCAATTTTCTGCAATGAAGGGGTTTTCTGTATTGTAGCTGACATTTTTATCAGCAATCCAGTAGAATTTGATGATCTTTATCAATGATGGGCGTTTTCCACATGACCAAAGTTGTGTGCAGGAAGATAAATCAGTGGATGTGGCATAGGCGACGCACTTATTGAGGCTGAAATCTTTGGAAGCAAAACTGTTCAGTCAGTATTGAGCGGAACTCATTATGTTAGTTTGTTACAAGCTATGCTCTTCATATCTGAGGCTATAGAAACATTGCATTGGAATGCTTTCTGGAACAAGAATGACAAATTAAGTTTTGCATATTTTATTTCAGAAGTTAACAAGGCACAGGGTGCACCTCATTGAAAATGCATAATGCAAAGCCAGGCAATGTTCAATATACGCTGCTCAAAATCAGAAAACCTGAAAACCAAGTTTGTAGAATTTATCAAAGAATGAGAAGAAAAATCAGAACTTTGCAAGTGCCGGGGTAATGTTTTATACATGATAGCTCTAGTGAAAAACTTGGTACATGCTGATCGGGAAGGTGATTGGGAGCTGCACGTGAAGACTGTGGAGTCACTGATTATTGTGTTTCGCGAATTCGATTGCATAAACTACCTGCGATATGGGTCCTGGTATTTGGAGAGAGTGAAGAAGCTAGAGGTGAAAAACCCATACCTCTACAGAAAATTTATCCAAAGACATTTTGTAGTGACAGACAGAGAGGGAAGGTTTCAATTCTGTGGCTCTAGATATGAAACTGTAACAGACGATCCAGAGATCACAGAAAAGCTCCAAGGGAATTGTTGATCAGTCACGTAAAAGTGAATATGTTGCTCAATGGCAGCTAGTTTACCATGAAATCTTTTCTATCTCCAATGTTTTCAGAGAGATGACAAATTCAAAATTAATCGACCATCGTGAAACTGTTCCTCACCACTGACTTGTGGGAAAGAGAGGGGAACGTTTTAATAAACATGTTGACAGCCTTCTTCATTTTGTGCAGCAGCAAGGAAACCCTTTTGAAATGACTGAGCCTGTACGACTACACAACTTCGTCAGCAAACAATATGTGGATACCAATATAAAGACACATCTACTAGATGCTCTAGAACATGAATAGAAATGATACGCAGAACTGAAGCAGGAGAGACTTCAATTGAAAGAGAAAAAGCTGTTTGACATAATCACTAAAACTGAACTTCCACGCTTTAATTGCCATTGAAAGAGTTTCGTCCAATCAGCCACTACAAAACAGGTTACAAAAAAATAACTTTAGCAAGCACATAGATAGATGGATGTAGCAAAAGAAAGGAGTGAATTTATCAAGGACATTCTGTTGCTTGATCTTCTTCCAACAAACACATTATTCGATGGAGATGCTGCAACCAAACCAGTGAGGCACAAACTCGTACAAGAGCTCAAAAAATAACTTTCACCTGAAGAATTTCAATTCAAAAAGGTGTCCTCATTGAAAACTGCTGTTGTTGTGGACTATATGTCACAATTGCGAATGGTCAAGATTTCATCCATGCAAAACTTCGGAGAGGTCGTTTAGACTGAGCTACAGATATCAAAGTCAGTGTGCACCTTAGAGGAACTGCACATTGTCTTTGACAGTTATCTTGAACTATCTGTCAAAGAATGTGAGAGAATCAGACGTATGTCTACAAATTGAACAATTGACCTTGTCTGCATCAAAAATTTGACACTTATACCTGTGCAACTTGATAAATTCTGGTCATCAACATCAAACAAGATGAACTTGAAGATGTTAACTCGCCAAAACATTTCCGATGCTTCAGTGAACACTGAACTTCGAATTATTGCAAGTGAAATGATTGTCAATGAGGAGTTGGTGCCTGCAGAGATATATTCAACAGGTACAGGTCATATTGTTTAAGAACTTAACAGCAAATTGGAGGAAGATGACCTTTGTGTTGTGCCACATATTGAGTGGGCTGTTCGAAATGGTTCCAATTGTGTCATTGTCCTGTCAAATGACACAGATGTTATTATTGTGCTACTTAGATTTGTTGCAATATTGAGAAGTCAAGGATTGTCAGAGTTATGGATACGTTATGGAACAGGCTAGAAAAAACACTTAATCCTGCTTCATATTCTGTACAAGAAACTTGACCCAGAGATGCCCAAAGTTTTTATCAAGGCACATATTCTTATGGGTGATGACACTATGAGCAAAATTAGAAAAAGGTTGGAGCTTTAACTGTTTCCAAAAGGATTTGCTGAGACAGAAGAAGAATGTGACTTTAAAGGCGTAGAAAAATACCTTGTGCGTGTTTGGAAAATGAGTTCTGACTGTCAAACATTTGACGATCTTCGGTACACTGAGTTCAAGAGATCAGTCCTGCTAAGTGACCTTCCACCGACGTCATATTCTGTGCGTGGGCACATTAAGAGAGCGTTCTACTTAATCAGAAGATTTGTAAATGTTTTTGATCATGCATATGTAGAGAAAGATCCATGTGAATTTGGTTGGGAAGATATTGATGAGGTGCTAAAACCTACTAAATTTCTACCCACAGAACTTACGTACATGTACATACAAAACCTGTGCTACAAAAAGATGTTCCTTTCGATATGCTCTTCTCAAATGTTCAACATTCTGCAAATGTACCACACGCGATTGCTGAAACAAATAAATAAAGTGAACTATGAAAAAGTGTCTAAAACAGGAGTGATAAACATTTTTTTTCATATTCAGATCATAAATATTGCTTGGTGTATAAATAAAAGGATTAAAAAATATTATTATTTGTTTCATTTCCATATATGTCTCTTCTTCCTCTATTATAGCCGCCATTTTGAAAAATGGCGGAAGGGTTGCGCTGAGGAGTTATTTTCTGTCTCTATAAAGACTACTTGACCCACAAAACCTATGTTTTGACACCAAAACAAAGTATATAGGTCTCATGGTGTCTGAAATATTACATCATCACTGCAACACATCCACCATTTTAAAAAATGTTGTCCAGAAAAATTTGGTGCAGATCAGCAATGTCTACCCAAGCTAAATTACTTCTCTAATGATCCAAAAACACAAATCAAAAATGAGAATCTCTGGACAACAATTTTTTTATGGAGGTATTTCAGGGGGCTGGGATTAAGTGGAGAAGGACGCCACTTTGGACGAGAGGCCGCAGCATATACCACTGATAACCTGTAGGGTGAAAAAGGCTGCTTCATTGAAAAAGGTGCACATCACAAAACATTGCAAAGCCCTAGGCATTGTGCCTTACAAAACGAAATGCCTTACTATACATAAATGCACCTACTGCTTCTCCTACCCCCACACCCTAATTTTTACACCCCAACACTTCCCCTCAAACTTGACCATCTGTCCCTGCACTGCACTCTACAATGTGAACTTAATGAACTAACTTGGCTTCTCCTACTGGAAACCTTTACCTCCCTACTTTTGCAAGCATAAAGTACCCCCCCTTTCAACTTTTTCTATTGTCCCCCCTCAACAGCAATACAAACTGATTGAAACCATGAAAACCTCTCATCAAATGCTACATTGCATCTGCTCCATAGTGCTAAAACGTATAACAACAAACTGCCCCTGTGCACCTGGTTCAACTAGGGCCTTCACTCTCCAACGAAATTCACCCTTCCAAACCCCTTTCTAAAGGGTGGGCAGGTTGGCTAAAAGAAATGTTCTCCCTCGTCTCCCAGCTACCAGCCACCATGTACACCTCCACACAATATGGTGGCTGGTAGCCCAAAACCTAGCCTTACCCTCATGCCAAAATAGCCCGGGGCGACGTCAGTCTCCCTGGACTGCACCAATCACCCAAATTTCCCTAAGAAACATACCTTCTGTGTCGGCTGACCCCCTCCCCCCCACTCCAAGAGTTACTTCAGTCTCTTCATATTTCTGTTTCCTGAATTATTCATGCTGTAACCGATGTGTCAACTATAACACCAAATCAGCAAAAAAGAAAAAGAGGTACATCCCCCGTTCAACCCCAAATGGTATGAGATCTGTCAATCAAAGTCACAGGAGTCATCCAAATTCAACAGAGTAAACCTAATTACAATAGGAGTGGCCAGTCTAGGGAGGAAGCCTAGACTGTGTTGCATGTGTCTATAAACTGGCTCCATAAATGTGTAAGAAAACCTTGTAAATTGTACATAAGCTGCTCAAGAGAAGCCATGCAATTCACCACAGCCAACTACCTACCATATTGCAATACATCTTCAGTGAAAGAGGATGCATAGCTTCACAGCAGTGAGAAGTGTGGCAATCCACTTGCGCCAGTGTGGGTGGTCACATCATCAATGTCTGGGACATGATGCAGTGTACCCAAGAACACAAAAGCCTAAAACACCTATTGTTGATTCGAGTGGCTTATTGATTCCCAAACTGCAGACCGAGAGGAGACAACATTTGAGCAAAATCATAAAATATGCACAAAGTTACAGTTCAGTTTTTTACATTGCCATACTTCTGTTTTAAATATTTTGACTCGTTTAAGCTAGAGTGAACATAGAATGTATTACAAAATACATAGTTTTGCTTCATTTACACATTGGCTCTGAAGTCGATGTTTAAAAGCAGTACAATGTGCAAAGGTTTTCTTGGCAAGTCAGGATATCATAGAGGATTTGCCAAATTATCGTTATATGCACTTGTAAGGCAGGCATGATACCAGAGCAGAAAAGTAACATAGGTTTCCCATCCTAATGCCCTGGTCAAGATCACTTCAACTGTGAGCAAATACAAATGTACTGAACTTTCAACATGGCGAGCAAATTATCCTACACCTGGTTGGCCTCTTCCAGCACTAGCTGCTGGCAGGGATCTCGGGGATTGGGTGATGATGAGATGCACTTCCTGGATTGCTTATTTTGCTGTCCACAGAGAAGTCATCTGAAATGGCACCTTCGTGTGATGGAGCTACATGTCTTCACTTTGCCTGGAATGTTCTGGATTCTCCTGGTTCATGTCCACACCCACCTAATCTTGCATACGTTTAGGCTCTTGGAAGGAGCTGTTGATAGAGGAAGCATTCATTCAGCTCTGTTTAATATCGGGAGAGTATTAGCGGGAAAAGGACTGATCAGTACTGTCAAGTGCTTTGGAAGAGATAGAAACAGAAGAGGGTCCAAATGATCAAAAAAGGCTTGCCAGGTCAATGTAATAGCTTGTAATAATTCAGCAATGGTTAATTCCCTCTTGGTATAAATTATTGTCATGTCATTTTTCTTTAAGAGGGTGCAAGATGTGTAATTGGTGCATTGAAGAGATGACAGTCCCCGATATTGAGATTGCCTATACTTTATTAAGGTTCCCTCGCTCATACAATTGTTCATCAATTTTCAGGGATAGCTTGCGTCCTACCGTGCTGTTCTTATGCTGTCCTGTGCTTAAATGCTCTGCCTCCTTTTCACTTCTTGTCAATCCATTCAGTTCAGTACCCAAGATGGTGGAATGGGAAGGTCCCATCCTTCAGCATCAAAGTGTCCTTATCAAGATTGTTGTTAGCGGGGGTTCACTGATAGAATATCGACGCCCAAAATATCCCCATAAACAAATATCGAGTCATGAATATCGACGTCTAAAATATCGACGTCAAAAATATCGACATCCTATATTTATAATGGTAAGTATAAAAATATTGGGGGGAAAATATTGATGTAGAAAATATAGATGTACAAAATATAGATTTTTTTTATATATGTAAAAAATAATGTTAAATATATTAAATAATAAAATTGACTTTAAAAAAATTATTTGGATTTAATATACATTTCAACAAATATAAGAAATAAATGTAATTTAAAAAAATGTAAACATACATATATAAAATGTAATATATATATATTTACTTTAAAACAATTAATAAACTATTAATTTTAATTTATTTTTTAATTTTATAAATATATAAAAATTTACAAATATATATATATATATGTACATACACCTATAACAAAATCTAATTTAAAAAAACATATTATAAATTAAAACATTAAAATATTTAATAGTCTTTAAACTTAAATTTTGCACTCCAGTGAGTGCAACAGTAGGGAAAGTGTTGGGTAGCGGAGGGGTAAAATTACTATTTCCACTCCAGTTAGTGCAACAGTAGGGAAAGTGTTGGATAGCGGAGGGATAAAAATTACTATTCCCACTCCAGTGAGTGCAACAGTAGGGAAAGTGTTGGATAGCGAAGGGGTACAAATTACTATTCCAACTCCAGTTAGTGCAACAGTAGGGAAAGTGTTGGATAGGGGAGGGGTAAAACTTATTATTCCCACTCCAGTGAGTGCAGCAGTACGGAAAGTGTTGGATAGCGGAGGGGTACAAATTTACATTCCCACTGCAGTGAGTGCAACAGTAGGGAAAGTGTTGGATAGCGAAGGGGTAAAAATTACTATTCCCACTGCAGTGAGTGCAACAGTAGGGAAAGTGTTGGATAGCGGAGGGGTAAAACTTACTATTCCCACTCCAGTGAGTGCAACAGTAGGGAAAATGTTGGGTAGCGGAGGGGTAACAATTACTATTCCCACTCCAGTGAGTGCAACATTTGGGAAAGTGTTGGATAGCGGAGGGGTAAAACTTAATATTCTCACTCCAGTGAGTGCAACAGTAGGGAAAATGTAGGATAGCGGAGGGGTAGAAATTACTATTCCCACTCCAGTGAGTGCAACAGTAGGGAAAGTGTTGGATAGCGGAGGGATAAAAATTACTATTCCCACTCCAGTGAGTGCAACAATAGGGAAAGTGTTGGATAGCGGAGAGGTAAAATTACTATTCCCACTCCAGTGAGTGCAACAGTACGGAAAGTGTTGGATAGCAGAGGGGTAAAACTTATTGTTCCCACTACAGTGAGTGCAACAGTAGGGAAAATGTTGGATAGCGGAGGGGTAAAAATTACTATTCCCACTCCAGTGAGTGCAACAGTAGGGAAAGTGTTGGATAGCAGAGGGGTAAAAATTACTATTCCCACTCCAGTGAGTGCAACAGTAGGGAAAATGTAGGATAGCGGAGGGGTAAAAATTACTATTCCCACTCCAGTGAGTGCAACAGTAGGGAAATTGTTGGATAGCGGAGGGGTAAAAATTACTATTCCCACTCCAGTGAGTGCAACAGTACGGAAAGTGTTGGAGAGCGGAGGGGTAAAACTTATTATTCCCACTACAGTGAGTGCAACAGTAGGGAAAATGTTGGACAGCGGAGGGGTAAAAATTACTATTCCCACTCCAGTGAGTGCAACAGTAGGGAAAGTGTTGGATAGCGGAGGGGTAAAAATTACTATTCCCACTCCAGTGAGAGCAACAGTAGGGAAAGTGTCGGATAGCAGAGGGGTAAAAATTAATATTCCCATTGGAGTCAGTTCAAAATTAAATACAAACAAAATATCAACTACAACACAAAAGATTTTAAAAAACTAAAAAAGGAAACATATATACAAACATTAAAAATTTACAAAAGATAAAAACATATAGGGGCCGATTCCGATTCGGGCCGGAAATCTCTCCGACCGAGCTGGACCCGTAGAGATTTCCAACCGAATCGGACTCTAGCAGTCCGACCGAACGAGTACGATGCGCACGTATGCTATCGGACTCGATTCGGTCGGACTCCCATTGAAGTCAATGGGAGCCAGTCGTACGACGCGTACACGGGCTCCCATTGACTCCAATGGGCACGACGCGAACAAGGGCGCCCCCTACAGCGTGTTCGCGTCGATGCGGGTCGCGCCGTACATGCACGTGTAGGTGGGACCCATGGGTCCCCCCTGTGTGCGACTCACGCGGCTACGCTTCCAGGGGGGTCCGACACGGACCCCCAAAGTGCGGCTCCGACAGCTCCTTGGAGCCGGACTGCGCGAGTCGGTCGCGATGCGCATCGTACTTACCCGGCCGGGGAACGTCTCCATAGCGCGGTGCGAGTCGTCCCCGTGCGAGTCGGTCGGAGCGGTCGGGTCCTGCGTACGAGTCGGTCAGAGATTTCGCGAGTGCACACATCGTACTCGCTCGCCCGGACGCACGTACGATTCGGTCGGGAAATAGGGCTCCGAATCGGATCCGGTAAAGCCGAATCCGATTCGGAGCCCTACCGGCCGAGATCGGAATCGGCCCCTCAATGTTAAAAAGATCTAACAAATACCTAGAAAGATTTTTTTTTCAATTTAAAAATAATGTACAAACAAATAACTATTTTTAATAGAAATTATTTATAATCAAAAACATTAATTATTACATAAATGTAATCTTTTTTATTTCCTAACCTATAACACCTCACAATTCACAACACACATCAATTTTTTTTTTTAAATGTACCTCCATAATTAACATAATTAATTATCAATTAAAGAAATATAATTAATTAAACAAATTTAAACAGATAAAAAATTAATTTACTCCCCAAACGTTACCCCTATAAAACCAAAACACACACACAAAATAAAAATAAACAATTACCATACATATTTATGAATTGATGAATTAATAATAATGATCAACTAATTATTAAACATAAATTACTTTCCACCCTCTACCCCAACAAACACCACAACCCACAGCTAAAAATCATTACACAATTTCCATAACTAATTTTACATTAATAAATTAATATCAATTAACAACTTATTAATTAATTTAAAAGATTTTACTTCCCACCCTTTACCACTATAAACCCCACAACTCACATCTAAAATTAATTACACAATTGCAATATTTAAATTTGTATTAATTAGCATTAATTAACAAATAATTAATTAATTATAAATAAATTACTTTCCACCCTATTCCCCTGTAAACCCCACCACCCGCCCCTAAAAAAATAACGCAACATAATTAATTACCAATTAATTAATTAATATTAATTAACAAGCAATTAATAAATAATTAATAATAAATTAATTCCCACAATTAACACTATAAAATATACATTAAGTAATATTAATAAATAAAAAATATTAATAATTTTTTATAATTAAATTACTTCCCATCCTATTCCCCTATAAACCCACAACCCACTCCTAAACAATGACACAATTAACATAATGACCAATTAATTAATTAATAATTAACAACCAATTAATAATTAATTAATAATAAATTAATTCCCACAATTAACACTATAAAATTTAAATTAAATAAATTCTAATAAATAAAAAATAATAATTAATTTATTATAATTAAATTACTTCCCACCCTATTCCCCTATAAACCCACCACCCGCTACAGAACTAAAAAACGCAAAATGTAATTAAAATAAAATGAACTACTAAAAATTTAACACATAAATTAAAAAACAACAGCAATTTTTATACAAAAAATAGTTTACATACTTTAAAAATACATACTAAAATACATAACACTAATTAAAACATCGATATTTTAAACAACTATATTTTTGCAAATGATATTAATGACCAATATTTTCAAAAACGATATTTCTTACCTCAAGTCGATATTCTTGACCACGATATTCTTGCTGTCGATATTTCTGCATCACGATATTTCCAACTTGATATTTGTGTATGTCGACATTTCAAACTCCATATTCTGTCTGTGCACCGTTAGCGGGACAGTTCATCTCCTGATCTCTGTTGATGTCTGATAATCAGCAAGCGTGTCCATGTTTCGTACTGGGAAGCCTCTTGCTTTTAATTAGTTCCTTTTGTTTGTTTGCATACTGACTTGTGTTAAGCAGCCATCCTTTCAATAGCCTTTATCCTCCCTGACCTAGACCATCTTGGATATCTGGCGTTTTATTGAAATGCAGTGTTTAATGTATTAGAAATCAAGCTTACGCTAACATAGGCTAATGTTATGTTATGTTATGTTATGTTATGCTATGTTACCATCATTTGTAAAGCGCTAAACTACTCTTTCCCGAAGAAGTATCCTGGCGCTAGGTAGACTTAAGCAAAGAAAAGCCAACTTAACAGAAGAGCCAAGTTTCCGAATATTTTGGAGGTTTCCAAAGTCAGAACAAAAACGAATGTGGTGTGGGAGACTGATTCAGTAGTGGGGGGTCAGATAGGAAAAGAAGCAACTTCCCCATGCCTTGAGGTTTGAATGCTGTGAGGTCTTAGATAGGCTTTGTGCATGGATCTCAGGTTTCTAGTTGGGTGATAGCAGGAGAGTCTGGCTCGCAGTTAAGACAGGCCATTTCCCACAAGAGATTTATGGATAAGATATAGAAAATTGAACATTGAACATTTCCTGACTGGAAGCAGGTGCAATCCTCTCAGAGTAGGAGTAGAAGGGGTGCTTTTCCTCTATCTTGAAATGACACTTTAATATATCACGTGATCACTGCTGCTGCTGTTTTCTCTACCGTAATAAAGAATTGCAAGCTTTGCATTGAAGGACTGAGGTGTTCCCAGTCTTATTGAACGTGATGTACCTAATCAAGGACAGCTTGGCTGTCCCAGCCCGTATTACACAATTTGTATCAACTCATGTTACCTTAATAGACTCTGAGAATCTCTGAATCTAATACATTAGTATTATGAGAGAATCTTTGAATGTATTCTGTTATAAAACATATCCACCACCATATTCAGGGCACTGCATGCTTTTCCGTTGTTGGGAAGGAAATCTGTCAGGTTGGTGCCCAGTACCATGTCAGCGCAGATCTGCTCAGGCTGATTCCTTGTTTCACTGCTCTGTGCGTCATTTGTGTCACTGTCATGGTTGGGACTGCATTTTGATGCTGATTTGTTGTTTGATAATGAGCAGGACACTCTGATTGTGAAAGTTTTCATGAGTCTAGCATTATAATCTGCACACTTTTGGGTTTGAGTTTTGAATTTACATCCGTCTTCAAGATGTCCTGTATCCGTAACAAGCATGAGCCATAGAAAAACAGTTATCCTTATGTGGGTAGGCCTGACCAAACCAAAACCACTTCTTTCCTTGTCTCCTACCAATTTGCCTGACTTCCTGTTTTTTACTGTTCTCATAAAGATACATGCACATTCCTTCCTCTATTGCTCTTCTTTCTTCCATCACAATTTAATATGCCTTCTGACAGATAAGTACTTTGGTTAAAGGAATACATTTCTTCAAGGCCATATGTGTACGGCTCCTTATAGATAAACCTTGTTGATCCTCATTTGAATTAATTCCGCATTTGTGAAAATGACAAAAACACAATATTGCATCAGATTTACCACCTTGGCAACAGCTGTGATAATGGATTGACATTAAATGTGTGAGGCGGGAGGTTGTTCCACAGTCAGTGGGATTTCCCCACTATGACTCTTTCGAACCTCACCCATCCACAAAAGGCTCACCAGTGTGGAAACCCTGCACTGTCTGCCAAGTTGGGAGTTTATCCCTGGAGTTTACACAATACCAACCATGCCACATGTATCCAGCACCCTTGGCCAAGAAGTATGTGTTAGTGTGGGGTTTTTAGTATCTACAGGAAGAATGGCGCTCAAGCTAATTCGCGCTGTGTCTATGTTATGCTTGGAGTATGTACGGTGCAGGCCAGGTCGGGGGATATGCCCTTAAACCCCCGTGATAGTATGGATTGAAATCCACACAAGTAAAGTAGGTACGGTCCTGGGCACACGTAATGAGGGTATAATACTAGTAGAAATGTCTCATATTGTTGAAATGTAGAAGGTCTACACCAGAATGATAATCATAAGTGTTTAATATAGCAACAAAGCAAAAGCAACCAGCCGACACGTGTTTCGTCACACAAGGGTAGTAACCCGTGACTCTTCAGGGCTGAGTAGCGGTACAAACAAAGGTGGTTTCTAGTGGCCGTTGAAAATTCCATATCCGCCCGGAACCATTTTCTCCGCCCTGAACACCATCTCTCCCAGTTTCCTGAACTCCGGCGCATCCGCCGTTGTTACCCTGGATTACTGACCTTGTACGCACTCTCAAAGTTCTCCTTCCGTGCTACTCAGCACCTGGCTAGTACTCGTCGCCACAGACTTCATCAGAATTATTGTAGGTCAGTAGTCCACCTTGGCCCATCCGCCCCCCTTCGGAATCCGTCTCCCTTTTCCACTTTACCCTGCAGTGGATCACCTACCTTGGTCCGCTTTTCACCTCTTTGCCGTTTTGGAATTTTCAACGGCCACTAGAAACCACCTTTGTTTGTACCGCTACTCAGCCCTGAAGAGTCACGGGTTACTACCCTTGTGTGACGAAACACGTGTCGGCTGGTTGCTTTTGCTTTGTTGCTATATTAAACACTTATGATTATCATTCTGGTGTAGACCTTCTACATTTCAACAATATGAGACATTTCTACTAGTATTATACCCTCATTACGTGTACCCCTTGGCCAAGAAGACAAGGCCAATAACTTAGCAAAGAAGGATTAAGAGTTCTAGAACTGGAAGGCATTCTCCTCTTGCCATTGTAGTCTGCCCCAAATGAAACTGAACATTCCATGACTTTGGAGAATGACCATTGCCTTTCCATCTTTTCCCAGTAGGTTTTGTAGGCTTTCTTGCACTTGCTGTCATTGGGGTATCTCTCCCTTTTAGAGATCTGGAGATCTCTAAAATTATCTTGATGTTTTAAAACATATGTCACTGTTATCCTGATCACTTTGGTTTTTCCCCTTTTAGCAATCCTGGTGCAAGAAATGCACTCGCTTTGTACTTTTTACCCTCTTGTGAGCTCATGAAATCCATCCACTCACAAACCTATGTACTTCTTCCTCATCCCTGAGATTATGTACTATCCGCACACCCCTGAATGTGTGTGCCATATGCCCACTTCTGAACCTGAACACTAACTGCCAATCGCTGAGCCTGTGTAATGTTAGGCCAGCCAAACCTTTACGTACTCTAACTGGATAAATAGCAATACAAATGTTTGACTTAGCTACTCAGAAACATAGTTTAAGTTTAAATTGGTAAGTGCAAAATGGAATATGGATTTTGGCAACAGAGAAGCAGCAAGGACAGCTACAGTCCCATTTTAGGTTTCGCCTAGGCAGCGCTTGCGTCGTCTTATCGAGACATGCTGTATTCAGGTACGGACTTTAAGCTCCGCTCATTTTCCACCCATCTTTCAATTGGCTCCTGTTACTGTTCTCTGTAAATGGTGGATTTTGATTTGTCAATAGGCTTAGTAGTCCCTCCTTAGTACCTACTTTTCTCCAGTTTTAACCTCCCATGAGAACTGCCCCTGTTATATGTGTTGTTACTCTACATGTTTTAATTACAGCCTGTGAGCACGATTTTCTTAAAGCACTTTCCCCTTCCTGCTGTTGCAGGCAGGACACGCTCTCCTCCAAAGCTTTTTTTTTTTTTAACCAGGGAGGCACGCCTCGGCTGCAATAATGGCAGCCACGCCTTTATTTTCTTATTTGCGGCTTGCCGAACTCGGATGCATGCCTTTTTTTTCTATTGCTTTACTTTAGTAGAATGCCGACATGCCCGCTTTAGCTTTAAACATCTTACGCTAAAGCCGGGTGCTGCGATTGCTTCAATAGTAACTAAATAGAAAAAAACATGCAGCTGAGCGCCTTTTTTTTCTATTTCTTTACTTTTGTTACAATCGAAGCACCCGCGCTTTAGCTTTAAACATCTTAAGCTAAAGCGCGGGTGCCGTCATTGCTTCAAAAGTAAATAGATAGAAAATAAATGCGGCTGCATGCCTTTTTTTCTATTTATTTACTTTTGAAGCAATCACGGCACCCGCGCTTTAGCTTAAGATGTTTAAAGGTAAAGCGGGGCATACAATGACTGTAACAAAAGTACATAAATAGGGGAAAAAAGCATGCTGCTGCCATTTCTTTTCCATTTGTTCACTTTTGTAGCAGTGTCGGCACCCGCGCTTTAGCTTTAAACAGCTTAAGCTATAGCACGAGGGCCGCAATTGCTTAAAAAGTCAATAAATAGAAAAAAACATTTCCAATGCAATATGTATCGTATTACTGAAAGTTTGAGCTATTGGCGTTGCATTGTTATTAGCAAAGTCAAAAGCTCAAACTTTCAG
Source organism: Calotriton arnoldi (assembly GCA_963921515.1). NCBI lineage: Eukaryota > Metazoa > Chordata > Amphibia > Caudata > Salamandridae > Calotriton > Calotriton arnoldi. The sequence goes on along the minus strand of CAWUFW010001772.1, from coordinate 1,333,214 downwards.
TAATGCGAGACCTATTGCATTGCAAATGCTTGTTTTTTCTCTCCCAGGTCCTTTAACTCCATGTTCCATCGGAAGGAAATTCACAAGGTTTCCCACCAGAGGATAAAGTACATGCCTGATGTCACTAACCGACATTCTGGTACTCTGACAAATGAAACTTTGCCACAACTTGATTTGGTTGCTATTTTAAACTGTTCGGATGCACGAGGACTGCTAAGGACTTGGGATATAAACTGGAGCTTCACTACAGCAGAGGGAAAACCTCCATCGAGACAGACCTTCAATGGACCACACCGTGCTGCTTCCTGAACATTGAGCTATCTGCCTCCTCAAGGGTCAAACCTCAAGGACAGAAGTTGTCATGATGCCCCGCTGAAGCTATCTGGTCTAACCTTCTGCCCCTGCTGTAGTGGAAGCCTCCAGACAGTCAAAGAAGTTCTCAGACCTATATCTGGAGCACCAAGAAACACTCTGCCCCTTAATCAGCAATAGGGGAGTGCTGCTTACAGAACTGATACACCAGGATGCTATTGAGCTGCATTGTAGATCTACCTAAAAAGAACACTCCCTCTCTGGGCCAATGGTTTACGTGTAGCTTGGTTCTTCATTGTGGAAACCTCTCCATCTTGAGCCTTTTCCAGTATCCACTAGCCTTCACTAGGTGTGTTGTGAACATGGGCTCGCCATCATCTTAAAAATACCTGGCGGCCAGTCCCAGCATTCCTGAACCCCACTAGTGGGCTTGGTGACGACTGTTAGAGCTCAGGGCTGGTACTTTCAAATAGTAGATCTGCAACATTTTATCTGACTGTGAAAAATATGATTTGGAAGAAGAAACTATGGCGTTCAATTCAATTTAATTCCATATAAGCTTTATTCAGAATGTACAAACAACCATAAAAGCAGTTACAAAATTAAAAACAGTAATAAAAACAATCATTTAAAAAGGTTTTAGCAGCAAATTACATAAAACAAATCCTTATCTAACTATGGTGTTCATTGATGGAAAGTTATAGAGCGTGAGCACACTTTACCAATGTGGGTGGATAGATGCGGGTAGTCTGGACAGGATGTGTGGCTAAATCTGTTGATTATGCAGATCGTTCAATGTGGTGATATACACCAACACTCTGCCCCCGCTCCTCCAGAAGAGACCGAGGAAAACAGCATAACCTTCCCCTTGTGTCAACGAGAAGGAAAAGAGTTAGGGAAAACAAGTACTCTGTATTTTGTTGGGCATGAGAAACCAGGCTGTGCGACCCTGGTGGTGGGAGGCAGGAGACGGAGAAACCTGGTCCTCAATATCTTAGAGTAGGGGCAGACAGGAAACAAGGTTATCTTTGTCTTGTTGGGGTGAAGGGGACATAGTAGACCAGGTACTCATGTCTGCGAGGGAGAACAGTAGAAGGAGGGGAGACTGTCTAGGGTGGAGGTGGTTATTCATTATGGCCAAACATGATCAAGTCCAGTGGCGGCTGGTGACTTTTGAAAGTAGTGAGGCGTAAAAGTTGGGGTGAGTGTTGTGCCGCGAGCGAGCCTGACTGTCATAAGGGAAGTTTGGAGGGGTTCTCACCCCAGGAAATGTTTTCAAAAAGAGTGGGCAAATCGTGCATTTTAAAGCTAATTTATGAAAGCAAGAAGATTCATAAAGCAATTGTGAAAGTGCAGACTTTAAATATTTAAACACAAAAAATGCTCCAGATTTTCCAGAATTAAAATTGTTCAACAGTTACTGTAGTGTGCAAATTGTACAGTTGAACAAGCAAGGTTTTCAATCTTCTTACCTGCACATAGGGCTGTCTCTGCACTGCATTTGGTTGCTAAAGCTGAAAATCTTCATGAAAAATCACTATGAGGTTAGTGTACCACGTTATTTTATTAACCTCGGATTCTGACTTGAGATGGAAGTATGCAGGGCTGGCTATTTGCCAAGTGTGGGGCCCACAGCCAGGCCCTGGAGCTTGTTGTCACCTGCTAATGTAGCCCACTGGCACCGAGTAAGCCATGTCCCATGGGAGTAAGAAAGGTGCCTCGCCTGCTACGGAGGCACAAAACCAGCACATCACCAAGAGGCCCTTTGACTCCTTGGAGCGCACTGCCTGCGCAGCCACTTTGAGAGCACTACTGTTAAGCAGTGAGAAGGAGCTGCAGGGACAGGAGTGTAACGCGGACTCTTGCAGGCCTTACAGTGGTGGAACCCCCTATGCCCCTAACACTTCAAGGGTCCCCCTACTCTCTGTCTTGTGACATGCTGTCTCTGGAAGGATCCTGCCGTTGCTAAAAGGTTAACTTCCTGTCACCGCTATCAACCTCTTGTCTTTGGGAGAACGAAGGAAGCAGGCTGTTTCTAACCTTAGCACTCTCCACAACAATCAGGAGCAAGCGGATCTCTTCGAGGGGAGAACCGGGGGCAGCTTTCTTCATCACCAGAGGCCGCCTACGCCTTCTTGCCTTAGTTCCTGCCCATTTAAATGCAGCTTGTTTCTACGCTCCGAGTACCAGCACTCTCCACCAACAACAGATTGCCTTCCCCATAGAAAATAATTTCCCGCCACCAGAAGTAGATCGCCTCTGCCTCAGAGTACCACCTGGCACGTGCGCATGTTCATTCACCAAAATCATTCTCTCCCGACGCCGAACGAGCACCGTCCGAGGCAGCACTTTCATTCACAAAAATGGCATGTGTACACTCTGCAACACACGATGATGCTCAACGTCAGATCACTTATTAAGGTTAACTAATCACCTTTTGTTGCTGTGGATGTATTCAGGTGTTAGGCTGCTAGTAGTGAAGCAAACCCTTTTACCCAGACACTATTAGTATGTGTTAAAATGACAAATCGTGAAATAACACTGCCACAGAATGTTCGCTTATGTCGCATAATTTGCCTTTTATTTGTGCATAATTTAGTCAACCCAGCTGAATCATTGGCGCCTCCATTGCCACATAATTCATGTGGCCCTGTCTATAACTGATAATCGTATCCAGTTGACCCCATCTCAGTGGAGCCCAGGGATTGATTTAAGTGCCTGCTGTTGGTGGAGCCGCCACAGGCAGGTCAGCAAAGGGAAGAATAAATACAGCTCGGAGAAAGCTTGCACTTAAGCTCCTCTCGGCTGCACATGATCTGTGGATATACGGAAAACTCAAATTTCACAGCTGTCCTTATTTACTCTGCTGCTGGACTGGCTGCTCGAACTAAAACTCCTCTCCCAGCCAAGGAGGCTCAGGGCGCCTGGCACGTTTCTCGTTTAGCAAGTTAGGGGGAAAAAATGAGAAAACGGCCTAGCCAGCACCATAGACCGAAATAGCAGCAGTAAGGGGATGGAAAAAGACAGCATTTAGTACAGGCACTCAGGCACAGCAATTTATCGCTTAAGGGAAATTCTGCCTGCTTTCCAAAACCATCCTTGCTTTCTCTTATGGTCAGAAAGAGGGTCCGACCTGGAAGTCAGTCTGTCTCCATTGACCAAGAAGCCTCCAAGGGGCCCATCAGGAGTGCGGGTGCCCCTAATTCAAACAATGGAAAAAATAGAAAAAAAGCACTAGGTCATGCGCCCTTGATAAACAACTGTAGGCGTGTAAATGAAATCTAATAGGCCGATCTGGCCTTAATACGAACCGGACTTCCACTCCCGGTTCGACTATTCATGCGTCTGTACTGCCTTTTCGGCTAATCACCGTAAATATACATAATGTCACGTTTACATAATGCGATTGAGAAGACTTGCTGGAACAATATTAAAGTTTGGCTTCCAACTATTAAAAGTTTTCCTCGTGTAAAGACAACATTCAGACAATCCGATAGTTCGTCAGAAAGTGAGGAGATGCAATCTACGCCATCATATGCACACAGTATGAATCAAACACTTCCTCATGTCCGTAGTCGCGGCCGGCATTACGGGCGGTTGGGGGGGGGGGTGGAAATGGGGTCGTTGCTGGGGGTGAGGCGGGGAGGGGTTTAATTAAATAAAAATAGGAAATAAAACTTACTCAGCTTCAGGATGGGTCCGACGACCTCCGACTCCCGCCATCCTGCGCCAACTCCTGCAGCCAGCTCCTCGTCATCAGGACAGGCAGCCTCCCTCCCCTCCGCCAAGCAGCGTTGTGATTGGGGAGGCGCAGGGGAGAGCGCCCCAGCCTCGCCATTTTCTCCTGCATAGAGAAAACGGGAGAATGGGCGGTAGTGCTCGAGGGCAGGGGGGAGTGGCTTACCCACTGTTGTGGGTACAGACTGTTTGGTCGGCTCCAGGGACCGACCAAACAGTCAGTACCCACAACAGTGGGTAAGCCACTCCCCCCCTGCCCTCGAGCACGACCGCCCACCGTCCCGCCCCCAACCAGGCACTTCTGCTTTCTCGCAGTGCGAGAAGCAGAAACATAAAATGGTAGTTTTTACCATTTTATGTTTCTGCTTCTCGCACTGCGAGAAAGCAGTGGAGCGACGCCCAAACGCCCCTATGGAGGAGCCGCTGCTGATCAAGTCACGGTATGCACTGCAGACGTCCTGGTTAACTCATGGTATGCGCAAGTCCTGACTGCTTCATTGTATGCACTTCATGTTTAATTCATCGAATTCAAAAGTCTCGGCTAAATCATGGTATGCACATTTCCTGCCTGATCCACCGCATACATATGTTCCCCTATTTCATAGTTGCATAAGTCTGGGGTAATGCATGATTTGCAAAGATCCTGGCTAATTCACAATTTCTTAGTTTTTTCTCAATTTCTAAAGGAAGCTGAGTCCACTACGTACCTAACCTGTTTCTCCCTCCCTTGTTCTTTGTTATAATTCACAGTATGCACAACTGTGGGTTAGTACTAGTTTGCAAATCTATGGTACAAAAAAGTATTGGCTAATTCATATTATGTATAACCCTTGTCTAATCCTTTGTATGTATGAGTCCTGGCTAATTAGTGACTCGCACAAATTCTTGCTCAGTTGTATACAAAAGCCCAGGCTAAATACGTGTATGAATGAATATTGGTTAAATCATTGTGCGCACAAGACCTATGACAGGCACAGGTCCTGACTAATTAAGTACATGCACAAGCCCTGGCTTAGACATGCCATGCACGAGTCCTGCAAATTTGTTGCATGTCCCATCCCTGACTAACCCAGCGAATGCACAGACCCTGGCTAAATAGCTGCAAACAAATCCTGCTTCATGCTTGTTTGTAGGCATGTAAAATGTGGAACACATGCAAAATGTATGACAGACAGACGGACGGGTGGATCCAAAATGTGCATCTCTAGGCATTCCAGTGTCCTCCGGACCTTGTGTCCAGAGTTTGTTACTTTGTTATTTAATAGAACGTAATCCTTCCACCCTGCTCATCTTCGGTAGGAAGGCACCCAAGGCGGACTACAAGCGGGAAGCGGGAAGCGAGAACTTGCAGGGAGACAAATCTTGAACACGTGGTAGCTGGCAGGTTGTAGTAACCTCTGTATGGGCAGCACCTGACGTCCTAGCTGGACAGCAGGGCAGGAGATGGCCACATTCTACCCCACAGAGCTTCCCCCCGCACTCACTCCCCACTCCCCTTGCCCCCCTCCCAAGACATTAAAGATACTGAGCGGATGCCGCCCTTTAACAGCTCCCAGATTCATCCCCAGCGGCCGACGTTTTACAGCTAGTTCGGAGAAGGTGGGTGGGGGCGTTGCCGGGGCAGCATCACTGCCGGGGCACCTGGGCGTCTTAAGTAAGTGCGTGAGCGCGCTCCGGAGCTCTTTCAGCGAGGAACAAAAGATGCACTTCCTGTCATCCCCACCGCCCCCCGCTTCGGGGCTCCGCGGCCAGTGCAATCTTTAACAGTTGCAAATGGGGCAGCCCCGGCCCTTGTTTTACATATTCTGCCCTGAAAGGGGCGAGCCCGCAGCCTGTACATCATTGACAGACTCGCCCGCTCGCAGGTTGCCCCCTTCCTCCCACCCTTATTTATCTATGTAAAGTAGGGGGCGGGGCCGGGTGGGAGGGCGAAGTATAGAGAATGGGGGAGAGGGGCGAGAGGGAGGCACTGAGCGCAGAACACAGAAAGGAGTAACTTGTCGGGGAAATTATTAACCTCACGGGAACCTGACACTGGCAGCGCTCTCGGGGCAGCCCACTTCTACGTGAGCCGGGACCCTGCGCTCGACTAGACTGATCATTCTATCCACCCCTACTGCGCGGACTGACGGGTTCACCCCGACGGCAGAATGAAGCTCCAGAAACTCTTTGCAATATTATTTTGGATATTGGTGGGCGCGCTGTTTATTAACGGACAGAGACCAGGTAGGAACCTTTTGCAATAATGAGTTAATATCTGGAAGTCCTCGCGTGCATACTTTTGAATGTGGCTAGTGCCTTGAAGGGAGTTGCATACATCTCGGTGCAGCAGGTGCAGTGACACCGAGGCCTGAGAGGCCAGTTGAACCCAGATAATTACAGTATTTTGGTACCCTACTTGCTTGCACCCGGGCTCACGGCATTATTGCTTTGCTACTGGTGCCGCGCGAGTAGAGCTAACTCGTGTTTGCAATTTTTGTGTGAGAGCCTGTGTGGAGCGACGGCGATATAGACATATTTTTCCCTATTTCCAAGCGTCTGTTACTTTACTGTACAAAAATGGGAGCACTTAGAAACATACTGGGAGGCACTTTCCTAGACCGTAATGGTAACAGAAACGGCAATACAAGTGAAATATACTTCAAGTAATAAAAAAATGTAAAATATCTCGTGATTGCATTTGGGCGCTATAGTCGTAATGTTAATAAGTGCCTCCCTTTCGGCCAGAGTTGACGACTTTGGAGCTGGGGAACCAGGTTCGAGAGTCTGCGTCCGGCTCACCATCCTGTGATTCTGGGCAAATCGCGTAATCTACCCGTGCCTACCAAAAATCAATGTGTCCTTGTGTAACGTAACTGGTGCACATGTGAAGCGCTCCCATACCATCGGGTTGAGTTAGAGCTATATAAAACTATAAATAAATTAACCACTTTGGAATTCGATAGCTCTAAGATGCAGACTGGAGTATGAGACGAAGTTCCTCGATAATGTCTGTAGGGGACCCCCAGGAAGTGCGCGACAATCCCGGGACCTCGCTGGTTCTGTGCAGTGCGTAGGGAGGCATCACGCCGCAGTATATCTCAGCTGCCCTGTGTTACTTATCACCGCACCTCAGATACCTCCATCGGAATCCTGCAGCAGGGACAGGTCGCCGACAGGAGCGCGCGCACGCCAGTGATAGATGCGACCCGGGCAGCGCACTCCACGACCGTTCAGGGAAACAGAAAACAGATTAGGGCCTCATTAATCACGGACGCGGAAAACCAGGGGTTACAGTGTCACTGTGGGGCGATTTCTTTCACCGCTGGCCAAAGATAGATGGAAGCGCTGGCTTAGGGCGAGATAAGACAGTCCGAGCGCTCCTGAGTCCTCCATAGTGCTGGCGACGTAAAGCAGGACCCCCTCCCCCCCCCCCATCACACCCCCGACCCGAGATGCCCGGTTATCTCAGGGACATCCGCACAGGTAGCGGTAAACACTCTACCTAGTCTTTAATACCTCTTTACTGTTTTTACTATTTTTTTGCACTTCTGTATAGCGCGAACTTGACCCAATGGCATTAGAGCGCTTTACAGGAGCACCAGGTTACATTACACATGTAACTTAATATGCGCACTGAAAAAGTTTCTTTTGCAAATGCACCTTATTTACAGAGCTTAGAAACGGAACAGGTGCGGAATTGAGCGCTTAAATATAATCGCGACCTTGGATAAACTGGGGGTGGCGTGAAGGCAGTGATAAAATATAATTTGTATGTTCCACGAAAAACCCCTAAAAAAGCCCCGGCTGCCCCTCTATTTGTGGGGGAGGGTAAGAGAGAGGAGGGGGCGGGGATAAGGCTGCCCAGCACCGGCTGCTTCCCGGCACTTCTTGTTTGTGAGCCTGAAAGTTCAATTAAGCCAAGAATCCATGTCAATGGCGATCACTGATCTGCTCCATTAGAAGTGAATGGCGCTGGCTTCAAATCAACAGCTCAATACCTACTTTACATCTGAGTTCACTCCTGCGGCCCCAGAGCACAGGCCAGATGCATCCAAAATGGAGCCCTCCTGCAGCCTCCCCATCAGTTAGCACCTGTGTGCACACATAGAGCACTGTGGACTCATGGTACTAGCATTCGATAACACAGGGCACTAGGACGGTTAATTATTGCAGGGTACAAATACTTGGCTGCGTGCACCCCATTTACCCATGCACCACAAAGAGGCCAGAAGAATGTGAACTTACATCTGCATCAATTACCAACACAAAAACCGAACTGCCTGTAGTATATAAACAGCCTGCACTTACTATGTCTAGCAACTCATAATAAATAGTGTTGCTTAATATACAACTGACCGAAATACTTGGAGCTAGCACATGAAACTAAGGGGTGATTTGCGCTACGTCGCCTTATCATGATTTATGAGGCCACTCAAAGCTACAAGGTGGCTTTCCCTGGCTTTATAAATCTTTAAGAGAGCCCTGAGCCACGCATGTACCACTTTATGTGGTGTAAACGTGACGCGGGCATCCCATAAATAAGCCCCTATCTTTGGGCACCGCAGAGCAACATACTACCCGCCCACAGAGAGCTTTAGGGGTAGATTTTCAAACATTTTGCTCAGGGTTAGCGTCACTTTCAAAAAAATTGGGGGGGATTTTTTTGCACTGGAAAGTACCCTAAAAGTAGCGCAAAGCACTGTTTTACGTTACTTGGCGCCAAGGGAGCTTTACATGGGCGTTCCCATACAACCACCCATGCCTTTTGGTGCAAAACCCTAATTGGAGACAGGGTTTAGCGCCAAAAGTTAACGCCACTTCAAAGAAGGCGCTAACAGGAGAAATCTTTTTATTTCTCCTTTCTTTTCTGACTTTGAATGCGCTGCACTGTGCAGCACACATACAAAGTGGGAAAAGCTTTTAAACATCTAGGCATAATATTTTGTACAGGAAGGGTACCCTGTCTGTACAAAATCTATGCTAGACTCAGCAGCTGAAATCAGCGCCGGCGCTAGGGAGATGGGAGGAGTGAGCCATACCTCTGTGAATATGGGGCTCCCCTGCTCCCTCCCTGTCGTTCAACGCAGCGCACCCTCTTTTGGGTGCTGCATTGCGTTGCGTGTATTTTTGAAAATCTGCCCTTTAATGTCTTATTTGGGTAGTATGCGCTATATAAATTCACACTACATTACCGTTTTTACAGATATTTTTATTGCAGCGGAAGCACCTTAACATAAAGTGTTGCACTTAGAGCAGTGTGGCTTGCATGGACTGGGTGAGACAGCACTTTTAACACCATGCTCCTGTGGACGGGAGCATGCTGCTGGCACTCCACGCGATCTAGTTAGCTTCCACACATGTGCAATATATACATTTATATCTAGGGGCACGTGGAGGTAATGTATGTACACTAATTTACCCAGGAGCTCACATCACACATTTCCGTATTGTTGTCGCAGACGAGACATCTCCAGGTTCCAGGCCAAGAGTGTATCACGAGGGCTATGCGCTTGTGTTTTGTATTTAAGCCTATGCATTTTATTCATCAGCCCCTGTTCTTTACTTGCTTTGAAACAGGTGGTAAGTTATTTGGGAACCAGCAATGTCACGTCACGTGACTAAAAAGACAGCCTAAGAATGTGAGCATGTTATCTATTAGTTGTTACTCTGTTCAGAACAAACACCTGGCACCCACATCATCCAAACTCCCAATCTCCACTGCTCCACACGACGCACCCTCGCTGGAGGGAGTGGGCCGCCGTGCGCCCGGTGCAGTGGCCCACTCCCGGCGCTCCCACAGGCCCCGGCGTGACCTCCCACGCATTTAATGGCTGCACCGAGAAGAGATCTTGTCGGGCATCAAAGGAGGCCTCGTCGCTGCTTGTTTCTTGGACAAAGCTTCAGAAGATAGAATGCAGATTGCGCTTCAATTGATGGTGGTGGAGGGGGCGGGGTCTATCAGGCTGCATCTGCAATGGGAATAATTTAGGGAAATCACGCCGTGCCATCTCGAAGTAACTTGGCTCTCTTTCTTTCCTCTTCTCGTTTCAGCGAACCACGGCCACCGCCGCCGGCTGCACCGGCACAACTGTTCCCTGAGGAGGTGTCTGCCGCTGCACTCCCGCGTGCCCTTCCCCTGAGGTAACCGAGACGCCCTATGGGCACGAGTGTAACTTTGTAGCAACCTCGCAGATCACACGCAGGGGTTGTATACGTGCCCCTAAAAACCGAAACCAGGCATTTGTCTGGAATTACTCCCGTGCCCTCAGTTTACACAGACACACCACCAAGCTGGTGCATTAACCAGCTGAGGTAACTAACTTTCTAAACAAAATGCTATAAAGACTGAAATCTACACTCTTCCTTCGCCGCCGGCTGGAAATCCTGGGTGGGTTGTTTACGATAAACTACGCAGGCGATGGGAAACATGCGCTTTTTAAACATTACATTTTACTAACTCCTAGCCCTGTCCCTGATTTCTCTTGGTCTCGGTTTACTGTGGATTTATATTTTGTGATGATTTCCTGCAAAGGCTGTGTAAATAGATTTTCCCTAACCTGGGCTGTTCCATCTCCGCGTGTAGATGTGTGTTTAACAGCAGCTACTGCCCTCCTCCTCAGTGGAGGGGTCGAGTTACGCCTCGCTGCAGGGGTCTGCTCGTTAGCAATATATAAGTAAATGCAGAATGCTTCACACGCAGGACCCATTCAGATGGGTTCGTGGGCGCCACACATGCAGGCAGGCGGTCTATGCATTCAGTGACGTGTTGCCCTGTTAGAATAGATCTTTTACCTTTTCTCAAACCATATGTTCTGGCATCAGACCGATTCTATAGTGCAGATAACTTCGGAAACTTCTACCGCAGCCGAGTTGAGACTGCTTTCTGGTGTTTTGGATCCGAGGGTTCCATACAGTCTTTAGTAAATGCACTGCATTATAAAGTTTTGAATTTCTCAGTTCCCCAAGCTTTTCTTTCCTGAATAAATGAGAGGTTTACAAAGGACTGCTGGAGAAATAGGGTTGTACCTATAATTGGTGCCTCTGGTGCAGCAGCACCGGAGCCCAGTGGTGAAAGGGGCCCACTTACTGCCTTTTTAATACCCAACTGGAGATTTGGGGGTGTTTTCTTTGCTAAGCCACTGAAATCAGATTGGTGATGGGATGTTGGTGAAGAGATGGGAGGGCAATATCCATACTGTGCATTAATAAACCTATTAAAAAGCATTGACAAAGCCAATAGGTTTCGCCTTTGGGACTTATTGGTTTTGCCAATGTTTTTTAGCCATGCTGCACAGCATCAGGGATGCTGTACTTCATGGCTAAAGGATAAAAATAAAAAGCCTTTCACGCTGCCTCCAGGATCATTTTGTAGGCATACGCACCAAGCGTGTGTGCCTACTAAATGACGTCAGCGTTTTTTTTCTGTTTAGTTAGTGATCCAAGTTGAATTGATAATTAAAAGGAAAAAAAACATAAGTTAAAACGGTTTGTTTTTGTTAAAAAAAAAAAGCTGGTGGAGTGAGGGGTGGGGGTAGCGGAAGCAACACATAGATGTGGGAGGAGAAGCAACAGGTGAGAGAGCAACATGGAGCAGGCAGGGGAGAATCCCACGGGTGAGCAGGCAACAGGGGGAGAACGGGGGCATCACACAGGTGAAGAGGAGAAGAAACAGACAAAATAGGGCATGGGTGGGGAGGAGAAGCATCTTGCAGGACAGCAGCATGGAGCTGGTGGGGAGAAGTACATGGGTGATAAAAAGGAAACAGGAGTACATAAGGGCAAGCACAATATGGAGGTAGGCGGGGCGAAGCATACGGAGATAGAAAGCAATACACAGTGCAGGGGGAGAAAAGTGCATGATTTAGACAGCTAGAAAAAACATGTACTCTAATGTAGTGGTTAACCAAAAGAAAAAAGTAGTGCTTGAAAAGCAAGCAGTAAAAGTGTTAGAAGCCAGTCAATCAGACTCAGGTAAAGAGGGAATGCTCCATGGGAGGGACAAACTTAAGACAGACAAGCTGGGACACGATTAAGAAGCACTCAATTAAGAGTGACAGGAAGGCCAACCAAAGATAAGTACTGGGCAGGCCCTAAGCTATAAGCTAGATATATGGTGGAGTAAGCCCACAATATATCTCGCGCTGTCAAGAAGGGAAGACCTAAAAGGGAATGGCGTCCCTAACTCTTGCCCCTTCCCTGCATCCATCTGCATCACTGGAGATGCCAGTGCCCATTGCACAGCCATGGCCTTCCTTTTTAGTTGTGGTTGAAGATGTTAATGGCTTGCCAGTAGACGGCGTACAACCTGGCTAGAGCCTCACACTATTCCAAGCTGTAAGTGTCAAGAAGCGCTGCTCTGCTAAGATCTCGTTTCCTTCACAGCTCCATGCAGAGATCTTCGATTCTCCAGAATAGAACAATGCAAAAGCCAAAGACAAATGGACAGACTCCATAGGACCAGCATCCCTTATATTTTGGGGAAATTCAGACCCAGTCACCCAGAGGTGATTGGGTAGTTGTCATATCAATCTGGTTAGGGCTTTTCCACAGCCAGCAGTCTGGCGATAATCGGGTATCATGTAAAGGTTTAATGGGGCAAATGGTGTCTCAGTTTCTCTTCTTTAACTATAAACACTACCAGCTGGCCAGGTGTGCTCATGGGCGCAGTTAAAGTCTCAGGTTTTAAAATGGGATTTGATCAAACTGCAAATGCATTTCAGGAAACTGGTAACTTGAGAGCCTGAACTTTGTGGATGGGGTCATGTAGCTGTGAGCCCATGTCAGTCACCCCAAATATCATATTGCTGGGGGCTGGAGGAGACTTTTGCACAACCATGAGATTCTAAAGTTCAAGAGCAGCCTTTAAGGTTGCATTTGATGTGAACTCCAGGCCTGTCTGGGACTTTGCTGTCACTTGTAAAACTAGCAGCATACCTCATTGAGCCCTAACGCGCCACCATCATTCTTTTTGTGAAATTATGAGAGTCAACACCCTACACATAGACAGTAACCATGGCAACAGATATAAGACCATGGATTCCGAAATATAAGAAACAAATCCTAGAGCGAAGATTCTAGTAAACAAGCCATTACTTAATATTCCAGTACCTGGAATGGTCCCATGGGTGTAACCCTAGAATCCACTTGACTGGGCTATGCATGGTCATTTTACAGAACAAGTAACAGGAACTTGATGTTTGTGCAGACTTGAACTCCCATGAACTGTTACATACACCATATTTTCAAATGGTCAGCTTGGTATAACTCACCTCTGACCTCAGATACCCACACAGTCCCTGACTTGTAGAAGACCAATGAAAAAGGACCACATTGTTGTATATTAGTGTGTGTGATCAATCCTGTAGTAGAGCCTAGCGAGCACCAAGTCACTGTGTCAAAGACTAAGAAACAGTGAGCAGCTTTAGAAGAACAGAGGGTTGTATTTGAGCAAACTTGCAGGCAAGCATGGATATTGGTGTCAGAGAGACTTGATTTTGGCTTCTCAGACCGCAGACATCCACAGTATAAGTGAGGGTACAGTATAGATTGAATAGCAGGAAGGAATATGGAAAGAGGGAAAACCAAACACACTTGTGTCACCAATCTACCAGTCACCAGAGCTTTGAGGAAACCACCTACCTGTGCATTAGGCCATATTTACTTGAATTCAATGTACCAGATCTTGTAGTGTCATTAGCACCCAGAGGACTACATAAAGGTATTTGTGTGTGTGTGTGTGTGTGTGTGTGTGTGTATATATATATGTGTGTGTATATATATATATATATATATATATATATATACACACACACACACATACTATAAGGATAACAAGCTATCTACATTCAATTTATCTGCACACTATCTTATTTATTTATTTATAAAGCGCAACAACAACATTCATCCCATAGGGATATCACGGCGCTAGCGTAGCGGGAGGGTGGTGAATTTAGCTGGTCTGTTGTGATCGGTGGCAGCAATCCTAGGGGAATAAATGAGTTTTAAGATTCTTCCTGAACGCCATGTAATCCTCAATCAGTCGTAATTCCATCGGAAGCTCGTTCCAGTGCAAAGCTGCAAGGTACGAAAAAGTGCGTCCGCCTGCTCTACTCTTATTGATCCTTTTAGTCTCAGCTAGCGCCTGAAAGCGTGATCTTAAGCACCTGGACGGGGTGTAGAATTTAATTCTATTCCGCAGAATCCTGGGGCCTGTGTGATGGAGTGCCCTGTGTGCATGTCCTAAGAGCTTAAATCTTGCTCTTTGACGCATGGGCAGCCAGTGAAGTTGCCTTAGGCAATCTGTCGCTGAGCTATATCTGCCCTTGTTGCACACCAGTTTGGCCGCTGCATTTTGTATTACCTGCAGACGTTTGAAAAGGTAATCTGGCATGCCAACAAAAAGTGCATTTCCATAGTCCAGCCTACTAACAAGCAGGGCCTGTGTTACTGTTCTCCTGCTTTACAGTGGGATCCAGGGGAAGAGCCTTTTTAAAAGCTTCAGTGTGGCGAAGCTTCTGCCATGACGAAACCAAGCGAACATTCACTTGACAAACTGCGTGCACTACGAATGTATGTTCAGCGAGCTTCTGCCATGCAAGGTCCGCACGTGGTCCTGCATTGATAGGGTGTTGTCAATGATGACACCCAGGTTTTTTTGCGCATGGCTTGGGTGCTGGGGCCATGCCCAACGAGTGGGGCCACCAAGACGCATCCCAGATATGATTGGCTCCGCCGAGAAGCAAGATTTCGGATTTATCAGCGTTCATTGCTGCCATTATTAGACTTTCCCTCAAAACATCAAGAACATGGCGTTACAAAGGGGGTAGGTAATTCATGCACAGTAGGACATGTGGTTCCTATCTGAGGTGCAACAAAGCAGTACATTTGCATCACTTGGAAACTAGTGATGCAAGAGAGGGAGTGACAGGAAAGGTAAAGGTAGAGGAAGAACGGGCAGGAGGGAACAGAAGAAGGTTGTAGTAAGAAGTTAGGGGGTGAGAGTTGACAGTGAAATGAATGGGGCCTAACAAAGTTCGCAAGCGCTTACCTCTATTCAACAGATACTCTCTGTGGTAGGTAACTGCTTCTTCATCCATCTTCCCAGTGTCCACAGTCAGACGTTTCATGCAACATCACTCTAATAGAAACATTTAACTGTGGACTCACAGATGAAGGCAGAGGCGATCCACAGATGAAAGACTGACATTGGAAAGAAATCATAAATATGTGCCCTCCTTATGATTCACAGATAGGTACATTTTGAGCCATAGCACACGGTGACCTTGGTTCTTGTGCTTGCCAGGCTGTAAGACACAATGGCAAGAGAGTGAAAGAGCAGTTACTTTAGGCTTTGAATATCTCTTTTTACGGAATCTCTGTCAAAGACTATATTATTTTGCTTATTTGTCTCTGGGCTGCGTTTTGTCTCTCTTTGCCAATTTAGGGATTTGATCTCTAGAAAAAGAGGTAGATCGGTTTGTAATCTTGTGTGTTTTTCTGGTTTTTGCTTTCTGCAGTAACGATAACTGTTACTGGCTCCTTTCACTGTATTGTCGCCCGTCTTGCACCTCTGAGCTCAATTTGATAAAATAACTTCCAAATGCCTCTTCTGTTTTGTATGCTTATGTTATTGATTCCCAGTCTCCACTGGCTTCACTGCCACTAATATGATTCGTTAAAGTTAAGTTAGGGAAGGTGGTGTTGAGTTTGATCTTTTTGGGCCAGTGCTTGGCACTCTTCTCTACTAATGATGGATGTTGTGCACTCAGTCAACTTTTGCTCCTCAGTTTCGTAACTTACAGTATGACCCCAAGTTACAACCAGTGTTCTGAACTTGGTTTATTTGTAGATCATATATAGAATTTGTGGAAACATAAGCAAATCCCCATCTCTAATGTCCAATTTATTTTATTGACTGGTTAACCAAAAGCACAGTCAGGTGTAGCTAGGATAGCCTCGTTGGAGGAGACGATGAGATGCAGGGACTTGGGCTCAAGCCTCATTAGCAATCATCTCACTCAGTCACCTACATTTCCTCATAATACATGTGAATATTATTGTGTAAATGTTAAATCCAACATTGCAGTTTGTCAACAAACTATCTAAGAGAATGGTTCATAGATGTTTGTGTTTGTAAATCCCTAAAGGTGTAAATTACAGATCAATTTTCTAAATATATTGTTAATGCACTTTCCAGGCTAGATAATGGTAGCCCCTGTGAACAGAGAAGCACAAAGATAAAGCGAACTCAATAGCAATTTAATAACATCAGGTAAAGTGAGCCTGACACCACAAAATGACCTATATGTATTACTGGAACAAAGGAGCATTTAAGTATTGAATCAGGGCTCTCTGCCGCCTTGCATATACAATTATTTTGAGGATAATTCCACTGAGCCATTGTTTATTTACAACTGAACTTTATAAGGAGAACATACCACATTTTCTGTGGAAGGGGGGTGAGACTTAAAGGCTAGAAGTACCACACAGCTTCGCGTCACCGTAGTACCGCTTTTCCTGTCCTGGACCATCATTTAACAGAAGTCCTCGAGCTTCAATCTTAGTCCTCTTCTACTTCACGAATGGGGCAGCTTCACCCGGAACCAGTAATTTGTAAAAGGAAATCACAGAACTGAAAAACCCATATGTTGGTGACAAAGGGCTGCTTGATAACCCCCTGGGCACGCCTAGGGGCCAGAGACCCATCCAGTGAACTATTCTAACTTTACAACTGCTTGAATGAATTGCGCTCTGATAAATATCAGTATCCCTAATATCATGGTTAGATTAGAATTAAAAGTCTGGTTTATTCTAATTGAAACCACGGTGAATGTTTTGCTTGATTGTCCGATAAACAGTACTCTTTGCCTCTTTTCAATGGGTGCTGGGCAGAAGCCCACCACGAGAATCAACTTCAGGCCATTTAATCACCTGGGGGGTGTTTAACCTGCCCAGTTAAAGCAAATCAATCAACCCTATAGGACACGGACCCCCCAGGTTGGCTCCCGGCCCCGCCCCCATACAAACCCACAAATCAATACTTGACGACCAGAGCTGTGGGTAAAGGAGGCCATGTTTATTACAAACCATCACACAAACATGACAATATATAATTAATACAATTCAATACGATCTGGATTATCAAATTTAATCGCAAAGCAATATTTACATTTAATTTGATCTAAAAATCATAATCCATCAGCAAGTCTGACAGAACTCAATTTATATCCCAGAAGAATGTTGTCTATTGCTCCAGCACTAAGGGGCCTTCTGGCTCGCGTCCCCCAACCAACTGAGAGCCACGCAAGGCGCAACCCACCTGCGTCCTTGAGAGGTGAGCCCCTGCCATCTGGTCCTTGTCCGCAACCTGAGGGGCCCACCCCTCCACCACCAGGCTGCCCATCGGGGCTCGTAGGGAATAACCAGGGGCGGATGCCCCCATGCCCTATTTTGTAAACTGGCGCCCTTGCCCCCAGCCGGTGTCTCCATTCTCTCTGGGGTGAGCTTACCGTATCTCCCCCTCAGTGCTGGCCTAGGGAGTATGCAGGAGGACTCCCTTAACAATGTAAGGCAATTTATGTGGCTTCCTTACCGCCACTCTCTATTCAACTTCCAACTCCTTTCCAAGCTCTAAATCTAGGGATGGGTGGGTGGGAGATTCACGGAGTCCCCTGCATGCCGTGGCCGGCGCCGTAAGGAAGAGAGGGCGAGGACCAGGGCGAGTTGCCCTAAATAGGCCCACGCCCACTCCTCCCTCTCGCTGTTGCCTGCTCCAGCCAGGAGTGACGTCACGACGCTGCCCCGGAAGAGATTCATGTAGTAGTCACGCCCGAACCACGAGGGCGTGGCCGGGTTCCCGGGGGGCCGCATCCTAATGGCGCGCCTCCTGATAGTCCACGCTTTCAATAGGACACGGACCCCCCAGGTTGGCTCCCGGCCCCGCCCCCATACAAACCCACAAATCAATACTTGACGACCAGAGCTGTGGGTAAAGGAGGCCATGTTTATTACAAACCATCACACAAACATGACAATATATAATTAATACAATTCAATACGATCTGGATTATCAAATTTAATCGCAAAGCAATATTTACATTTAATTTGATCTAAAAATCATAATCCATCAGCAAGTCTGACAGAACTCAATTTATATCCCAGAAGAATGTTGTCTATTGCTCCAGCACTAAGGGGCCTTCTGGCTCGCGTCCCCCAACCAACTGAGAGCCACGCAAGGCGCAACCCACCTGCGTCCTTGAGAGGTGAGCCCCTGCCATCTGGTCCTTGTCCGCAACCTGAGGGGCCCACCCCTCCACCACCAGGCTGCCCATCGGGGCTCGTAGGGAATAACCAGGGGCGGATGCCCCATGCCCTATTTTGTAAACTGGCGCCCTTGCCCCCAGCCGGTGTCTCCATTCTCTCTGGGGTGAGCTTACCGTATCTCCCCCTCAGTGCTGGCCTAGGAGTATGCAGGAGGACTCCCTTAACAATGTAAGGCAATTTATGTGGCTTCCTTACCGCCACAAGGGCGACCAGGGCAAACCGCCCTTCGCCCTCCCCACCACAAGGCAACCCCTGAACCCTTAGGTTCCCATCAATCTTCAGGCTTGGAGCCATGTCTGATTTAAATGCCCGGATTCATCAGTCCTGTTACCTCTAATGCGGGATAAACCAACTCAGGGGACTGGAGTCCCACATGGCGTCATGCGCCAGCTGCTAGTGTGTGATCAGAGAATCACCCATGTCACTCGCCCGAGGAGACCTTCTCACCGCCCCCAGCTTCAACTCCCGCTGCTGCTTGCAAAAGAGCCATACAGGCCCTACGCACGGGCAAGCGACCCAGTATCTACACCGCTTTGGCACACACTACCTCAAACTTGCCCGGTGAAATATCCGTCCTGCTGCGCATGTCGCGGCCCCATTTCTGATTATAGTGATCAACTACCTTGATCCCTCAGCTGCAGGAAATAGTCCAGCATGCGATATGCACTAACTATGCGCAAGTGTGCCCTGATAATCGATGGGCATGCATACCCCCTTGAGCATCAACCAGCCGCTACAGGACCCTTCCTAATATGCTCAGGTTATAACCTCCTGTAGGGAGTGAGCCTGTCTACCTTAGAGAACCCAGTGTCCAGGCACTACAGACCTCCCATTGCCCTGAGTCGCGATGTCCTCACCAGTCAGCTCCCCTGGAGGAGCCCCCACAGGAGAATAACAACCCTGCACCTGTTGCGGGAAATAAGGTAAGTCCGTCAGATGACTGCTCCTGAAGTGGGGGTCACCTAACTTGTAACTTGCTAATATCTTATTCATCAAGAAGGAATTGCCCGCATTCTGAGTCCCCTAAGTTTGGCACCGAAAGTGACCACCATCTGTTGTGTCCTCACGCCAGATACAGGGACGCTTTATGAACCCCATAAATGCCAACCGCCTCAAGTGGGTCTCCAGTCGGGAAAGAGGGGGGTTCCTCCCCGCTGCCACCCCCAAGACCTGCAAGGCCTAACCACTCTCGGTCCAGACCTCTGAGTGCGCCCACAGAGGGTGTTCCTACCAACTATGAAAGGGGCGTACTCCCACCCACTGCAGCGATGATGCCAACCTAGCCATAAAGCTGCTGCTTGAATGGAGGCCTCCTGGCCCCTCAAATACTGCCTGTGTTATGTGCGCAGCCTTTTTCCCCCGGCCCCCCTCCTAGCTGCTCGGAATAGCCCAACTGCCGATGTAGTGTAGCTGCCAGTGTCCCAGCGTCCACCCTACCCCCGGGAAAGAGTGGTCTGCCTATTCCTATAGGCCCCCTCTTGGCCAAGTGGACAGCAAAGCATGATAAGGTGTCATCTACACATGTATGCCCTACCTGTTCCCTAGAACTGGCTAGCAGCAGCCAAACTCTCTCATTGGCTGAACCAGAGACTCCCACCAGACACACGAAGAGCTATGTAAAAGTGCGGTGCATGTAATGTTAAACTAAAGGGAGGAACTCTGTCCCTGCAATGGGAAGCTCCCTTGAGTCATGTATCCCTAACGGGCCTCATCCGGTCGAAAGCTGATTAATCGCGGAAAAAACCTTAACGATGGTGTGGCTGAGCATGACAATTAACTGATGCATAGATGAGTGGCCCCGCAGGACACTCCTATACCCAACCATCCAGTGAAAGATACCCGACTGACTAGCATCCTGCTGAAGACCTTAAAGGAGTCCTGTAACACGAACATGCTGCCCAGTAAGCACCTTTTATTAAAGCCAGCATGTACGTATGTTCCCTGTCCGTACGCAGCCAACACTAGAACGCATGGCAGCCCTGAGCTAAGGGCGCCTCTGACTTATGAAAGAAAGGGACAGAGAATGTTTCATGCCAGTAAGTCTGCCAGCGCCCCATACGCAGCGCCACCCCAGTCCCCAGAACGCTCTCGACTGGAGGGAGCAATGCAGCAGAGGGGCAGGGGCCCTAGGGGTCAACAAGGCAGTGTGTTGTACACCCCCCGGAGTGTACCACTAGGATCTTACTCCCCATTCAACACTCCCTGGGCTGTGTCCCCTGTCCCCCCCAGGAAGCTCCCGAAGTCCTCACTGTTTAGGCATACTCCTCGCCTGCCACAACCTTACAAACCCCCCTAGAGGCCCCAAGATCTACATTGTAATACGATCCGTGTTTAAGAAGGGGCAGGTTCGGGCCCTGGGTCACGCATGTAAAGAGAGGTCAGTGCCAGCTCAGGAACACCCCTGTACCAAAAGGAAGAAGGAGGTCGTGACCCAGGGACACAAATGTACGAAGAGAGGGAGGTGCCAGACCACAAAGACGCCTTCCCGGAAAAAAGGCCTGTGGAAACCCAGGATCACACCTGAAGTTTGAAGAGACAGATCCGCGCACCAGCATCTATCAGGCGAATCGCACCCTCTGGGCACATTTGCAGCGATGACCGACACATCCTGCGCGTATACCGTCCCCAAAACAAACAGACCCCAACGACGTACATGCCACAAGAGATGTGAAGGGACCGATCCAATGTTGAGACATAGCGAAGGAACAGACGGGCCCTAAGATGATGCCCGAGAGGTCGAGCCCGCAACCGAAGAAGCCCCCAAATCGCCAGGACAGTAATCACCGTCAGCTACAAGCAGAGTGTGCGTGACAGCATAATAAACCCCATGGGCCATAATGATTCCAACAATGAACCGTAATGGTATTAGGGGGATTTGAGGTCGTTAGCTACCATGGGCTCCCAGGGCTCTAAGTGAGTCACGAGGCGGCACGGGTTCCCAGGCGTAAACCAAGACCGACAAGCTACAAATCTCAAACTGCGCCATACTTCCTCTCCCCCCCACCAACACAGGAGCCACGAGTCTTGTGGGTTTAACGGCGCATAATGACGCACCCCAGGTGGCGGAGAGGCCTCTATAATCCTCGGCTGCCCTTTTCAGCTTATCTCCATCACCCCTAGGTACACAGACCCTCCCCTTGGGGCTCTTAACACATAATGCCCCGCACATACTCACATGTACTGTGAGAGCATACATACGCATTCATTAAACTCAGTTTGTTATACACAAACACACGTGTACCATGGAGGCATATACCTTCCTAAAGTAACATCCAGTTTAGTAAAACACATATATATTTGCTCAAATGATTAAGCACTCACAAATTCTTAAACACGTCGCTAGATATACACACACACGGACACGCGTGTGCAAAGTATACCAGCACCCACACTTCTTATACACGCACTCCATCATTAAGACACCACTATGTATACACAAAGACATGCACACCTAGACTGGTGTACGAATATATATATGGACATACACGTATTGTATTCCTTCAGAGATACCTTGCAGTACACACAAGCACACATATGCAAGTATACAATGCATATGTCTACATCCATAACACATACGTTCATACAAGGCACAACGTCACCTAGCTTCCCCTACCCGTATCCCGAAACTTGGACAAGCCGCCTACCGTGCAGGGGATACCGCACAGGATGGAACTTCAATCGGAAGCCCGAAGAAACAACAATCGTGAGTACACCAAGCAGGCTCATCATATTCTCACGGAAACACCAAACTGTAACTCGACAATGCCGCCAAGTCATCCTCTGCAACACGCGTTTCATAATCTCATGCCAGACTTTGCCCGCGATTATCAGAGGACGCAACAACGTTATTTTTATACTGCGACGTGCCACGCCATTTTGTTGTCCCGACCGCAAATGCAAGGGACCCCCAGGCTAACACCACCATCTGATTCAACAATGTTGAACGGCCCCGCCCGAGGCCCGACCCAGGGCTCCTCAGCAGCGAACAACTGGACTGGCCCTACAAGCGTATCGGGATCACTGTGCCCCTCAGCTCCCCCACCCAGCCCCTAGGTGGCAACCGACCCCAACGCCAGCCCTTGGCGCCATCTCTCTAACGCGACATATCCGCGCTCTTCCAAAAAAGCGCAACAACGTCTATGGATGAGCAGAGCCGCGCTGCACTAGACAACACGTGTTTTGAATACCCACTGATGCACCATTGTCCTTTGAAAGCGCTTTATTCCACATTGTGAAAGGCTAACGCCACTGGGCCAAATCAGGCTCCCTGTCCTTCCCTCTACTCCTTTAGCCCGGCATAATTCAACAAAACCCACTCTCGGCAATTGGCGTGATAACTCCATCCCAACTACCATAAAGTGCCGATATCCCACCATACACACAATCACCCGGGCACCTTAACAACCAAGCGGTTGATCGTGTAACGAACGGGGGACTAGAGACTTCCGACGCGACTACCGTTTAAGGTGCGTTCGTCCGCTCTCTGTACCGGGCAGCCGCAGGAAAAAGGAAGCGCCAGGGATCAGCGTGATTATAGTTCCCTTTATTGCACAACAATTTATTTAGCGCACCTCCCCTGCGTCTGCCCAACCACAAAGATCACAGATCCCCGCCCCTTACCTCCGTGCGCTGGAAAGCACCACCACCGAAAGCCTGCCTGACCGGGAATCCCACCGTCACGAATGATGGATGTCCCACGAGTATCGCCGCCCCGAACCTTCTCCGCAAACGCCCTCTACGGCCTGCATGGGAGATAAAGAAAAAAAAAAACAGGAAAGACGACTCTCCACTGCAAGAAGAGTCACGGAGATTCACGGAGTCCCCTGCATGCCGTGGCCGGCGCCGTAAGGAAGAGAGGGCGAGGACCAGGGCGAGTTGCCCTAAATAGGCCCACGCCCACTCCTCCCTCTCGCTGTTGCCTGCTCCAGCCAGGAGTGACGTCACGACGCTGCCCCGGAAGAGATTCATGTAGTAGTCACGCCCGAACCACGAGGGCGTGGCCGGGTTCCCGGGGGGCCGCATCCTAATGGCGCGCCTCCTGATAGTCCACGCTTTCAAGAGAGCCTGCATTGTCTCACCAGCCCAACTGTCTGCAGTAGGTAGCTCCTGGAAGGCAGCAATGGCGCTGTATAGAATGTGGCACTCCTAGAGGTGCCTCATGCAGAGCCCCAGGCTTCATGGATCCTCATGCAGGGCCATTGCAGATTAATGCCTGACACCACAGATCTCTGCCATGTGCCACGAACCAGGGCCACTTGTGAAACAAACAACGTGAATTACTTTTGAGACCCACTGTTGTCCTAAAATTCTGTGGCATAAGCCATGGACTGTTGTGCTAATAAATTATCTTTTCGTAACCCAGTGTTACCACAAAAAATCTGAAACGTAGTGCCTGTTTACTAGTTGCTCTGTATATTCCATGTTTACGCTAGGTCGGAATCACGAGTTGGTAAATACCTCAACCTTCGTTAAATTTCAGCAGGTCATACCCACCGAAATTTAAAGGGGGAAAGCATACGGGGCCTCATTTATGAGGTTTTGCCGTAAGACAGCGCAGGCCTTCCTGCTGCACTGCCCTACGACAAAAGAAAAGGGCAGGAATGCACTGTATCTATCAGATATGGTGCATTCCTCTCCTTTTCCCCAGCGCCGGCGCACAGTGGGCTGCTGTACGCCAATGCAGGCACCTTTGCACCATGGTGCAAGTGTTCCTGCGATGCGGGGATGATTATTTTTGTGCAAGAAGTGAATCCTTCCTGCACAAAAACAATCACAAGAGGCTTTTTCCTCTTTCTATGTGTGATGCAGCACACATAGAAAAAGGAAAAACAAGGAGAAACAAAGATATTTCTCCTCGTTGTGCCTCTTGTACACCTCCCCTGGGGAGGCGTAAGTTTTTGGTGCTGCCTCAAACTTACGATTTTTTGTATATCTGGGGCAGTGTCAAAAAGCCATGGATGTTGCTGGGAACTCCCCCAGCAACACCCATGGCATGCCCCTTCACGCAGTTTTCTGCGTGAAAGGGGCACATATTTATAAGGCCATGAAAAGCCACATAATGTGGCTTTATGTGGCCTTATAAATAGGCCAGTGGTACATTGCTCCACCAGAACGTCAAAAAAGTGACGTTCCGGCAGCGCAATAGTGCTGGTAGGACTTCATAAATGAGGCCTGTGGTATTTACAGTAGCATGAGGTTTTGGCGCATTAAACACAAAAATCTGCATGTCATTCCCTACAGACTCATAATAGGTGTTATTTATCGCACCCGATAAATACCTTATCCTGTGGTATCGTTATATCAGGTGGGTAAATAACACCTAAACCTGTAGTCAGTCCCCTAGTGTTGCAGGTGCAAAGGTTACAGTGAAAATAGTATTGACGGGGAATGGAAAGGTTTTAAAATCGTTTTTTTGGTTGATGTATGTCGATATGGCGCCACCCCCTCCCCTCCCCCTCCAAGGAAGCATCAGAGGGAGTGGAAGGTTATATTTTGCCAAAACGAAATTAGAAAACTCCTGGAAGTAACAGCCGCACATTAGAATATTAAAATTAATTTGCTTTAGGATGGAAAGATTGTATTCTTGTTTTGCGGAAAAGCTACAAATATCAGTAAATCCGTTCTAATTTAGAATAGCTTCCAGCATGAGACCCTCCTTACAGGCAATAATCAGCCACTTCTAACCTTGATTTTATTGTATTGTTAACAACGGTGTTCCAATCTTATGGTTCCCTATACTAGCTGCAGCATGTAGAGCATGTTTTATTAGAGCAATTGGAATCCGGATAAGCAATTATTACAAGAACACGGCCCGCAGCTATATGCTCCCTGTTTAAAGGAGGGCGCCCATTACTTGCAAATTAAAATGTGATGTTGCCTTTTTTTTGATAGATGGGTCCATCTTCCATCTTTCCAGGATGACACAAATGTTTGTGGGTGTAGCTGAAGCATCAATGTAAGCTTACGTTAACTGAGAAAGTGCGTGGTTCTCAAGGTCCACTTGCCCTCAAAGAGTGGCATTTGAGGTTTTTCAACATCATGAGCTAAGTTACCTTATTAGTTTAAGGTGTGGAAGCCCAATGCACTCTATAGATCGTTCATGCTTGCTGGAGTGAATTCTGCTTTCCAGCAGACCTATGCCCACCACACCACAGCATATAATTTGAAGCACACTTTTTTGTGCTCTTGCTGGCGCTGCATCGCAAGTGTGCCCAGCACAGACCAGGGCTGTGCGGTGTACTACAAAAAAACGTGTTGTCACCAGCAAAGGTGCAAACTCGAACTGCTGCTCAGTCTTTCACTGAAACTTGATGGCATGATTCTGAAGAACTGGGCAAGGATGACCCATAGAAGGGTGCAGTGTCTGAATGGACCCACCTATGAGCGGATGCCTCGGGAGTCCTAGGGACACTCTGCTCCCCCACAAGAGGTACTACTAAAGAGTGACCTAAGAGTTAGATTTACTAACATTTTGTGCTGGGGTTGCAAAAAAAAGCAATGCAAACTAGCACAAAATGTTTATTTGGGATTTACATACCAGCACAAAGCTTGTTTTGCTCTGGAAAGGTATCTAAAATGTTTCTTTTCATTACTTTGTGTCAAGGAAGAGTTCCATGCGTGGTACTTAGGATCACCCATGAAACTACCCATGGTTTTTGATGCAAAGCCCTATTTACTAATAATAATAGACAGGGCTTTGTCTTAAAAAAATAATGCCTTTTTGAGGTAGGCATTAAAAGGAGAAATGTTTTATTATCTCCAAACTTTTCTGACTTTGCATGTGTCCTTTACTACACAGTTTTAAAGTTTGTTGAGGGATAGTATTTTGTCCTGCAGGGGAACCTTTCCAGTGCCAAATCTATGCTAGACATTATGCAGTCATCTTTGCACTATGGTGTAAATGTGTTTGCCTGGCACTCTTAGCTATCTTAGTAGATATAATTCTGTCCTGCTCTCTCCCTCTCTCGCAGCACAGCAACTTTAGCTTCTGTGCTGCGTTGCGTGAGTTTTTAGTAAATCTGCCCCTGACTGTCCACATCTTCCTATATGGTGCACAGTCAGTATGCCTCCAGAGAGCCTGTTTTCCATTGTGGCTGCTTCAGTAATTGGACGTGAGTGTCTTGGTAAAGGTGTTCCCTCATTTTCATTCAGCCTTGCCCCGTACAAATGAACACCGCCTGAGATCACATGAGTGCAAAATGTGCACCCCCATCTTCAGTGTTACAGACGGACCCACACAAGCATCTGTGGCCTGTTCTTTAATATGGAAGGTATTGTTCTGCAATATGGAACTTCCCTTGGAACTCATTAAATGGGCGCAAACTCATTAAATGGGCGCAAACTCCTGTGGCACCCTAGGGGCGCTTCTGTAATACATTCCCAGGTGTTTTCTTATGGGGTTGAAGGCACAACACTGACTGGCTGCTGGGGGGGATTAAACAAATGTACAAAACACAGCAGATACATCAGACGACTGGATTGGGTGCAGGAGAGACTAGTTGTTTCTGGGATATGTTGTGTTCAAGGCACAGCAGGCATTTATTGGGCTGTAAATTGTAGGACGTATTATCAGTCTACTTTTCCATGTAAGAAAACACCATAGGACCTTTACACAGAAGAGGAAGCACAACAAACCACATGTTTACTGTCTGGCAAGGTTGCAGCTGGCCCTGTATTTTGTTCTGATAGTCAAAGCTACATATGAAATGCATGATTATGGAGGTGACGGGAAAATATTGAATATAGGAACATTAATGAGCCAATCAAAAAATATTTTGGGGCAGATTTACTAAAAGTAAAGTTACAGCACTGCACTGTAGGAACAGGAGGGAGCTGAACTGCGCCATATTTACAAAGATATGCTGCTGTTCAGCTCTCCCCGTGCTGCCAACGCAGGCACCCTTGCTTCATATTGCAAGGGTGCCTGCTTTGTGGCCAGGATTGTTTTTGTGCAGGAAGGTATATTTCTACTCGTTTAGTTACATTTTGTTTTAAAATGCCGGGAACGATGACGCTAACTTTGTAAATCACGACTAGCATTTTGCTTTGTGGCTTCACCAAAAGAGCGGCTCAGCCACGAGGCAAAATGTTAGTAAGTCTGGGCCAAAACTTCCAAACCGGTAGGTTTTTATCACCACATTTGCAACATTTTTTTAAATGAGCCACATCTTTTTCAGGCCGAAGTTAGGGAAATAACAGAAGAACAGGCTAAAATAATCGTATGAGCTAGACATGCATTCCTTTTGGCCTCCAGTTTTGCGACTCCCTAGTTTAGAGCGATTATTGATAAATGTCTCCAATTTAAGGATTACAATTATAAATTGCCATGTAACTCGAGGGATTAGTTCTGGGTGGAGTGGGGGGGATCTATGAAATCTTAAGATACAATATTTTTAGACTCATTCTCCGGGAGTGTCAGTGCATTTGAGCAAATGCAAAAAAATAACGTGCTCTGCCATGCACTGTAATATAGAGTTTTAATACAACAGGGTGTGTAATATTGAAAAAGAAGCAGTGTCAGTCACCCACTAAAGAACTTCACAGAAACAAATTATACTGCAATTGTACTTCTAGGGTTGCTCCTGGAACCTACACGGATCTGGAAACGCAACCCCGGAGAAACCTGTGTTCACAAATACCCCTATACCTTGTAACGATAAACAAGAATACACGGTTTTCTTTCAACACACTTGTTTACATATCTTCCAGATGCACGTCCAAGACAAAGAATGGAAGAGAAAAAGCAGCAGCAGAACTTGCGGGAAGGCTTCGGGACTGCTTTGCCCACGCAAGGATGCCCTCCACCCTGTCTTCACGCGCAGCCATCCGAGGCTCTTCCGGACCCTTTCTGGCTGCGTCACATCAAAGGCGCCCGGCCCCTTCAAGTGGGGTCACCGAGCGGGGGCCAGCACTTGGAGTGCTCACCGGTGACGTGGGCAAGGCCCCTCTTTGCAGAGCGCCAGTGTTGTGGAACGGACCAGAGGGCGCTGGCAGCTTCCACTCGAACGCAATGACGTGTGAAGGAGTGATTGGCGCTCTTTGAAGGTCATAGAGCCTCGCCTCGTACCCCGAGGAATGTACCCTAAGCAATACTTTGATGAAGTGACTTGCCAAAGATGGAGAGATCCCTGCATGTGGGACCTGAGATAACAGCTCCTAATGGCCAGCTCCAAAGGTCACCGAGTCACTCCTGTAAAGAAACTGTGTAAATGTTTGTATATAGTATTCAGGGGAGAAGAAACAGCCCGGAGCCACACGCTAAGGAAAAGCTAATATTTAAGAGATCGAATTTATAATGTAACCTCCTGCTTTCTCGAAATAATCGGCACTGAGAAAAAAACTTTTAAACAGCAGACCTTCTTTACTCACATTCGTTTTTACACTTTCCAGATGGAAATGACATTTTCTAGAAAATGTATATAGTGAAAGGCTTCAGTGGTTAAAGCTGTTCACTGGCTTGTCCATTTCAAAATTTGAAAGCGATTGGGAAAATAACTTACCAGAAAAATGTATACATGTTATTAAGAAAATTCCGCGCAGGGTAAATTACAACGTGTTACATGGGGCACCATAAAATATTTAATTATAATCTGGAAATGGCAACCACGGGCTCTATTAACATTTATAGACTCATTAGCTGTTTGTATATTTGTAAAGGAATATGCACTTCAAGTAATGGAGGAATATTGAATTTTAATAAAACTTTGCACATTTTTTTATTTGCAATTTGACTTTTTCCCTTGACTGGAGTAACACAAAACCACCTCTGAGGAACACGAAGATTGCTCAAAGCTTTCCAACCTAATGTATGTATTTATTTTGCATTTTTATGGTTGGAAAGAATATCAGAGCGCTAAACAACATGGTACCATTGACAGAACATCGAGAAATGACAGGCGAGAAAGTTGTGCGATGCTGTAAACATTAGGGGCACACACAGGAATAATTAGTATCACAATTAGGGAGCACACAGCAATCACAAGAACTGAGATTTTGGGTAAGGGGGTTGGCCTGTGCGAAGTAAAAGGTTGTAGATAAGTAAGAGGTTTGGTCGAGATTGATACGTGGTAAATGTGTGTGAAATTACAAGGGACGGCAGGAATCATCAAAGTGGAGCATTGCAAGGGGTTTGATGTGCACACTTTGACTCCAGCTGACGAGAAGTTCAGATATAAAAAGAGCACCCAGATTCTGAAAGCACTACATAGCCATGCAAATGGTGCTTACAAATGCATTTAATATAACACAACACCATAATAGGTAAAGATATAGGGCCTGAGTTAACAAGGGCTTGCGTGGCCCTTGCGTCACGCAAAGTGGAGCATGGGCAACGCAAGCCCTTATGTGAGATTTACCAAGCCACGCAAAGCCACCTTGGCTAGGTAAATCTGGAGTAACGCAAGGCAGCGCAAGTCGCTATCTTGCGTTACTTTGTGTCAGGAAGGCGTTACATGGGTGGAGAGTGGGTGTTACCACCCATGTATTTTGGGGCATTCCCAGATTTACTAACACTAGCAAACCTAGGAATGCATCAAAATGGTACGCCTTCCCACAAGACGTGTAATGAGGAAAAATATCTTTATTTATCCTAGTTTTTTTCCTCTTTCAAAGTGTGCTGCATTCTGAGGCACACTTAAAAGAGGAAAACGCCTTTAAAGACTGATTTCGTACAGGAAGCCCTTCCTTCACAAAAACAAGCCTGGGTGCAATGCAGGTACTCTTGCACCATGCAATGGTGCTTGAGTTGGCGCATGGCAGCCACAAGTGTGCCAGCGCAGAGAGCGGGAATGCGCCATGTTAGTAAATATGGCGCATTCCTGCCTTCTCCATTTGGTGCAGTGTAGCAAGTTGTCTTGCTGTGTTGCGCTGCGGCACATCTTGATAAATCTGGCCTATAATCTGCATAGGCCCCCGTAGACCACTCAGCGAAATATGAATTGTTCGGAGTGGTCTGTGCACAAAGTAATCAACAGAAAAGTGAGTGCAGGTACGATTAAGACGAATAGCAGAGAGAGGAGAGTCGCATATATAGGTATCCACGGAACAGTGTGGAAATCACAAAATAATTGTTACTTAACAAGTAGATGTTATGTGTGTAGCCTTGTAAGGAGAATTATTTTGTATGTACATACATAGCCATCCAAGCGTTGAGAAGTCAACATGCCAAATAACAGAGGGCCTCATTATGATGTCGGGCGGTCGGACTACCAGCCGCTATTGCAGTGGTCAGGAGACGGCCCGACAAGCATGCAGCAGTCCAACCGCCGTATTTCGATTTTGGCTGATGGGCTGGCGGTCGAAAACTCGTTGGTACCGGGGCAGGGGCATGATGAGGCCATGGAAAAGGGCAGTAACTCATGCTGCTGCCGTGCAGCACCTCCTGCACGTCCGTGCACCGTGTGCCATGCACCTTGTCATGCATGGCACATGGTGCATAGAGCTGAGTGGGAGCACTACATGTGCCTCCAGGGATACTATCCATTGCCCTACTATGGCCGGGGCCCTGTCAGGCGGCCCGGATACTTTTCTGACAACCTTTTCATGGTGGGGTTCCCACCATGAAAAGGCTGTCGGAAAGGGATATCATATTCCCGACCGCGGTGCCTGCCTCGTGCCTGCCTCGTCTCCGCTGCTATTCTGGACACTTCTCCGACCGCCACACCATTAGGATCTATGATCCTGGCAGAGGTGGAGGTGTTGCGTCCGACAGCTGTGGGTCTGACCGCCAGTATCATAATACAGCGTCGGACCGAAGGGCTGTTGGCGGTCGGATCGTCACCGATGAGCTGTCAGCGGTCTGACTGTCAGCATCGTAATGAGGCCCAGAGATCCTTCCTAGAGGGCGTGGGGAACATAGGATAAACTAGACGAGAGAGACAGAATACAGCGGATGAGAGGAGTGTATGAAAGGGAGGGAGGAGTGACATCAAGAAAATTGGGTTAAACTGATAAGAATTAGGGAATGTTGATACTGGGAAAGAGCAAAATAGGAAAAGGACAACAACATCATAGAAGAAAAAGATGAGAAGAAGGATTCAGCAAGGTGGGGAGGGAATAACTAGGTGGATTTCCTAACCTGCAAGATAGATGTCTGAAGAAGCATTAGTTAAGGTAGAGTTTAAATAGGAAAGTTGTCTTCGAGAAAGCACTAAGGAATTCCACTATTATGAATAATTTGTTACTGTAGTTTGTATAGTCCAGGCAGAATGTCTCTTTATTCACAGATAGTCATGGAAGCCCACACAGATTGATTATGGACTCACAGTAGTCGCAGATAGAAAATAGGAACTTATATCACAGCAACAATTACAATTCCACCACTGCAGGGTAAGAGCTAGGGCCTAAGTGAAGATGAAGGACTTTAAAGCATTCACAATTCTTAGATGAGTGCTGTTGGCTTTGGGTACAGTAAACATGGGTTGAGATTTCCTCTTATAGATGGCAATAATGAACAAACATAAAATAATATAGCTGTACACACCCTTCTCTTCCACGACCACTACCCCAAAATCAGCTTATCAGGTGTAAAAAACAAGCACTAATATTTAGTTTGAGTAAGTTTTCTTCAAAATTATTTAAACAAAAATATCAAGTGGTTTAGAAACAACGAAGAAATAGTCTTCAAGGATTGTAGTTAATTTGTCTGCTGGCAACTAACTAGCTCTGCACCAGCTCGTACTGCCTATGTTCTGGTTCTTTTAACAAAACAACACACTATTAAATATAAATTAAAAATGCTAATTGAAGCCAGTCTTCTCTTGATATATTTGATCTGGGAAATGCTGCTGGGTAAAGGTGTAGAACAGATGTTAAAATGTCCCCAGGGAAGCCAAAATGGGGAGCCACACAAGCCAGGCCCTAAATTACCGAAAGAGAGAATTTGAAGCTGGAAAGTATATGGATTTATTTAGCCATAACGTTGATGTATGCTTTTAATGCTATTTTTTATAAAGTAATTCCCGAAGCTGCTACCAACCAGCTGATGTAAGAATGGCATGACAAAAAAAGTTGTCTGAGGTTGAGAATTTGGATGCTCAAACGGACTTTGCCAAGTATGGGGTGTCAAAAAGATGAGACTAGCTCTACTTTTACCAAGACCCCCTAGCAACATTGAGTGGAAACAGCTGGGAGAAGTGGAAACCAGTGGACGTGTTCCCAACATTTAAAGTGCATGGCACGCCTGGTCTTGTATGTGCTGCCATTACAAGTCCCAGGATTTGACATATGCCACTTTGCATGCCCTTTCATGGTAAAAAAAACATTCATCTGCTGAAGACTGTAGTAAGAGGCTTGACCCGATTCAGGGAAATGAGAGTAGGGGTACTTGATAGAGGTCAGGGAATGGACGATCATCATCTACCATGGATTGCTTATGTTGTATTTAGCATTACAACACGCAGACTGCTTTCAACATGTCACAATTTCTTACTTAAGGACATTTTTCTTGTCAAATGTGCAAGCCAAAAAGTTGTTAGATATCACAGAAGAGGGACGAATGGCAGTGGCGGCTCCTCCGTAATGGCGAAGGAGTGTCGGCCCACTGCCTGACTCAGAGCCAGCAAATGTAAATTAAAACGATGTTCTTGCATCGTTTTAATTTACATTTGCCGGTTCTTAGCCAGCCCTGTTGGGAGGGGCGGGGTCGAGGTATTGGAGGGGAGAGAAGGAGTGCAAATGTACTCCACTCCCTAAGTGTGCATATGTGTTTTGGGCGGCCGTCTCAGGCTGGCCAAAACACACATGCGCACTTAGGTTTTCACCAGCCCAGCTGCATTGAGCAGCCGGGCTGGAGGAACCCCACAGACTACCTGGTCTGAGCAGGGCGTCTTTTCTGTCTGCTCAGACCAATTCCCGATTGGACAGGTAATCTGTCCCAGGGGCTGCTGGGACCAGCAGGCAAGAAGAGGAGAGACTTTGTATTAGAACAGTGGTTCTTAAACAGAACAATAGTCAATAAGATAAATATAGACTAGAATCAGTGCTATATTGCGAGTGCCGTAGTATCTGAGGCTGGGATAAATTTATCCCAGCTAATCAGCCCCGGATACTACGGCACAACGTGCATCGCCACCCTGCCATGAAATAATTCACTTATTCCAAGCGCTAGCAGATCCTCGCCAAGCCTCAGATACTACGGCACAACGTGCATCGCCACCCTGCCTTGAAATAATTCACTTATTCCAAACACTAGCAGATCCTCGCCAAGTTTTGCCAAGACCCCTCCATTGGACGGCTGCCTTGGCTCGAGCCACCGTGCGCATAGATTGTTCCCGCACGTGAATCTAAGGGCACTTTTACAAATTCAGGCTTGTAACTTTAACTGTCCTGATGGTGATCCTACTATTGTTTTAAAAGGATCGAAACGTCGTCGACTAATGTAAACAGTGTGCACATTAATCCAATGTGATAAAAGAAGTGCATTTACTGTTTTTTCTAAGCTTGCCACAAATATGCTCAATATTCCACAAGCTACTTCTGTCTTGCCTGAAATGTTTTTGTCTTAATTGTACGTGTCATGTGTTCGTGTAGGATGCAGGATTGTGTCCCACTATATTGATGTGTTCGTATTTGTGTTTTTTGACGTTATTGATTTATTAATTTGAATGTCCGGCTGGACACTCGCAATATAGCACTGATTCTAGTCTATATTTATCTTATTGACTATTGTTCTGTTTAAGGACCACTGTTCTAATACAAAACTGTCACCCAAGGTCCTTATCTACCTTTCGGGTTCCCTTGTTTTTTGAAAATATAGGAAGAATAGAGGCGGCGCAAAGAGACATGACGCTGGAGTGGCCGGCGGCAAAAGGTAAGTTTTATATTTTTTATATTTAATCCCCCCGTGCGACCCCACCCGCCCCACCACCCTTCGTTTATGGCGGCTGACGAATGGTAAGTATTCATACATACAGAACATGCAGGAACAAGCTATATTACCAAAATTTCAAAGCATCTCTTCAAGACACAAATGTGTACATTTTCATAAATAATATGTTGATGTTTGGAGAAAAATTGTTGAATTTCCAAAATATATGAAAAGCTTATATTTGAGTGGGGAGACTTATTACTAATATTATTACCTTGGTGCCAGGGGCATTGCAGCTATGGCTGTTATATATTACCCATGAAGAGCAATTCCACATCCAAGTATTTTTTACAGTACTCCTGGTAGCCGTGCCTGATGAAATGAGGTGGTAACAGCTAGTAATCTTGCATATGTTGGTCGCTAATGTAATCTTGTCTGATGTGGTCATTATGACAACTCTAACAATATTAATAGCTCAGGAGGATTCTCTTTGATCATAAGTAGCCCTTGTTACAGAAAGGGTTGGAGACCGTGCGCTAGAGTTTGTGGAGCTTTCGCCAGAAGATCATTTAGTTCAACCCATGGTACCTGAAAAAAGAAAGACTCTGCATCACAATGTTCTGATCCTAAAGAAAACGAATTCAATAATTTGAGTACTGCGGTCAGAATAAGATTATGAAAGGTACTCACAAGTTTTCTTTTCGAAGAAATCATCAGGAGAGTTCTGTCTAATAACAGACTTGAAGGTTCTGAATATATTTCTGAAAGCCATTCACTTCAAGATGAACATCCTGCAGCTGGTGATTCCACTGATAATGAAAGGGACATTTTTAGTGTCAATAGAGCTGCAGGATGTTCATTTACACATCCTCATCAGACAAGACCATCAAATGTTCTTGAGGTTTGCATTAGGGGAAGCCATTGGCAATTCCATTTTCATTTTTTTGGGCTGATTGCGTCTCTCAGGGTGTTTACAAAGGG
Organism: Calotriton arnoldi; assembly: GCA_963921515.1. Classification (NCBI taxonomy): domain Eukaryota; kingdom Metazoa; phylum Chordata; class Amphibia; order Caudata; family Salamandridae; genus Calotriton; species Calotriton arnoldi. Next base: position 1,298,074 of record CAWUFW010001772.1, on the reverse strand, counting down.
TTTGCTCCAATCATGACTCTGCTACACAAGAAGGTAATTCAGATTTATCCTAATCTAGATGATCTGCCGATTGTCTCTCACTGCAGACAAACTCTAATTTGGAATGTGCAGGAGGTGGACTGGACATTGAGATGCTTCGGATTCCTCCTCAATTTCAAGGAATCAGTTCAGGAGTCCTCACAAAGTCTTGTGTACATAAAGGCATGATTTCAAACAGATGTCAGATTGGTCTGTCTGCCTCAGGTGAGAAAATTCAAGCTGATTTAAAGACTGTCTGCTCTCCTTCACAAAGAATCTACCTCAGCGATACAATTCATACAGATTCGAGGAGGTATGGTAGATATTGCTGGAATCAATCAGATAGGCTTTGGAGTATTTTGCTCTTCTCAGGTCCTCATTTTTTTCTTTCCTTTCAAGCAGCTGCCTCATTTGTGGTCCCTTGGTCTGGGTTGCATCGGCGACTGCAAGTACTTCAAAACCTGCGGTTTTGGGATGCTTCCTCTAAGGACTTCGAAGCCCAAATTCCAGTATCAGGGAATCTCAAGCTTCGGATAAATCGGTAGTTGTACCGTCTCAATCTGGACAGGGGAATTTCTTTGTCATCTTGGCCTCCACTGCTGTTAACAAAAGATGCCAACAAGATAGGTTCAGGTGCATTTCTGGGACCAGCAAAAGCTCATGGCATCTGTACAATTCATCAAAGGACTCTTAGTACTGGAAAGAGTTGAGGGCAATTTGGGAAAATCTGGGGGGAATACACGGGTCACATGTCTTTGTCAGAACAGACACAACTCGATAGCCGTGTCAGATCTGATCAAGCAGTTTGGTGTGTGGAGACAATCCATCCCGAATCCATTTTGCAAGGTTTACAAGATGGGTTTGACAAAGGTTGGTCTAATTCTACCTTAAGGCTTCAATGGGCTGCCATTAACGTGTTTCATACTCGTTGGGGGTTCTTTTCAGACACTAAGAATTGGGATTTTAGGCTTTTCAAAGGATTTGATGTCTTAAGACGTAGGTTTAAGAATCCGTTTCCTACTTGGGTCCTTTTACTGGTATTGAATACTTAGACTAAAGTTCCTTTTGAGCTTTTAGAAGAGGTGCCTCTTAAATCTTTCACCCTAAAGGCTGGTTTTCTAGTGTCTACTGTAACAGTTACAAGGATTGGGGAAGTGACAGCATTGATGTGTTGCCCTCCTTATCTAAGGGTTTTTGAGGATCACATGGTTTTAAGGTTGGGAAATCAATTTGTTCCAGATGTGACTTCTACTTTTTACATATCACAGAAAATAATTCTCCTAGTGCTGTCTAGTGAAGATAAGGTACACTATGATGGGTCACTTGATGTAGTCAGAGCTATCAGAATTTATCTGTCTAGATCAGCTGATTATAGAACAAGTGATTTATTATTTGTTAATTTTGGTCAAGCTAATAAGGGTGCAAAGCTTCCCTTCCTTCTTTAAGTCATGAGGTTAAGGAATTTACTTCAATCACCTATGTACATTTTGGTCTTGAGCTTTCAGGTTCAGTGCAGACAACATAAACCGAGAGATGGCCACCTCATGGGCTGAATGGGTTGGTGTCTATATAACAGATATCTGTGGGGGTGAGACATTCTTCCTTTGTGAACCATTATATTTAGAATTTGGCACAAGGATCAAAATTAGTTTGGGACCAAGATTCCGAATGTAAGAAATGAATCACAAAACTATGGATTTACACCTACATTCACAATTACACCTGCTTAAAAACATAGACATGCATACACAGACACAAACATGCAAACACTGCCCCTCCCAATCTACCTTTCCCTGGAATAAGTTGGGACATGAGAAATATGTTTCCCCAAATGAATTGCTGTTTCTGGTGTCTTGATTTAAATGTTGCTTGTCTACTTTTCACCGCTGAAACTTATTCAGGAATATTCACTGGCAGTCAGGGATTGAAATGGGGCTATAGAAGTGCAGGCACTAACTATGCTAGAGTATCTGTTTGCTGCTTTGAGTGTATGCATTATGTTTAGAACAACTTAAATTATGCAGCAATTGAGGACTGTAGGAGGCTGGCTTAGTACGTGGTGCACACTTAAAGGAGTGATGCACCTTGCACTAATCCAGGCAACCCTTATGGTGATTTTAGTGGTTTTTGATAACCTTAAGCTCTCAAATTGATAGTTGTGGATAGCAGCCTTCAGGCCTATCTTGAAGGAGTGTAAAGCAGCTTGTTTTACCACATTTAATCAATAGTGTAGATTTGATGAAAAGAAACCATATGGTGTATATGAAAAATAGGACTATTTATTATACAACACAATCACTAACACATTGGTATATCTCCTACACGGAGATATGAACAATACACACAAGAATACTTTAAAACAATTAGGTAAGTAACACAAAAATACACTGGTCTCCAGGAGGAGACCAAACCATATACTAAGAAATTGGAATTGCCAACTGCAAAGGAGAATGAGATTTGAACCAGCAGACTCAGAGGAGCTGGAAGAACTAGGGACCTCTTGAGGTAAGTACCCAGGAACCCCATGGAGGCTGCGTGCAGAGTGGAAACACAGCTACATATCCGATAGAAGTCAATGGAGAAGTCGCAGTTGCAGTTTTGAAGAAGGACCCTTCCCAGAGAACCCTGAAAAAACCCTTTGAAAGATGGAAGGTTGGAGAGTTGTCCCACCGGTGAATGCCCCAGGAACCAGGTTACCGGCACCAGGGGAGCCGGGTGCATAGGGGTGAAGTGACATACGAACCGGCCGTAGAAGACAATTGGAGTCTTTGGAAGAAGTGCCTCTGGAGAAGCCTGTGAAGAAGTGCAGTGGAATCCAAGAGTGGATTCTTGAAGAGGAGAACCTGCAAGCAGAAAGGGCTGAGTCTATGCCACTTTGAGGTGACCCGGAGGCATGGAAGCACAATGCCCACCGATGTCGGGAGGTTCAGGAGTGAAGACGATGACCTTGTTGCTGCAGCTGTGAGGACCAGGTGATGCTGAGGAAGACCAGGAGCCGTGCATGAGCTGTCCCATGTCGAATGTCAGTGTCTAGGTGGTCGTTGTCCAGCAGGAGCACCAACAAGCCTTAGTAGCTGCAACTGGCTTGGAAAGCAGAAAGATGCAACCGTGGGGACCAGCAAGGTCCAAGGGACTCACCAAGTGCAGGAGAGTCAGAGCAGCCCCCGAGCAAGCAGAAGCAAAGGAAGACCCTCAAGAGGACCCACAGGCTGAAGGCACAGTAGTCACAAGAGGACCTCAGGCAGCTCATCAAAGATGGAGGCCCACGATGCAAGGGATGCAGTGAGGATGCTGATCTTTGAAGGAAGCGGTGCTGGAGGCTGGAGCTTCTTGTAGCTCGAAGATCTCTGGAGTGCAGAGCCAACAAGCCTTGGTTACTGGCATGTCAGCGCTGGGTACAGGGGTTTGGTTCCAGGGGCTACAACGAAGGATAATGTCCTCAAAATTTCAGAGAAGACAGGTCAGGCCTCTAGAGAGCTGCAGAACCACCACTTGTGTTGCTGGGCCTTGGGTAGTCTGTAGGGCGACAGGAGCAGCAAATCGGTCAGATTTGTTGTGGTGCCTGCAGATGCAGGGGAGTGACTCCTTCACTCCAAGGGAGATTTCTTTGGATGTTCTTGTTGCCCACAGGTCTTCTGGAGAACCTGGGTGAAGCACAGACACAGAAGAGGCAGAAAACTTGAAGAACAGCGAGACCAGGAGCAGCAGGAGTCTTCCTTGATGCAGTCTCCGTTCAAGTCTAAGTCCAACGAAGTCTAAGTGTCCAGACGGTCGAAGAGTGTCTTGGTTTCAGAGGTGAGACTTGTTCCACAATGAATCCGAGGACCCACCCTCAGGGGCACCCTTTAATACCCACGGAAAGGGTTGGAACGATTCGGGGGTCCCTTCCAGAGGAGGGGCTGGACAGAGGGGAGTATATTCCCATGTCCTTTGCCCAGTTTCAAGACAGAGCGGGAACCAATGGTTCCTGAACTGGCTCAAACCAGAGTATGCAAGGAGGGCACCACTTGTGCCCTTCAATGCAGTCTGGTAGCGCCGGAAAGCACCCCCACCCTAGCCCAATACACTTAGTCCTGTCTGGGAGCTGGTCACACCTCCCTGTGACAGGAAACCTATTGTTCTACTTTCCCCTGCTCGAGCTCAGCTCAGCAGCAGGAGGCAGAATTGTGTCTGTGGTCGGCAGCAGCACTAGCTTGCTGGCAGACCCTGAAAGGCTGGTACTGGGAGTACAGGGGGTCCCCTAAGGAGCCCCCAAGTACATGGGGTCATACTTCCAGCACCGGATCCAGCATTAGGGTATGATTCTAACATGTTAAATACCAACTATGACCAGGTTCGGTGTAGCCATAATATAGTCAGACATTTTGTAATGACTGATGTCCACTATACACCTTAAAATAGCTGACCGCACTTACAAAGCCTGGAGAATCGACTCCGGAGTTTGTAGGGGTGGCCTACTCCTGCAGGGGCACCCTCACACTTTTAAACAAGCATCCTACCCTCAGGTCTGAAGGGCCTACTATAGGGGTGACTTATAGGTTTTAAGTGCATTGACCTCAGATTTAAGGAAACCTATATCTGTTATGAGGTGTGCAAGCACCATCTCACACTGGCTGCAATGGCAGACCTGTAGTCAGAGTTTAAGTGGACTTCCATGGGTGGCACAATACATGCTGCAGCCCATGGGAGACCCCTGGTGAACCTATGCCCTGGGTACCTCAGTACCATATACTAGGGACTTATAAGGGTACACCAGTAGCCAATTGTGGAGGTACCAATGTACTTACCAGAGCCAATTTAGGGGAGAGAGCACAGTTGCTGGGGTCCTGATTAGCAGAATCCCAGCAGCCCACAGTCAAAACACACTGACACCAAACAAAAAGTGGGGCTAACCATGAAAGCAGATCCTACTTGTCTACTCACCTCCCCCCCCCCCCCCCAAACGTAATGACATGAGACTAGGGCTTTAAGTGGGCTGGGTCTCACCGGTGCTGAGCACCGGCAGTTTTTTAAAGAGTAGCCTCGAAACGGGTCTCTATCGGGCACTGTTTTGTGCCCTGGCACAGGCGGTCCGTTTTTTTCAGGACTGCAGTGACAGCAGGCACATCGATGTGCGCGTGCTCACACTGCTCACTACTCACTAGTGGAGAAGTTACAGCATGAAGTCATGCCAGGTGAGCGTTGTAGGGGAAGGGAAATCCTTTAAAAAGAGTCATTTTCTTTCTGGATTTCCCTTCTCTTTTTGACACTCAGGAGCAGCAAAATTGTTGTGATGTCACCAGGGCTTTAAGTGGAAGCTTTTTGAATATTATATACAAGCCATAGTTGCTGCTTATTTATCTTATGCAACTAACAACCATTGACAAAGCCAATTGACCTGACTTGTAGGTATGATGTTACTTGTTGTATCATATATCTGGGCGCAATGACAGAAACAGCAAAATACAAGTCCGGCGGCAGACTATGCTACACACAGATTTTTAGCTTACCTGTTCTTAAGCCACGCCCTTAATTACGTTGGCCACGCTCCTTTGCGAGACCCCCCAGTTTTTTCATCCCACTTAAAGCCCTGCATGAGACTAACTTTGCCCCGTTGAGTCTTCATTTTCCAAGTGGAAATATCTGGAATGCCCATCTGCGTTGGCATGGTTACTCCCAGGTCTATGTTCCACTGAAAAGTCAATTGCCTATAGGGAAATGGACCACCTCAAAAGTTTCGGGTTTTCTCCCCTCATCTGCTTAAGTCATAAGAGAGGCTTATGGTCTGTTTGAACAATGAAGGGAGTGCCAAACAGGTATGGCCTCAACTTCTTCAGGGCCCAAACCACAGCAAAGGCCTCCCTCTCAATAGCTAACCAATGCTTCTCCCTAGGGGTCATCCTTTTGCTTATAAAAGCTACTGGTTGATCCTGGCCTTCTGCATTAGGTTGTGACAACAGTGCACCTACCCCTATCTCAGAAGCAGCTGTCTGGACAATGAAAGGTTTGGTGTAGTCAGGACTTTGCAGAATAGGAGCAGAGCACATGGCTTGCTTCAGGTCATCAAATGCCTTCCAACAGCTAACTGTCCACTGAACTTTCTTAGGCATTCTTTTGGAGGTGAGATCATTAAGAGGTGTCACTATGGATCCATAACCCTTAACAAATCTTCTATAGTACCCAGTCAGGTCCAAGAAAGCTCTGGCCTGAGTCCGAGTAGTGATTGCAATCCGGTCTATGATGGTCTGAATTTTGCTCTCCAGTGGTTGAACTTGGCCTCCACCTACAAGGTGGCCCAAGTACACAACCTTGCTCTGCCCTATCTGGCACTTAGTGGCCTTGATAGTGAGGCCTGCCTTCTGCAGGGCCTCAAGTACATTTCTGCGGTAGACCAGGTGATCCTCCCAGGTGGTGCTAAAGACAGCTGTATCATCTAGCTATGCTGCACTATAGGCTTCCAGACCTGTTAAAACATTATTCACCAGCCTTTGAAATGTGGCAGGCTCATTTTTCAAGCCAAAAGGCATCACAATAAGTTCACAATGCCCACTGGGGGTAGAAAATGCTGTTTTTGGTTTGCCATCCTCCGAGAGTTCTGATTTGCCAATAACCAGCAGTCAGGTCAAATGTACTGAGATATTTGGCAGAGGCCAAAGTATCAATCAGTTCATCTGCCCGTGGAATTGGATGGGCATCAGTCCTAGTGACTGCATTGAGGCCTCCATAGTAAACACAAAACCTCATCTCTCTCGAACCATCTTGGGTGTGAGGTTTTGGTACAAGGACTACAGGACTAGCCCAAGGGCTATCTGAAGGCTCAATGACCACCAACTCCAGCATGCTTTGGGCCTTTGTCATCCTGATGCAATCTCTGACATGGTCAGGCTGTCTGTAAATTTTGCTCTTCACAGGCAGGCTGTCACCTGTGTCCACTTCATGGGTACACCAGGTCATTTGACTGGGTGTCAGAGAAAAGAGACCAGGAAACTGATTGAGAACTTGTCTGCAATCAGCTTGCTGTTGATCAGTGAGGCTGTCTGCCAAGACTACTCTTTCAACTGATACATCAACAGGGTCCTGTGAGAGGAAATCAGGAAGAGGGTCACTCTTTTCCTCCTGTCCCTCATCAGCATCCATGAGCAAGCCCATGTCAGCCCTGTCAACAAAAGGTTTCAGGCGATTCACATGAAGTACCCTATGAGGACTTCTTGGAGTACCTAGGTCAACTAGAAGAACACTAGATAGAAGATCACTTAGAGTAATTATACGACAATGGAGAGCGGCACCATCATCTGACCACCTCAAATTACTAAGAAGGACAAGAAACTCCTATTACAGAAAGATTAGACGATCTAAAGCGACTTTTTCAGTAAACAATTAGACCAAGCCAAGAATCGTCCCAAAAGACTATTTGAAATAATCAAATCTCAATCTAAGGGTTTCTCCCACTCCCCCCAAGTTAACCTAGATTTACTCCCCAATTGCGAGGAATTTGCCTCCTTCTTCACAACAAAGACCGAAAACATAAAGACAGACCTACTCAACGATCTATTATCCCATACCGACCCACATTTGATCTCCTCACCGATCCCACTTGTGACCCCGTTTAGCTGTTCTGAAAAGCTCGACCTCAAAAACAACGCCTCCTGGGCCCTCCTTCAACTTCTACAGCGAAGAAACTATTTTAAAAACGCTCACGGCCCTGAATCCATCTAATCACTTCTCAGACCCTCTCCTAGCTAACTACTTAAAAGTCTTCATTCCAAGTTTAGTGCCTCTATGGACTAGGATTATAAACACCTCTCTGCTGCAAGGAACCATCCCAGACATCCTCAAGGCTGGTCAGGTATCCCCCATCTTAAAGAAACCATCGGCGGACCCGTCAGACCTGAATAACTATCGTCCAATATCCAACATCCCTACCCTGGCCAAACTACTAGAAAAATGTGTTCACACGCAGCTTAACAACCATATAGATCACTTCAACCTGCTCAACCAATTCCAATCTGGTTTTCGAACAGGTCACAGTAACGAATCAGCCATGACCCACATAATAGATGACGCATTAAAAATATTAGACCAAAACGAAGCCTGTTTACTAATCCTGCTTGACCTATCCTCAGCCTTTGACACAGTCAAACACGACAACTTACTAGACCTCTTGAAACACAGAATGGGACTATCAGGAATGGTTCTAAGCTGGTTCACTTCCTTCCTTCAAAATAGAACTCAAAGATTCAAGATCAATCAATCTCTATCCAAGTCCACCCCAGTCTCTTTAGGAGTACCCCAGGGATCTTCCCTCTCCCCAACACTCTTCAATCTGTTTATGGAACCACTCACCGAAATTCTTAACTCCTCAAACGTCCACTACCACATGTAAGCTGACGACACTCAACTCTACATTAAGGTCCACTCACTTGAGGACATCAAATCCCTCAACTCAACGCTACAAAAAACGCAGACCTGGCTGGCCAAAAACCACTTAAAACTCAACACCCTCAAAACTGAATTCCTCCTAATCGCTCCCCCCAACCAAATTACCATCATACGCGAGTGGATGAAGCATCTAACAGCACTCAACGGTCAACTTCTCATTATTGACTCTGCAAAATCGCTAGGAATTACTCTGGACAGTAAGCTAAATATGCAGGATCACATCAGCGCTGCAACTAAAGGAGCAAATTTTCAGATGAACACCCTGAGACGAATGAAACCCTTCATACCTGCAAATGACTTCAAACAGGCAGTTCAAGCTCTAGTAACCCCTAGAGTGGATTATGGGAGTGTCGCTCTCTGCAGCCTTCCCAGATCGACGACGGCCCCTCTAAGAGCCTCAATCAATGCAGCCGCCAGACTCATCACAGGCTCTAAAAGGAACTGTCACATCTCCCCGGACCTTCGTGCCCTCAACTGGCTACCTTTTGAGACCAGAATACATCTGAAAATCGCCTGTATGACACACAAGGCATTGCATCACAATACCCCGAGATACCTAGCGGAGAAATTGGAACTATCGAGTGGTATCAGAACCACTAGGAGCTCCTCCAGTCTTCTACTGAAACCTCAACGATTTACTAAGAAGAAAACATACAACCGTACCTTCTCAGGAATGGCTCCCAGGATTTGGAATGCCTTGCCCGTAGAAACAAGACAGAACCCATCCGCTGCATTTTTAAAAAAAGAAGTGAAAGCGATTCTCATGGCCAAATTCACTTGAACTCTTCACAGAGACACGTATATATTTGCTAGTCTGTAAATAGTTTGTAACTGTTACCACTTCTGTATTAACATAAATTATAGTATTCTTATGTATATGTTTATCCCCTAACCCTCACTCGAATTTTTTAAACAGTCGCGTATATATCTGCTATTCTGTAATAGCCTCTAAATAGTTTCCACTTCTGTATTAGTACACCTTATATTATTTCTTTGTTTATGTCCATCACCTAGAATTGCCTTGTAAAGCGCTCTGATACCTGCAAGGGTCTTGTTCGCGCTATACAAAACCTTCAAAATAAATAAATTAAATAAAACTAAGTAGGTGACCTCACCTTTCTTTTCCAGTATAGTGTGGGGATCACTCCATTTATCTTGGAGAGCTGCTGAGGCCATAAACTCCAACACCCACACTTTCTGTCCTGGCCAGTGGCGGCTCGCATAGGGCGTGCTGCAGGGTGGTGGAGCGGGGAGGGGCAGGGTGGAGGGGGTAGTAAACTCGGACATACGACGGAACGGTGGAAAGTAATTATTACGTTCCTCCGTTCTGTCGTATGTCCGAGTTTACTACCCCCCCACCCTGCCCCTCCCCCGCCCTGCCCAACTGCCCCGCAGCACGCCCTATGCGAGCCGCCACTGGTCCTGGCTGTTAAACAGTCAGTACAGAATTTTGGTCATGCCAAGCTTTTTGAAGCTCCTGGCTGGCCTCAATGTTTTTGCTGGCCTTTTTCATGTACTCAGGCCCAGTACAAAGTCTACTATGTCCTGTTTAGGAGGCTTGAGAGGTTGCTCCCATCCTTCTTTAACTAGACATAATGGACCCCTAACTGGATGTCTAAACAGAAGTTCAAATGGGCTATAGCCTACCCCCTTCTGAGGAACCTTTCTGTAGGCAAAGAGAAGGCAAGGTGGTAAGACACACCATTTTCTTCTCAGTTTTTCTAGGAGTCCCATGATCATACCTTTAAGGGTGGTGTTGAACCTTTCAACAATCCCATTGCCTTGTGGATAGTAGGGTGTGGTAAACTTATAGTTAACACCACATTCTTTCCACATAGCTCTGATGTAGCCAGACATGAAGTTAGTACCTCTGTCTGACAAGACCTCCTTAGGAGACCCAACTCTGGAAAATATTCCCAGGAGGACCCTAGTCACTGCAGTAGCTGTAGCGGTCCTAAGGGGAATATCCTCTGGATATCTAGTGGCATGGTCTCCCACCACTAGGATAAAACTATGTCCAGATGTTGGAGGGTTTAAGGGACCTATAACGTCTATCCCTACCCTCTCAAAGGGAACCCCAACCACTGGTAGTGGGATTAAGGGGGCCTTTGTAGTTCCACCTCACTTACCACTTGCTTGGCAGGTGAACCAGGAGCGACAAAACTCCTTGGTGTCTTCAGACATGTGGGGCCAGTGAAAGTGAGAGACAAGCCTGTCCCAAGTCTTGTTTTGCCCAAGATGGCCTGCCAAGGGAATGTCGTGTGCTAGGGTCAATAGGGATCCCCATAACTTCTGAGGTATGACCAACCTTTTTGTGGCGCCAGGTTTGGAGTCTCTACATTTCAGAATACAGAAGGCCATCTTCCCAATAAGTCCTATGGGACTCACTGACATTCCCTGCTTCCTCAGCAGCAGCTTGCTGTCTGAGCTGCTCAAGAGAGAGGCAGGCCTTCTGCTCCAGACCCAACTCTTCCCTGGAAGGTCCCCCTGCTTCCAGCAGCTCTGCCTTGTCAGGCCTAAGCTCCTCTGGGGCAGTTCCTTCCCACGTACTGAGATCATCTCCCTTCTGAAACTGATCCTCACTGGAAGTCTGGGAGGAGGATACATTTTACCCTTCCTGCTCCTTCTCTTGGGAGTGGGCTGGTCTGTTTTTTCCAGGATATAGTGCTCCCTCAGTGACCAACTTCTTGGCCTGAGCCCTAGTGACAGCAAAGACACTTTATGAAATTCTCATAATTTCTGCATGGATCCTAAACTCCACTTCAAACCAGGCTGAAGTTTCTAAATTATTGCCCAGGAGACATTCTACAGGTAGGTTGAAAGACACTACAACTCTTTTAGGGCCAGTTACCACTCCCCAGCTAAGATTGACAACTCCATGGGATGATCTGTCCTGACACTGTGAGCATTTGTCACTTGGTAAATTTGACCAAGTAGAATCTGTCCAGGAGACACAAGTTTCTCTGTCACTATAGTGACACTGGCACATGTGTCCCTGTAAGCTTCAGCGTCCTGACCATTGATAGGAGGCCGCTGTCTGTATTTGCTCAAATTAGTAGGACTTACAATAAGGGTGGCAAGCTCAATGCCACCATCACAGACTAAAACAGCCTGAGTGGGTGTCCTGACTAGGCCAGAACCCACTTCAGTACCCAAGTTTAACCCAGCTAAACTCTTGGGGACACTACTACTGCCAGTGCTGCTGCTAGAGGCACTAAGAGGTGTGGGAGTCGTAGTAGTAGTATTGGTGCTAGACTTAGAGCAATTGGCATCCTTTGCCCTATGGCCTTTTTCTTTACACAAATATCACCAAGGTTTCTTGTTAGAGGATGAAGAGGATTGGGACCCACCCCCAGAGGAAGATTTTTGGGGACCTTGAGAAGACTCTTTCTTTTATAGTTTTTAAGTGCAGTGACCTCAGATAAAAGGAAACTTACATCTGTTGTGTGGGGTGCGAGCACAATCTCACACAGACTGCAATGGCAGGCCTGTAGGCAGAGTTTAAGTGGACTCCCATGTGTGGCACAATACATGCTGCAGCCATGGTAGAACCCTGGTGTACTTATGCCCTGGGAACCTCAGTACCATAAACTAGGGACTTATAAGTAGGACTTCCGGTTTTATGGTATTTATTTTTTTAACATTTCCGTCTGTATTTATCCATATTTATTTTTGGGCCGCCTTATTGGTATTTATCTATATTTATTTTGTGTTTTTAGAATAAATGGAGACATAAAATGGTACATTTCAACATTTATTTAACTCTTGGATGTGTACTCATATGTCGGTGCCTGTTGTGTTTTAGCAAATTAAGTAGCAACACAGAAGAAAACACTACACCCACAGGTACATATTAGCATTATATTACAAATATATGTTAACATATGCCTGTGTTTATGGAAATTTCATCCTGTATTTTAACTCCCCATGTGTCTATCTGCTCAGCTTTTGCCTGGAGTTCATAAAAGACAGCATTGAGAGTCTCTCACAAGAAGCACAATTTTCTGTATTTTTCCGCTTTTAAAAATAAATACAGACAGGAAACACATTGTTTTCTGTCTGTATTTATCTGTATTAAGCAGTAAAAACGGAAAACTGGGAGCCTTACTTGTAAGGGTACACCAGTAGCCAATTGTGGATGTACCAAAGTACTTACCAGAGACAATTTAGGGGAGAGAGCACAGTTGCTGGGGAACTGATTAGAAGGATCCCAGCAGACTACAGTCAACACACACTGACACCAAGCAAAAGGTGTGGGTAACCATGAAAGCAGATCCTACTTTCCTACAAAGACTATATTACACTGCAAGAAAAAACCTAAATGTTGTGACAAGAATAAGCAGTGTCAGTACTCTCTCTTTATAAATATTGTACACATCCTCACAAGTGCAGGTACTCTGTTTTTCAAATGATAGAAGTGAAGGTAATCAGTAACAGATGGTACTCACCCATTTAAAGCACTGCTAGTTGTTCTTAAAGTGCCAGGTTCACAGACAGGTGCAGGGCACTGATGTATGTTTGCTAATCTGTGTCCACGTCACAGCAGGAAGGATACTATGCAAAGTGGCAGCAGGAGCTGCCAATAGGACTAATAGTTTTATATGTGTTGGTGTTGCGCACCCCACGTCTTACATGACTCTACTCCACCTAACCTCATGCCGAAGTGACCCACAGTGTGAAGACCACTGGCATAACAATTAGGAAATAATTACACTTCTGATATGCCTCCCTTATACAGGAGAATTTGTAGCAGTACAGGAGGTACATATATTTCCTTTTATACTTCTCCTAAGTGTGGTGGGTGCTTGACCTATATCGAATCGCATAGACGCTGGACAAGATGTGAGGAAACAGCGCATGGCACAGTAGTTGGAAGGGTAAATATGCTTTATCGCCTAAGTGACAGTAAGCACAGTTCTCTCCCTAAACCTGACAAACATATTTACTGTAAACCTCTATAAATTGATGCTTGATAGAGGTTTGTGTGTGTGTGATGAAGTAGCGCATATGTCTTACATACCCGATCCTAACACTCTTAAAATAATCCTCTCATTTCCTCGTCACACAGAGACATCAGTGTATGTATTTGTATCTTGATTTTGTTATGATTGTGGTATATGTGTAAGGGTAGGGATTCGTCCACCTGCCACCAGGTAGCACTTACAAAACCCCCATCAGTTTCTGCATTCAGCCCTGTGTGCTACAGAGCCTTCCCAGGCACACTGCTAATCGTGCCTAATGTTGCACCCCAGTCCTGGTTTTCACACTACCGTATTGATGCTCTGTGGTCCATATCAGTCCTTTCCCACCTCAAATCTTGCAGAGTGCGTGTTCTGGAAGTAAGGCATGTTTGTTGTATTGTTTTCTCATCCCCACAGATTCACTTAAGTATACATAAACGCTTTTGTGACATTCCTCTATCTCAGCTAAGATCCTTACTCCATTACAGATTTCTTTCTTATGCCTTCTGGCTTTTTTGTCATCGTTCCCTTTCCTAGTCACTATGAATTCATTAATTTCTAGGGAGAGCTGCAACTCCTAGCATCTGCCTCGGTGATTGAAGCTGTCCCTCTACATACACCTTTACTCCTTCCCTGAACAGATAGAGCCAGATATAAGTATAATGGATTTGCTAAAATGAGTCACAAATTGCGCACCAACATTCAGCAAATCCAACAACAATTTGTAAACTGACCTATGGGTCAGTTCACAAAATATCGGATAGAATTCTCTGGTATTTATTTCACAATATTAAAACAGAATCCTACAGCACTGAAAGTGGAAAAAGCCCCTGCACCATGTCCCCTATGCAGGCAGAAGACAATTACTACCAGTCAGTTACCCCAAACCCTGTGGTCTGAAGGTGCGAGAGCAGCATCCTCTAATCAGTAATTGTAATTACATTTATATAGCACTTACTACCCCTGACGAGGCATCAAAGCATTTTTCGGCAAGTAGCACGCTACTCTGGAACCCAAAAAGGGTGTAGAAGGATGTAATGTGATCTGAAATCTGCCTTATGCCCATGGCCTGAACTCTACGGTCCAGCACACTCGTTCTTGTTCCTTCTCTTACAGTAGCCAGGCAGGGTGGTATCGAAGAAACCTGGAACCTCAACATGGGTCAATAGCTGGATTGGGGCGTCCCACTCCAATATGTATTTTGATTCTTTGCTAGACTGCATTAGTTTATGCCTTAATTAACTAGTGGCAATCAATCATGCCTTCTTGAGAGGCTAAGCCACTTCTTCTACAAAGGGGTAGACGATGAAAATGTGCAGAGTTGGTGCTACTGTTTTGAGAGTCTTTGAGACAAAGGACAGGACATTCGACCGCATAACCAAATTATCAAGTTCTCGACTGAAAATTGAATGATGTCCTGGATAGAATTGTATGTGTAATTGTTTCAGGTCGCGCAACCTGTACTTGAAACTGACCTGGGAATTAAATACCTTTTCAGTTTGTTCGTAGGTGTTAGCAATTCTAATCTCAAAAAGTTACATTCACCACTTCTCTCCCTTGAGTAACTAATGCGGATTGATAACCTGTCCTTAGGATCCAGGCCATGATCAAGGCTGCCCACTGTGAAGAAGAGATCAACCGGTCGATTCTGTTGCACTGCAATTCTCTTGGTAACGAGCAGCGTGGTTCATAGTGTCAATGTGCACTCTAGGTGACACGCTTGGCCACTATGTTACAGCGCTGCCTGACCTCACACGAGGAGCCATGGCAACCTATGTGCTGTCCCAAAGTTATGTGCCATTGGTGTCTCCTACAGGATTTTTTCTTTGGGGTGCATTGGGGTGCATGCCATGTAATGTTTAGAAAATATGTTTTCAATGATATTCAGAATTAGACAGAATTGCTGTACTTTCTGCAAGAGCTTGGTAAATCTCCCCCCCCCCCCAACCTAGGGATGTGTGGGGTTACCCCATCAGGACTGTGCGGACAGGTGAGATGTATGAGGAGTGGTATGAGCCGTTTTGAAGAAATGGCTTATAAACACATCTCCAACACTTATTCTGTAGAGAAAGGACAGTATGACGATGAAGGTTTTTAGTTTTGACATCTCTGTTATAGTTGAGTCCTTCACCCCTAGTAGTCCTTGAAGAACACAGTCTTGCTAGTATAAGAGAGGTTATTTGTCACGTCTGTGCTTTTCACTAAGTCTTCTTTGAGAGTTTTGTTGAGTTCGGTGGGACAAATACAGAGGACATCTAGCTTTGATCTGGGTCTCACAACAAAGTGGGGTGGCGATGGAGGGCAATGCCGCCTGCTCTCTGCAGTCATTCTAAAGGTTATTTATTCGCATGCAACTTGTGTGTGTAAAGAAGCAGCAAGCTAAATACATTTAGTCACCAAACATCTATAGCATTTAGCGATAGAGAAATGCTTCTCTAGGTGTAATCAAAGCACACTATGTTTTATTTAATTGGTAACAATAGTACTTGCAAACACCTGGGTTGTCAAGCCAGACTTAACAAGCATTGACAAAACCAATAGGTCTCGCCTATGAGAGTAATTGGCTTTGGCAATGTTTTGTAGCCATGCTGTACAGCAGCACGGATGCTTTACAGTGGGCTAAAACTAATTTAAAAAAGCACTATGACATAGCTAGGGC
Organism: Calotriton arnoldi; assembly: GCA_963921515.1. Taxonomy (NCBI): domain Eukaryota; kingdom Metazoa; phylum Chordata; class Amphibia; order Caudata; family Salamandridae; genus Calotriton; species Calotriton arnoldi. The sequence continues at coordinate 1,282,018 of CAWUFW010001772.1, read as the reverse complement.
TAATGCCCTTTCTTTCAAGTGCATTAGTGCTAGATGCATCATAGTCCTTTTTTATTATTAATTTTAGCCATGCTGCTACACAGCTTGGCTACAAATCATTGCCAAAGTCGGCAAAGCCCATGCTGTACAGCATGAACAAAAGGCAGTGTCAGAGCCATTTGTCTCAAAGGCGAAACCTATTGGCTTTGCCAATGCTTGTTTTGTCCTGTAACCCGCCAGAGAGGTATACTGACTGTTTGCAGATATTTTACCGCCAACGCACTCTAGGTATGGATGTTAGGCCCGTAGTGATTGCCCAGTGTTTTTATTTTTGGGATGCCCCATCACTTCTTTCCACCCTGCTGACGGGAATTTTGCCACCTGCATCTGCCACGTTGTTTACTTATGCAGTGCAGATGGTGAAATGCCCGTCAGCAGTAAAGACGTAGCACAAAGGCTACATACATACTGACCCACGTGTAAAATCTGCCATTGCCCCCATAATCATGGTCCTTCTCTTTCCCATGAGTGTGTACTGTGTCACTGGGTATACACGAGGCATGCATTACAATAGTGAGTGGCTTGAATGGTGTCCTCTGCAATGGCATATTGCATGCAGGATAATATGGTGGATCCCCACAGAGGGCAAAGCCATTCTGACTTCTTTGTCCCTTAAGCAGCCCCTGGGCGACACTTCAGAAATCCTGTTACAGTTTCACCCTTGTCTGGTTTCTGGCTTCAATATAGATTCAACCTACAGCCCTGTCTGAACATAAACCCTAAACCAGTATGACAATCTGAGCAGATCTGCCCTGCATGATAGCTGTGTTTGAAAATACTTTTGGATCTGCTGATTTTGAACATGGTCTGTAGTCTCACAAACCTCCCAGAGGGTCTGTGGCCATTTGACAGGTACTGTGGTTGCTGTCTCAATATCATGAATATTCTTTTTTTTCTAACCTTGGGTGCTTTGAGCTCTCCAAATAAGCTTGTAGGCCAGAGGGTGATCCTTCTGGCCCCAACCCCAGTTTATTTTTTGCTGACATGCGGACAGAGCCCCAAATCATGCAGTGGGAGGCGCAGCAGAGTTTTTTTTTTTTATTGCGGCAGCCAACCAGAGTGCCGGGGTCCACAGACTACAATATTATACGACAGGAGAAAATGCTGTCTTGTCCAATGGGATTGGTTTCATTTTTAGGTCTGGCATTAGCCGTTTTGATTTTACTAAAATTATATGTAAAATATACTTATTTATAGTGGCTTCCAATCAGCCTTCTTCATTTATTGGTCTGTTATTGTGGCATTCACATTTTTCTTCCACCCACTACAGCATGGAGCAATGGACAAGCCCATTTCAGCCATCGAAACTTCACTATAAGCAACTCTTTACAAGGAGCATGTCCACACAAACTGAGTTCACCTAAGTGCCACGGACTACTATGGCAATGTTTGCCTTTTGAGACTCCAAAAATATTTTTGCTTTCAGCTAATATTTTTTTGATTGATGAGGGCCCAGCAGATTCCCCAACAATAAACTTTTGCGAAAACCATGAGAAAATAAAACAAGCAACGGACAAAGCCAAAAGGCTGGCGGCCAGTGCCAGATCTAATGGCTTTGTAATAATGGTATAAATCATGGGTTTGCGAACCCTCCGCAGATCGGAGTTCACAAACTGTCCATAAATTAAGCTGCACAAGATTAATTATTTAAAGCTTACTTGGCACCTTTTCTAATGCAAATTATTAAAACCTACTTAACGGATTTATGGCAGCGGAGTGTCGCCCCACTGGTCAGAGCCAGGAAATAAAAAAAATGAAATGATAATAAAACGATTTATTACCATTTTATTTTTCCCTGGCTGAGTTGAGGGGCCCGAGTCTAGGGTGAGGCGGGGTCATCGTCTTTGACAGTAGCAGGCTGAGAAGGGAGGAGGGGAGTTGCGCACTATAAGTGCGCATGTTGGTTTGGCTGGCTGTCTTAGGATGGGCCAACTGACATACACGCTTACATTCCCCAACCCAGCTGTGTTGTACAGTCGGGTGGGAGAAGCACATTCTCTCTGTCTCTGAGCGAGTGTCAGTCCAGCCCGCTCAGACCAATCCCAGCGCTTCTCTCATGCTGGGTAATAGCATGAGAGCAGCATCTGGATTGGTTGGGGAGTCTGGGAGCCTGTGCAGCACGCGCGATCCTGAAAGAAGCTGGACTCCGGCAGCGGCAAGTAATTTTTTTTTTTTTTCAATATATTATCCGCCCCGCGCTGCCTCACTACTTGGTTTTGAAAGCAGCTGCCACTGGGATTTACACCAAACCACAAAAAGGCCCAGTTCTGAGTAAAGTTCCTGTTTTGTGTAACTCTGTCCAGCAATTTTTGCTGCAGTGATGAGCAACATTTCCTACGGGAGTTTGATTGGGAAATTCGAGTTTAGTACTCCCCCTTTTAACTTTTCTCTCGCATCAAGCCTCCAAGCACCTCTCCCTTCTGTTTTAACTATTAATAATGCCTATGGTACTCCCTCTGTCCCCAAACATCTGACTGCAGCCCCAGAATGTTTGTGTCATTGTTTTCGTAAACATGTTGTCTGATGTCTATGATGTGGTATATGATGTAGCCAAATTAAATTGTTTTCAATGAACTTTTCACTATCACCTGCTCAAGACTGCATAAAATTCAACAAGCTTTCTCCGACTAATTTGCCGAATCATTGCACAAAACAAAATATAAAACTTGCATTATGAACATTGATTGTCTGCAATTTTCTGCATGTCCTGCACTCCTTATTCAACTCGTATTTCAGAATGCATGTCCTTATTCGACTCCTCCAAAAAGCTGCATGCTCTCTGGCTTACTTTTCTACATGTGCTTGTGTGAATTGCACAGATCCTTCCTTCTCACAAACTGGGAATTACTTGCCTGCAATCTACCCATCTTCCAAGCTTCTTCTACCCTGTCTGTTCACTCGACCACTCATTCACACAAACTAACATATGTCCAGTCCCCCGCTAGCATTGATATCTAACTAACTCCCCAGAGGGAGATTCACCCCACCAGTCATCCACACAAAATAACTTACCCCACACCATCCTGTAACATTGACCTTTAACTCCTTCTGAATCCCTACAAACAAACTGAGGTTATGAATGCAAGAGTTTCTCCTGTGAACACAAGACTAAACTCACTAAGCAAAAACCACTAAATGACCCACTATTCATAAGTTCCGGAGTAGTATGCTACTCGCTGTAAAGTGCTTTAATGCTTCTTCAGAGGTAGTAGGCACTAGATAAATGAAAATACAATACCTCACAAACTAAACTGTCAAGTTCCTATTATGGAGTTTGGGCATAGAGTGGGACAGGCAACAGTGCACAAGCACTAGGCAGGCCTACGTCAACAAAGGTCGTTTTATAGTGAAGTATAACTGTGTGCCATCACATAAGGAGGAGAAGAAAGAACACAGCTGATTACAAATATCTGAAAATGCTGGTCTGAGGAGAAAACTTTTGTAAAGAGGGAAATTCTCCCCAGGTGAGCCAGAGTCCTACTATAATTTTATGATTCTGTGAAAATGGAATAAAGATTATAACTGATATCATAACAGTAAATGGTGGTTTTATCTGAATTACAATTGCACTGCAATAGAGTAAAATCTCAGTACAATAAAAATATAAACGGTTCAAATCTTCTTAAAGTAAAATAACATTGAAGCGATTCTGGGTTTCAATAAGTAGCAAACCTAAATACCTTCAATGATGTCTACTGAAATGATCTAAAAAATGTTTTTAACGTTAACGGTTTCACGCAAAACGTTGATTACTGTAATAAAAAGCATGTCGAAAAGAAAAAAAACAAATGTATTTCTACTGGTAAAACCTTCAAACTGACACCAACTACAAAAAAAACATTCCCGCAGTGCGACTGGAATCCATTCAATATGCCAGCAATGGGTAGTTGGCCAGCTAGAAGTCTTGCTAGGGTGTGTCATTACTGTAGAAGTTGTTACTCCTCAAATTTATTTGACTCCCCATGTCGCTCAGGTTGTACACTAACAGCTCGAGTGTCAATATTCCAAGATCGTATCAGCAACAACTCACCGAGGTGGCCTAAACACAGTGATTGTTGAAGCCCCTTTGAGGCGTGTTTATCTTGGCCTGACAGTCATGGTTAATGTATGTTTTAGTGCACAGTAGACAGTGAAGAAAGCGGCATATCTTATATGGAGAACTGGCTCCGGGTGCCCGGTTCTTTAATCCTCGCGCGCGCTCTCCACTGATACCGGTGCTCGCATCTTTCTCGATATACTCGTCGCTTGCGAGTGTGCTCTGCTAACACCAGGAGCAACCAGACGTTCTGTGTGCATTTCCGATTCAGGCGGTGCTGTCTTGCCCATGTTCCCACGAAGCGCTGGTCAGAAGCACACGCAAGCATGTTTTCAGTGCTTAATTTGCACACAAAAAATAATAATAATAAGTGCCAGGGCTCTCGTCAGCAGTAGGGTGACTATATTTTGAGAAACAAAAACTAGGACCAGTCAGACATAAAAGTAGGACTAAAGCCTTAGTGTCACAACTATATCTGGCCTGTCCTGGCTTTTGTGTGGCCTTGTAAATATGTGCCCCTATGTGCTACGCATCTTGAAAATATATGCCTTTACAATGTGTAACGGTAGTTTTGTAAATGCGTGCCTATATATAATCTTAGCTATGGCAGTACCTCCACCCTGCAGCCCACTGCCTTCCTCCCCACTTTATCTTTCTGCTGGGAGCAGCACGGGACCTGCTTCTGTGCTGCCAGACAGAAACAAATAAATTACTTAAATTGTTTCAGACTTCAGATGCGCCTCTAAAAGGATGACCTGACCTTTGTCCCAAAAACTGGGACATGTATTAAAAATTAGGAAAATCGTCGGGACACCGGGACAGTCCTCTGAACACCGGGACTGTACGGGGAAATCCGGGACGTCTGGTCACCCTAGTCAGGAGGCCCCAGAAGCTTGCACCACACATTGCCCCTGCTATGCTGTCAATGACAGTAGCAACACAACTTCTAAACATCACACTCCTACAAGTGTGACAATTCAGACTATGTCAGGCCCCCAGAGCTATAAGAATGGCTTGGGCAGCAGGTAATAGTCATTTTTAATGTATACTGAATTAAAACTTACCTGTTGTTGTGGTCATCTCTAAATTAGCCAGACAGCGCCACCTTGTGGCAGACTGTCTCAAGCACCAGTGTTGACAATAGAATGCTGGGGCTGAGCACCGGAAAACACCGGCTCAAATCAAGCACTGGTTTTCACTAGCTTCTGCCAAGGAGAGAGGCACGCCGAACAACTGTTGGCAACTCATTGCGGCGGAAGGTTTATCTTTAAAACAAGGGCCATGCCCGTGCATCACGGAAAGGCAAAGCAATACCTAAGTCGGATTTATTGAGCAACGCAAGGCCACCTTGAGTGGCCCTGCGTTGCTTGGTAAATATGGAGTAACGCAAGGTAGCGCAAGTCGCTGCCTTGCATTACTCTGCGCCTGGAAGGTGTTACATGGGTGGAGAGTGGCTGTTCCCACGCTTCCACCCATGTATGTTGGCACATTCCCAGACTTACCAAGGCAGGTAAACCTGGGACTGCATCAAAACGCAATGCCCTCCCCATAGAGGCGCAATGAGGAGAAAGAACTTTATTTTTCCTCCTTATTTCCTCTAAGTGTAAAGAGAAAAAGGCCTCTAAGGATTGTTTTTGTGCAGGAATGTGTCCCTTCCTGCACAAAATGAGGCACCCTTGCACTATGACGCGAGGGTGCCTGCGTTGGGTCTAGGCTGCAATGAGTTTGCCAGCGCAGAGAGCGTGCAGGAATGCACCATATGTTCTTAAACATGGAGCATCACTGCTCTCTCCATATGACGCAGCGCAGCAAGTTGTCTTGATGCGTTATGCTGTGTCAAATAATATAAATAAGGTCCTACACTTTCTTGGATTTCAAAGACAGCAACATGCATTTTGATTAACTTCCTCATTAAGGGCCATATTTACAAAACTGTCACGGAACGCAGAGCAGGACCCAAAGTTGCTGCGCTGTGTTGCGTGACAGGGAGTGAACAGGAAAGTGTTATATCTACAGAGATGTGGCACCATCCTGCTCTATTAGTGCCGGTGCACAACCAGGCTGTTGAGCGCCATGCACAGAACTTTGCACCATAGTGCAAAGATGTCTGTGTGAGGTTAGTATACGTTTTGTACTGGAAGAGTCCCCTTCTAGTACAAAATACTATGCTTGTACTAAATTTATCATTACATAATAATGGGGTAACCCAATGATCGTCACCAGACCTGGGTACAATGCGGGAATGAAGAAAAGTGGTCCGTGACAGTTATTTAGAGGAGAAATGGATCACAGTCTATGTAAGTTGTGTTGAAAAGAAAAACCAACACTGATCATCAATATCATATTGTATTGTATTGTATTGTAATTGCATTTGTATAGCGCTTACTACCCCTGACGAGGCGTCGAAGCGCTTTTTCGGCGAGTAGCACGCTACTCCGGGACCCATAGAGGATTAGTGTTGAATTAGTATAGTGAAACATGCAAGTAAATTTTAAGTGGTGGATATGTTAGTCAGTTATTTGGATTCAGAAGGATAGCGGAGGGATAGAAGAGGGAAAAAAGGTTTGCATATATATAGCGCTTCTAACCCCTGATGGGGTGTTGAATTGCTTTTTTTTTTTTTTGGGCGAGTAGCACGCTACTCCGGAAACCCATAAAGGATTAGTGGTGAATTAGTATGGTGAAATATGAAAGTAATTTGAGTGGTGGATATTAGTCAGTTATTTGGAGTGAGAAGGATAGTGGAGGGATAGAAGGGAAAGAAAGGTTTGCATTCATATAGCGCCTGTTACCCCTGGTGGGTGTTGAAGCGCTTTGTTGGCGAGTAGCACGCTACTCTGGAACCCATAAAGGATTAGTGGTGAATTAGTATAGTGGAATATGGAATTAGTGAAGTGAACATGCTAGTCTGTTATTTTGATTGAAAAGGATAGTTGTGGGATAGAAGAGTGAAGGATTTCTTTTTGTAGGTCATAGCAGTAGGAGGAGGCTTTTTGATGAGTAAAAAGGGTTTTTGGAGGGGAAGAGTCAGAGGGAAGAGTTTAGAAAGGTTTGTCTTGGGCATTGGTACAGTAAAGGAGGTGTCAGAAGATACAAGGAGGGGTAGAGTAGGAGAGAGTCAAGAAAGGGTTATTTTGGGGAACATAGTAGTGGTATGGCGTTTGCGATAAATGAGAGAGTGGGTGTAGAGGATATAGTGATAGATGTATAGGGTGAGATAGGGTAGTGAATTGGAAAAAGTAGTAGAAAGAAGTTTGAGATGAGTCAAAAAGTTGGGCTAGAAGATATATTGAGGGAAGTATAGGCTGAGAAATAGGGTAGTGCATTGGAAATGCTAAATTAGAAGAAAGTGATAAATATATAGATCCATAAGTACATTGAGAGTATATAGATGCATAAAGGAGGTAAGTATATGCAGATTAAAAATATTGATAGAGGTAGCGGATGTGAAATAGGGTAGTGCATTAGATATGCTTTTTCAGGAGAAAAGTAATAGACACATTAATTAATGGGAAGATGGGCAGCATTCCTGGCCCTGGCCCGTCTCGAACAGGCTCAAACAGGCACTCACCCTTGTCCTCTCTGCCCTTAGCCTCGACGCCCGGGCTGAGACGCCCTAACCCTGGCCTTTGATACCCCTAGTAATCAGGTGACCCCGTCAGCCAATGGGAACCCTAGCCCTAATACTATCCAATCACAACACTAGCCCTAAAAGCTAGAACCAATAGGAGATCAGGACCTTACAGCCAATCTTAGCCCTACTCCAAGCATCCAATCAGTTCAAAAACCCTGATCTCTATGTCCAATAGAGGCCCTAGCCCTACCAGTAGTCCCAACCCTAGTCCAAGCAACCAATGGGACGGGAAGCCCTAGTCACTACTTCCAATAGAAAGCCTAACCCTACTCTTAGTCCCACACCTAGTCCAGCAACCAATAACACCAGAAGCCCTAATCGCTACTTCCAATTAAAGGCCTAACCCTAGTCCTAGTTCCACCTTAGTCCCAACAACCAATAAAACAGGAAGCCCTAGTCCCTGCTTCCAATAGAAATCATAACCCTAGCCCTAGTCCCAACCCTACATTGATTGAATCACAGATCCAGAAACCAATCAGAACCCTCAAATACCCAACCAATGAGGACACTAACTCAAACCAATAGAAACATCAGATACAACCACCAATCAGTGTATACATGTAGCAGCCACTAGCAGACTATATAAGGTCCCAGCAACCTCAGACAAGGTTTGCTGCCCAGGGAGTTGGAAGCTGCTTCTCCTGTCCAGAATCTCCTAGGAGACAGACAGGCTCAATCCACACTTTGGATTTCTGCAGGTAAAGGCCTCACAAACTTGAAATCTAACAATACTGTTTGAATACAACTTTACTCCCTCTCCTGGCCAAAAAACGAAGTGCACAGTCCCTATTAAACACAGTTTAAACTATGACTGAACATCAAAACCCCCAAATGGCAGTAACCACGAAACCTTATCTCCTTCGCAACGAGGCTTCTACCTAAAGCAACAGTAAAAGTCTTACGCCTCGCGGTCTGGCGTTAAGGAACGCACCTTTGGCTTTATGTCCCCGCGCTTCCCAGATGGCTGTATCTCGACCCACGAGATGCAGTCAGCCCAGTTGCTGTCGGGTTGGCTGCCCAAAACACTCTTACCTATCACAAGGGAGTCACGCCGGCATTGCACAAGGAGCGCGCTGGGGAGAGAGGAAACCAGACCCGACTCCCAAGGGAGGGAGGACCCCCTGCAGCTTGCCAGCAACGACAAGCCAATCAAAAGTCACTTCCGGGGCCACTGCACCCATGCCAGAGGACCTTTCCTAACCCTGGGCGGAACCATTTTAGTGACCAACCCAGACGGCCGGACTGCAAACCAATGCCCCCACTGAAATGGCAAAAGTGCCATCCATAATCATCAAAACAACACGTTCTCACACTGAAACCAGGAACATGTCCCACGCAGCACCGCAACCCCCTGAAATGAAGATGCTTCTTCCTCAAATGAAGTAAAAATGCAGGGAAGCAGTTTGTAGACAAATAGTGGTTTATTCCGAGTTAGAGAAAACAGCACTGGAGTGCATCCTTTCTCCTTGAAGTCCAAACGGATAATGTCTGTTTAGTCCGTTCATACTTCAAGGAGAGGTTGGATGCACGAGGATGCTAAATCAAATGAACACATGTTTACCATCAATTGTGCAGCATGCGCGCATATAGAACTTGCGCGCATGCCAATAACAGAATGTAGAATACGGAATGGAAACTGATGAGATCACAAAGTATGAAACACAGTGCAATGTATTACATCACCCTTCCCCTTTCACAAATAACCAAAATTTATATTTGTGATGAAAGCATTTTTTTTTTACAAATAAAAATCTTTGTATTTAGAAGAGAAAGTACAATTGCGAGTAGATCTTACAGAAACTGGAATAGGATTCACATCATTAATTTGTACAGGAGCATATTCTGACACAGAATCAGTGAAATCTTGAACTTGAACATTAGTACCAGTTGAAATGGATGATTTCTCCAGACTAGAATCATTTGAAAAATATGAAAAGTGTAAATTATCTTGAGAATCATCTTTTTTGTTGGACAATATTTTGTGAGCTTGGTCAGATGTTAATTTAACCAACATTCTTTTGCTCCACCATCCTCTACGACCCAAAAACAAAGATCCTTTTGATAACTTAAGAATTTGTAAAGGAAGAGACAGTTTTGACAGACCTTTCTTAACTTTCTTAGGAGACTTAATCATGACCCAGTCACCAATTTGGAAATCATGTATGTTGTTGCAACCTTTGGTGTCAAATTTTTTCTTTTGAACTGATTGTTGAACAGCAACTTTCTTAAGCATGTTTTGTTTATCCCTACAAACCAAACATGAATTCTCCTCCTTTCTTAATTTTTTTATCCATGAAGGGCAAAGCGTTCCATTAGGATCCCTTTTTTGAGAAGCCTAAAAGGAGAGATGCCTGTTGATGAATGAGGCGTAGTGAGATATGACCAAATCTTTTTCTTTAAAAACAAATCAACAGGTGCATTAATGGCTAAGGCAGATTGAATACCCTCCTTTATAAACCTGTTCATTCGTTCCACTAAACCGTTTGCCGAAGGAGAATACAAAGCCACTCTTAAATGCTTAATATCATGAGAAATCAAGAAATTCTCCATTGATGTAGAAATAAAATGAGACCCATTATCCGTGACCAACTCTCTTGGAAAGCCTTCAGATAGAAAAATTCTGGAAAGAAAATTAATCATGGATGATGAATTGGGAGAAGAACAAAATTCAAACTCCACCCATTTTGAAAAATAATCTATTAAAACTATAATATATTTCTTATCAGTGGAAAGAACCTCGAAAGGTCCTGCAAAATCCAGAGCTAATTTGATCCATGCACCCTCTGGAACTGGAACGTTATGTAGTGGTGTTTTCATGGTTTTCCAATGTTTATCGGATACAAGACAAGTCTGACATGAATTTATCCAATTTGAGACATCTGAATCCAGACCAGGCCACCAGAAGTTTTCTTTCAACCTTCTGGAGGTAGCTCCCATTCCCAAATGTCCTTCGTGTGCAATCATAAAAATTTTTGAACGTAAAGATGTAGGGGTACTGCAAGATCACCACGCATGACCAAACCTTCAATAAGAGAAAGTTCTTGATTTACCTGGGCAAAAGATTTTAAAGGAGAAGGTAATGAGCGTTCTTTGGGCCAACCTGTTATAATCATGTTTTTGACTGCAAGAAGAATAGAATCCTCTTCGGAGGCTTTCAGCCAATCTTCTTGAGTAACATGAGGTAAATCATTAATAAAATCTTCAACAGTAGCCACCACACATTCCACATCATCAAACCTAGAAGATGAAGAATCATCCTCTAATGACAATCTGGAAAGACAATCTGCCCTTCCATTGCGACCTCCAGGTATATACTTTATTATGAAATTGTATTCATGTAAGCGTGAGAGTAAGCGAACAAGCCTTGCAGAGGCTTTTCCTGTACCATTCCCATTTAGTAAGTGTATTAAAGGTTTGTGATCAGAAAAAATGTCAAATTGCTTGCCCCAAATAAAGGTTCTAAATTTCTCTACGGCCCATGTGCATGCAAGAGCCTCCCTCTCAATTGTGCTATAGTTGGTTTCCGAATTTGTGAGAGATCTGGATGAAAAACCAACAGTGTTCTCCTTACCATTGACCCATTGAGAAAGAACTGCTCCTAATCCATGTTGGCTGGCATCCACAGATAAAATACATTTATGAGCAGGTGAAAAAGACGAAAGAGCGGGAGCCTGAATAATAAGTTTTTGATTAGTTCAAAAGCTCGTTGAGCTTCATTATCCCAAGAGAATTTAGCATTTTTCTTTAGTAAAACACGCAGGGGTTGAACAATTTGTGCATAATTAGAGATAAACCTTGAATAGTACTCAGTCATACCTAAAAATGATCTGAGTAAATCTTTATTTTTTGGAATTGTAACCTCATCAATAGCTTGTGTGAGAGAAAATTTTGGACTAATTCCTGAAGCTGAAATTGTGTGTCCCAGATAATCAAGAGACTACCATGAACTTGCATTTATCAGTGCCTAATGTAACACCAAAATCCTTGAACTTGTTGAGAAGCCTTCTTAAAGTTATTATATGTTCAGCTTTGGTTTTTGAGTAAATCAAAACATCATCCTGATAAGCTTGTACTGAACCAATCCCTTCCAACATGTGATCCATAAACCGCTGAAAAACACTAGCCGCTGAGGCTAAACCAAAGGGCAGTCTAAGATACTTATAAGCCCCGAAGGGAGTAACAAATGTGGTGAGATCAGTGGAAGAATTTGACAAAGGAATTTGATGATATGCAGACCTTAAGTCAAGCAATGTAAAACAAGTTGAACCAGCAATATTAGAAAGTAAATCCTGAATCTTTGGTAACGGATGACAATCCACTAAAATACTTTTGTTGAGTGAGCGCAAGTCAGCACATAAGCGAATCGAATTATCCTTTTTCCTTACTATCACTATGGGACTGACCCATTCAGATGATTCAGTGGGTTTAATAATACACTCAGCAACCAATTTATCTAATAAGAGCTTAAGGTCATTCCTGACGCTTAGGGGAATTGGTCTGGCCTTATGTGAAATAGGGATGGCATTGTCTTTCAACTTGATAACATGCTCAACATTTGTGATTTTTCCTATATTTGAAGAAAAAACTTCTGGGAATTCAGAAAATATGCTGGCAGAAATATCAGTAATGTTATTTTCTACAATAGAAGAAATAGAAATATCCTCATTAATTTGAACAGGATTATCAGAGCCAGGAACCAACTTTAGTCCCATTTTTGCTAGATCTTGCCATCCAACAATACTCTTACCTTTATGACGAAATAATTGTTATTTGTAGCCTACAATTAATGTAAAGAGCACTTTGTTTAGAAAGGCAACAAAGTGTCAAGCAATCAATATAAAACATACAATTAATGTCAAAAGAACACACGAAATGAGCGCCAAAAGTAATCCAATATAGTGTATTTATTCCATATATTTAAAAACAATGTATGCATTCACAGTAGTAAAAAAGGTTGCAAGGAAAGGAAGAGAAGATTTAGGAATGGTTGTGCTCGTGATGGGGAAGGGGTGGATAGAAGTCACTAGTTAGAGGAAATACAATATTTCAATCATTATAACATCAGACTGGTAAAAAGACCAGTTCTACAGGACCTGTCCTGATCAATTCTTTAGATCACAGTTATACAGTGTAATCAAGCATTAATGCAACCTCAAACAATGGGGAAAGAAGGGAAAAAGGGTACAGGTCCCATGTGGGTAAATAGCGTCGACGTTTCGACTCGACTAACGCATTGAGGGTGACTTATGCCTCTGCTGCGAGTCTTCTTCAGGACGAAGGGGCGGGGGGCAACCTAATCCTAATCCTGGTGCCACATTGGCATCACAGATATAGCAACGATATAGCAACGATGATGGTATACTAATTGATCCAGTCAAGGTATGCCAAAGGGTAAGCTGAATTCCACTCGTGAGGGCCCAACTTATGTAGTCCTCACCGGTATTTAAGAACCGTAATTAACCATGGTCATCAGACATCTGAATAAATCTCGAACGTCCAGACCTTGAAAGAAAAGCACGGGCACGCCTCGATACTTCCTCCTATCAAGTTCAAATTCAAGCCCTATTACCCACATGGGACCTGTACCCTTTTTCCCTTCTTTCCCCATTGTTTGATGTTGCATTAATGCTTGATTACACTGTATAACTGTGATCTAAAGAATTGATCAGGACAGGTCCTGTAGAACTGGTCTTTTTTACCAGTCTGATGTTATAATGATTGAAATATTGTATTTCCTCTAACTAGTGACTTCTATCCACCCCTTCCCCATCACGAGCACAACCATTCCTAAATCTTCTCTTCCTTTCCTTGCAACCTTTTTTACTACTGTGAATGCATAAATTGTTTTTAAATATATGGAATAAATACACTATATTGGATTACTTTTGGCGCTCATTTCGTGTGTTCTTTTGACATTAATTGTATGTTTTATATTGATTGCTTGACACTTTGTTACCTTTCTAAACAAAGTGCTCTTTACATTAATTGTAGGCTACAAATAACAATTATTTCGTCATATGATATTGATGATCAGTGTTGTTTTTCTTTTCAACACAACTTACATAGACTGTCTTGTACTAAATTTATAACTGTTCCTACTTTGTATGTGTGCTGTACAATGCAGCACACATGCAAAGTATAATCAGTTAGGGGAAATAAAAGCGTACATTTTTTTGTTCACAACCCTGTCTCCTATTGGTAGTAGATAGGATTTTGCGTCAAAACCCATGGGTGATTACACAGGAACACCCATGTAGCACCCATGGAAGACCCCCTTGATGCAGAGTAACGCAAAGCAACGCTTCATCCTAGGTTGCATTACTTTTTCTTACAAATCAACGCAAATACCAATTTGCATTGGTTTGTAAATCCTGAAAAGGATTTTGCATTCGGTTTGCATTATAAAAGTAACGCAAACCAGACACAAAACCTTTGTAAATCTGGCCCTTAATATTTACAAATGTCAGCCAGTGTCGTAGCAAAAAGTATGGGCCCTGATGCAAGCTAGTAAAACGGGTCCCATCCCCTAGTTTGTTAGTTTAAAAGCAGCTATAATTGGGGTGCTGTCGGACCTCAGATTTCTGGGCGCCGGTGCTGCACTATTGATAGCGAGACCTTGTTACTAATATTGTGTGTCGGCGTCAGCTGATATTTTATGAAGTGGAAATCCCTTTGCATTTTTGCGCTGGACGTGTGTTGCGCAATGTCCCAAGCTCTATTGGCAGGGGTGCAGATATCAATAATGCAGCAGGTGCAGTGGTACCGAGGCCCAGGAGCGTTAGGGGCTCACTGTACCCCAGGGCTTTAAGTGGAATAAAAAAACCAGGGGGGTGTCTCAAAGGGGCGTGGCTGATGTAATTAAGGGCATGGCTTAAAAACACTTTAAGCTAAAAATCTGTGCTTAGCATAGTGTGCCACCCAACTGGTAATTTGCTGCTTCTGTCACTGCATGCAGATATATAATACAACAAGTAACATTACACCTACAACAAGTCAGGGCTATTGGCTTTGCCAATGGTTGTTAGTTGTGTAAGATAAATAAGCAACAACTATGTCTTCGTTGTATAGAATATTGAAAATGCTTCAGTTCTGAAATGATGAGACAGAAAGAACTATAGCGAGTCTCTTTAAAGTTACCTCAAAGGCAGTGAAGGGTAGTCCTACTGCAGAGTTTAGATTTTTTTTCCCCTAATGGCGAGGGCAAAAATGGAGAGCCCGTTAGGGACTCGTCTCAGCATCTGATAGACCTGCCGGTGTTGAGCACCGGCAGGACCCGGCCCATTGAAAGCCCTGCTGTACACCCAATGATGGCTGATTTTACTTCCGAAATAGGGAGCAGTGACGTCCATTTGACACTGTTTGCATCAGCACCCGATGCACCCTTGTTACGCCGCAGCCCATAGGTTGTAACTGCCTTTTGTAGAAACCACGTGTAAACAGGCCAAGCGGGTTTTCCACTAGAGTACATCGCCTTCGTTCTCTGTTTACATAAGAAGCAGAAAGTCCAATAAGCAACGCCGCGAGTCCTCCAATGGTCCTCACTGCATTGCACATGCGAAGCGCCATTATAGGTCTATAATAATACGGAAACACAGTGTGCTTTTAATGCTTTGCTATTTCAAATCCAGGCTCGTGTGCACACGGGCAGAAACAGATAATCCATCATTACACACGTAAATCACTCATGGGGTGCTGATTGAGCTCCCCTGCTTACCCAGCGGGAGGGGCGGCGCTGTGGCGACGCGGAGCCTGACGTGGTGCCCTGGGGGTGGGGAGGAGGCGGCAGAGCCCGTCCTCTGATCCCGGGGCCCTGGCTTTGAAGTTGGCCTGGGAGGAGAGGCAGTATAAGGCAACAGTATGTGGGAATGTATGAAGGGCTCAGACCTCCTGGCATACAGGTTATAAAGGGAGTACGGGGAATGCAGAGAGAGCAGCGTGCAGGGGCCATTCTAGACGTGACTTTGATGTTGCAAGAGGGCAGGCCAGCTGCAGGACTGAGGTGGTACAATCATGAGCCTCGCAGCACATTCAGCTCGAGGTCCAGAAGCAACATGGAGGATGCAGGTGGTTGGGAAGCAACAGATAGGGTGTAGGTGGGAGCAAATGGGCGAGAGGGAGACCAACATGGAGTGCAAAGGCCAGGGGAGAAAAGCAAACTGGATAGAGAGACCACAAAATGGAGCTGGGACAGGGGGCAAGCACACAGGCGAGAAATCCACATGGGTGGGGGAGCAGACAAAGGCACGCACTTCACAGAGGGGGTGGGGAGAACCACACAGGCGAGGGATAGCATGTGGACATGGGTAGAGAGGCAAACTAGGGAGACAGCTGGAAAACACATGCACTCTTGTGGAGTACTTCAACAAGAAGAAAATAGTAGCACCTGAAAAAGTGAGCGGGGTAAGGACACAATAATTGTGTTTATGCTCAAGGGGATGGACAAACAGAAGAACAGGAAGGAAAGCCCAGACACGCTAATGAATTAGAAGCAAGCAAATGAAAGTGACAATGAAGCCAACCAAGGTTAAGCAATCAGCAGGCTCTAAGCACACTCTAAGTTAACAAACATCTTGCAAAAGATAACGCGTGCACTATCTAGTAGGCAAGACCTAACAGAAGGCGGGCAGGAGCTGTGAATGAGAGGCCCAGCACAGCTCCCATCCTTTTATCAAACAGCGCAATCTGGATTGAGCCAAGGAGGACAGAGCACTGGTATGAGGAAAGGCAAATCAGGAAAATAAATATTACTGGTAAATATTCAGGCTATTATCCGTTCGATCCCTTGCTTTCCCCAGGCCTTAATTAATAAGGACACTTTGTAGCTATAACTCTTCAATGAATTCCCCAACAATACACAAACTCTAGAAGACCAAAGCACCCTGAATACAAAGTCTAGGAACATCATCCCCCTCGACCAATCTGTAGTGTAAGGTATAAGTAGAAGGAACTGCACATGTAGCCACCTTCTAGATACCCAGAATAGGAGCATCTCCTACCTCAGCCAAATCGCCATGTACATCGTCCTTGTATCAAACCTAGTAAAGTAGAACCTGTTGACTTTTAGGCTACTGACATTACGGATTTAATCCAGAAGCCCAATGTTGAGGTAAAGGCTTGCTGTCCACGAGGGAAAAGATCAAAATTGAATCTCAGACAGTTAATAATCCAAGGACATGGAAAAGCAAGATGTTGCATGACCAGGCAATGTCTTGGCGGCACCAAGACTCCTCTACCACTGATCTGGCTGTAAAAAAAAACAAGATTTGGAAATGCCAATAGGTTTGAGTTTAAAGTGTTGCACCCTGCACTCACATAGACACACTTTTCACACTGCACTGATACAGGCACATTGCTCAACCTGCACACCACAATGGCTCACCCTGCACTCACAAAGGCACGCCACTCACCCTGGAGTCACATGAGCACACCTCTCACACAGCCCTCAAACATACATACACATATCCTTGCACTCACACAGGTATACAGCTCACCGTGCACTCACAAGGGAATGCCTCGCACCCTCCTCTCACATTCCCTATAGCAGAGGCGCAGCTATCAATAATGCATTAGGTGCAGTGGTACCGGGGCCGAGGAGCATTAAGGGCCCACTGTACCCCCAATGATGGCTGTAATTTACTACCGAAATAGGGGGTTAGTGGCGTCCATTTTCACTGTTTGCACAAGGGCACATGGCACCCTTGTTACGCTGCAGCCCTTAAGTTGTAGCTGGCTCTTGTAAAAACCACATGTAAACAGGTCAAGTGGTTTTCCACTAGAGTATATTTGTCTCTGTTTACATAAGTAGCAGAAAGTCCAATAGGAAAGCAATGCCGTGAGTCCATCAATGGTCCTTACACATGCAAAGCACTATCATAGGTCTATAATACAGAATCACAGTGTGCTTTTAATTACTTGCTATTTTAAATCCAGGCCTTTGTTCACATGGGCAGAAACAGATAATCCCTCATTACATACGAAAATCACGTCTGAGGTGCTGATTTGAGCTCCTCTCAAAGAAGAGAGCTGTGATGCTGTTATCATCACTGCTTTGGATTTCACCACTGGGAAGAAGATTCACAGGGCCAAGTTGATGGACTTAATCTGCAACAGATTTTTCTTTTTTTGTATGTATAATTTTTATTGTCATTCAAAAAACAATACAGCAATCATTAACTAGACTTCAAGTATAGTTTACACTGCGTTAATTGTTTCGGAAATCTCCAACAGATTTATGGGAGGCGATGAGTCCACACTGTACTCACGGGGAGTTCCCCGCACATCACTCCCCACCCAAACTCTGATGAGTTAGAAGTGACCAAGAGATGATCAAGGGGAAGTGGAAGGGGCATTCCACCATGGGGTTGGGAGCATGTGTCTTCCATCACAAGGTCCAAACCAGGGATGGCTGAACTGGGATCGGTGTTGATGAGTCATCCAGCATCTGGCCTCAATGTTCCACCAGGTATAGCTTCAGGGAATCTTAATGTAGCTTTGCATGTAGGGAAACCCTTTACACAGTGCATGCAGTTCCAGAAGCTTCTGAATAGTCTTGCGAGTCAAGGAGTGGTACACCATCTAGATGGTAGATGTTACTCTCTCCATACTAAGGGCAGAGAGTAGACTACCATGCCTTTACAATATTGTCCCCAAACCAGGACAAAGAAATACGGCTTGAAAACAATATATACCAAGTACAAATCACCAAACGGAATTCACTCGAACATACTGCTAGGCTATATGTGAGGTGCACAAATGGACAAAACTAAGGTGGTATATTGGGGGCCTTCCACTACCTCTGAAGTCGTGTATTTTAATGGTTTTTGAATACACTCCGGTTTAGACTGGCATTTGTGAAATATTTTGTAGGCAGGTAAAGAAGCTACTTTGACACGCATTCTATAGATAGCGGTACAATTATGCCTGCCAGCTACTATAAATCATGTTTGAGAAATATCACTGGATTTTGCCTTCATTAATCCATGCAATTGCTAGATCTGAGTAAGGTGATAGATATAGTTCGACCTGATAGTTACTGCGGTACATTATTACCCAGTCAGTAACGCATAACCTACGCGTTTTTTTAGCCTGTCAGGGGAACCAATATATATAAAAAAAAGTCTTTAGGGTATCCCTTAGCCAGTTTTAGTCATTCACTCACTCACCCTCTCTCACTCACCCTTTCTCTCACTGGAAAATATCACACCCTCACTCATCATACGGCGTAATTAAAAGATCTCCGCCAAAGTGACCCTTCGGGGGACCCGTAGGGCATTGCAGCGCCGGCCCGACGAGGAGCAATGCCCAATGATGAAGCATGACATCCCTCAGGATGTGTGAAGGTAACAAGAGACAAAATCTGTGATTGTCTCTATTTGTGAGGTTATAACCTAGACTCCTTTGTTCTCTCCCATTCCTTTTCTATGTGGACAATAATGGTGTCCCTATAGGAACAGTAACCCACTTTTTGGATTTATACTACTACTTGGAGCATGGGTACTGGACCTCAAATAGCTCCTAGTCCCCCCCCTTTTGTTTTTGATTAACAGATAGATATAGATCAACACCACTGTAACACTGTGTCAACCAATTTTCTCAAGCTCAAAACACTGTGTCAACCAATGTTCTCAAGCTCACTGTTTACACAATGCAAAGTTCCAACTGGATCAAAATAATGTTGACTATATTGCATTGATGTATTAGTAAAATGATCTGTTTTTCAGTACTTGGACAGAGTGACTATTCTGCGCGAGCCAGGGGTGAGACTACAGCCCCCAGGCTCCTCCACGTTGTTTCGCCTGCGCCTGGAGGCGCATATCTCCACGCCAGTGGCCCTGCTGCGCAGACGCGCACTGCATGAGCCGGGGGTGAGACTACAGCCCCCAGGTGACTCCACGTTGTTCGCCTGCGCCTGGAGGCGCATATCTGCACGCCAGTGGCCCCGCGGCGCAGGATGCGCACTGCACGAGCCGGGGCTGAGACTACAGCCCCCAGGCTCCTCCACATTGTTTCGCCTGCAGCTGGAGGTGCATATCTGCACGCCAGTGGCCCCGCTGCGCGGGACACGCCCGGGCCAAAGGAGGGCCCTTTCACGCCCGTCGGAGGCTGGGCTGGGCCCCCCCTCTTTCATCCTCGCTTTGAATCTTCTGGCTCAATATGGGATGGAAAAAATCGCCTGCAATAGAGGAGGTAACTGTAACTTCTTTAGGTACATTTTTGGCCAAGGGAACATTGGCCTTAGAAAAAGAAATTGCCCTTACTGAAAAGAGAATCTCGCTGGGGGGAAGGGCAGGGCAGGTTCCCAATACTGCTGTCACTTCAACCCGGGGGGGGGGGCAATGGAGGATCATGGGGGCGTTCATTCAAATTCATCTGTGGTTATTCAGTCGCTTCCCATAACTCTACAGACTTACTCTGCATTAAGTGGGAATCCATTAGTTTCAAGTACCTCAAATGGGAAAAGGAAGAGAGGTCCAGCCAAACCACCTTTTAACTGCCCTGCCAAGAAGACCAGAAAGGCCACCACGTCAGCGGCACCCATATGTAGGATTGGCCAAATACATCCAGAGACTATATACCCCCCTAATTGGGTCAACCTTTTTGATAATTTCAAACAACTCCTGGAACCGATCTATGCCCGTTTAGACTCCATAGATCGTACTTTACAAAGTTTGCTAGCAAACAATCTAGTGTAATATACGGCAGTAGATGCTAATAGCAGCTCTGCCAATTCCAGTCTCCAACTTCCTACTAGGGTTAACTCCTCTGCTGTCTGTAAAATTAGCAAAATCTGCAAAAATTGTAATTCTGATTGTTATAATTTGTGTGTGACCTCTAAAAACAGGCTTACCTGCTGTGAGTTAGATAAACCATCCTCCACTCCTTCTGGTCTTCCTTGTGCTGTAAATCAGACGGTTCCTAGTCGGGATCCTCTTGGTTCAGCCCACGTAGGTTTGGTCCCTAAGTACTGTCCACCACAAGCGTCCTCTCAAGATACTACAGGGAGGGGGCAATTACAACATTGATCAAGGTTACATGTTAACTCAAATGCCCATAGCAGATCCAATCAGAAATTCATGAATCTTCCTCTTGCAGTTTGTCCCTATGTTTTAATTTTAGTTAATGTGCCTCTTCTCTGTCCAAACCAAAGAGAGTCTACACTCCAGCTTATGACCAAGGCTCGGCACTGGTTGACACAAAATTCAAGTAGTGGTCATCTCCTCCAAAATCACATGATTATGGCCAGAAGAACACCATGGATTGGGTCTGATGTAAAAATAACTAATGATGATTGTGTCATCTTGAATTTCGACAAAATAAGGCTGGTGAGAAACCTACTAGGGAATTTACCGGTTGCACCTACATCTCAATCCCAGATTTATGCAGTTCCCTTGGGTTTCTTTTATAGGCCTACATTAGTACGCAGTTCCACCACATACGTCCAGGGCCACCCTTCAACGAGTATTGGTCACTACCCAGACCAGCTGTCCTCTGATATTCCCCCCTCCTCAAATAGGTATTCTCCGATAGAAGATATGGAGGCCTGCGATTGACTCACTTTATCTTTTAATCACTCGCCTCTTCAATCAGTTCTCCATCACGAATATCTAATGGACCCCTCTTTTGTAACCACTGAGAGTGCACAGATGGCTGCTCTAGTCTCGCAAAGCAGTAATACGCTTCTTTCAATTGGCCCCATATCTTCTTCTTTACCTGACCCAATGTTAATCGGCCCTCAGGAGCACTTAAGGGATATGTTATTCCTTTCATGGAACATAGCGGGCTATGAAAACAAAAAAGATAACAAAAGTTGGTATAACGTGTTTATGAATTCTGATATTATTTGTTTCCAGGAAACATGGGCAGAGCAGCCTGTCTTTGTAATTGTCTATCGCTCTTTTGTTACGCCAGTACTTCCTTCAATAACAGGTAGATCTAAAGGGGGCCTACTAACACTGGTAGCAAATACGATCCCCCTAGGTAAGGAGACTTTTATTAATAATTCGCCTTACTTTCACATTATTCTAGCAGAGGGTTCTGGGGAAATTGATTTGTTATTGATAAACTTTTATTATAATAACTTCCAAAATCCCACTCAGGTGATAGAGGAGTTGGGGGGAAAATGGAAGCTCTGTTAACTCACCACCCCCGTTCAATTTTTATAATTTGGGCTGGTGATTTTTATGTGCACTGTTGTATTAAAACAGACCAACGTATCTGTGGGGTAACTGACACTAATGACTCACAGTTGGTTCATTTTAATCATTTCAATTATGGAAATGTCCTAAACAGTGTATTATTAACCTGGGACCTAGTTATAATAAACCTGTGTCACCCCACTACAGGTCAGCCTCTCCCTACCTTTCAACGATCTGGGGCTATTTCGACAATTGATTTCACAATTATTCAAGCTAACTTCAAGTGATGTATTAAGTCCTCAATGGCTGAGCTGACATAATTCAGTGATCATGCTTTCCTCCTTTCCTTGGCCTCTTTTTCCCAAGACCAACCCTCTATTAGCTCCAAAACCTATTTTAAGCCGAAAAAATGGATTCACCCTTAAATGGGAGGACATTAATTCAACTTTCTTTCTTCCAAAGGTTGAAAAGGAGGTGTTACCGGAGATCCAATCTTGTTTAGATGCCCACTCCGATAGCTACCAAGTAGTAACAGCATTCAAAAGTATCTTAACATCTATAAGTGCTAATCTCTCATGCCCAGCAACAAGAAATACTCCACCGGTAACAAGATGGTTTGAGGCAAGTTGCTCGAAGGCCTCTAAACAACTCCGCACTGCTCTCAAAATACACCAAAGAACTAAAGCCCTGATAAGGAAGTTACGAGCTGACTACAAGACAGCTAGTGAGGTGAGAAAGAAGCAGTTGAGGGATGAAGCATGGGAACATTTGTGTGAGGCCTCTAGGAGCAAAGACAGCAAAGCCTTTTGGGGGGTGGTAATTGCACCTTTCCTGCAGGAACAGGGCGGCCCCTCTCTTTATCTTCACATAGATGAAGCCACCTGACTGGCTCACTTTCAGAACAAATTTTAATGTTGAAAGGGATAGTACCACAAAAGAACTAGAGGATCTGATGGTGGACCAACCGGGGATGACATTTTCCTTAGAGGAAATTCAGCTTGCACTTTCGCAATCACCTGCCTTTAAGGCAGTGGGTCCGGATGGGGTCCCATTGGATATTTTATTTGTTCATAAAAATTTGTGGGCCCCACTCCTGACCCAAGTTTTTAATGCTGTTGCCAAAGTGGGTCCCCCGGCATCCTGGAAACAATCAGTGATTATTCCTATATATAAGAAGGGGGAGCCCTCGAACCCCGCAAATTATCGCCCAATTTCCTTGCTGGACAGTACTGCTAAATTAATGGGGAGATTGCTTTTAAATAGATTGGAGGAGTGGGCATCTGAAAACAATGTTTTAGCTGAGGCCCAATATGGGTTTAGAAAGGGAAGGAGCACGATTGATCAAGGACTTAACCCAGCTTTACTCGCAGCAAAATATGTCCATGCAAAAAAGGGTCAGTTGTATATGGCTTTTATGGACTTGTCCGCGGCCTTCGACTACGTGAGCCACACAAAATTGTGGGCACTGCTAGAGGCGATGGGCCTGGACAACTCCATAACTCTTTTTATTAGAGAGTTGTATAGAAAGGTAGGGGCTGTAATTAGGTTTGGAAAACAGGGGGAATGTACAAAAATCTTTAGAATTGAAAAGGGGGTCCAACAGGGCTGTGTTCTTGCCCCTTTTCTTTTCTCCCTGTATACCAACAACCTTAGTGAAGTCCTGACCGCACAGTGTAGAGACGTCCCATCTGCTGGTGGCTTTCCGCTGCCAGCCCTTCTCTATGCAGATGCGGCCCTGATGGGCAGAACACCGCTGGCCCTACAGCGATTGGTTGGCAACTACTCAAATTATATGGCTGATCTGGGTTTGACTGTCAACAAATAAAAAACCTTTGTCATGTAAGCAGGGTTGGGAAGGAAAAAGGCAATTTCGCTCCAATTGGATGGGGGTCCTCTGGAATGTGTAGAGTCTTTTATGTATTTAGGCATTCTTTTTGATTCCAAACTTAACTGATCTGTTATGATAGAAAATAGAACAAATATGCTGAAATGAAGTATAGTTGCTGTTTGGAAATTTGCTTCTAATCTGGGTAAAAAGACATGCAGGGAATTGGTAGAAGTTTACCTGGCAAAATCGGTAGCGATACCTACCTACGTTGCTGAAATGTGGGGCACAGCTCAAGTAGGTACTTTGCAGATAGAGGAGGATGGATTTGTCAAAAGGTTGCTCTCAGGTCCTCCAGCTTGTTTGAATTTGATTGCCCACAATGAGCTCGGCCTGCCTTTTATCACGGATTCGATTAAATTGGCCCCACTCCTTCTATGGTTGAGAATTTGGAAGAGAGATTCGGTTATGATAAATCAAGCGATATTAAAAGATATAATTAATCTGGACCGAGCCAACTGTATCCCATGGTTAGCATATGTTAAGCAGTCCCTCACAGACCTTGGCTTAGCTTTTTTGTATACATCACCCTTAAAATGTCTGTCTTTCCCTAAATCAAAGTTAAGAGAGGCCTTTGTTAATAAGTGCGAACTAGAAAGATGGAACCGTAATCAAAGTAAAGTTACGGTGTTATTATATCAAACACTGCCTAGTGTGGCTATGGGTCATGATTCTTATCTCTCTTTCGTCTCTAATACTACGCATCAATACTTACTAACAAGGATGAGACTGAATTTTTCCCCTTTAATGGTAGGCTATCCAGCCCAAGCGTATTCATTAAATCATTTATCGCTATGCCGATCTCCACAAAATATGTTGCACATTTTATTTTTTTGCTGCTTCTATAAATCGGAAAGGAAAAAGTTTATTCTCCCAATGATAACAAAATTGAGTTTAACCTCTCACTCCTCAGTCCTTGCAGTTATCAATATTTTGGAAACTCCGTTTGTCTGTCTTATAACTGCGAACTTTCGTTATATAGCTGACTATATGCGTTTGCCCGATACTATTATGGTGCTCTATATGGACTAAAAAAGAATTGGATTTTAACAGATTAATATTAAGAGATTGTTTGAATTTGAATTTTAGCTCATGTATACCATGGTTGAGCTATACAAAAACTACCCTGTCAAATCTGGGCCTATTGCATGTTTTTAATTCGCCAGAGAAAATAACCAAATCAGTCATTGCAGGAGTCAAGAAAGCATTTTATGAGTATACCCAAGAAGTTAGAATGCAAGACTCACAGTGTAAACAATGCTGCATACATTATACTATGGTAAAATCTATTGATAAAATGGAATTTTATCTAACATTAGATATGCCGGTGAACCATAGAAGATTTTTAACATATTTCCGACTGAATATGTTCCCTCAGCTTGTAGCAGGATGGCATAGGTCACAAGACCCTCCTGTATGTTCTTGTGATGAGTTCTCTACACTGGACACTTTACACTTGTACTAATTTGCCCTAAATGGGCTAATCTGCGTCAAAAGTATATTCGCCCATTATCTGCTCATTGGAATTTCAATCAAGCGAGACCTGTCTTTTATATCTACAATTTTTAGATAATTTTATTGTTTGTTGGTATGTATCGAGATTTTTAATAGCTGTGTATTATGCTTATGCTTAAGACTGAATCGTATAGAACTTACTTCATGATATTATCTGATATTCTTAATATTTTTGTATGATTATTTTTATTGTACTTTTATGATAGCCAATGTCAATCGAATAAAGTAATTAGTGATTGATTGATTGATGGACTGCAAACTTTCTATATTCAGTTTTGCGAACCAGGAAAGGTTCCTCTGGGAGGGGGGTTGTTTTATTGGATTAGTCCCAATTGCGGATTTTTTTATTGTCTAAAGAACTGTTGTAAGGATGTTTAATATAATAGCCATTGTTTGCTGTGGGATCAGGTAGACCACGTGTAGATGACGTGCTGTTTTAACTTGTTTGTTTAAATATCTGTTTTTATTTTATTCGCTGAAAATGAATTGCTGATTGATTTTTATATCTCAGTAAGGTGTGCTGTCGGTTTTTAGCATTGGATATTTCCGAGAATATTGCTAGTTTAACAAATAATCATTTGCTGATTTTAACATGTTTTTGCCCATTTTGCACTGTGATTTCTCCTTGCACTTTTATGCATTTGTTAAATGCGAATAAAGTAAATAATTGAATTGACTATTCTATGATATTCATTTATTTGTTTTTGGTATTATATAAACCCATTTTTGTAATAAATTACAGTGAACATTTTAAATCATGTTTGGTGAGGTGTACATTGTATAGGTTTTCAACCCCTATCACTTTTCAGGGGTTCTTGTTTGGGGGACAACATTGTCGTGGATTAGCCCCACTGAAAAACAGAGGTAATTCGTGTGGTCTTAACAATGGGAACTGAAGTAGAAGTTCTGAAGATCCACTGAACGATGTGGTTATTATTTTGGACTACTGCCATCATCTAAGTCAATGTCATCAGCCTAAGTGTCGTCAGGGAGTGGGGGGCAGATTTATATAATTAAATTTTAAGATGGGGCATAGTTCTCCTCCCTTTTCTTACAAAGTAATGGTAGGAGTAATGCCCCAATGCCCTTTCTGGGGGTGGAACATGCCAAACCTGTCATACAGGAAAAAGCTTAATTACCTCATATAGACGTTCTTGGGCTGCGAAATGGAGCAGATGCCTTTGGAAGCTACTGAACTCAGCTATTCTTCATCACTGAGAAGATTTATGCATAGGTGGTTATCTAGATCCTACGATAGTGGAAAATAAGCCTCTCTTCCCCACTGGAGTTGAGTGACCTGCATGAGATGGTGCCCATGAGGGCAGCTTCTCGGGGAATGTAGTGGGACTTCTTGGTCTCTGATGAGGCCTCCTGAGTGGGATTATTCTTCCTTCTGAAATGCCTCCTCTTTGACTGTGTGCTTCCTGTGGAAGAGGCTCAAGCTGAGCTTATTGGGAAATTATTCTGTAGCCTTGAAAGGCTAGAAGGCCTTTGCCAGATGTAAGACAGAACTAGGTCTTTCCAATAGTGCTTAGATGGTGCTCAGCAATTTAACTGTAGCTGGGCAAATCTTACACTGCCCATGGACTCCTTCGATCTGGGAATCAAAGAAGTTCTTAACATAAAAAAGCTGACTTATTCCTGAGCCTCTGATTTCAGTTCTCAAGACTTGAGCTATCCTGTATGGCCAGACCAGCATGATACTGACAGCAATGTTGCGGAAGCACCGACACAACAGCAGAATTGTGTCCTCAGTTTCTTTGCAAGTGTTAAGTATAAACTTTTACTTTTTCTTGGCAGCAATCTCTAGTAGTCAAAATCATGGCAGAGATGAAGCCTGAGCAGGCCGTATCAGCAATTATACTTGCCACTCCAGGAAGAGGCCATCAAACTAATACATTTTTCCGGCTGCATGGCTCTAGACATCAGGCCTCTGAGTCCATATGGAAATACATTGATCTGCTCTTCAATGGAGTTGCCATCACCAACATACATTGAGCTTGGGCATTCCTGAACACAGACTTGACTGACCTTGAAAACCTGTTTTTTGGTTTCCTAAGACTACTGAGATGGAATGCTAGAGGAAAGGCTTTGTTCAAATCTCTTGATCTCCTGCTGGAGAACCTGCACCTCAATCGCCAGGTCTGTTTTAGGTTGGGATGTGTTATGGCCACCAAAACAGAGATCCCTTTAATCGCTCCTAGGGCAAGGACCTCAATGTTTACAGCTCTTTCCAATCCTTGGTTCATGACAGGACAGCAGCTCCTGATTGGATTCAGGTTTTCAGGATCACCAGTACATGGGTCTCTAAATCGGTGTCCGAATCGGTGTCTTGTTCTCCAAACTTAGTTCTCTTACAAAGAGGAGGCCCGGGAGATAGATCAACAAGGGACTGGAGTGGCTGGGATCAGTGTTGGAACCAGAAATTGGACTGGGACCGGCATTGCTGGCTGGGTCTTGAGACTGGTGCACTGGGATGGTACTCTGGCCTCAGGAACTACACCAGTAATTGCGTTGAGGGGATCCAGAGAAGACTAAAGCTGCACCACAACTTCGGGTTGAGTGGCCAGAGTAATTTACCTTGTATTCAACTCTGCATTCAGAGTAAGCAGAAGAAGCCCGAGCTGGGGTTCAAGGTCAATATGGAGGTGATGCCTGCAGCTGATACAAAAGGAAGCTGGATAAAGGTTTGCCAATTCTTGGTCCAGCTGCACCAGGCTGGATGGATTGAGCAAATCTGAACTATCTACCAGGGATCCCACTGAGTCCCCCCAAGGAGACAGATTTCCACGACCGGGATTGACTCCTGATAACTCGGCACTGGTCAAGAACCTGTACGTACGATCTGACTCTTCTTAATGATGAAATACAATGTCTGTGTAGAGAGTGGTATACCCCAACTGTACATGCAAGCCATGTAGTTCCATGCACTGGTGACTTTTCCTCAAACATGGGACGCAGTGGTATGCGAGTCAGAAACTACAAATAGTTGATGACATGAAGTGAGCTGAACTATGGCAGTATGTCAAAGGATTCAGATGTCGATTTTCACAGGCGCAGATAAACTGTCCTCAATCCACTTCGCCACTATAAGTGACCCAAATGTTTTGGGCCTCTTACAATGACAGGGGGGGAAGTGGATAAGAGAGAGACAACCTCAGCTGCAGATGGATTTTTCCTACTGGTATCTGTTAGACCTGGCATCCTTGGCGTGGGTCTCCCTTCCATTTTTTGATGATGCCTCCAATGTTATTGATCTGTTTTTGCTGGTTTAGATGCTTTGGGCACTGTGCCACTGCTATTCAGTGCCACAGTGCAAGTGCTCCCTATGATAAATTGTGTTATGTATTAGTGACTCCATGATTGGATGATTGGTTTGCTTGTCAGTCCCTAGTACAGTGCACTGAGTGTGCCCAGGGCTTGTAAATCCAATACTGCTGGTGGGCTTTCAGCACTGGTTGTGCCACCCACAGAAGCAGCTTGTAAAATGTGTCTCAGGCCTGCCATTGCAGAGCTTGTGTGCAGTCTAGGGCTGCCATGTCGACTTGGTGAGTGCACCCACTTACCAGTCCCTAAACCTTCCCTTTTCTTCATATCAGACACCCCTATGGTAGGCCCAAGGGCAGGGTGCATTGTAAGTATAAGGTAGGACATGCCCTGGTGTGTGTGGCATGTCCTAATAGTGAATTACAGCCATTTTCGTTTTTCGCTATAGCAAGGCTACCTGTTCCCCATAGGGCAGACTGGGCAGTTTGATTATTACACCTTATAATCCTAACTGACCCAGGGAACATGGTAGAAAAACGAATTTAGTATGCCTGAACTCAGGATGATAAAATACATCTTTTAGTGAAGTTGGTTTTAACATTCTGTGTTTGAAAATACCACTTTTAGAAAGTAGGTATTTTCTTGCCTAACTATCCAAGCCTGCCTCTGCTAGGTTGTGTATTCCTTGCCTGGGTTTGTGAGTGACAGGGGCTGGGGGACTCCAGGAGACAGGGTGAGTCAGCACAGGGCTGAATAGAGAGATCTGCATCCAGAGTGGAGGGAGGAGTTGCACCTGGGTCTGAATAGGGCTGTGCCTGCCTTCCACAATGCTGGCTCCACCTCCTGCCGGGCGGCTGAGCACTCTGCCCCACATTCTGAAAGGAAAGAAGGAGTCCTGTAAACAAAGTGCTCCAGGACTGACCAGAACTGGTTTTGTACTAGGCAAAGGCCTCTCTGCCTCCAGAGAACAAAGAGAAAAGGTGTATAAAAAAGGGACCCAGACCCCTAGGAAATTAGATCACTTTTGGGAAACAAGAAGAAACCTTTGCTGAGGAGCGGAACCAAGAAGAAACTGAGGAGAAGACTATCCCTAAGCTAGAGGGATCTGCCTGCAGTGGTTGCCTGACTGCCAAAGAAAGGAGAAGGGAACTTTGTGTGTACTTTCATCAACTTGTGAAGGATCTCCAAGGGCTTGATTTCAGAGCTTGCCTCCTGCTGAAGTCTCAGGGACAACAGACTTCACCCACCAGCTCCCCTGTATTCCCTTGCTGGGAATTTGGACCTTCTGACACACTTGCGTGTCTCTGGGAGCTGGAAGCGCGACTCAAGACGAAGAAGCGTGTCGCCGCAGCCGCTGATTCTCGCATCGCCGGAGAAGAGTGTCGACGTCGCAGCAGACGCCGGCGCATCCCCGAAGAAGCGCGCCGCTGACACCCTCGCATCCTTCGAAGCACCTCGCAGCACCGGAGAAAAGTGTCGCCGTCGCAGCAGACGCAGTCGCATCCCCGGGGCAGAGCATCGACCTTGCATAAGACACCGACGCATCGCAACACGATGCGCCCCGCATCCCAGGAGAAGATCGTCAACCTCGCATCAGACGCCGCCGCATCGCCAGGGAAGCGTGTCGCAGGGTCTGTCGCGGCTCCAAAGATTCATCGAAATCGCCGCACGGCCGTCGGGCGTGCACGCATCACCCCTTTGTTGTCGCAACATCAAGAAGACGCCACTTTTGTTTCTTTGCACCAGATCTTCAACGCATCACCGTCCTTGCGTGTAAGGGACTACCGCATCACCTTCCCTGCAACACTTTCGTTGCCTTGCGTTACGCATCTTAAGGTACATTGAACTCAAAGTGTCGCATTTCCATTTTAAGAGACTCAAGCTAATTCTACCATCTTTAAAGTACAGTATTGTGGATTATTTTTGTCGTTTATGGTCTTGTGGTAAATCTATATAAAAGATACTTATTTTTATAATACAACCTGTGTGGTGTCCATTTGTAGTGTTGTCACTGGATTACTGTATGTGGTCACTAATGCTTTACACACTGCCTCTGAACTAAGCCTGTCTGCTCGTGCCAAGCTACCAAGGGGGTGAGCAGGGGTTATTTCAGGAGTGTACCCCCTTACCCTGACTAGAAGCAAGGGTCCCTATTTGGACAAAGGTACCTACCTCTGCCAACTAGAGACCCCCAGTTCCAACATTGGTGGTCAGCGGTGGGGATTCTGGACTTTCATTTGTGACTCATGTACAGTGATTGGTGAACACTACCTAGTGAGTGCAGACCAAAACGCAACCACATACTTTTGGTAGATATCCTTTTCTGGGACTTTCTAATTTTGCTAAAAACTGCCAAGTTTAATCACCATGGATACAGCAGCATCCATAGTATCTGTTGATAATGATTGGGAAGAGGAGAAACTGGAATGCTACACCGTTAACCAGCTCAAGCACTTCTGCAGGAGGTTCAAAGTTTCTATGACCGGAATCACCAAGAAGGATGATTTCCAAAAGGCGCTGAGGGCCTGTTTTGAAGCAAGGAATACCCCTGAGAATGAGGAGGGGGCTGAGAATGCAGATGAGCAGCTGGATGGGCCAGTGGGTCCAGGGGAGAGGAGAGCATCTTTCCCCGTAGGTAGCAGTGTTTCTGCCAGAGGTCTGTCCCCAGAAGAGCTGGAGGACAGAGAAAAGAGTAGGATGCATGAGATGGAGCTGACCAAGCTCAAGTTAAAGGGGCAGTTGGAATTTGAATTGCAATCTAGAAAGTTGGCCTTAGAAGAGAAAATAATGGATCATGAGCATGAAAAAAGTTTGAGGGAGATGGAGTTTAGAGCCAAGAAGTTAGAGATTACTCCCTCTGGTGGCAGCACACCGTCAGTGCCTGTTGAGGCTAGGGTGTATATTCCTAAGGATGTGGTCAAGGAGTTTTTTTAAGAATGATGATATTGGGCAATGGTTCAAGGCCTATGAGGTAGCCATGACTTCCCACCGGGTCCCTGAGAAGGATTGGGGAGCGGGGTTGTGGGGTCGGTTCCTTAGTGAGGGGCAGGATACTTTGTTGGACTTGCCCTCTGAAGACTATAATTCCTACAGCCACATGAAGAAAGCATTGATGACCAGGTATGGGTTGACTCTATAGGCAGAGGTTCAGGAACTGTAAGAAGATTGAAGGATGTACCTGGGTTGAGTATGTGACCTTTTTTTGCAAAGCCTTGGATGGTTGGGTAAAGGGTAGCAAAGCAAATGATTTTCAGGCGCTCTTTGATTTGATTGCATGGGAGCACTTGTCCAGTAATTGTTTTCCTGAGCTATGCCAGCACCTGATTGACAGTAGGCTGACTAACCCTAGGCAGCTTGCTGAGGAGGCGGACCGCTGGGTGAGCACCCGGGTCCACAAGGGTCACGTGGGAGACTCCGCCAAGGGTGGGCAGGGTCCCCAGCAGAGGAGTGGGGGGGACAAGGGTAAACAGAGGGAGTTCCAGAGAGGGCCCCAAAGTAAACCCCAAGGGAACCAAGGGAAAGGTTCCCAGCCTCCCCCTGAGAATAAGCACGGGGCCCCGACAGGTCCACCTGTTCATAGGGGACCCCCGGTGTGCTACAAGTGTGGTGCCCTAGGCCACAGGGCCAATGATCCCCATTGCCCTTTGTTTGGAAAGCCAGCACCCCCTGGTGCAGTCCCCCGGCAGTTGGCTAGTGTAGCCCTGGGGGAGGAGATGGGTGCCCAAGGTGGGCGGGATCCCGTAGTATTGTCCCTTGTCTCATTAGGAGACTCTGAGATGGTCCCTAGGACCCAACTGCCTGAGAACACTAAGAAGTACAGGCAGTGGGTGACCATCAATGGCCATAGGGTGGAGGCTCTGAGAGACACAGGAGCCAGTGTGACAGCTGTCAAGTGTCACCTGGTGTCTAAAGAGCAGGTGGTCCCTGATGCATTCTACCCAGTTGTTGCCGCTGACAACACAGAGAGCCACTGCAAGGTGGCTCAGGTTCCCTTTGAGTGGGGGCGGTCTCTGGTACTCTTCAAGTAGCTGTGAGGCCAGCCATGCCTGTTGACTGTTTGTTAGGGAACGATTTGGAGAGCTCCCCTTGGGCTAAGGTGGAGCGGAGTGCTCATTTGGAGATGTTGGGCTTGCCTGATTGGGCGTGTGTGACCACCCGGTCCATGGCAGCCAGAGGTGTTCAAGAGGACCTGGAGCCTGAGAGGGAGGCCCAGGTGCCTGCCGGAGAGAGAAGAGGCAGGGGGCGCGGGAAACCGGCCCCCGAAGTTCCCACGGTCCAGGAGGAGGCAGAGCCTGAGGGGGGTGCCCTGGAGCCTACAGGGGAACAGGTAGCTGAACTGGGGGACCTGCCTGAGCTGACCCATTGGCAGCAAGATTGAGGACCCTCCATGGAGGAGTTCTGCGAGGAGCAGAACAAGGGCCCTTCTCTCGTGGGTCTGAGGCAACAGGCCACAGACCAGGCAGCAGGTGATCAGTCTGGATCACATTGGATCTACTGGGAGAATGGTCTCCTGTATAGCGAGCCTAAGGTTGCTGAGCCTGGATCAGTCCGTGTGCTGGTGGTACCCCAGCGCTTCAGAGCCTTCCTACTGGGTTTGGCTCATGATGTGCCTTTAGCAGTACATCTGGGGCAGGACAAGACCTTTAAAAGGCTTGTCACCCATTTCTTTTGGCCCCAGATGCGCAGGAGTGCCGCCACTCACTGCAGGACCTGACAGACTTGCCAGGCAAGTGGAAATAGTGGGAGGAAGCAGAAGGCTCCTCTCCAGCCATTCCCTGTAGTCAGCACCCCCTTTGAACGGGTGGGTATTGACATTGTGGGGCCACTGGACCCCAAGACAGCCATGGGCAACAGGTTCATCCTGGTCTTGGTGGACCATGCCACCCGGTACCCTGAAGCCATCCCTCTGAGGACAGTGACGGCCCCCGTGGTGGGACGGACACTGATGGGAATTTTCTCCCGTGTGGGGTTCCCTCAAGAGGTGGTGTCTGACAGAGGTACTAACTTTATATCCAAGTATATGAAGTCCCTGTGGCAGGAGTGCGGTGTAACGTACAAGTTCACCACTCCTTACCACCCCCAAGGAAATGGGTTGGTTGAGAGATTCAACCGGACCCTGAAGGGCATGATTATGGGTCTAGAAGAACCCAGGAGGTGTAAGTGGGACGTCCTCTTGCCATGCCTTCTTTTTGCATACCATGAGGTGCCACAGAAGTCTCTAGGGTTCAGCCCCTTTGAGCTTCTGTATGGTCACCCAGTGAGAGGACCTCTGAGTTTGGTCAAGGAAGGCTGGGAGCAATCTCCCAGGAAACCTCCCCAGGATGTATATAGCTACACGCTGGCCTTCAGGAACCAAACTAGGCGTTTCAGGCAACTTGCTGGGGCAAATCGGGAAGACAGCCAGGAGGAAATGAAGCGGTGGTAAGACCAGAATGCCACTCTGGTTGAGCTTCAACCTGGTCAGAAAGTGTGGGTCATGGCCCCAGTGGAGCCCTGTGCGCTCCAGGATAAGTGGTCCGGACCCTTTGAGGTGGTGGAGAGCAAGAGCCCTGTTACCTACTTGGTGGACATGCGGTCTCCCAGGAACCCCTTGCGGGTCCTGCACGTCAACCGCCTGAAGCCCCACTTGGAGAGGTCCCAAGTGGGCATGCTCTTAGCTACAGATGCTGGGATGGAGGAGGAGACCCAGCCTCTTCCTGACCTCCTGTCAGCCCAAGAGCAAGATGGATCAGTGGAGGGTGTGAACCTCTCTACCTCCCTGACACCTGAGCAGCAAGGTGACTGTCGCCAACTGTTGGGGCAGTTTCCTGACCTGTTCTCCCTGGTTCCTAGTGTCACTGACTGGTGCGTCCATGATGTGAACACTGGGGACAGTCTTCCTGTCAAGCACAAGGCTTACAGGGTGACTGACAGGGTGAGAGCTTGCATCAAGGAGGAGGTCTCCAAGATGTTTGCATTGGGGGTAATTGAGTCCTCTCACAGCCCTTGGGCCAGCCCAGTGGTCTTGGTCCCAAAGGCTGCCGCGCCTGGTGCCACACCCGAACTCCGGTTCTGTGTGGACTACCGAGGACTCAATTCCATCACCAGGACTGACGCACACCCCAACCCCAGAGCTGATGAGCTCATAGATCGGTTAGGGGCTGCCCGGTACCTCAGTACGTTTGACCTAACGTCTGGGTACTGGCAGATCACCTTGACTGATGGGGCAAAGGAGAGGTCAGCATTCTCCACACCAGATGGGCACTACCAATTCCGGGTGATGCCCTTTGGGATGAAGAATGCCCCTGCCACCTTTCAGAGGTTGGTCAACCAGGTGTTGGTTGGACTGGAAGAGTTCAGTGCCGCCTACCTGGATGACATCGCAGTGTTCAGCGCCAGTTGGGAAGAACATCTGCGCCACCTCTGGGAAGTGTTGATGGCGCTGCGGAGGGCAGGCCTCACGATCAAGCGAGTAAGTGCCAGATCGGGCAGGGTTCTGTGGTGTACTTGGGACACCAGGTTGGGAGCGGCCAGGTGGCGCCCCTACAGCCCAAGATGGATACCATTCTGGCTTGGGAGCCCCCCAAGACCCAGACAGCGGTGAGAGCCTTCCTAGGACTCACCGGGTATTACTGGAGATTTGTCAAGGGGTATGGCAGCATTGTTGCACCGTTGACAGAGCTGACTTCCAGGAAGCAGCCCAAGAGAGTGATTTGGACTGACACCTGTCAACAAGCTTTTGACACCTTGAAGTCAGCCATGTGCACGGCGCCCGTGCTCCTGGCCCCCAACTTCTCCAAAGAGTTTATCGTTCAGACAGACGCTTCAGAGCATGGTGTGGGGGCTGTTTTGTCACAGATGAATGAGGAGGGCCTAGACCAACCTGTAGCCTTTCTTAGTAGGAGGTTACTTCCACGGGAACAGAGGTGGAGTGCTATTGAGCGTGAGGCATTTGCTGTGGTCTGGGCGCTGAAGAAGCTGAGAACATACCTGTTTGGGACTCACTTCCGGGTTCAGACAGACCACAGGCCCCTCAGATGGTTGATGCAGATGAGGGGTGAGAATCCAAAGCTGTTGAGGTGGTCCATTTCCCTACAGAGGATGGACTTCACGGTGGAACACCGCCCTGGTACAGAACACGCTAATGCTGGTGCTCTGCCAGATATTTCCGCCTTAGTGAAGAGAACTCCCTAGAGGTAGGATAGTTCTCCCCACATTTCAGCTGGAGGGGACACGTGTTAGACCTGGCATCCTTGGCGTGGGTCTCCCTTCCATTTTTTGATGATGCCTCCAATGTTATTGATCTGTTTTTGCTGGTTTAGATGCTTTGGGCACTGTGCGACTGCTATTCAGTGCCACAGTGCAAGTGCTCCCTATGATAAATTATGTTATGTATTAGTGACTCCATGATTGGATGATTGGTTTGCTTGTCAGTCCCTAGTGCAGTGCACTGAGTGTGCCCAGGGCTTGTAAATCCAATACTGCTGGTGGGCTTTCAGCACTGGTTGTGCCACCCACAGAAGCAGCTTGTAAAATGTCTCAGGCCTGCCATTGCAGAGCTTGTGTGCAGCCTAGGGCTGCCATGTCGACTTGGTGAGTGTACCCACTTACCAGTCCCTAAACCTTCCCTTTTCTTCATATCAGACACCCCTATGGTGGGCCCAAGGGCAGGGTGCATTGTAAGTATAAGGTAGGACATGCCCTGGTGTGTGTGGCATGTCCTAATAGTGAATTACAGCCATTTTTGTTTTTCACTATTGCAAGGCTACCTGTTCCCCATAGGCCAGACTGGGCAGTTTGATTATTACACCTTATAATCCTAACTGACCCAGGGAACATGGTAGAAAAACGAATTTAGTATGCCTGAACTCAGGATGATAAAATACATCTTTTAGTGAAGTTGGTTTTAACATTCTGTGTTTGAAAATACCACTTTTAGAAAGTAGGTATTTTCTTGCCTAACTATCCAAGCCTGCCTCTGCTAGGTTTTGTATTCCTTGTCTGGGTTTGTGAGTGACAGGGGCTGGGGGACTCCAGGAGACAGGGTGAGTCAGCACAGGGCTGAAGAGAGAGATCTGCATCCAGAGTGGAGGGAGGAGTTGCACCTGGGTCTGAATAGGGCTGTGCCTGCCTTCCACAATGCTGACTCCACCTCCTGCCGGGCGGCTGAGCACTCTGCCCCACATTCTGAAAGGAAAGAAGGAGTCCTGTAAACAAAGTGCTCTAGGACTGACCAGAACTGGTCTTGGACTAGGCAAAGGCCTCTCTGCCTCCAGAGAACAAAGAGAAAAGGTGTATAAAAAGGGGACCCAGACCCCTAGGAAATTAGATCACTTTTGGGAAACAAGAAGAAACCTTTGCTGAGGAGCGGAACCAAGAAGAAACTGAGGAGAAGACTAGCCCTAAGCTAGAGGGATCTGCCTGCAGTGGTTGCCTGACTGCCAAAGAAAGGAGAAGGGAACTTTGTGTGTACTTTCATCAACTTGTGAAGGATCTCCAAGGGCTTGATTTCAGAGCTTGCCTCCTGCTGAAGTCTCAGGGACAACAGACTTCACCCACCAGCTCCCTTGTATTCCTTTGCTGGGAATTTGGACCTTCTGACACACTTGCGTGTCTCTGGGAGCTGGAAGCGCGACTCAAGATGAAGAAGCGTGTCGCCGCAGCCGCTGTTTCTCGCATCGCCGGAGAAGAGTGTCGACGTCGCAGCAGACGCCGGCGCATCCCCGAAGAAGCGTGCCGCTGACACCCTCGCATCCTTCGAAGCGCCTCGCAGCACCGGAGAAAAGTGTCGCCGTCGCAGCAGACGCCGTCGCATCCCCGGGGCAGAGCATCGACCTCGCATCAGACGCCGACGCATCGCAACACGAGGCACCCCGCATCCCAGGAGAAGATCATCGACCTCGCATTAGACGCCGTCGCATCGCCAGGGAAGCGTGTCGCAGGGCCTGTCGCGGCTCCAAAGATTAAACGAAATCGCCGCACGGCCGTCGGGTGTGCACGCATCACCCCTTCATTGTCGCAACATCAAGAAGACGCCACTTTTGTTTCTTTGCACCAGATCTTCAACGCATCACCGTCCTTGCGTGTAAGGGACTACCGCATCACCTTCCCTGCAACACTTTCGTTGCCTTGCGTTATGCATCTTAAGGTACATTGAACTCAGTGTCGCATTTCCATTTTAAGAGACTCAAGCTAATTCTACCATCTTTAAAGTACAGTATTGTGGATTATTTTTGTCGTTTATGGTCTTGTGGTAAATCTATATAAAAGATACTTATTTTTATAATACAACCTGTGTGGTGTCCATTTGTAGTGTTGTCACTGGATTACTGTATGTGGTCACAAATGCTTTACACACTGCCTCTGAACTAAGCCTGTCTGCTCGTGCCAAGCTACCAAGGGGGTGAGCAGGGGTTATTTCAGGAGTGTACCCCCTTACCCTGACTAGAAGCAAGGGTCCCTATTTGGACAAAGGTACCTACCTCTGCCAACTAGAGACCCCCAGTTCTAACAGTATCTCTTCTTGCAGTGTTCAGGTATGGACAGATTCTGCAAAATAACAAACAACAATACTTCATTCTTAACTCAACTTCTATTTCTATTCTCTTGTCTTAATCTACTTGTTAGTTGAATTTCTAAAGTTATTTACCTGCAATTTTTACTGAGGACGCTACTCTCTCATGTATTGGTATTTAATTGAAGGTTTCTCACTAATTTTATTTTCTTGCCTACAATGCACAGCTAACCTGCTCAGAGCCAAGCGCTCAATCAGACTGCTACCGCTCTTCTTCAACGTGACAAAACTGCTCATGCATCTCGCAGCGACTCTTCTCCCTCGATGATACAAACTGCACATGTGCCTCGCTTTAACTCTTCTCCTTAGACCAAACGATACTGCTCATGCGCCTCACGAATCAAACGTTTTTTACATGCCTTAAGATTGCGCACTCGAAGAAACGCTACTGCCTGTCAAGAAATTTCTGTTGAAGTGCGCCACAAATAGCGTGCGCGCACGTGATAACGGAACACAGGCTCAAGGAAATAAACAACTAGACCGCTGCACGCAATTCCATGGAACTGCAGCAGCCATGAAGGATCTTTTTAACCCTTCGCAAACCTTGCAGGATGACTCCAGGAAACAGGGAACGTCTTCTCCAGAGCGGGTATTTATACACTTTATGGACTCTTATGAAATTACAATTCAGAGGGTTCCTGAAAGTACCTCCCTCCAAAGAACAACTTTTCCTCTTAGGTGTGTTGGGATGGTTCCGATGAAAAACTCGAACCAACTTTGAAGCTTGGACATTAAAATAAGGTTCCCAAGACCTTTCCTCGGCGCCAAAACCTTTCCAGTCAATAAGATAGTATAATGTCCCTTTACAAATCTTTGAATCTAAAATGTTATTGATTTCAAACTCCTCAGAAGTATCGACTTGAATAGGGGCTGGAGGGGAGTTCATTCTCAAATCTGTTGGACTTCTTTTCACCAAAGAAACATGAGAGACCGGGTGAATTTTTAACGATGGAGGTAAACATAATTTGACTGCTACAGGAGTGATCATTTTTGTCAACCTTAAAAGGACCTATGAATTTTGGCAGAAATTTACGACTTCATTTTAGATGTAAATGACGATTAGATAACCAGACCTTGTCACCTTCATTATAACTAGGCCCTTCTTTTCGTTTCTTATCTGCTTGTAACTTATAAGATTTTTCAGCCTTGAGAATGTTTTCCTTGGCTTTCAAATATGTGTTGTGTAAACCTTTAACTAATTCTTTAACTGCAGGAACTGCTTCATCTTCTTTACCTAGAAAAATGATGTCTACCACTATTTAGATAAAAAGGTGTGAAACCAGTGGAAGAATGTATAGCATTATTGTATGCAAACTCAGCTACCCAAATCAGGTCCACCCAATCCTTTTCTTGATCTAATAGATAAAGTCGTAAATATTGTTTCAATTCCTGCTTGACCCTCTCAGTCTGACCGTCGGTTTCTGGGTGGTAACTAGTTGAGTAACGAGAGTCTATGTCAAATCAATTGGTGAAAGCATTCCAAAAATGAGAAATAAATTGAGACCCCCTGTCAGAAACTAGTATTTTTGGATTTCCGTGAGCTCTCACTATTTCCTGAGTGAACAATTGAGCTAACTGTGGCGCTTTCTGAATCCTTTCAAAGGTATGAAATGTGCCATTTTAGAGAATGTATCCACAAATACTAAGATTGTATTATAACCCTGACAGATGGGAAGATCAACAATTAGATCCATGGAAACTGTATGCCAAGGATGAGATGCGGTAGGTAGGGGTTGAAGTAGCCCCTGTGGAGCTGATCTACTGGGTTTCCCTCTCAAACACTTTTCACAAGTGGAAACATATTGTCTTATCGGACTCTCCATCTTAGGCCACCAAAAATTCCTTTTAACTAATTCTAACGTTTTTAGAAAACATTTATGACCAGCCAATTGATTGTCATGACATGCCTGAAGAGCCTTTTTCTGTAAACCTGCGGTAGGTAAAAATAATGCTCCTTTAAAATATGGCAAACTCTCTTTAACCATTCGATCAGGACCTTGACTTGCCCATTCATGAATCTCTCTCTCAGATAAACTCTCCAAAATGGCTGTCTTGAAACCCAAAAACTGAGTTTATAATACAAATCTTTTTTTTCCACAACAAATGTTATTCATTTTTGAAGGTACAAAGTGGGCAGAGCCCTGCAGAGACATTACATATATTACATGCGACATATAGTACCTAGTTGTAATATTCGAAAACAACTTGGCCTGCAGAACACCAGCCTGAAAGTGTAACAAAGTACACCGAACATCCCCAAAGAATCGTAACTGCGTATTAATAAAGAATACCTGTCCGTAAAAAGTCAGTTTAGTCAGACTTTAAAAGTGGATAGCGACCCACCAATCGTTTAATGGGATCATGAGAGTCTGGATGTGGTAAATCAATGCCTCTATATGTTGCCCAGCGGGACCAAATTTTCCTGTGCTTCTGTGGGCATCCCCTCGCCTGAAAGACAACAATTTCAGCTGCCATACACCTGTCCACTGCCTTCTTCCACCCCGCTATGCTGGGTGGGGACGCTGCTTTCCAATTCTGAGCAATATCTCTCTTAGCGAGGGTGAGGCCCAGGAACAGATGGTGCTGCTTGTAGCGGTTCCCCCACGATCTCATCTGTGCCATGGAGGAGCAGTAGTCTGGGTCAAGTTGAATGGTCCAGGCCAGAACCTGGCCTAGACAAGACGTCACCCGAGTCCAGAATGGTTGTATCCTTGTACAACTCCACACCGTATGGAGGAAGGAGCCCTCATTGTTGCAACGAAGGCAATGGGGGGACTGGATAACACCCATCTTCCACAACCGGGACCGGGTGTAATATACCCGCTGGAGGTACTTAAACTGGATGAGACGGTAGCGTGAGGATACCGCAGCATACCGAGGACTAGCTAGGGCCTCTGTCCAATCATCATCTGTCAGTGCCAGCAAATCGGCCTCCCACGCCGCCCTGGTCTTATGGATAGTGTTCTGTGTGTGAGTATTTAGCGTCTGGTAAATTTGTTTGATTTTGTGGGCCTTCTAATGGGTGGAATTCAGGAAGTGTCTCCAAATGACGAATATGGGGGTCTAAGGCATGCCGCAGTTGCAAATAGCGGTGGAACTGGGATTTATGTAGGTAATACTCGGTTTGTAACTGTTGAAAGGACTTAAGTGAGGTGCCTTGCATGATGTCCCCCAGCGTGGAGATTCCAATGAGATCCGACTTGCGAAACCCAACCAGAGTGGATACGGACCGTAGATACGTGCCCTGCCAGAGGGGAGTGGAGCGTGTCAGTCTTCCCCACCAGCCCATGGATTTAACTGTGCGTCTCCAAATTTGTATAACAGTCCTACAAGCTGGGGAGGAAGGTGTCTAGGGTCGCTCGGCTATATAAGAGTTGTAGTAAGGGTGTACCAGTCATAGCCATCCGTTCCACTGCATATGCTGGATCTGACTGAGACCCGTACCACCATTCGTTAATTACTAGAAGGTGAGAGGCAGAATAGTATGCATAAATGCCTGCCGCCGCAATACCGCCACAGTACGTTGATTATGTGCACGTATGGAGCGCAACCCGGATCGCCCCTCCCTGCCATAGGAACCTATTCAAAATTGCATTAAGTTGCGTGAACCATGAAGGAGGGCTATTGTATGGGAAATTCTGCAACCGATATAACAGACGTGGTAAAGATACCATCTTAAAGATTGCGGATCGCCCATATAGCGATAGGGGCAGCTGAGACCATACCGTGGTCTCATTATGGACTGCGGGGAGTAGTGGGGCGATATTTTGTGTCCATGAGATCGTAGGACACGGCGATAAAAAAGACCACCAGATATTTAAAGCCCCCTGTAGCAAGGGATAATTGTGAGGCCCAGGCCTGACGTCTCTTATCCCCGCATATGGGAAAAAGTGTGGATTTGGAGGGGTTAGTGCTCAAATCAGTGGTTTCCCCGAAAATCCGGAGCATCTGAAGGACACGGGGTCCCGAGAACCACGGGTCCGTCATAAAGAAAAGGACATCATCGGCGCATAGCGCGATTCTGTCTGAGTATTCCTGCGTCCACTCAAACCCCTGGATCACAGGGTCCTGACGCACCCACACCGCTAGGGGCTCTATGGCCAGGGCGAAGAGTAGCGGAGACAGGGGGCAGCCCTGTCTCGTGCCTCGACGAATAGAAAAGGGGGCCGACCGGTATCCTGCTAACCGGACTGATGCTGAGAGATCTGTATATAGCAGTTGGGTATATGCTATGAATCGCGGACCAAGGTTTATGGAGCGGAGGAGTTTGAAGAAGTATGTCCAACTCAGAGAGTCGAATGCCTTATCTATGTCGGCCAGCAGAATCGCTGCTGAGTGACTGAGCCTATGGGCTTCAGCAATTGCATTGTGGACTCGCCTAATATTATGTCTGGTGGAGCGTTGCGGCATGAAGCCAGACTGATCGGGGTGAATGAGGTCTTGAATGCATGACGTAAGGCAGTCTGCGAGGACCTTCCCCAGGAGTTTAGGCTCAAAGTTGAGCAGTGAGATAGGACGGTATGAAGCCGGGTCCTCAGGGGGACGGCCGGGCTTGAGAAAAACCACAATTTCGGCATGACGCCAGTCTGTGGGTAGGATACGTTGCTCAAGGGCTCCGTGCAATGCCTCGAGAAAATGTGGGCCTAACGTCGTCATGTGCGGCTGCATAAAATCGCTGGGAAATCCATTCGGTCCCGGCGCCTTGCCAGGGTGAATGCTAGTCAGCGCTGCCCTTAATTCGTCCACGGTTATGGGGCCATCTGTGTCCCTAACTTGATCGGAGAGCTTACGGGGGGAATATCCGACAAAAACTCATCTATAAGGGTCTCCGATATAAGCTCCCGCTGTTGATAAAGTGTGGCATAGAAAGACACAAAAGCCTGGACTACCGACTCTGGGGAGGTACAGAGCGCACCATCCGCGTCCCGCAGGAGGGGTACCTGTACAGGGGCTGTCCTGG
Source organism: Calotriton arnoldi (assembly GCA_963921515.1). Classification (NCBI taxonomy): domain Eukaryota; kingdom Metazoa; phylum Chordata; class Amphibia; order Caudata; family Salamandridae; genus Calotriton; species Calotriton arnoldi. The sequence goes on along the minus strand of CAWUFW010001772.1, from coordinate 1,238,994 downwards.
CCTGGCAGAGCCAATGAAGCATTTTGCTGGACTTATCGCCCCATTGGTATATCCTGTGTTGTGTTGCCAACCAAGCCTCTTTGGCCTCATCTGTGAGGAGTTGGTGGATAAGCAGGAGGTTACGCCGAGATCCTGGGTCTGACCCGGATAGTACTCGCGCCTCTAACTGGCGTTGATGGTCTTCCAGCTCCAGTATCTGGGTCATGCGCCTGCGTTTTTCGCCAGTATGGAAACTTAAATCTACACCCCTGATCGAAGGCTTAAGAGCCTCCCACAGGATGATACTCGACGGGGATGTAGCTAGGTTAAACCGAAGATATTCCTTGATGGCTTGTCGCAGAATCTCCTGATATTGAAAGTCCCGAAGAATCCAAGGGGACATACGCCACCGGCAAGGAGCCCGTTGTACTTTCAGGCGTAGCTTAAGCTGGACAGGTGAATGGTCCGACAAACCCCAGGAAAGAATGGACGTATGTGACACCCTGTGTATGAAACTTTGGAGAAGGAATATGTAATTCAGTCGTGAGAGCGTGTCATGCACTGCCGATGTGTATGAGAACCCACGAATCGAGGGGTTAAAAGCCCGCCAGGAGTCCGACCACCCCAATGTATGCGCCAGGATGTCCAATTTGGATTTGGTGGGGAGGGCGTCCGGTCTTGCAGTGCACCACCTGTCTTGGGGTGTCATAACGTCGTTCCAGTCACCACCTAGGATTGTCAAACCTTCGGGGAGATCGCCCCATAGCTGTGTGATTTTGTCTACAAATGTTTGCCCCAGGGGGGGCGGGGCATACACGCTGCCAATGGTTATCTGTTCCCCCGCAACTGTGCCGGAGACCACTGTATACCTCCCACCGGGGTCTGTCCAGTGTTTGGAAATGAGGAATGGCCGGCGATGTAGAAGGATTGCCGTGCCCCGGGCGCCGCTTGTGAACTCTGAATGGTACACAGTGGCGAATCCAAACCTACTAAGGCATGGAGTTTTATTGCCTAGAAGGTGGGTCTCTTGAAGCAGGAGTATATCTGCTTCACACAGTTTTGCTAAACGGAGTACAGCTCCACGTTTGATTTTATTCAGGAGGCCCTGGACGTTCCAAGATATGATGCTCAGCTCTCCCAACAGAGAATTATGGGTTTGATGTGTCATCTAGCCACTCTACAGTCATTGTCCGCAATTACTATAATGTCAGTGTAAGATTTCGCTGTTTGTTCGGTGTCTAGAACTCTGCAAACAAGGTAAAACCAACAAACCCCCTCCCACCACCCCCGCCCCAATACTTCCAGAAACAAGGAGTACCTGTCGCGGCGGAAACTTCACCGGGGCCCCAAACATGGAGACCCAAGGAGCTCCACCAAGAGAGCCCAGCCATCCCAACATTATAAAACACAACGCCAAATGTCCAGGGGCGTGGACGATCCGTTCATGGCCTAGAGCCAGTAAATATGACCCCAGTTATTGCATGGCAAACCAGACATATGTGTGCATCTGGCCGAGTTGTATGTCTCCATGTCCTCTTTGTCCAGTATCACTCAGCTGCCGCGTCTTGAGTTGGAGCCCTCCAGTCGGTACGAGATCTGTGTCGTCACCACGAAGTACCTCTGTTCTATCTGCCTCTGTGTGAGCCCTGAGAAGAGTCTGAGTCTAGCGGTGGCGGCGAGTGTGGCTTAAGATGTGTACTTTCATCAGCCCAGGAGAACACTGCCTCGGGGAGAATCGAAGAAGTATGATTTGGAGTTGAAGATTACCTTCATCTTGGCTGGGTACAGCAGTATGTAAGACACGTTCAGCTCCCGGAGTCTGCGCTTCACAGCCACAAAGTATTGGCGCTGCTGCTGCACCAGTCGAGTATAATCAGGGAACACCATCATCTGATGGGAATCGAAGAGCATTTGATCCTTATGGGTTCTTGCAAACTGTAGTATGGCGTCTTGGTCTGCATAATTAAGAAGTTTGGCGATCACCGGTCGCGGTGGGGGCTTCTTAGTCAGGGCCCGATGAGCTCTTTCAACCACAAAGCAGGTGGACATAGATTCGACGGGCAACAGGGACTTGAGCCATCCTGTAAGGGAATTGTCCATTGAGGTGCCCTCGCATTCCTCCGGAAAGCCAGCCAGGCGTATGTTGTTGCGCCTGGCCCTACCTTTGGCGTCTTCAACACGTGAAGCCAGTTCTTGTGTCAAGACTGTGAGCTTGTTTACCTTCTTCTGAAGAGACGCCACTGTGTCTTCCACCTTTGAGACCCGGGTTTCGGCCTCTGTGATCCTGTCCACTGCCTTACGGAGGTCTTGATGCAGGAAGGAGACTTTGTATCCAACAGCGCCTATCTGCGCCTCGAGTGCGGCCCGCGACTGGGTAATTGCTGCCAGCAGGGTGGCATTGTCCGGGGATGAACCCCCCGATCCCTCTACTCCCGGGCCCGTAGTAGTGTACTGGTCCAAAGTACTCTGTTTGGAGGCAGCCGCTCCAGACTTGTCCTTGCCCATAGTGGAAAGGAGACGCAAGCCAGGCAGGAGGTAGTGTGCGGATGTGTGGTAATCGCGTTCCCACTTCCACAGCGTAACGGGAAATTACTCCTTAGAACAGGAGCTCAGCGCATTCCAGTTGATTGCTACAATCTTCGCTGGGGCGGGATCCCAGGCCGGGCCTCACGGAATCTGGCCTCCCAGACCGTAAGCCGCACCAGGCCTAGCCCGGCCGCTTCCACTGCCTGGGGAGGCCAGCCAAGAGTGCCCCCTAACGGGACCGGACTCGCCGGACCCCCGACCTGATAGCCACCCCGGTAGCTGCACGTTACGGCTCTGTGGCCAAGGGCTCCATCTCCCCAGTCCTGGTGTCTCTGCGGGATACTTTGTTAGGAGGCCCCCGTATGCCAAGTAAATAGAAAAGGGGGGGGAAGCTTTTTAGGTGAGGAGGCAGTTATGAGGTTTCAGACGTTCTAGGTATGTAACCGGAGCCTCCCGGTGTATATGCCAAAGTCTATGATGCTCTGTCGTCTGGGTCTCTGCAGGCCCACGCGGCCCCCTCTGTATCGTTTCCTGTAGGCCCGCGAGCTCTCTCCCCGTCCCAGATGGTCGCGGGGGGAGGAGAAGGGGCACCTACTCGCATGTACTGCCCAAATGAGAGGCCGACTGCCAGCCAGCCCTGCCAGGAGGCCGCGCGAACACAGGCCCAGCACGCGTTCAATGGTGGCTGCGACCTGGCCCTGCGCCACTCTGATTCTGTCTCCCGAGGCCACCCGCACACCGCCAATAGGGAAGGAAGTGGGGGGGAGAGAGGACCCCCGCCGTCCGGCAGCACCCCCCAGGCTGGGAGATCGAGGGTCCGGCCGCGACCACCAGCAGGCTCCAGGGAACGTCGGATCCCTACCCGGGTGTAGACTCCTCACACCGGCGGTCTCATCAACATCCGGGCCCCTGGGCGGCCCGGCAGAGCAAAATCCCCTGCTGACGCTTCTCTGTCGGGGACCCAGCAGCAGGAGGGGGAGTTAATTGCGTGGTCGCGGGCTCTCGCTGCGCAGGCATGGACCGGCAGGCACGGCTCTCCTCACCTCCATGGGCCGCCTCCACGCCAGCCACCCCCACACGAGTGCCAGACCACCACCGGAGGAGGTAGGGTGGCGAAATCCGCTCCCGTGACGCACGATGGCTTCTCCTCCAGCCTCGATGCAATCTTTAGGGAAGCTGGGGTCAGGATCAGTGTCGGATATCGACGGATTATGGCTCAGGCAGACGGAGCTCCTCTAGGGACGTCCGCCATGATAGGCTGCCAAGCCACACCCCCTATAATACAAATCTTGTTTCTGGAATGATCGGTATCTTCTCTGTAAGTGACTCAGTAGAATCAATGCCAATTCTGGACAGAGCATCAGCTTTTCGTTCGCAACTCCAGGACGAAAGGTTATGACAAAATTAAAGTCTGCAAAAAAGAGAGACCAGCGCAATTGTCTAGCCGTAAGAGTATGGGCCGACCTTAAAAACTGCAAATTCCTATGATTTGTATACACAGTGACTTTGTGACGAGCGCCCACAGAAAATGTCTCCACTCGAGAAACTGCCAATAACTCCTTATCAGCAATTGAATAATTCAATTCAGGTGAACTTAACTTTCGAGAATAAAAGGCCACAGGATGCAACTGCCCAGTACTCTTATGACGCTGAGATAGAATTCCTCCACTCGCCGCATCCGATGCACATAGAATGGTTCTTCAGGATCCGGATGCATTAAAATGGGGGCAGTTGTAAACAACTCCTTCAACAATCTGAAAGCTGATTCTGCCTCTGATGTCCATTCAAATCTCACTCCCTTTTTTAACAGCCCAGTGATAGGACTGTTTGTGAAAAATTAGAAATGAATCTACGATAAAAATTTGCAAAGCCTATAAAACTTTGTATTTCTTTCACGTTCTTCGGAGGCGGCCAATTTTGAACTGCTTTCACCTCAGCTGGATCCATGCTGACTCCATTAGAAGAGCTAACTAATCCAAGAAATTCCACCTGTTCGACATGGAAAGCACATTTCTCCAATTTAACATAGAGATGATTTTCCAATAATTTTTTAAGAATGGCTTGAACATGAAATATATGTTCTTTAAGATTGTTGGAAAAATCAATATATCATCTATATAAATTACTGCAAACCTGTCGAGATATTCTCGAAGAACATCATTAACAAAATGTTGAAAAGCTGCACGTGCGTTACAGAGCCCATAGGGCATTACTTGATATTCAAACAACCCAAAACGAGTTGTAAATGTGGTCTTTCACTCGTCGCCTTGAGCAATTTGAACCAGATGGTATACTCCTCGCAGGTCTAATTTTGAAAATATCTTCGCACTCTTGACTTGGTCTAAAAGTTCGGATATTAACGGTAATGGATAACTATTTTTGATTGTGACCTGATTAATTGCTCGATAATCAATACACGTTCTTAATTCTCTGCCTTTCCCTGAAATAAAAAATAAAGGAGAGGAGACTGGGGACTCAGATAGACCTATAAAACCATTGGCAAGATATTTATCCAAATACTCTCTTAAATGTAAATTTTCTGCTTCAGTCATGGCATAAATTCTACTGCATGGCAGTACTGCTCCAGGTTCTAGCTCAATTTTACAATCATAAGGTCGATGTGGGGGTAACTTTTCTGCTTCCGTTTTGTCAAAGACTTTGGCTAGATCTTCATATTCACTAGGAATTTCTTCGGTTTTAATGGTGCATACTGTAGCATGAAGAGAAGCAGAACTTATGGTGGGAAAGGTTTTTAGCTTCTTCTCATGATCTTGAAAACAGTTCTCCTTACAATACTGAGAATTCATGACAACTGTTCTGCAACTCCAATCTATTGTAGGGTTAAGTTCTGTAAGCCAAGGCAGTCCCAGAATCAACTAGAACTGCGGAGCATCAATCAAAGTGAAAACTATTTGTTCTTCATGTCCGTTTAACCCCTTCAATCAAATAGATTCAGTTTCATGTGTAATAGGACCTGAGGAGAGTTTGGTTCCGTACACTTCTCTTACTGACTCTAAGGTATTTTTCTTATTAAATTGAACATTGATACTACGGGCATATTGTATATCGCAAAAATTGGCTGTAGCTCCGGAATCAATCATGACTGAAATACTCTGGATTTCAATATTCCGAAATTTCGCTGTAAATGGAACTACCAGATGCGAAGCAGCAGACTGAAGAGTATTTACAACTTTTTGAGGAATAGGAGTTGACTAGTGACTGCCTTCCATCAGAGCAACCCCTCCTACTGATGGAGCTTGTCTTTTCCCGACTGACTCAATTTGGGCCTCTTTGGGCATTCTTTTACAAAATGCCCAGCACTGCCGCAATACAGACAAACAATTGTTTCTTCGTTTCTCCTTTTCTTCCTTAGAGAGGGCCTTGAGTAGTACCAATCTGCATGGGTTCATCTGAAGTTGCATTTTCTGGTGCCTTGGAATTATCACTTCTGACTATCTAACCTTGGAGGAATGGGACGGAAATCTCTTCTTTTTCTGTTCGTTCAAAAGGCGATGATACAACTGTAGAACCAATTAACTCAGACATTTCAGTGGGTCTCTTCGGAATCTGGGCTAGAGCGTCTTTCAACTCATCTTTTAGACCTCTATAGAATATAGCGGCTCTCTTAGCTTCAGGCCAATTGGTTTCTACCACTAATTTGTTGAATTGAGCCAAGTAAGCTACAAGGTCTTTACTTCCTTGTCTTAATTCCAACAACTCATTATCCGTCGCTTGAGTTGCTGAGCGGCGATCAAAAATTCTTACAAATTTTATCTTAAAGGCTTCATAATCATACAAAATAGGGTTATTTTTAGAAATTTGAGGCATAGCCCAAGCTGCTGCGTCCCTAGTCATATAAAACCAAATTAATGCCATTTTAAATTGATCTTCAGAGAAAATCACTGGTCTACATAAAAAATGTAGCGAACATTGAGTCAAAAAGACCTGTGCTTTAAGTGGACCCCCCCAAAATGTTCTGGCAGTGCTAGAGGAATAGTTGGGGAAATGGAATGAATAAGTTGTGTAGAAAGATCTAGAGATTGAGATGGACTAGGAAGACTCCGAGGACCCTTCCCTACTGAACTAGACGCTACTCCTGCCACTATTTCCTCCATTCTCTGTCTAACTTGTAAAGTTTCCTGACACAACCTCCTTAACTCTTTTCTTAGGCTCTTAGTTTCTTCTGCAGAGTCATTCAGCTGTTTTTGTATTCCCTCTAAAATGATCGCTAAAGTTTTAACATCTATGCCCTCCGCCATTCTCCTCAGGTGAAAATCTTTTTTTTCCCTACTAGGGAATAGGCACTTCAATCTGTCAAAGGATACAGATGTCGATTTTCATAGGAGCAGATAAACTGTCCTCAGTCCTCTCCACCACTATAAGGGACCCAAATGTTTTGGGCCTCATACAGTGACAGGGGGGTAAGGGGAAGTGGATAAGAGAGAGACAACCTCTGCTGCAGATGGCTTTATCCTACTGGTATCTCTTCTTGCAGTGTTCAAGTATGGAAAGATTCTGCAAAATAACAAACAATATTACTTCATTCTTAACTCAACTTTTATTTCTATTCTCTTGTCTTAATCTACTTGTTAGTTGAACTTCTAAAGTTATTTACCTGCGATTTGTACTGAGGACGCTACTCTCTCATATACTGGTATTTAATTGAAGGTTTCTCACTAATTTTATTTCACTTTCTTGCCTTCAATGTTGCTTTACTCTTTAATGAATTTTGCTCTCCGTCTCTTGGATGATATTTATTTGACTAAATGCGCAATGTCATTTCAGATAAGTTGATATATATATATATATATATATATATATATATATATTTCTTTTAGGTTTTCTCAGTTCTTGAAGTCTCTAGCCTTTGGTCGATAACTTGCAGATGATTAAGCATTAATAATTTCCAAAATCTACTCTCTCAAATCTTCTTGCGACTTGACTCTTGGGAATTTGAAACTCTCAACTGCCTTGTAAGTTTTTGAATTCTCTTGTGGTAAAATCTATGAAGACTAAATTATTTCCTGTCAAAGTTCTTGCCTTTTAAAGATTTGCAACTCTTACCGATGACTTCTACTTCAGTCGTGTAGTCTCACTAATGATTTATTTCTCTGGAACAGAAAGCACAGCACAGCTAACCTGCTCAGAGCCAAGCGCTCAATCCGACTGCTATCGCTCTTTTTCAACGAGACAAAACTGCTCATGCGCCTCGCGGCGACTCTTCTCCCTCGACAATACAAACTGCACATGTGCCTCGCTTTAACTCTTCTCCTTCGACAGAACGATACTGCTCATGCGCCTCATGAATCAAACGTTTTTTACATGCCTTAAGATTGCGCACTCGAGGAAACGCTACTGCCTGTCAAGAAATTTCCGTTGAAGTGCGCCGCACATAAAGTGCGCATGCGCGATAACGGAACACAGGCTCTAGGAAATAAAAAACTAGACCGCTGCACGCAATTCCATGGAACTGCGGCAGCCATGAAGGATCTTGTTAACCCTTCGCAAACCTTGCAGGATGACTCCAGAAAACAGGGAACATCTTCTCCAGAGCGGGTATTTATACACTTTATGGACTCTTATGACATTACAATTCAGAGGGTTCCTGACACAGCATAAACTACCTAAGAGGAAGGAAGAAGAGGATAGAGGAGATAACTAAGACTGATATGAGAAAAGCTGTGTGCTAGCTCATACATCGTGTTCAAAGTTAATGGATTTAATACACAACATATTTCTACAATCGGTGGATTAGCAGAGAAATTGTTTAAGAAGCCCCCCCTCCCCCCATCTGTCAATGAAAGCACCTGTGTTAGAAATTGGGTCTCTAGTTGGCAGAGGTTTGCATCCTGTCTAAGTAGGGACCACAATCCTAGTGAGAGTAAGTCAGATACAGTAAATTAACCTGTGTTGGCACAGAGCAGTTAGGCTTAATTTAAGGGGCAATGTGTAAAGTTTTTGTGCAACACTTAAATTACAGTAACACTGAGAAAACAGCACACAAAGACTCCACACTGGTATAGAAAAATAAAGAATATCTTTATGAGGACAACAAGACTAAAACGACAAAAATCCAATAAGTAGAACTTGAGATCTGAAATTTTAAAGAATAAACTACAATATATTGCTTAAAAGCCAATAGCGCTTAGGGGTTAGTTGAGGTTGCGCTGGACTAGGGTAAATCGAAAGTTCAGGACAACTGCGATGGAGGGCACACTGGCTACAGGACCTGTGCAGGGCCTGCTGAAAAAGTACCTTTGATGGAGCAAGCATTAGCGTCGAAGACTGGATGCTTCGGTTCCGATCTATGCAGTTGGGTAGATGCGTTGGTGTAGAGCCTGGCAGTTGGGTACCGCATCAGTGTTAAACCCTTTTCGATGAAGGCAATGTGTAGTTGTAGAGCCTTGCAGTCGTGTCCCGCGTCTTTGTCAAGCCGTGCAGAGATGTCCTCGAATCGGCCCTGCATCTGCACCGAAGAGCACTGCGTTGGTTCAGATCAGTGCAAAGTCGTCACAGTGTCGCTTTTTGTAGAAAACCAGCTGCAGAATCCTCTTTCAAGGCCCAGGACTGGATTGGCACCTCTTGGCAGAGCAGGACTCAAAGCTGGCAGAGTCCAGTAGCTGAAGCGGAGCTGAAGGAAGTCTTTGATGGCCTTGAGACTTCAAAACAGGAGGCAAGCCAGCAAGCCCTTGGAGAAACTTTGGTTCAAGGATGTAGAGAACAGGTCCAGACCTTCTCTCTCCCAGGCAGAAAGCAGGAGGCCAACACAGCAAAGCAGGTAGCAAAGTGGCAGTCCCTCCTACAGCACAGCAATCAGCACGCAGTACGCCAACAAAGCAAAGCAGTTAGCAAAGTGGCAGTCCCTCCTACAGCACAGCAGCTCTTCTTCCTGGCAGAATGTCCTTAGTTCCAGCAGTGTTCTGAATTCATGGTGTCAGAGGTCCAATACTTATACCCAATGTAGCCTTTGAAGTAGGGAGACTTCAAAGAGATGCTTTGAAGTGCACAAGGCCCAGCCTTTCCTGCCCTGGCCGCAGACCACTAGAGGGAGGTATGCAACCCTTTGTATGGGGACAGGCACAGCCCTATTCAGGTGCAAGTGTCAGCTCCTCCCTCTCATACTGCCTCAGGATGACCCATCAGCATGCAGATGGCTGCTCAGTCACATGTACTCTGCCTTTGTGTGTTGCCGTCTAGAGGGAATGCAGGAAGCCAGCTGTCACCCACCTCAGACATGTATTCCGGGACAGGCAGATGGCACCAAATGGTTGAAGTAAGAAAATGCCAACTTTCTAGAAGTGAACACAAGGAGATGATGGACGGAGCGCTGAAACTTTTCAGACACTCACCCCCAGTCACAGATCTGGGTTGATTCCATCATCGTTCTTTAGCTCACTTCACCACCCCAGTTCAGACACAGCTATATGCAAATCAGTCTTGACCCTGTGCCTCATGGGACCAGTCCAGCCCGAATTGCCAAGCCATGTCTTCCCTGGACCGGAAGAAAGCATCCTCAGACTGGTTTCCGGCTAACAGCCGTCATCAGCCAGGCTAGCTTAATCCAGTGGCAAAGTGAGCAAGGGACCCACGTCTGGGCATACCCTGCCAACTTAGGGCGAACAAAGCAAACACAAGGAGATGATGGACGGAGCTCTGAAACTTTTCAGACACTCACCCCAGTCACAGATCTGAGTTCAATCCATCATCGTTCTTTAGCTCACTTCGCCACCCCAGTTCAGACACAGCTATATGCAAATCAGTCTTGACCCTGTGCCTCATGGGAACAGTCCAGCCCGAACTGCCAAAACGATGGATTAAGGCCCAGATCTCTGTACTAGGGTGAATGTATGACATTGTTCTGCATTCTGTCCATCAATTGTTCTTTTTGCAACTTTCTAAAAGTGGCATTTTCAGAACTGCAATTTAAAAACCAACTTCACCATAAGTTGTGTTTTTAAATTGTGAGTTCAGAGACCCCAAATTAGATTTTCCTATCTTGTCACAATGGGAAACTACACTTATAAAATGTTATGTTATAAGGCAGTCCCAATGTTAACCTATGGGAGAGATAGGCCCTGCAGTAGTGAAAAACTAATTTAAGAGTATTTCACTACCAGGACATCCAAAACTCAAAAGTACATGTCCAACTTTTTGAATACCCTACCCTCTGCCCTTGGAGCTGCCTAGGACCTACCTTAGGGGTGACTTATGTATTAAAAAGTACGTTTTGGGCCTGGCAAGAGGGTTAACTTGCCAGGTTGAAAAGGCAGTTTGGACTGCACACACAAGCTCTGCAGTGGCAGGCCTGAGCCATGTTTTCAGGGCTACCTGGAGTGGGTGGCAGAACAAGTGCTGCAGGCCCACTAGTAGCATTTACTTTACTAGGGACTTATAAGTAAATGTAATATGCCAATTTTTGCGATAAGCCAATGTTACCTTCTTTAGAGTACAGAGTACATGCACTTTAGCACTAGTTAGCAGTGGTAAAGTGCACAGAATCCTAAAGCCAGCAAAAATGAAGTCAGCAAAATAGGAGGTCAGAAGGCAAAAAGTCAGAGGACTCCATGTGCAGGATGCCAGGTCTAATGCCCTCCCCCCCACAACTGAAGGTGGGGAGAGCTATCCAACCCCTTTGGGAGTTCTCTTCACTAAGGCAGAAGAACCTGGAGAGATCATCAGCATTGGCGTGGTCTATCGGATAACCTGTGAATTTTGTTCTTCACAGGTATGCTGTCCACAGTATCAATATCATGGGCACACCATGTAGTGAGTCCTGGAGTAAGAAAGAACAAAAAGGCAAACTGCCCCAGCAACTGGCAGCAGTCTTTCGGTTGATCAGTCAGTGTAGAGAAGAGGCTGACACCCTCCACGGACCCATCCTGCTCCTTGGAAGATAGGAGGTCGGGGAGAGGTTCGCTCTCCTCTTCCAGCCCATCATCAGTAACCAGGAGCCTGGTAATCTCAGACCTATCAAACTGAGGCTTGTGAAGATTGACATGGAGGACCCTCAAAGTGTTCCTAGAAGTCTTGAGGTCCACCACGTAGGTGACACACTTGCACTTCTTCATCTGTAAGGCCCAGACCAACGGTCTTGCAGGGCCCGGGGCTCCATTACCCACACTTTTTTGTTCAGGCCGAAACTAAACCAGAGTGGTATTCTGGTCGTACCAGCGTTTCATGTCCTCCTGGCTAGATTCTAGGTTCTCCTGTGCGAGACTCCTGAAGCAGGCTGTCTGGTTGTGGAATGCCAGCATGTAGCTAACATCCTGGGGTGGCTTCTTGGGAGCTTGCTCCCAGCCTTCCTTACACAAACTGAGAGGCCGTCTCACAGGGTGCCCATACAGAAGTTTAAAAGGGCTGAAGCCAACCCCCTTTGGCGGTACCTCCCTGTAGGTGAACAAAAGACATGGCAGGAGGACGTCCCACTTACAACTCATGGGTTCAGGTAGACCCATAATCAAGCCTTTGAGGGTATGGTTGAACCTTTCAACCAACCCATTGGTTTGGGGATGGTAAGGAGTGGTGAACTTGTAGGTTACCCCACACTCCTTCCACATGGCCTTCATGTAATTGGACATGAAGTTGTACTCCTGCAAGATACCACCTCCTTGGGGAAACCCACATACATAAAGATCCCCATCAGTGCCCTGCAACGACAGATGCAGTCACTGTCCTCAGAGGGATAGGTTCGGGTACCGGGTGGCATGGTCCACCAAGACCAGAACTAATCTGTTGCCCATGCTATCTTGGAATCCAGAGGCCCCGCAATGTCAATGCCAACCCGCTCAAATGGGGTGCTAACGACAGGAAAAGGTTTCGGGGGCCGTGCACTTCCCCCCTGACTTGCCACTCACCTAGAAGGTAGGACAGGACCTTCAGAATGTATCTGAGGCCTTCCTCATTTGAGGTCAATAAACGTGGGTGACAAGCCTGTTAAAGGTCTTGTCTTGCCCCAAACGACCTGCCAGTGGCACATCATGACCCAAACCCAGTAGGAAGGACCTGAAGTGCTGGGGTACCGTCACCACATGTGTTTCACCAGGCTCAGAAGCCTTAGGCTCTTTATACAGGCGATCCTTTTCTCAGTAGATCTGGTGCTTGCCAGACGCGTCACGAGCTGCCTAGGCCTCAGCCTGGTACAGATGACCCACAAGAGTAGGGCACTCTTTCTGCACCTTGCAGAACTCGTTCCTGGAGGGACCTCCTTCCTGCTGCCAGTTGGTCAGCTCAGGCAGGTTCCCTAGTTCAGCTACATCCTCCCCTGTAGGCGTTCCAGTCAAGGTCAGCCTCCTCCCGGATCACGGGAATCTCAGGAGCAGGTTTACCACGCCCCTTGTCCTCCCCTCTTTTTGGCAGGTAACTGGGCCGTTCTTCCAGGCTCCAGTTCCTATTGACCACTCTGTTGGGCTGCCATGGACCGTGTGGTCAGGCACACCCACTCAGGTAACCCCATCATCTCCAAGTGTGACCTGAGCTCCACCTCCTTTCAGATGGTATGCTCCAGGTCATTGCCAAGCAGACAATCTAAAGCTATGGATGGACTCACAGCTACCTTAAACAGACCTGAGACACCACCACCCCCAAATTCAAAGGGACCCAGAGCCACTGGGTAGTGGCTCTCACTCTTGTCAGCAGCAACAGCTTGGTGGAACACATTAGGGACTACACATTAGGGCAGAGGTCTTCAAACGTTTTTGCTTTGAGCCCCCCCTAAGCAAGATGTTTTGAAGTCGGCCCCATTATGAGAAGGATTGGGGGAGCGGTAGAGATGGGGCTGAGCACAAGGGCAAGACTTGTGAGATCATTTCAGTGGTACGTTTTCTGTAGCTCATAGTCCACACTGAATGTGAGACTTATAAAACAGCAAATACATCGAACAAAACCAGTAATTGACCCAAAAATACTGCTCCCCATAATTGGGGGGTTGTGAGCCCCTCGCACTCCTGGGCCCCAATGCAACTGCACCTGCTGCACCAATGATAACTGAGGCCCTGAGAAGCAGCCTATCATCTCTGCCGCTTTCACCTCTTCCCCCACATTGCCTGATCACCTTGCAACAAGCTCTCTGTCCCTTTCAAGAAAAATACCTACTTCACTTATAATAGCTTCTGCCATGCAAAGCGGGCTATCTCCTCTGCCATTTGGTAAAACAGGGCTCCCATCTTGCCACATTCCCCTCCCTGGCATCTCTCTGAGGCTAAACTAAGAGGCCTCCTCTGCTTCAATTTTCCCCTCCCTTGAGCCATTGCTCCAAGGCTGAAAGCAATACTGACATAGTAAGTGTGCATTGGACCTTAATGCAAGCCAAGGAGGGTGGTAAAACTGCCATGATTAAGGTTTACTTGGCTCCTCAGGCCATGGGGCCCTTGTGCCACTCTACCTGAAGCACCAATGATACTTTCTGCCCTTGAGTGTTAAAAAAAAAAAAAAAAGCAGCAAGGGTGTCCCGGGCTCAAATGCTAGCAAGGACCATGGGCCCCCACAGCACCTTTATCATAGTAAGGAAGACAAAATTGTAGGATAGTGGTCACTTACACCCTTGCCTCAGTACCTGTTACACTAATGATTGTGATGGGCCCTTTTTTTAAAAAAAATTTAAAGCCCCTATATACCACAATCTTCTTAGGGGGCATCTCTCTGAGGAAGTTGTTGCTGTTCATTTGTAAATGAAAAAATGAGCCCCCCACATAGTGCCCCCTCTTCTGGGCCATATCTTTGACACTACCCATGGATCTTGTTCCTTTTGTGTTTCTCCTCTGCCATTACTAGTTAATAATGACTTACATATTCACAGTGCTTTCTGTCACAGGCTGGGACTTCATAGCACTATAAATACATAAGTCAATATTCCACACTGCGCAAACTAGTATACAAATCTGTGCCTCTCTGGTGCGACCGACCGACCGACACACAGACACAGACACAGACACACACACACACACACACACACCCACACCCACACCCACACACACCCACCCCCCTATCTACAGTGATCACAATCAACTGAGATGTCTAATTAGGCACAATAAGATTATTTATTTTTTGCGGTAGTTTTTATATAGCCCAAATTTGACCCGAGATATCACTGCGCTTTACATGAGCACAAATTACATTACACAAGGTCAAATTTGTTTGTAGGCACGGGAGATTAAGTGATTCGCCCAGAATAACAGGATGTTTAACTTGCATTTATTTTTTATTTCATTGTGCGTGGGTTACTTTTTTGCCTTCGTAACTGCATATAAAATAACAAAATCCTTACAGAATAGTTTGTTCTTTTTAGCCATTTCTTTGACCCTGCCACCACACTCAATGACCCCAGCCCCCATAGCACGGTGTCTATACTTTACACATCAAGTCTGTTTGTAAACGAAAACTGTCTAGATATGCGCCAAATAAAGAAGGCCACACTTCCAGGCGATCTTCATTTACACTTCTTTGCTGAGGCATTTGCGCCCCCCTCCTGGGAATGCAGTCACGGACCCCCAGGGGGCGCGCCCCACAGTTTGAAGACCTGTGTATTAGGGACTACCTGCTCTGAGGGCACCAGATGATATCCGACAGTTGTTATACTGGCTGCCTGTGTCTCTCAGAGCCTCCACCCTCTGCCCATTGATGGTGACTGAACTGTACTTCCTAGTATTGTCAGGCATGTGGGTCCTCTGCGCCATATCTCCAGCACTAAGGGACACTAGGGTAACCTCTACACTCTCCCCAAAACTATCTGGGTCAATCTCATCCCTAAGCGCTACACTAGCCAGCTCCAGTGACTCTGCCAACGGATGGGGGTGTGTGACCGCTTGGGACACTTGGCATCCTCTTTTTAGTGTCCTTCTTGCTGACACTCATAACACTTCACGGAAGCCTTCCCTGCAGACCTACTGTCAGGGAAACACTTATTTTTCTTCTCAGCAGGAGGAAGGAAACCCTGACCCACAGAACTAGATTGGGGCCCTTTAGAGAACTCCTTGCTCTTTGAACAAACACAAAATAAAGATCAAGATTGATTTCAACAATGAAGAACTACGAGTATTAACTCAATGCGGAAAATGTTTTATTGAATGTATACTAACTGAGATATATGTGTTGCCTCTCAAAAAACTTCAGTGTATAACATAACCTAAATTAACCTGTGCTCACCCTCTGATAGCTTGGCACAGAGGAGTCAGGCTTAACTTAAGAAGCTGTGTGTAAAGTATTTGTGCAACACTTGATTTACAGTAACACAGTGAAAACCCATAAAAAGACTCCACACAGGTTTAGAAACCTAAAGAATACTTTTATGAGTAAAACAAGACCAAAACGGCAAAAATCAAATAAGTAAAACTTGAGATATTAATTTTTAAAGAATAAACTGCAATACAGTGTTTAAAAGCCAATAGCGCTTTGGGGTTACTTGAGGACGTGCTGGACCGGGGTAAATACAAAGTTCGGGCCAACCACGATGGAGGGCAGGCCGGCTACAGGGCCCACTGAAAAAGTACCTTGGATGGAACAAGCGTCGGCATCAAAGACTCGATGCTTCGGTTCCGATCCATGCAGTCAGGTAGATGCCTCGGTGTCGGGCCTCGCAGTCGGGTCCCACGTCGGCGTCAAACCGCTTATGATGCAGGCTGTGTGTTGCTGTCGAACCTCGCAGAGATGCCCCTAAATTGGCGCTGCGTCGGTGTTGAAGGTCACTGCGGCAGTTCCGATCGGTGCAAAGTCATCACTGCGTCGAGTTTTGTAGAAAAACAGCTGCAGAACCCACTTTCAAGGCCCAGGACTGGATTGGTAGAGTTGAAGAAGGTCTTTGATGGCCCTGAGACTTCAAAACAGGAGGCAAGCCAGCAAGTCCTTGGAGAAACTTGGGTTCAAGGATGTAGAGAGCAGGTTCAGTCCTTCTCACTCCCAGGCAAGAAGTAGCAGGCCAACACAGCAAAGCAGGTAGCAAAGTGGCAGTCCCTCCTACAGCACAGCAACTTTTCTTCCTGGCAGAATGTTCTTAGTTCCAGCAGTGTTCTGAATTCATGGTGTCAGAGGTCTAGTACTTAACCCCCAATTTGGCCTTTAAGTAGGGAGACTTCAAAGAGATGCTTTGAAGTGCACAAGGCCTTGACTCACTACACGGGGTTATGAAACCCTTTTTGTGGGGACAGGCACAGCCCTATTCAGGTGCAATTGTCAGCTCCTCCCTCTCATCCAGCCTCAGGATGACCCATCAACATGCAGATGGCTGCTCAGTCACACCTAATCTGCATTTGTGTTTGGCTGTCTGGAGGAAATGCAGGAAGCCAGCTGTCAATTTATAAACCAAATTCACCATAAGTTGTGTTTTAAATTGTGAGTCCAGAGACACCAAATTTTATTTTCCGATCTTGTCCCAATGGGAAACTACACTTACAAAATGTTATACGGCTGTCCCAATGTTAACCTATGGGAGAGATAGTCCCTGCAGTTGTGAAAAACTGCCAGGACATGTAAAACTTGAACATACACGCCCAACTTTTTAAATACACTGCACCTTGCCCTTGGTGCTGCAGAGGGCCTATCTTAGGCGTGACTTATATGTATTAAAAAAAGAAGGTTTGGATCTGGCAAGAGGGTTAACTTGCCAGATCGAAATGGCAGTTTACACCGCACACACAGGCTCTCCAGTGGCAGGCCAGAGCCATGTTTACAGGGCTACTGGAGTGGGTGGCACTATCCGTGCTGCAGGCCCACTATGTAGCATTTAATTTACAGGCCCTGGGCACACGTAGTGCATTTTACTAGGGACTTATAAGTAAATTAAATATGCCAATTGTGGATAAGGCAATGTTACCAGTACAGGTACAGAGCAGATGCATTTTAGCACTGGTTAGCAGTGGTAAAGTGCCAGAATCCTAAAGTCAGCAAAAATGAAGTTAGCAAAACAGGAGGTCAGAAGGCAAAAAGTCAGGGGTAATCACTGCAAAGATTGCCAGGTCTAACAATCAGTAAGAAAAGCAACAATACAACATCAGTACAAGAAAGGATAGCATGACGCAGCTGGACAAGCAACAGAGTTTCCAGAAAGTTGTGCATCACAACAAATGTAGCCTTCCCATGGGTCAGGCCATGCGGACTCTGGCCAGACAGGGTGAAGGATAAATTTAATTTGTTCATTTTAATTAAAGATCATAGGAAACGATCGCCAATGTTCACACCAAAATGAGAATCAAATCGGAATATAAGAAAAATAGTTCTATATTATGTTCGATCCAAATTGAAGCAGCAACGAGAATTTTAATATTGTCAAAAGCTAGCAACAGACCATCACACAATGTACGTTTCCTTCCTTTGTACTGCAGTGAAATATGCCAGTAGAAGCGACACTTTACCTTGCACAAAGCATTGACTTAAAAACATAAAAGAACTTGCACTATATTAAGCGAATACATTTTTTCATTTTATTCAAAAAAGAAAAATAACTGAAATTGTGGACTAAAGAGGGAATATACCTCTATTTCACGTGTGGTTCTTCAGCCACGAGTTGCCAGAAGCCCTTCATCACCGTCCGCAGGGTTCTCTCCCTTATAACCAATGAAAACGAGCAGAAGCATGCCATGCACCTGAAGCATAGCACTCAATATGCACACTTAACATCAGATGCCTGTTTCAAATATCCCTCTTGTTGAAATATTTGTCAAACCAATACTGACTTCAACAACGTATGTATCAAACAGAGGTTGAGGCTGGTTAATGGAACATACATGTCCGGCTTTTACATACGTGAAAGGTTAGAAATGAAATCAGTCTCAGTTACTGTAGGAAAGAGAATAACAAGTCAAAAGTGGTGCATTACACACTGATCCGATGAATTTATTGCATAGGGTTTTAAGTAGTTAGGTTTGAAAACACTCGAGGTCAAGATGCATTCTACAATAGAAACATTCTTACCAAATTACGAAAAGAGTTTACACAGTGAAAAGTTATGAGCAGGATATTCTAAAACAATATGTAATCCTCATTTCTTTTCAGTGCTGTGAAAGTGCATTAAGACAGCACAATACAATTGTACGTGATCCCCTCACGGAATTCCATCATCTTCTATGCAAAGTTTCTGTTTTTCAGCTCCTTGGTGGGAAAGGTGCCGTGATTTACTGGGTTGCTATTAACGGACCGGAGATCACCACTTCGAACTGAAGGAAAATACAAGTCAATCCACCCATTCCTTAAGTGAAAAGCAACATAGGTGTCCAGCAGCGCCCTCCAACAAAGGGCTGGCTTATTGCCTCAGTTCCCCATCCATCCTCCTCATCCAAAGAACATTAAACAAGAGCTAGATGAACAGGAAGCCATGATACCCATATTACATACCAACATCATTGGCAGACAGCTTTGCACGAGGCTGCATCCCATACTGCACTCTACTGCAAACCTGCTCCAATTACAGAGGCACATTGCCAACTCACACAGGAAGAAAAACTGTGATTTTTACAAGGCCATACTAACCTAAACATACTAACAAAAACACAATAGCTGGCTGCCTAAGGGTTTATTCCACATGATCACATAGTAAGTGCCAATATTTACAAAGCTTAAAGAATATTCATGATCATTTTTATTTGTTTTGTTTTCCAGAGGGAAAATTTATCAAAAGTAATAAATGAGACATTTGAAGTTATTTCCAACACAACTTTCAATGCACTGCATCAAACTGTCCTGGGTCTAAAAAAAGTACACAGAATCCACAGGTCAACTGGCATTCACAGAAAAGAGTAAACACGCTAGAGGAAGAAAGTTCCAGGGAGGTTCAGGGCGATCACCGGTAACACCGGCCATCACTGCAGCAGATAGCGGTGCTAGCGCTGCTAGAGGTACAGTGGTCGTCTGAGCCCACAGGAACGTTCACACACTGGCCTGCTGAGATGCCATGGCCAGCAGTCGCTTGCTGAGTATCGCATTGTGACGCTGAAGGTATTCAATCACATCTCCTTGTTTTTCCACAACTTCGTCCAAGCTTGTGCCGTCCCTTAGAAAAAATGTACATAAAAAGAGATTAATTTAGGTCATTGTCTTGGAGTCTGAATAACGCCAAACCTAATGTTGTGTACTGTATCAATGTGCAGAAGTCGCTGACAAAGCAGGCGTACACACAATCGCTGCACGGTTTCAAATGGTCATAGAAAACCTTGCGGACAGTCCAATAGCTTGCTATTTGCATATAAGTGGTATATGTTTGCACAGCACTTATGTAACGTACTCTACAGCTGCTTAAAAAATCCGGTGTATTGTGGAGGATATAAAAAGGGATGTGGCTTAAGTGCTATGTTATTATAGTGGATTTATGGTACACCAGCGAGATTAGTAGCTAGGCAGCATTAGAGAGGGCAAATTGGACTAGTAGGCAGACAGGCATGCTAACAACACTGACAGAAATATGCTTTGTGCGGCTATTGTACATTACGCTGTAATCAAATAGTGGTGTAACTATGATGTACAGAATGAAAGCGTAAATATGCAAGACAAACATTGGCAAAGGCCTATAGGTCTCGGCAATGCCCGAGCTATTGGCCTTGCCAATGTGAATGTCTTTTAGCCATGTTGTCTAGCAGCACATCTGCTGTTCAGCATGGCTGAAAGTTACTGAAAACCCATAATCACATGATTTTGAGTCAACCCCAAGTTTTTTCGCCCCCATGCTGAGTTTATTGTCCTGCCCCTCCTAACACCTCGGTGGTAATGCAGGAAAGAGGAACAAGGAGGCACCAGATAAGTTTCTGCAGCGTCTTTATTTATGACCACACGCTGCGCCAACTCCGACAATAATGGAGCACTGTACATTATTGTTGGGATCTACATGTAATGTGACGGTAAGGGCTCGTGGGGGTTTCTGTGTGGAATGTTATGTGCCGTGGCAACTGCAGTTGCTGCCGGGAGCTATTGAACAGACACCCACCCAAACCCTCAGCACCAACATTCTCGGCATGAGCCCTGTGACCAATCGGTAAGTGGGAGGGGAAAATGCAGGGGAAAGGGAGAAAAAGGAGTGGAAGGAGCGGGGAAGAAAGCAAGGGTGAATACAAAAGGCATCCTTTTAAACTGATATACCCCACAAGGCGTGATAAAGCTTGTCAAATGTCTTGACTTATTCGCCAAATTTATTTGATGGTAAGCACTACAGACGTCTAATGTGGAAAATACTGTGGCACCATTGAACATGGACAGCAGATCGTTTATCTTAGGCAGGGTGTGCCTGTCCACAATGATATTCTCATTAAGGGCCTTCAAGTGTATGCATGGTCAGAGTTTACCATTGCTTTTCTTGGCCAAAACTACGTGAGAAATCCACTATGATGTTTCAATCTCCTTGATGACATCATCTTCCAGCATTTGATCCAACAACACTTGCAGTTCTTTTCTCACGCTAAATGGCGCCATTCTCACTTTTTGTTTAACAGGCCTAGCACCATTCTTCAATTTAATTTCATGTTCGTACCTCTGCAGTTTCCCCAATTTTTCATAAATACTTCCGGGACAAAGGAAATAATCTTTTCTCTAGCCTGCAAATCCTGTACCACCAGTACAGGATCCACTGCGTTGGGATCTAGTTTAATGCCCAGTAGTCTTTGATCCCTCCATCCAAGTACATTTGCACCGTTCTTTGCCACATACATTTTCAACTGGGCTTTCCTTCCTTTGAACATGGCCATTGCTTCAAAATAACCTGAAAAATTAACGCGTCATCCATCAAAGGTGACAGCTATAACGTCAGGTTTTAACAAAAGTGGCTTTCTGTTTTCAAACTTATTTTGAAAATACGTTTGTGATATTATGGTAAATGGCGAACCAAAGTCTGCAGTGACTGACAGTTCCAAACCCAACACTTGCAAATTGCACATGGGAGGACTAATGGGCTTTTCATCGTCTACCTTGCTTTCCCCATGCACCATTAGTACTATGCTTTTCTCCACCACATCACCATTGTCCAATTCCAGATTCTTTAATGTAGCCCCTTATATCTGCGCAACTCGAGGCCTGGGTTGTTTTTTAATGTCCCTGTTAATCTTAGAAAAATTACCTTTTCTATTACAATTGTTGCACACTCTACTAAGCGCCGGATAATTTCTGAAAGACACTAAGTGATTAGGATCACCATACCTGAAACAGTATGTCTTACTGTCCTTGCGCACACCTTTATGACTCTCATTCTTTACCAATTTTCCGGTAACTGCACAAACCTCATTTTCCTTCTTGCCAAGTTGTGTTTCATTCACTTCCTTTACCCAGATCATGGACTGTTCTATGGCTTTGGCCGCAGACACCACTTCATCCATGGTGGGATCACCCATGATCCATAAACGTTCCTGGATGCGTTTGTTGTTAGTGTTCACCATGAGATGATCATGAATCATTTCATTAGTGATGTTACCAAACTTACATGTGTTAGATAAACTTCTCAGCGCAGTAAAAAATGAATCTATAGATTCTCCTTCTTTTTGTCTCCGAGTATAGAAGTGATATCTTTCAAGTGTGGTACTGATAGTGGGTTTAAAACGAGCATCAAGTCTCAAAAGGGCAACATCAAATTCATTCAATGCCTCATCCTCGTTTTCATTCTCAATTTTGGAACCTAGAGAATGCAAAAGGATGCTTTTTTTTCCTTTCCGCTGGCATACTACCACCATCAATTGCCATTAAATATGTCAAAAACTTCTCCTTTCATCTCTTCCAGGATATAGATGGTTCACTTTTTTATTTGTAAAAATTTTAATGGAGGGTCCAACTGCATGTTTACACTTAACCAGCCGTAAGTAAAAATGTTTTTTTTTTTATTAAATGAATAACCTCAAACCTCAGCCCTAGATAATAAAATATATGTCCCACAAAATCACAATGAAGGACAGTGTGAATTTCTATTCACTGAGGTAAAATATTTGTCAATGAACAGTGTAAAATGGCTGCCAAAGGAGTTGGAATGCAGGTGCCCATAGGATTTAATAGACATTCAAAATGGCTGCACAAACTAGAACGAGGCTTGAAACGCCGGTAACTTGTTCCATGAATGAAGCGACTGCACGGCTCCTCCTCCGAGGCGTGTAACCAGCAAGACACACAGAGAAGGCAGTCCCGCCCACCAGCCGCAGCAGAGCAACACCCTCACGCTAGTCACTCACTGCGCAGACCCGCAGACTGTGTGCCATAATGGGTCAGCGAAGATGGCAGACTCAGGCGGGAGAAGCGCTGGGTAAACACAGCGGGCTTCACCACGGCAAGGAACACCAAACCGTGAACTCCTAACAAGAGTCTCGCATTCCGTCACTCGTCGCCACAATTTGTGTGGTAATACAGGAAAGAGGAACAAGGAGGCACCAGATAAGTTTCTGCAACATCTTTATTTATGACCACATGCTGCACCAACTCCTACAATAATGGCACACTGTACATTTCCCAACGGTCACCCACCCGAACGCTCAGCACCAACATTCTAGGCACGAGCCCTGTGACCAATCGGTAAGTGGGAGGGGAAAAGGCAGGGGAAAGGGAGAAAAAGGAGTGGAAGGAGCGGGGAAGAAAACAAGGGTGAATACATTATACAGTAAGCATAAAAACATAACAACCTCCTAAGGCCTATGCGAGAACTATTGGACTGCGGTGGAGTAGAGAAGATCAAATTGGAGTGTGGTAGATTGGAGTGGGATAGATTGGAGTGGGGTAGTTTGGAGTGGGGTAGTTTGGAGTGGGGTAGTTTGGAGTGGGGTTGTTTGGAGTGGGGTAGTTTGGAGTGGGGTAGATTACGGTAGATTGAAATGGAGTGGGGTGGAGTGGAGTAGATTGGATTGAAGTGGGGTAGATTATGGTAGATTAGAGTGGGACAGACTGGAGTGGGGTAGTTTGAAGTGGAGTGGGATAGAGTGGTGTGGGGTAGATTGGAGTGGGGCGGAGTTGGGTAGTGGGTAGACTGTGGTAAATTGGAGTGTGGTAGATTGGGGTAGAGTGGGTGGGATAGAGAGGAGTTGTGTTATGTTCCCCAATCTAGGCCTAGGTTGCTACACAACCTTTTACCTACATTTGTCCTACCTTGCACTGCATAACGGTTCTAGCACTGACATTTTACCTAGTTATGTGCTGAATAAATATCGATCAGTTTTTTGGAAACTAGCCTCATTTATTATGCATGAGGATTCTTTGAAAAGTCCCTGCACATGACGTACATAATGGCATGAACACATTCTGTGTAAAATGTCATGGTCACCTTCATACTAGGGCAAAAGAACTACTTTGCATAATCGCAGGTATTGTTCTAGGTTCATTTGCATAGTCATACTTATAACACATCGATTATGTAAGGAGCCCTGAGGCTATCTTTATGGTATAAAAGACCCATACCAACACTAGATAGACAGAGGAGAAGCTTCACGCTGACACTAGACGCTGAGGTCCCGGCGTGCAGAAGCTCCAGCACTGAGTGGTCTGACATCCCTTGCGGGGTGTCCAACTCGAGACCAAGACAGGGTCCTTCATTCTCTCCCATTAGGTTATGGGGTTGACTCTTTCCTAGGGGGTTCTTGGCTTTACACCCACATACATGTTAGGTACACTTAGACACACTTATATAGGGTCTGCATCATAGGAGTACGCTTGATTACTGCCATGTATCGATATGCCTGCATATATTTACTGTTCTAGCACCATGGTAGAATTCTACCTTTTATTTACTATGTCGGTGCTTGTAATCTCATATATCTGTTTCTGTCTAATGATTGTCGCAGCAAACATGTTTTATACTAGAATGACGCTGAATCAATAAATGCTTATTGAATACGCCCCCATCATTTATTCTGTATATCTCTCTGAGACTAAGTGAGCACGATTGACTGAGCGAAAAGTACTGTACTGTTTCCACGAGCCCTGAAGGATCAAGTGTTGTCATGTTCGATAGTTGCCAGAGACTATTTGCTCCTTGGTAAAGTTAGGAGGCTCATGGTGGCACTGTGAGATAGCTGGTCTAAAGGCTAACATATCCTGTGTTTGCTAAAGGCTAACATATCCTTTGGGGGGTCTGGAATCAGTCCGGACACCAATCCCTTAGTTTATGTTGTCCAAACGCGCAGATCCTATGTATTATTAGGAACTACACAACATGGTGCCGCCAACGTTGGTTTGGTTCTTATTTAACAGTCAAATCTGAGTAGTTCAGTCGTGCTTTCTCAGAGACCCCTACTCACATTTACCCAGAGACGTCTGGGGTAGGAAGGGAAAAAATAGCGCCGCAGGTGAGTAGGCATATCCTATGTATTGGCTGTAGGTTTGTTCAAGCTTGAAGGATTACAGTTCCCTACATTGTGCATAAACCTTATCTCTTTTCGTAATTACTTCCTCTCATAATGTCTCAGACTGGAGACACTGGTATGAGTGGTGCTAGTGCAGAGGAAGCCGAGCAGGAAGGTGCTCCTAATATTTCAGAAAATTGCAGACATGCACTTACTATGAAATTATTAGAGTATGGGGTCACATCATTGGGTGGGACCGTAACCTTTGTGATTGAGGCACATAAGGCATTCAGAACAGAGGTATTCTATTCTTGGGTTAAATTTCCACCTGCAGATGCACGCACACATACGTTTCATTCTTATACTCCAGATGAACTACCAGAAGAATACTTACCATACAAGGACATAAAAGTTTCGTTAACTTACCATGAGCATATTAATTGGTTTAAAGGCGCCCTCCCCCATACCACAGACAAAGTGAGACTCGGTCCGCTTAGCAGAGACAGAGCGACTTGGCCGGTCCTAGCTGCTTACACACCGCATCCAAATTGCCAGCAGCAGACTTACGTCCACTTCACAAAGAAATAATAAAACTATACAGAAATCCTACACAGTTTGTAATGCGAACACTCACAATTCAACCTTCAAGGGTCACTCAAGCTGGTCAATCACAAGGGACTGCAACAAAAATAACACCACAGATGCTGAACGCGATTATGGGAAGAATGCCCACTAGACCTGAGCAAATGCCATTCTGGATAGCACAGAAAATAGCACAGCTTGAGGCAGTGTTTCCCCACACAGGCCCGCAGGAAAAAGACAGAATACTGACAATTTGCTTGCCAATGGGAATAGCTCCCACGATAGAAGATTGTACCACTTGGGGTACAGTTTTCGCTGCCATTTATACCAGAACTCATGGTACCCCTCTATATCAGTCATACCCGAAGTATTGAAACAAATACAGCATGATTTCGGGGCAGAACCTGCCCTGGACTTAGGGATGAAATTGATAGGCAATTTTGCCCAGGTATCCGCAATTATGTTAGCTAACATAAAAGGGGAGGCAGCAGCGGTGGCAATACGCCAACGCCTGAGGGAATGCACTCCTGCACAACAGGAGCGAGAACTACCTAAGATTATCGAAGATACCTATGCTTTGCTGGGTAGAGATAACTTGGGAGCTAGACCTATGAAACCACAATTAATGAGTAATCCTGAAAAAGACAACTCAAAGCAGGCACCCGATTCTTCTAAAAAGAAATGGGACAACAAACAATCAAAAAATAATAAGCAGAATGCATCACAATCACGGAGTAGGTCTCCTCAACAGAAGCCCTCTGATAGAAAATATAATCTTAGGAACCATGATAACATAAAAAAACCTGACAAGTATCAGGATACTGATACACGTTTCTCTCGTTCCTTTCAGGGTTCATCAAAAAAATTCGGAGAGGGAAGGACGGTCAGAACGCAGATCAGAAGAGCGAGCAAAGACAAGAGACACACATCGCACTTCAGACTACATAATCAAACAAGAGGATAAACCCAAAAGTAAACATCAATTTAAAAAGAAGAAGGTAGCTGGCCTTAAAATAAGAAATGCCCAGGCTACTGAGGACTCTACTACTGAATGGGGAATGGGCTCTGACGATGCTAGACAGCGCAGCAGAAGTAACAATAGCTTGCCAGAACCTGATGGAATTTCTGGTGACAGCAGTGTTGAATGAGCATATCATGGCGGAAACACCTGATACAAGGGTAAGTGTCCCACATCAATTACACAAAATAACCCTCCACATGGAGGGGGACATACCCAGAAAAGTGAAAGGTCTCTTTTGGGAGAACCTGACATATGGATATGATATCCTATTGGCTGAAAGAGATTGGCTGCCTGAGTTTGTTATGGATTGCCCTAAAGGGGAAGAGGTAATATTACCAGCTTTTTCCGACCTCGTTCCAGAGTCCCTGAAACACACATACGCGCAGGAGTGGGCGTTAGCACTAGCTCCCGCACTTTACCGCAATCATGTAGGGTGGGATGCTGAGTCACCGCACCATGAAATCCCAGTTAAAACTACTCTTACAGAGGCAGTACCCAATAAAATATGACACGAAGAAACAGGTTAGGGAAATCTTAGATCAACTTGAATACCAAGGTGTGATTGAAAATTGCACCTCCTCCATGAATAATCCTTTGTTTCCCATAATGAAACCCGACAATTCATACCGTCTAGTTTTAGACTTCAGGCTTTTGAACACATGCATGAAAACATTTGCAGTACAGAACGCACACAGTGCCGCATTAATGAATAACTTTGTGTGGAAAAAATACAAAACAACGTTAGATATCTCAAATAGATTTTTCTGCGAGAATATAGCGCCTGAAAGCAGACATTTGACAGCATTTTCAGCGCTAGTCTCTCAGAGTCAATTCTGTAGAGTGCCCCAAGGGTATCAAAATAGCCCCGGGTTGTTCTCAGCAAGAGTAATTTCAAAATTCTGATGAGGAGGCATTGTCCTATGTAGATGATATTTATCTGACAGACAATTAATTATTGGAAGGGTGAACAACATAATCTTGGGGTTCGCCACCGTGGGCTACAAATTTAACTTTAAAATATCGAAAATTGCCCACCTCAATTTCCTATTTTTGGGATATGAATTGTCAAGTGAAGGCCTGGCAGCTAATGTTTTTAGAAAAATGTGCGCTGATCCAACCTCCAAAAACTCTGAAAGGATTAGAATCCATTTTAGGATTTCTGAATTTTGGCAGAACATACATTTTTGATTACGCAGAAAAAGTAAAACCTTTCTACGACCTAATCAGACTTGATTTGTCAGTTCGACATTGGACACAGGAACACACAGAAATTCTACGTTCCATACAAGCTGACATGATAGCTTCAAAACACTTACACACACGTGTAAATACTACGAATTTTGTGATCCGTGTAGTGGCGGGTCAATCAGAGTATACTTATCTAACCTTCAATGAAGGCGAGACTGTACCCATTGATTACAAATCACATTTGTATACAAACGCTGAGATGCACTTTGCATCCACTGAAAAAATTCTGACAGCAGTACAGACTGCTGTATTGAGAGAAAGAGTACTAGCTCAGGGGAAATGTATAATTGTCATGACTCCGGTACCAACCTTAGAGGCTGTTACCAAAGCAAGTGTTCCAAACGCAAACGCACTGCATCCGCGATGGATACAATGAGCTAATTATCTCACTGCAGCAGATGTAGACTACAAATTTGATTCTACACTGAGAACACAAGCATTCCTGCAGTACGAACAAGAATATCCTCTCCTGAATTAAATAATGCTTCTAGATCAGTATGAATACATCATTTACACTGATGGATCTGCCCAGCTTGCCATAGGAAGTAAACAGCAATTCAGCACAGCATGTGCTATTGTGAAGGGACGTATGCGGGACGGCACGTTCCATTCTAGCAATACGCAGACGCAGTCTCTAGGAGATTGCATGGCACAACTGGCAGAACTAAAAGCCCTGATACTGGCATTAAAAAATACGGATCGGGAATTCCCCACACTGATTGTGTGCAATTAGTTTTACTGTGTCCAGTCATACAATGAATATCTTTATTATTGAGGACAGAATGGGTTTAGAGCACAATAAAGCACAAGTTGCTTTGGGAACAAGTGGCAGAGCTGAAAAAAGGCTTGCCACGGGCTCATGCAATTCACACATTGAGTCATCAGCGTGTTGGCATGCACGTTGAAGGGAGTTTACTGGCTGATGAAGCCGCCAAGGCAACAGTGAGAACTGCTGCTGTCGCTGCAATCACTCGTTCTAGTACGAAAATAGACAGACAGATAATGATAGCTGCGAACGTAGCAACAACAGCTCAGCCTTGCCCAAAGGCTTTCCACTCAAGTACACCTACAAGTTAGATGAGCAAAATATTCCGTATGCTCAAATTCCGGGGGTGGAGGATAGAGTAATACCAAACATGGATCGCAGATTAGGTTTAATTCTAGCTGCACACGAGGGTCTGGGTTCAGCACATGCAGGTATCGCTGCAACTATTTTATCACTGAAGCAGCGTTACTGGTGGCCGGATCTTACTAAACAGACCAAGGGTTTTGTCCTTAAGTGGGACATCTGTCAGCAGATGAAGGATTCCACCATAGCACGTCCACCGCAAACACCATTACTGATATCAGACAGACCGCTCGCATGTGTCTATTTGGACCACTGCGGCCCCTTACAATCAGACGGGGCTTACAGGTACTTCCTGGTGGCAGCGGATTCATGCTCTAGATTCCTGTGGGTTTGGCCCCAGCGCCTGGCTGACGCCCAAGCTGTTATCAAGGAATTACGAGTCTTTATATGGACATGCGCAGTTGGCACATTACATTCTGACCATGGCCCTGCGTTTAGCTCACGGGCTTACAAAGAAGCCATGGGTAGTTTGGGTGTTGCATTGCGGTACTCCTCTCCATACCATCCCGGGGAAATTCGATAGTGGAGAGGAAAAACTGGGGCTTAAAGCAATCCCTAACAGCAAGGGTATTAGGCTCGGGTGGTAGTTGGGCCTATATGAGGTGCAAAGGGCACTTAACATCATGCCAAGAAGTTCCCTGGGAGGGGCCGTACTCCATTCGAAGTCCTGTTCGGGATTAGAATGTGGGCACCTTACCTCGACTGTGGCAGCACAATGGCGGATAAAAAACCATTTGACATCAATGATCGTTTGGCTGTTTTACAGGAACTCAATGAATTCCAGGCATTACAAAGCAACGTCCAAGTAAAACGCACCGCCACTGGGAAAGTGAAAGCTGTACCGGCAACACCTGCCTGGATCCCGAAGATTGGGGACCTGGTCAGAGAAAAGATTGTGGACAAAAAAGAATTTGGGCCATCTTACAGAGCCTGTACCTGTCCTGGCTGTCGAAGGAACGAGAACAGTACTTCTTCCGCCTCTTGGCGGCAAGAAAGAAAAAAGATTTGTCTCAATTGATCTGATCAAACCACACTATGTGGCCGATACTAATTATTAGGCCGCGTGGGCTCCTGGGTAGCACTAGATCTCCTCTCGCTACCATACAGGAAGTTCAAATGCAATGGACGGCCCAGTTCCACCAGAGATGGAAAAAGCACTCCTTGTGCGACATTGCCGTGAACGCATTGTACTCCATCTGGGCGCAACTTGGCTGCGGGAGCTAAGCGAGCATTGGTTCCTATCATTCAGATCAATCTCTGTTGACTGTATCTTGCCTGTGCTCCGCTGCCTATTCTGTGGATACGAATGAGTGTTGGACATATGTCGAACACTTCCATTGGTTGCACCACCAGATGGAGACGTACTACTGGACCCCTTAAAGGCCCAAGTATTACAGTGTCCTCAACGTATTCCCATGTTGATGACGGCATTCTTAGAGCCTCCACGGGATGCTTCAGCTCCTGTCGAACCGGACACCGGCTCTACAACAAGCACACAGGTACCAAGTGTTTCCTCAGCAGCTGCTGCGGGAACTAAAGATGATCACCTTTGCTCCATTGACCTGATACAAGAGGTGTTACAGGGACCGTCGTCTGCGGATACAAGCGACAGTGATTTTGCGTCTCCCACACAGGATTCATAAATATTTGGCTCTCCGTGTGATGGGAACAATTCGGCCTTTTTCCAAAACAAGCCAAATTGGAATTCGAAAACATAATTTTGTTTTAACTTTCCTGCTCTCACTAAGGACCATGGCTTTTGGAGTGCTCGGTAAGTCTGATCATATATTGACTCTTTTTTTAGACTTATAGCATCATTTTTTAGCATATATCATGTTTTTAGATGTTTTTATACTAGTTTTTATGACATTTTTTAATACTTTTATCAGGCATACCTTAGCATTGGTTAATCTTATTGTCCTTCAGATGAGGAATGGTGTTATGTTCCCCAATGTACCCCAATCTAGGAATAGGTAGCTACACAAACTTTTACCTACATTTGTCCTACGTTGCTCTGCATAACAGTTCTAGCACTGACCTTTTACCTAGTTATGTGCTGAATAAATGTCGATCAGTTTCTTGGAAACTAGCCTCATTAATTATGCATGAGGATTCTTAGAAAAGTCCCTGCAAATGACGTACGTAACAGCATGAACACATTCTGTGTAAAATGTCATGGTCATCTTCATCCTAAGGCGAAAGAACTACTTTGCATAGTTACAGGTTTGTTCTAGGTTCATTTGCATAGTCATACTTACAACACATCGATTATGTAAGGAACCCCGAGGCTATCTTTATGGTATAAAAGGTCATACCAACACTAGATAGACAGAGGAGAAGCTTCACGCTGACACTAGATGCTGCGATCCCGGCCTGCAGAAGCTCCAGCACGCAGTGGTCTGACATCCCTTATGGGGTGTCCAACTCGAGACCAAGACAGGGTCTTTCATTCTCTCCCATTAGGTAGTGGGGCTGGCTCTTTCCCAAGGGATTCTTGGCTTTACACCCACATACATGTTAGGTACACTTAGATAGGGTTTGCATCGTAGGAGTACGCTTGATTATTGCCATGTATCGATATGCCTGCATATATTTACTGTTTTAGCACCATGGTAGAATTCTACCTTTTATTTACTCTGTCGGTGCTTGGAATCTTATATATCTGTTTCTGTCTAATGATTGTCGCAGCAACCATGTTTTATACTAGAATGATGCTGGTTCAATAAATGCTTATTGAAAACGTCCCCATAGTTTATTCTGTATATCTCTCTGAGACTAAGTGAGCACGATTGACTGAGCGAAAAGTACTGCACTGTTTCCCTGATCCCTGAAGGATCAAGGGTTGTCATGTTTGATAGTTACCAGAGACTATTTGCTCCTTGGTAAAGTTAGGGGGCGCTTGGTGTC
Source organism: Calotriton arnoldi (assembly GCA_963921515.1). NCBI lineage: Eukaryota > Metazoa > Chordata > Amphibia > Caudata > Salamandridae > Calotriton > Calotriton arnoldi. Next base: position 1,207,385 of record CAWUFW010001772.1, on the reverse strand, counting down.
ACTGTGAGCTAGCTGGTCTAAAGGCTAACATATCCTTTGGGGGTGCTTGGAATCCGTCTGGACACCAATCCCTTAGTTTATGTTGTCTAAACGCGCAGATCCTATGTGTTATTAGGAACTACACGACAGTTGGCTAGATTGGGTTGGATTGGAGTGGAGTAGATTGGGTTGGGGTGGGGTAGACTGGGGTGCAGTGGGGTAGATTGGAGTGGAGTGGGGTAGATTGGAGTGGAGTGGGGTAGATTGGTGTGGAGTGGTGTAGATAGAAGTGGGATAGATTGGGTGGGGATCACTGACAGAATATCGAGGAGGAAAATATCGACCTGCCAAAATATCGAGGAAAAAATATAGAATGCCAAAATATCGAATCCCTATCTACAAACAGGTAAGTACAAAAATATCGAATCAAAAATATCGTTGTAAAAAATATAGTTAGTCAAAATATCGAATTTTTTAAATGTCTTAAAAGTAATGTAAAATTAATGAAATAATATATATAATTAACTAAAACATACTTAAAAATACTTAAATAACTTTAAAATTAATAAATAATTAATGTAAGTACAAAAAAATAAACATACATTTTTATTTTTTAATACATATATATATTAACGTATTATTAATAACAAATATTCAATATTTTTAGCGTAGTATTGCGGAAGGGTAAAATTTACTATTACCACTCCAGTGAGTGCAACAGTAGGGAAAGCGTTGGATAGCGGGAGGGTAAAAATTACTATTCCCACTCCAGTGAGTGCAACAGTAGGGAAAGCGTTGGATAGCGGGAGGGTAAAATTACTATTCCCACTCCAGAGAGTGCAACAGTAGGGAAAGCGTTGGATAGCGTAGGGGTAAAAATTACTATTCCCACTCCAGAGAGTGCAACAGTAGGGAAAGCGTTGGATAGCGGGAGGGTAAAAATTACTATTCCCACTCCAGAGAGTGCAACAGTAGGGAAAGCGTTGGATAGCGTAGGGGTAAAAATTACTATTCCCACTCCAGAGAGTGCAACAGTAGGGAAAGCGTTGGATAGCGTAGGGGTAAAAATTACTATTCCCACTCCAGAGAGTGCAACAGTAGGGAAAGCGTTGGATAGCGTAGGGGTAAAAATTACTATTCCCACTCCAGAGAGTGCAACAGTAAGGAAAGCGTTGGATAGCGTAGGGGTATAAATTACTATTCCCACTCCGGAGAGTGCAACAGTAGGGAAAGCGTTGGATAGCATAGGGGTACAAATTACTATTCCCACTCCAGTGAGTGCAACAGTAGGGAAAGCGTTGGATAGCGTAGGGGTAAAAATTACTATTCCCACTCCAGAGAGTGCAACAGTAGGGAAAGCGTTGGATAGCGGGAGGGTAAAAATGACTATTCCCACTCCAGTGAGTGCAACATTAGGGAAAGTAATGATGTAATATTTTAATAAAAATAAATTAATCATCAATACCAATAGAAAATTAATTAAAATGAATTACCAATTACAAAATATTTAATAATTAATTCTAAATACCAATAAATATTTATTAAAAATTAATTACCTATTAATGACTAATTAACAATTAATTTTCAATACCAAAAATTTATAAATAAAAAACAATTAATAATTAATTGACAGTAAATTAATTATCAATACACAAAAATATGTTCTATAATTAATTATCAATGCCAATAAAAAATTAATTAAAATTAATTACCAATTACAAAATATGTAATAATTAATTCTAAATACCAATAAATATTATTTATTAAAAATTAATTACCTATTAATGATTAATTAACAAATAATTAACTTTCAATACCAAAAATTAATAAATAATAAAAAAAAACAATTAATAATTGACAGTAAATTAATTATCAATACACAAAAATATTTTCAATAATTAATTAATTATCAATACCAATATAAAATTAATTTCCAATTACAAAATATTTAATTCTAAATACCAATAAATATTATTTATTAAAAATTAATTACCTATTAATAATTAACAAACAATTATTTTCCCATACCAAAAATTAATAAATAATAAAAAAATACCAATTAATTAATTGACAGTAGATTAATTATCAATACACAAAAATATTTTCAATAATTAATTAATTACAATTAAATTACTTCCCACCCTATTCCCCTATAAACCCCCAACCCGCTACGAAGAATAAATTAATACAATTAACATAATTATCAATTAATCAATTAATAAAAATTAATTACCAATTAATAATTAACAATAAATTAATTATCAATGCCAATAAAAAAATTATTTTTACTTAATTACAATTAAATTTCTTCCCACCCCTTTCCCCTATAAACCCACAACCCGCTACAGAACTAAAACGCAAAATTAAATTAAAAATAATTAATAAATCCTAAAAATTACTATTTAATTTACTATAATTAAATTACTTCCCACCTATTCCCCTATAAACCCACAACCCGCTACAGAATTAAATTACGCAAAAATTAAATTACATAAAATTCATTAATTTAAAAAAATTAAACATACATTACAAAAACTAATATACACTTTTAACACATATACTAACATACAAAACACTTTAAAAAATTCGATATTATTAAAAATTCGATATATTTTAATGCCTATATTATGTACTTTGATATTTTGACAGTCGATATTACTTACCTGCATTTCGATATTATTAACCACTATATTATGTCCATTCGATATTTTGTCCATTCTATATTTTGTACTCGATATTATGTCCATTCTATATATATTTTTTCGATATTGTGTCTAGTTACCATTGGGTGGATTAGAGTTGGGTAGATTGAAATGGAGAAGGGTAGACTGGAGTGGAGAGGGGTAGATAGGGGATGATTGCAATGGGACAGATTGTGATAGAGTGGAGAGGAGTAGACTGGGGTGGGGTGGGGTGGAGTTGGATATATTGTAGTTCAGTAGAGATCGGAGTGAGGTAGATTGGGGAAGAGCGAGTGAGTGGATTTGGGTACAGTGGAGTGGGGTAGACTGGAGTGCAGTGGGGTAGATTGGAGTGGAGTAGATTACAGTGGAGTGGAGTAGAGGGTGGATTAGAGTAAGGTACATTGTAATGGAGTGGGTAGGTGGGAGTAGAGAGGGGTAGATTGGGGTACAATTGGAGTGGGATAGATTGGAGTGAGCTAGTTTGGTGTTGGGTAGATCGTGGTACATTGGAATGGAGTGAAGGTAGGTAGGTTGGAGAGGGGTAGAGTGGGGTAGATTGTAATGGGGTGGGGTATATTGGAGTGGGGTAAATTGGGGTAGAGTGGGTTAGACTGGAGTAGAGTGGGGTAGAGTGGTGTGGTGTAGAGTGGATTAGGGTTGAGTGGGTTAGACTGGAGTGGGGAGGTTTAATTGTAGTGTGGTAGATTGGAGAAGGGTAGATTGAAATGAAGTGGAGTATGGTAGATTAGGGTAGAGTGGAGTGGGGTAGATTGGGTGGATTGGAGTGGGGTAGATTGGAGTAGGATATGTTGGAGTCAGGTAGATTGGGGTAGATTGCAGTGGGGTAGATTGGGGTAGAGTGGATAATGAAGTGGAGTGGAGCAGAGTAGACTGTGGTAGATTGGAGTGGGTTAGACTGAGGTAGTTTGGAGTGTGGTAGAGAGGAGTAGATTGGAATGGAGTGGGATAGATTGTAGTGGAGTGCAGATTGGAGTGAATAAATTGGAATGGAATGGAGTAGATTGGAATGGAGTGGATTGGACTGGAGTAGATTGGAGTGGAGTGGGGTAATTTGGACTGGGGTAAATTGAGGTGGAGTTGGGTAGACTAGATGGGATTGGGGTAGATTGAGATACACTGGAGTGGAGTCAGTTGTTTGGGGTAGAGGGGAGCTGATTGGAGTGGGGTAGGTTGGTGTAGATTGGAGTGGAGTTGGATGGAGTGGAGGTAAATTGGAGTGGAGTGGGGTAGATTGGGGTGGAGTGGGATACATTGGAGTGGGGTAGACTGAGTGGGGTAGGCTGGAGTAGAGTGGGGTGGGGTAGACTGTGGTAGATTGGAGTGCATTGTGGTAAATTCGAGTGGAGTGGTGTAGATTCAAGTGGAGTGTGGTAGATTGGGATAGATTGGAGTGGAGTGGGGTTGATTGGATTATATTGAACGGAGTGGGGGAAGACTGGGAATGGGGTAGATTTGAGTGGAGTAAATCAGAATGGAGTGGGGTAGATTGGAGTGGAATGGGGTAGATTGTAGTGGGATAGATTGTAGTGGAGTAGATTGGATTGTAGTGGAGTGGATCGGGGTAGATTGGAGTGGGCTGGATTGGAGTTAGAGTGGAGTGGGGTAGGTTGGGGTGGAGTGGAGTGTGGTGGATTAGGGGGTAGACTGAAGTGGAGTGGATAGGGATAGATTAGAGAGGGGTGGGACAGATTGGAGTGGAGTAGAGAGGGGTAGGCTAGATTAGGGTGAGGTGGAGTAGACTGGAGTGGAGGGTGGTAGATTGAGTGGGGTAAATTGGGTGGTGTGGAGTGGGGTAAACTGGAGCAGCGTAGATTGTAGTGGAGTATATTGTAGTGGAGTGGACTGCCGTACACTGGAGTGGAGTGGGATAGATTGAGGTAGATTGAAGTAGAGTGGGGTAAATGGTATGGAGTGGAGGGGCATAGACTAGAGTAGCGTAGAGTTGCATGTTGTGTCCTGGAGAGAGTGGCATGGAGTCTAGTGGCGTGCTGTAGAGTGTCTTAGAGTGGAAGGGCATAGAAGGGAGTAGAATGTAGTAGAGGGGAGTGTCGTAGAGTGAAAGGGCATAGAGTGGAGTTCAGTGTTGTACAGTGGAGTGCTGTAAAGTGGAGTGGCATAGTCTGGAGTATGCATGGAGTGTAAGTTCGCTGCCTCTGCAGACATGTTTTTAATTGAAATGACCATTACATTTGCAGAGAAATAGTTTTACTGCACACAAACGAATATGTGTGAAAATGGCATCACCTAATGTATTGGTGTTTTGATCCTATTCAAATATTTGTTTCCACCACACTTCAGAATTTCAAAAAAATGTGCTCCATTTGTACTTTCGCAATTCTGATATATTTGAAATGTCAGCATAGTTTTTTTTTGTGTGCTAGAAAAAATAACATCTTACACCCTCTGCCTCTCACATGGTTACTCAGCAGAATTGTCACATGAATTCTCTCACTTTGAAGTCAGAGAAAGAAAACTAAACACCAAGCTCCCTCGGAAGACAGAGCCTGTCATTTGACCTCTGTCTTTTAATGCACAGCAAGTTTGACAAGATAAGAACAAGATTTAAAGGCTTGTTTACAGAAAATGAGTCCTCAGAGTGATACAGTAAACAAGGGGTGCTCTTGGGAGGCACGAACTCAAGCTGGACAGCCTAAAGAAAATAAAGACAGCAAATAGAAAGCAAGCAACTGTGAGTTACAAACCACAAAGCTATGGGTGAAATGCATTCCCAGGTAAGCTTTCCGAATGCCCACAAGAAGTCGTGAGCAAACCAGGCTTTGACTTAAAAATGTGTAGACAAACCCTTTTATGTTGTAATAAGCATTGCAGGAACATATAATCCTTTATTGTACAAAGAAAAGGTACTATTCATTTTAGATTTGTAACCTGAAGACACAGTTCAAACACACAAGATACTTGCACAGTCTAGAGGATGAAAGCGACTGACCGCACACCTTTCTATGTAGGTATTCTGATCTGTGAATGTTTTGAATACATGAGGCAATAACAAAGCTAGTGCAGTTTCTAAACCAGACCTGAAAACATGCTTCATGCCCGGGGTCTGGAGGCGACATTTGGGCTATCATGTGCAGCACTGGAAAATATATCTAGGACACTGGACCTAATTCAGAAGGCTGCATCTGGCATACAGTCTCTAGTTCTGAAAGCCACATCTATAATATTATGTCCAGTTCTGAAGGTCGCAACCTTTGGAGTGTCATCTAGAACACACACTTATCTAGTTCTTGGGTCTGAAGTACTGGGACCAGTTCTGCAGGCCAAATGTATGGTGGTGTCCAGTTCTGGTTTTGGCATCTGGGGAACTGTCTCTCTTCGGAAGACTAAACCTTTTGTGTCCAGTTCACAGGGTCACAGCTGGAATATTGCACCCAGTTCTGGAAGCCACATCTGGAGACCCATTTACATTTCTGGGGGCTTGACCTGAAGTGGTGTGTCAATTTTTGAAGCCCACATCCAGATAGCTGTGCCCAGTTCAATGTGCCACATGTGGCGTGTTACACAAAATTTAGACCACATCTAAAGCAACGTGTCCATTCTCGAGCTTTGTACTGAATACTCGGTGCAGCTTTAGGCATCCAATCTGGAGTGCTGTAATCAGGTTTTGAGGCCAGTCCACATCTAGAGTATTATATATCATTCCGGAGGCCACCAGAGGGCAGCATCCAGTTCAAAAGCTACATTCCCCAAAGAATTGAAATGGACAGCTCGAATAACAAAACTGTGAATGATTTATGACACAGGCAATACAAAGAGAGGCTGTATGATCTAGAACATGGGTACTCACAAACTTTCTCTCGGGGGCCAAATTTACAGTGTGGTTTGTGACCGAGAGTCGCACCGGTGTGGACAGGGTCAGTGGGGGAGCAGGGGTTGAGAAAAAAACCAAAAAACTGTGACCATGAGGTCGGACGCAAGCCCCTGCAGCAGACGCATTAGTCCACAGAGCCACCAGACCTCTCTCTCTATATCTCTCTATCTATCTATCTCTCTCTCTATCTCCCTCTCTCTCTCTCTCTCTCTCTATCTGTCTCTGTCTGTCTCTATCTCTGTATCTGTCTCTATCTGTCTCTGTATCCGTCTCTGTTTCTATCTCTATCTGTCTCTCTCTGTCTATGTCTCTATCTGTCTCTGTCTCTATCTGTCTCTGTATCTGTTTCTATCTCGATCTGTCTCTGTCTATGTCTCTATCTGCCTCTGCTTGTCTCTGTCTCTATCTGTCTTTGTATCTGTCTCTATCCGTCTCTATCTGTCTCTGTATCTGTCTGTCTCTGTCGGTCTCTGTCCGTCTCGGTCTTTTTCTTTCTGTCTTTATATGTCTCTGTCTCTCTGTCTCGGTCTGTCTCTATTTCTGTCTCTATCTGTTTCTGTCTATCTGTCCCTCTATATCGGTCTCTGTCTCTATTTGTCTCTATCAGTCGCTGTCTCCATCTGTCTCTAGGCGCAATTGTCCAAATTCTGAATGTGCTTACATCTAATGTTCAGGGATAGTGACTCGAAGATGAAGCTGCTGTAGGAGAAGAGGACGTCGTCGGCAACACGAAACAGGAAGCTTCCCAAAAGGCTCTTTAAAAGTCAGCTGTGAAAGCGCTTACAGCTGACTTTTAAAGGGCCTTTTGGGAAGCTTTCCGACGGTGCCGTGTGTGACGTCACAGAGGCCGGCAGCAAACACAGAAGATGGCCGCAGGAGCATACATAGTGAATACGTATTTAATACGTATTCACTATGTATGCTCCTGCGGTCATCTTCTGTGTTTACTGCTGGCCTCAATGCCTGGAAACGTAGAAACGGCAAGTCAAGGTCCGTGGGCCGCCAATGAAGGCCTGCCGGGCCGCTGGCGGCCCGCGGGCCGTACTATGAGTACCACGGATCTAGGATGATTATTCACACTGCACTCAGCACTAGAGATGGCCTTTTTTACCAGAAGAGTACAGCATGCTTGATAAGAAGGGAAGAGAGCGCATGATGGAGACAAAAACTGGGAATGCCTTACAAATAGTGTCCTGGCAAACACAAGGGGCTGATGATATACAGCATCCAAGTGTAAAGCTGGAGACTTCGTTATGCCTGTTTGTCAAAACTGGTAATAAACCGGGCAGACTGAATTGCAAGGGCAATTCAGTCTGCTGTAAATTGTGAAAAATCACCACAACAGAACTCGAGTATCCTCCCTCCCCTTACCCAGACTCGGCCCAAGTACCAAATGACAGCGGTCTCCTTTGGTTCGTGTTATGATCCCACTGGGGTCAGCCCTCTGCAGTGGGGTGGTGATGCCTACAGTGGTGCTCGCCGAGAACGCCTTGTGCACTGGGGGAAACAAGATTCACACAGAGTAAGGTATAGATAGTTTCAATCCTATCCCGTAGCGAAACTCAGAGTAACACTGGGTAATCCACAAATGCATCTAAGTGCCACTTTTGTCAGGTATTAATTGGGGAGTGCTTAGAAGAAGACTGTGTTGAGATGACACTAAAACTCAATTGAAAAGGGCTCCTCCTCGGTATAAAACAGGACGTAGGACAAAGGTAATATGCATTTCAAGGGCAGGGCTAATCACGGAGGAAGCACCCACCTTGCCTCTCAGCTGTACACAGCTCACGCACTGTACATGCTCTACCTTTGTACCTGCACACAGCTCATGTGTACACTGCTCGGCGGAGCAGTATTCTCGCCCTCAACTGTACATAACTCGGAGCACATTACGACCACTCTTCACATAAACACACTTAATCTCCCTGTGCCTAAAAAAAATAAACAAGTTTTAATACTAAGCAATATTTTACAAAACAGCAACTGCGTTTTATGTACGGCACTGCATTTCGAAAAAAAATATCTGAGGTTCTTGCTGATGCGCTCCTTAAGTGTATAATTATAAACTGATAATATGAAGGATTATGTGCTGTTAAGTGACCTGCTATTGCGTCCAAAGCCATTGTGATATGAATAGAGAGTGACCAATCGTGCGCTCGTGAAAAAATCTCTTTAAAAAGTAGTGCCAAAACAATGCTTTAAAATGGCTGCTGCATATATTTAGGAGTAGTTGGTCGCTGCTGTCGGAGAGGGCTAAACCCTAGAAGAGGCATGACGCATGCATCCCATGGGCAATTAGGGAGAACGAATAATGGAGAGACGATGGAGCCAGCAAATGGGAAGCCATTGAGCGGGCTGTAAGCCCACAAAGTACATACAGCATGTCTCTTCATGACACCAGATGCGTTGTCTACAGCGAAGACCTAAAAATTGGCAAAGTGAATTTGTTTGGCTTTTGTATAATACACACACACATATGGTTGGAGATGCACATAGCCAAATGAATTTTTGCATTCAGCATTGAACTGCCCATCTACCTGCATCTTGTTGCACTGTTCTTCGTCAAACGGGATCGGGATCATGTGGGCACTCCCCCTTGGAGTTGGTGGGCAAGTGGGCACATATTCAGCTTTAAGAAAGGTTTATATCTTACTTGTAGCGGTCCGAGAATTGTAGAAAATTGTTCTATGTGTAGAGGGAGCATTTGTCTCGAAGATGGGCAGCTGGCTCATTGCAGATGATTTCTTTGTGCCCGACACCCACTTACTACGTCCATACACAGCTATACGACGAACCAGCCAACCCTCTTCTTTTCCTAGGCACAAATCATCCTGTTCTTCACTTGTACAGAACACGCTTTGCCCCTTCCTCCTTATGCACCCCTCCCCCAACTCCCAGCTTCACTTGTTTGCGAAATGGCTAGTTGGCTATATGCACTGATGTTTTTGCCTTTGTTGGTCTGCGTGCACTATTTTTTTTTAACCAAATTGTATTGGTTTTGTTCATTAAAAAATGACTGGGATTGACAAGGTGTAGTTGCCACGTATTTGGTTTTTCACTAGTGAGCATATTTTGTCATTTGTACTGAGTTTGCAGAGTGTCCTTGAGATGGATAGTATCCCCAATTAGGTACAGTTTATTTCATAGCCAGTCTGTGTGCATGATTTCCTGTATGTTTGTTTGACTGTGTAAAAATGGATGTCTTTAGGTGTATTTGGCTATGTGCATCTGCAACCATATGTGTGTCTGTCACTTTTTTGGAAGTAGAAAATCTCCAGTGGGATGAAGCTGCAGGATGTAGCAGAAGGCTGCATAAGACTGGTTACCATTGCTCGGAGGTCAAGCTTAACAGGATTTTGCGCTGGAGAGAAGAACGTAGCAGGATTTACAGCGGTGTCAGGCCGGCGATGCACCTTTGGCAGTTCAACAAGCAGGCAGGTCACTGTCTTCTGTCGGTTCTCAGGCTACTTTTTGGTGATAGCTTTCCTAAATCCCAACTTCTAGAGTCGGGCAGGAGCAGTACGCTCAGCACCCCCAAGGGTCCACGACTGGAGGGAAACTACTTGGGGGCGGGCCAGGACTCACTCTAGCAGATGCAAGGTACAGGGATCAAGGTCTCTGTAGCTTGTTATGTCACTGTAGCTCACACAGGAGGCCAGCCAACTAGTCCTTCAGGTCACTCTAGCAGTCCTGAGTTCAAGCAGCAAGGCAGGAAAGCTGCAAGCATCAGGTCAGTCCTCTGGAGGCCCAAGGCATTTCTTCTGGTGTCCTTCACAGGTCCAGGATTATACGTAAGAGTTGGTCTGAGGTTCCAATATTTATACCTGGTGCCAGCCCTTGAAGTGGGAGAAACTTCCAGGCTACCCGTACATCTGGTTCTGGAAAGTTCCTTTCGGCCCCTGTCCAGGCTCCAAGTAGTCTAGGCTGACAAAGACTGTTGTGTCAAGTTCCTTTGTGAATGTGCTGGAAGCAACCCTTTGAAATGTAAGTGGGGCAATTAATTTGAGACCAAACATTACATTTCTACCCGTTTCCAATCAAACGTTGGCACATATTAAATGCAATAAGATAACCCAATGGTATTCTACGGGAGAGGAAGGCCTTACAGTAATGAAAATCGAATTTATGAGTTTTTCACAACCAGGACATGTAAAACTTAAAAGCATATGTACTACTTTTTCAATACAGTGCACTCTACCCTGTAGGCTGTTTAGGGTCTACCTTTGGGGTGACTTACATGTGTTAAAAAGGAAGGTTTAGGCCTGGCAAAAGGGTTATTTCACCAACTTAAATTGGTAATTTAAAACTGCACACAGGCTGCAATGACAGGCCTGAGACAGGTTTCAAAGGGCTACTTTAGTGGGTGGCACAATAAGTACTGCAGGCCTACTAATAGCATTTAATTTACAAGTCATGGGTACATGTGGTACCACCACTTTACTAGGGACTTAGAAGTAAATTAAATATGCCTGTAAGAGAATTACTTTTTTTGCATGATCACCCCCAAGGTTTTGGACTGATGCTGATGACTTTTCGACTCTGGGAGCGCACTGAGGCCTGCTAACCAGACCTCAGTGCCAGTGTTTTAACCTCTTACAAAGTGTATGTTGAATTGGCTACACCCAATCGGCATAAACTGTCATACTTATAAGTCCCTAATAAATAGTACCAAGGGTACCCAAGGCACGTAAGACAAGAGTGTTCCCCCAAGGCTGACGCACTGGTTGTGGCACCCTGTGTGGGACAAGATACAAAATGGCTCCCAGCCTGCCGCTGCAGCCTGGAGGACCAGTTTTAAACTGCTAGTTCACCTTTGCCATTTAAACCAGTGGCAAAGCCCCCACTTCCCTTAACAATATATGTAAGTCTCCCATAAGGAAGGCCTATGGAGCCCGGAGGCAGGGAGCTATATAGTATTAAGTAGGACATGTGCTTTTTAATCTGTCTCAGTAGTAACACTTCCAAATTGTTGTTTTGCTGTGGAAAAGTTAGTGGCCCCATTGACTAACACAGAGTTACCAGCTGAGCTCTCAGTCTGGCTAACTTCTGAATGGGACTACTAAAATGGGTACTTTAAGGTATCAAATTAATCGTGACATTAAACCAGACTTGATGCTCAAGTTAAATTTAATGTCACTTTTAAGGAAACACAACTTTTAGAAAGTTGCCACTCTGTAGCCCAGTTTGTCCAGTGGCCTCACACAGTTGCTGGCCACCATACAGCTTTCTGCCCTCCTGGGGAGTAGTGTGAATGACTCCCAGGCTTTGGTACAATGGGAGCTTGCTATAGAGGGATTTATTACCTCCCCCTTACAGGAAGCCATTCAGGGTGTTGGCTCAAAAGACGAGCTTCAAAGGCGAAGCCGCCTTTGATGGCAAATGGTGATCACACCCCTGAGGAGTAGCCCCTTTGTTCAGGTAGAGAGGCTGGTAGCGGAGACAGAGAGGGGAGAACAGTGCCCAAACCGATTTTACAGTGGGCATGTATCCACAGGTATCTACATCTCTAGGGTGGGCTACTGAGCTCCTTACATCCAAGGAACGATTCAGACATCTTGGGAGTGGGCAGCGTAGTTCACCCGAGGCTTGCTAGATGCCACACGTAGCCGGAAGTTATCACAGGCCAGGAGGGGTTCTGGTAGTCCACTGGCTAGTGACCTCATTATCCCTCCCGGGGCACTTTCTGGGCATAAATATGACCTCCCTGGCACCCTGAACCTCAGATCACGCCATTTCTAGAGAATCGATGCTGACTGGTGCTGGGCACCCCAATAAAACGATTCTCAACTGCCAAAAGTTGCACCCGAGTCTGCTGAACCCAGAAGTGTTGTCTGAGTCCAGATTGGCCATCCAAGAGGGACACCAGCCTCCACTACAGGACACCACTTGAGCCGCTGTGTACGGAGAACGGTAGCCCAGGAGCAGATGGCCTTCTGCTGGCTCAAAAAGGACTTCAAGGGACCCTCGATCTCCGTGGCTATAGTCACCCCACCTCATCTGTAATCTGAGGAATAACCGCAATGAACCCTCGTCGACCGTGCAGCACCCAGAGCATCCCTGAGCATCCTCCCTCTTCTGCATCCCCAACATCAGGATCACTCCAATAAAGTATATGGTGGTGATGCTGTAAAGCTCATAGCAGGACTGGAGAAAGCTTTGGTGGTCAGGTAATTATCCAAATACTCTTTCGAACTTTTCAAAAGTTTACAATCTTTACAGTTAACAATGCTTCGTTGCGGGTGAACTGAGATTTACATTATCTTTGAAAAATGTATATCTACGGAATCCTTCCATGGATTTTGCTCATCTTGGTCTCTGAAAATTCATAAAATATCATCTATTTTTATAAATTGGTGTTGGATTTCTTTCCTGTTATGTGACTTTCTCTTTTCATTGTCTAGTGCTTCTAAATGCTTTACACTAGTTCCTTTGTTTAAGTCTTGCTGCTTGAAGCCACAGCTACCCAGGGTTGAGCTAAAGGTTTTTGCAAAAAAGCCTCTCTGGACCCAAGATGGTTTTGTGAGTGCATTACATGTAAGGTCGCACAACCATACCATATAATACACCCAAACCCTCACAGAGCCAGTTGGGTGTAAGACAATTTTACCAGGTTTAAAGGAGAGAGTACAAACAGAATAGCACTGGTTCACAGTCGTAAACTGCACAGAGTCCTAATGCCGACAAACATGAAATTCAGAAAACAGGATAGATGAAGGCAAAATGTTTGGGGAAAGACCACACCAAGGATGTCAGGCCTACCATTAAGCATGGTTATTGCTAAAACATGGCTCCCACATAAATCTGTAAAAAAGCTCACAGTCAATGTTCAGTTTATGTGATGTTTTTTCCTCAGATGCTGGGCACTTGTTAGGCTTCAGTAAGGCTAGAGTCGCACAGACAAGTAGTCATGCGCACGGTGCAGTGACTCACCCAGGTGACTGGCCTCTGTTCTGACCGGACTAGTCCTGGCACTCCTAGAGGCTCACTTCTGTCCTCTGGTCCGTGTCTCCTGCCTCAGTGTGCACAAGTCTACTGCCCTCCTCTGCAGGCGTTTGCTGGGGTGGGCATGCTGGAAGGGGAATGGGGGGTTTGATCTGGTTTGGCTCATGTTGATTGAGTGTGGAAATGATCCCACCAATATGACTCTGCTCCACACACTCCATTCACAGAGCACTATACCAACCCACATCACAACAAATCCTACTACACTGTGTCACAATGCTGTACCAACTACCAGTTAACATTGCCTTTCCAGTCAACACCCCATCATATGTGAACATTCTATTTGCAACCCAATGGAACATAACTTGGAAATATTTGCAGGCTGAAAGATAGACTGCTTGAGTTTGATTCCTTTGGGAAAAAACAGCTGAAGCTAGCGGTGCGTAAGCTTTAGGAACAAGGATTGGCAGTCTCCAGAGGGTTTCCTGGTGGTAAATCGGAATCGGATTAAGTGACAATTGAGTGTCTATAATTAATCTAAGACTCTTTACCTCAGAAAAAGAAGACTAAGTCACTTACCTTGGGGAATGCTCTTTGTGGCGGATACTTTATTTAACCACAGAGTCCTCAACCTTGTGATTCGCCCAGGCATCAGACTGGATCCGGAAACTCAAAAGCAGTACTCAAGTGAGCTGGTAGGTGGTGTTGTGCAGCTCTGCACCTATGCTGTTCTACTCCAGAAGTGATAAGCAGGACTGCATAAAAGCACCATCCAGGCGTGGTGACATCAGTTGCTTTCAAAGGCTTGTCTGTGCTCTCAGACGTGGAGCTCATCCACAAACTGGCTTCATCAGTTTGCAGATCGCTAGTTTGGAATCTTTTTAAATGGAAAATAGTCCATTCCACAGAACAGGGAGGCAAGAGGGAAGTGGGGAATCTGCAGTTAGATAGAGTATCCACCAGGAAGAGCTTTACAGAAGGGAAGTAACTGGTTCTTCTGATGCATACTTATAACTGTAGATTCCTCACCTTGTGAATAGATGCCAAGGCAGTATCTCTGCAGGTGGTGGGTCTGTGGAATGACTCAGACCAGAAAGTCCTGCAGGACTGAACAGGCTAAATGCCCATCTGGCAGACTTGACTGTCAAGGTAATAGTGCTTTGTTAACGTGTGCACTGATGTGTATGTAGCAGCCTAAAAGATATCCAGGACAGGCACTTCACATGCTTATGCTGAGTAGCAGTCTTGGCTTGAGTGGAATGGGCCCTTAATAAGTCAGGTGGTTGCTTTATACCTAACACATAGCAGATTTTAATGCAGAGGACTATCCACCTGCAGATGGTTCTTTTCTGCACTGTCTTTCCTTTCTTTGCTCCCGAAAAGCCCACAAATAGTTGCCCGTCCACCAGATGGTCCATGGAACTATCAATATAAAAATGGAGGTCTCTCTTGGTGTTCTAACAGCAGTCACTCTCCTCGAGTGGTGGCTCGAGGCAAAGAAAGTGTGATGGGTAATAGCCCCCCCCCACCCTCCCTTTCAGGTTGGCTAGGTTGGTATTTTACCAATTCAAAGCTGTAATACTGTGCCTGGAGTGGCAAAAGGCTTTTGTCATTTTACAGCTCAGCATGGATAGCACTGTGCTAGTCCTATGCTTAAAAACTTTGCTGTAGAAAAGGCAAAAGACTTTGTCCCTTTCTATCTCATGTGGATGGCACTGTGCTAATCCTATGCTTATAATAAACTTTGCCAATACTTCTATGCCGGGATCCGCCGAGCCTGACCCCAAAATGGCGCCCACCTAGGTTATTCCACCGGAGAGGGAGGATGTCCCATAAGTCGAGGGGGTACTGATGTTTTACCCGGATTAAAATCACAGCTGTGTAAAGGAATCACAGAACTTGAGCCAAGCCTTTGGAAGCCGGCTTCTCACTGCTGTTTAGGCTGTAGGGAGTGCCCAAGCCTGCCTGACCCTAGGATGGCGCCTAATGCTGAATTAATTCAAGCCCAGCAAATCGACGAGGCCGTTCCCCAAGGGGGAGACATCAGCTTCAGGTCAGCAGGAGAGATGAGTAGTGATGGACGATGGCCATGCCGCACAGAGGGTATAAATACGACAGCACGTGGAGTGGTCATCAACCAGACCTCACGCATTTCCCCCACCCTCCACCCCTATCCAGCTCACCCTTCTGGACATTGAATCTGTGAACCTGCCACCGACAGCGGAGACCTAGCACTTTGGCCGATGCCCGGTGGAGCTACCTTGATAGCTATAGAGGAGATGGGATGTGGACTCCCCCCTCAGCCGTCACCTACCCAGCCGGACATTGGGCAGACTTTTTCCTTCGTCTCCCCGCCGTATCTCCCTCCTCGTTTCCCTTTCACCCTTACCCCCTTACCCTTCCTCGCGCCATTAATCTCGTCTTATATGCTACTTAAATGTTTCGAGCAACCAATGTAACTTGTAACTGATGTAACTTTGTAACGATGTGTAATCCTCATGTAAAGCGCTCTGATACCCCTGGGTCTAGCCAGCGCTATATAAAACTCATCAAATAAATAAATAAATAAAATATTTTTAAAGACTTTGATAGAAAGGCAGACATTTGAGGTGAGCAGATTGAGTGTTGCTGGTGTTGATGGTGCTCTATACAGGAGCTGCTTTCCACCTAACTTGAGAACTACCCAGAGTTCTCCGCTTCTTTTTTGCATATATATATTATATATATATTTTTAACTTCAATCCTTTCTCCAAGTACTTCTCACTGGAAGCAGGTACAGACGCCAAGATGGTGCAAAGAATATTTTTGTTTCATTTCAAACAGAATAAAGTGCAAGTGCAATGTCCATGACGCGTTTCGACTGCTGTGATACGGCCTTGATCACATGGTTACGCTGCGATTGGTCACGGCTATTATACACCCCTACCCACACGTGATAATAGATCGCGGCAACAGACTAATATTGTATTGTTATTCCTTCACTGAACAGACCAATAGTGTCAACAAATTCTTGCAACTTGCTTATATCACAATTATTTAAATTTCAGCATAATAACATGGTGCAAACACACTAGATAGACATATTGCATTCTGTTAAACCTTAAAACAGAACAACTGTGGCTATTTCATATTACTGCTTAATACAATAACTCATCAGCTATACCTGTCTCTATATAAACTTATCGGAATCACTGCTTGCATTATTTATCGTCACATGTGCGTCACCTCTCAAAATCTCAGTATCAGTACTGCCCATCCTAGTTCAGCTCAAAAACCATATATAAATATATGCATAACAAGTTGATTTCTTGTGGAGTTGGTCATGTCTAGGTCTAAAATGTACATATACATATAGACACATACATACTTTCAGCCAGCCCTCTTCATCAATTGGTATGTTACTCACATTTTTTTCTGGCAGCCCACTTCAGCCGCTGGCTAAACTATGAGGTGAATGACGGAAGTCTTCTCTTTCACTAGGAACACATCCGCATAAAAAGAAAATGTTCCCTTAATGCTATAGGCTACTATGGGAACGTGTGCTTTTTGAGATCAAAAAATATTTTTGCTTTTAGGCACTTTCTTTATGTTGTCAAGGGCCCAGCAGCATTCCCAAACAATGAACGTTTGCAAAATTAATGACCAAACAAGCATTGGCAAAGCCAAAAGGCTGGTAGCCAATGCCAGATCCACTGACTTTGCCAAAGTTTGTCTTTATATGAATGTAAGCGTCGCTGGAATAAAACTCCACCTTATTCTTGAGAATGCAGGCTGCGCCAATACAAATTAAGTCCTCTGAACATATCCTATGCTGTTGTCCAGCTGTTTTGAGGGGAAGCAAAGAATGTTTTTATAAAACCACTTTATAGACAAAGGATTTTCAACGTGTAAAGCTGTAGCCATTTTTGCCTGAATAATCAAAATATACTAGCGTTAAGCTGAACAGCATAATGTTTTGTAACTTAGTATCAAACAATTGTCTTGAGTTAATATTACTGAATGTTCAGTTGTTAAATACAAATGCTGTATTTTATACATAATAACGGTGCTATTTTTATATGATTAGAAGACTATTGTAATGCACATGCACTTTCTGACTTCAGGAGTACTGTATCCAAATTACACTACTGATGTTTATAATATGGTCCAATCTTAAATGGTGTATATGCGACTGTAATGCACCAGGTCAATTCTGATGCTGTCTCTTACTAAGAATTTAATGGACGGTGATAATTATGAATACATGAACAGAGATGGAATACTGTTGAATGGGGGCATCCTCTGAAAGGAAGATATAGGTTTTTATTCAGTGTTCAAACTGTATATATGTGCATCTTTTATGGTTTTTATATCGAATAAAGAATATTCTACTACTACAATGCTGTAACTGGAATGGTGTTTAATATTTTTTCCAATAAAAATTGAAAGCTAAAATCTAGTGGACTAGTGAAAAGACAAACATCTTTGACTCAGCAGTACAGTCTTTCTAAATTTCTTGTGGATGCTTTAGCTCTGTGAGGTAGCTAAAGTTCTGGTATTTCTTAGTTATCTGTATTGCCTTTTAAGCACTTACAGTATCATATGTTACATATTTTGCTCCAATAGTTTCCAAATACTAACTTAATTGATATGTAGTCAACTAACAGCATTTGTATATTGATCAGGAATATCGCAGATAAAAAGTGGTTATTTAACGCATCATCGGAACAAAGTACTCTTATGACTAAACCTAGCAGGTGAGGAATACACTGCGACAACATGTAGCTGTCTTAACAAGGTATCATTCCCCGAACATTTGGGATAAAGTATAATGAGTAGAGATGATCTTCCTTTAAAAATATATAATATTCACTTACTAAGGGATACATATTTGGTTTACCTGGTAATATCCTAGACAAACTGGGGAAATGTGGAATTTGTTTAATCTTGTCAGACTGTAGCACAAGTTACTAACTTGTGTAACGATATATCTGTAAGAGACAGTAGTTAGTGACAGATTCCTTACCTTAGAATATCCCCAGGCGTCAGGCTGGATCCGGAAAGTTTTTTGCGTAGCAGTACCCTTGCGCGTCGGTAGGCGGCGTCGTGCGGCTCCGCGCCCGTCGTCGGCGTCGTGATCGCCGGGATGACGTCGCGGGCAGTACTTAGGCGCCGCCCCTGCGCGCTGACGTCAGTTCTGTACACGACTTTCCGCGCCAGGAACGCAGAGCCATGCAAGAAGCTGACATAGGTGTCTGAAAAATACTAGGGCCCTGAAAGGGATGTCCTTAACCCTAGAAATCAGTTCGCAGAACGGGGAGGATGGGTGGGGCGGTAAGGAATCTGTCACTAACTACTGTCTCTTACAGATATATCGTTACACAAGTTAGTAACTTGTGCATCTGAAAGAGACACGTTAGTGACAGATTCCTTACCTTAGAATAGATACCCCAGCAATACCAACCCCGGTGGTGGGTCTGCGAACAAAGATCAGACAAGGAAGTCCTGGAGGACAGAACGGCCAAAGAAGCCGTCCCTCCGGACCTGACTGTCAAGGCAGTAATGCTTTGTAAACGTGTGCAGCGAGGCCCACGTAGCTGCCTGACAGATAACCGGCAGCGGAACACCGCGGCCCAAGGCCGTGGTAGCAGCCGTTGCCCTGGTGGAATGGGCACGCAGCCCAACAGGAGGCTCCTTCTTAGCCAAAGAATAGCAGGTCTTGATGCACAAGGTAACCCAGCGGGAGATGGTCCTCTTGTGCACCGCCCGACCTTTTTGGCGCCCACGTAGCCAACAAAGAGCTGGTCATCCACCCGGAAGTGTTTTGTGCGGTCAATATAGAAAGAGAGCGCACGTTTTGGGTCCAGACGGTGGAGCCTCTCTTCCTCTCTGGAAGGATGCGGAGGCGGAAAGAAGGTGGGCAAAGTGATGGTCTGCCCAATGTGGAAAGCAGTAACCACCTTTGGCAAGAAGGACGGACGCGTCCGAAGAACAACCTTGTCTGGATGAACAGACAGAAAGGGAGGTTTGCAAGATAGAGCCTGGAGCTCACTCACCCGCCGAGCGGAGGTGATGGCCACCAGAAAGGCTGTCTTCAGAGTCAGAAGACGAAGAGGACAGTTATGTAGAGGCTCAAAGGGAGCGCACATTAAAAGGTAAGAACCAAGTTCAAGTCCCACTGAGGCATCACAAACGGAACAGGAGGGAAGAGGTGAGTAATGCCTTTTAAGAACCTGTTAACAACAGGGGACTTGAAAAGGGAGGGCTGATCAGGGAGCCTGAGGAAGGCCGAGATAGCACAAAGATAACCCTTGATGGTACCCAGGGCAGAACCCTGTTGGGCCAGAGAGAGAAGGAACAGAAGGACCTCAGAAAGAGGGGCAGAAAGGGGATTCACAGCCTTCGCTGTGCACCATGCCACAAATTTGTTCCACCTGCAGGCGTATACCACCTTAGTGGAGGGACGCCTGGCTGCCAGAATCACATCACAAACTTCGGGAGGCAAGTCGAAAGGAATCAACTGCCGCCGCTCAATCTCCACGCAAGCAGGTGTAGACTGGACAGGTTCGGGTGGAGGACCGTCCCCTGCTGCTGCGACAGAAGATCCTCCCGAAGAGGCAGACGGATCGGGGGATCTACGCTCATATTGAGTAGCTCGGGATACCAAACTCTTCGAGCCCAGTCCGGAGCCACAAGAATGACTTGGGCCCGGTCGTGCCGAATCTTCTTCAACACTCTGGGTAGAAGTGGTATAGGCGGAAAGGCGTACAATAGACCGCAACTCCACTCGTGACGAAGCGTCGCCGAGCGAGTGCCGCCTTGGAAATTCCAACGCGCAGAACTGATGACATTGCGCGTTCTCTTCGGTGGCGAATAGATCTAACCAAGGCTCTCCCCACTGTAGAAAGAGTCCTTGCGCCACTTCCGAGTGAAGACGCCATTCGTGATCCATCATGCACCTGCGGCTGAGTTCGTCCGCCCTGGCGTTCAGGGAACCTGCCAGGTGTTGAACCACCAGGAACATGACCTGATGTTCCAGCCATGTCCAGAGGCGCAGAGCCTCCTGACAAAGGGTCCACGACCCCACCCCGCCTTGTTTGTTGCAGTACCACATGGCGGTGGTGTTGTCTGTGAACACCTGCACCACCTTCCCTTTGACAGAGGGAAGGAATGCCTTGAGTGCAAGTCGGATCGCCCGGAGCTCCAGAAGGTTGATATGGAGCCGGGACTCCGCCCGGAGACCAGAGGCCTCTGATCTCCGCCTCTCCCATGTGACCGCCCCATCCCAGAAGGGACGCGTCCGTCACAACTGTGTGCTCTGGCTGGGGAAGGGAGAGGGATCTGCCCTTGACCCATTGCCGGTTCGAGAGCCACCACTGCAACTGTATTGCAGTCCCCTCAGAGATCTGGACGTGATCGGACAGGTTGCCCCGGTGCTGCGCCCACTGGAACTTCAGGTCCCACTGCAGAGCCCGCATATGCCATCTAGCATGATTGACCAGCAGGATGCAGGAGGCCATGAGGCCCAGCAGCCTCAGGGTCATCCGTACCGAAACCCAGGACAAAGGCTGAAAGATCGGAATCATAGCCTGAATATCCCGGACTCGCCGTTCGGGAGGATAGGCCCGAAACTGCGTCGTGTCCAGAACTGCTCCGATGAAAAGGAGCTGTGGAGAAGGAATCAGATGCGACTTCGGCACATTGATGGAGAACCCCAGCGAGTGCAGGAGTTCGGCCGTAGTCTGGAGGTGGGAGACGACTGCCTGGGACGAGCCCGCCTTCAGCAGCCAGTCGTCGAGGTAGGGGAAGACTGAAACCCCTGCCCGGCGCAGATGAGCTGCGACCACCGCCATCACTTTCGTGAACACCCGAGGGGCACTGGTAAGGCCAAAGGGGAGCACGGTGAACTGAAAATGCTCGAGGCCTACCGTGAACCGAAGGTAACGCCGGTGGGCCGGCAGGACGAGGATGTGGAAATAGGCGTCCTGCAAGTCCAACGCTACCAACCAGTCTCCGGGGTCGAGGGCAGTCAAGACCTGAGCTAGGGTGAGCATCTTGAACTTCTCCTTCCGGAGGAAGCGATTGACGGTCCGGAGGTCCAAGATAGGACGCATGTCCTCCTTGTCCTTTTTGGGCACCAGAAAGTAGTGGGAGTAGCAACCACGCCCTACTTCTGGGGTTGGAACATGCTCGATGGCCCTCTTGGCCAAGAGGGCCGTGACTTCCTTCTGTAGAAGCGCCAAGTGATCCCCTGACATGCGGTGGAATTGAGGTGGCATGGCTGGGGGGTGGTCTCGAAGGGAGGGAGTAGCCCCTTCGGACAATGTCCAAGACCCACCTGTCCGAGGTGATGGGACGCCAGAGGTGAAGGTGATGGCGGACCCTGCCCCCGACTGGCGTACTGTGCACCTGAAAGGAGGGACTAGGAGGGCTTGGAGGCCGCGGACGGGTTGGAGGTGGTGGCCTGACCCGCACGCTGGTTGCCCGAACCGCCACGGCGGTATCCACGTCCTCGGCCACGCGAAGGCGCTTGCTGCGCGGGCCGTTGGCCGGGCTGCGGACGTGACTGGGCGCCCCTTCCGTAGCCACGAAAGGGGCGAAAAGCAGACGTGAGCGGAGGGCGCACAACAGCAAGGCCCAGGGACTTAGCAGTAGCCCGAGAGTCCTTGAAACGCTCCAGCGCATGGTCTGCCTTCGAACCAAAAAGACCGACACCATCAAAGGGCATGTCCATGAGTGTATTCTGGACATCTCCCGAAAAACCAGTGGTTCTCAGCCAGGCGTGGCGACGCAGCGCCACCGTCGTTGCAAGCGATCTGCCCAGCGAGTCGGCGGTATCAAGGCCACAGCGGATGGTATATTTAGCCGCATCACGCCCTTCCGCAATGGCGCGGGTAAGCAGTGTCTGGACCTCCTCAGAACACTGCGGCAAAACAGTTGCCACCGAATCCCACAGGGAGTGGGTGTATCGGCCCAAGAGGCAAGCGGTATTAACAGACCGCAAGCCAGCACTGGAAGAGAAAGCCTTCTTCCCAAAGTGATCCAGGCGCTTGGATTCCCTATCCGGAGGGGCGGTAGGGAAGGCGGTTTGGGAGGCAGAGGCTTGGACAACCAAGCTCTCAGGGTTGGGGTGTTGGGAGAGAAACAGGGGGTCGCCCGGAGCAGGGCGATGGCGTCGGGCCACGTTCCTATCCACAGGAGCCCCTGTGGTGGGTTTGGACCAGGCACCCAAAAGAACGTCAGTCAGTGCCTCGTTGAACGGCAGCACAGTCTCCGAAGAGGAGGCCGCCGGCTGAAGCACTTCAGTCAGGATGTTAGACCTGACGACCACTGTAGGCAACTGGAGATTCAAGGCTCCAGCAGCTCTACGCAACACCGTTGCAAAATTAGCCCCCTCCTCCGTTGCCACGGGAGGAGACAGCATGCCAGAGTCAGGGGAGGTATCCAGACCACTGGCATCCCCAAGTTCCTCAACCCAGTCCGGGTCAAACTCGCACTGTTGTGTGAGAGGGTCGTCAGACCCCTCCCAGCTCTCCTGGTCCTCCTCAGGTTGAAAATATGGAGGAGGAGGGACATCAGGGACCCAAGGTCTCATCGACGCCGGATACGGCGTCGGGCGACGCCGTTCCGGCTCCATGTCCGGACCCGGAGAGAACCGGGGGACGACGCCGCCCGGAGCCCCGGACGGCGTCGGAAACGGCACCGGGGACATCGGCGGAGGCGTGGTTAGAGTCAACCGGCGTCGATGGGGGTTGCGGCACCACCGGAGCCGGGGTCGAGGCCGGGACCGGAGCCGAGGCCGGGACGAAGGCTGGTGGGACAGGCGACGCCGGGACCGGAGTCGACGGCGACGCCGGAGCAACCCCATCAGGGCCCGCGGGGCCCGGAGGCGCACCGGAGGGACCTTGAGGCCCGAAGAGGCGGGCCATGGCCGACAGGAATTCCTGTATATCGGCCTGAGTCGCCCCCGAGCCCGGGTAGGGCGGGTACTGCGGGGGTAACTCGACAGGCACGTCCGGGGCCGCGGGGGCGGGGACGGTGCCGACAGGGACCTCAGCCGAGTCGCGAGACCGGCGAGGCGAAGTCTTAGAGCGATGACGCCGCTTAGACTTCTTGTGCTTCGACTTACCGGAGGAGCGCGAAGACTTTGAATCCGACGAACGGCGGGGACTCCGCGTCCGGCCCCTCGACCTCTCCCGGGACCGGGGCTTGGTGCAGCGCGGAGCCGAATGCCGGACTTCAAGGAGCTTTCGAGACCGCTCTCGCAAAGCCTTAGGATGAAGTTTCCGGCAGTCAGGACACGACTTCGTGTCGTGGTCTCGGCCGAGACAAAAGAGACACTCGAGGTGCGGGTCCGTGATCGACATCATGCGACCACATTCCTCGCAGGGCTTAAAGCCGGGCATCCCTACGACACCTTAGGAGTCGTGAAGACTCGTTGAAGAAACAGTGAAAAAATTCACCAAAAAGATAGTCAAAAAGTGACTAGGGCACTGCTCTTCCCGGATCTGCGCTTACTGGCGCGGAAAAAGAAGAACTGACGTCAGCGCGCAGGGGCGGCGCCTAAGTACTGCCCGCGACGTCATCCCGGCGATCACGACGCCGACGACGTACGCGGAGCCGCACGACGCCGCCTACCGACGCGCAAGGGTACTGCTACGCAAAAACTTTCCGGATCCAGCCTGACGCCTGGGGATATTCTAAGGTAAGGAATCTGTCACTAACGTGTCTCTTTCAGATATGCTGCATAGATAGTTCAATATTATTTAATGCAACTGGATGTCACAGTGGCAGATGATCATCTTTATTATCATTCAGTAGGACTATCACTAATTTGTCTCATTGATGGCTATTTTTCTCAGTCCTCTTTTTCCATCTAAGTGTAGCGCAGTTCTTCGTGTCTCAGTCCGATGCAACACTGCATTACGCCATTTAGTTATTGGTTGGGCTCTGGGTCCTTCGATGGTTTAGTTAAGGCCCTTCTTGCCATAATTAAAGACAGATCTATAACTTTTTACTCAACTTTCCATGTTTTAGAATGTTTAAAAAGCCCAAAGAGGCGACCCTCTATGCTACACTGATCACCACATTTGGTTAAAATAATTACTACTTCTGTGACCTAACAGTATCTAGCCATCTTTAGACACTCCAACATTATAGTAATGATCCCGGCTAACAATTCATGACATCGAAGGCATTCAGAGGTTGCCCCAGATATATTTTTGCTGATCATGCTTGGGATCAAAAAGGCCACATGCAGAATTCTGTGTGTATATCTTTAAATAGGATATTAAGGGATACTATATGTGGGTGGTGTAGAGCTTGCTTCCATTGCTCCAAATTACGTTCCTGTCCAATCTCTGCCTCCAATTTGTGTAAGGGTAGCCAGGGATCTTCCCGACTGTTATAAAAGTACCTTACAATCTCATTTATCTCCTCTCATTTCCCATAGTGTATAGGGTTTTCACAAGTGAACTCACTTTCTTCGCTAATGCCTCAAAAGTAACAAAGGAAACTTGTAAGAACAAATCCCCAAGAACCGCGATTCCAGCCCTCTCCCAGTGGGTCATTTCTCTTGCATTATTGAATCCTGTTTGTTTAGGGATGCCAACTAGTGGAGTCATGGCGACATAAGGCATAACATGGTGTGTGATTTGCAAGCTCTTATTAAAACAGCCAAGGGCTACCAGTACCAAGTCCGAAAGTCCAAACTCTGCCTGAACATAGGAGAGAAAATGATTGTTAAGTAGTCCATTTTGTATGTGGGATGGAGTCATTCCTGCTTCTTAGAGGTGATCCCCCCCGAAAGCCACCACGCCACCCATTGTAGTTGAGGGGCCAGGTACTAACGCTCAAAATCAAGAGCCCACAACCCACCCCGCTCTACTTGGAGTTTTGGCTTCGATTGTGCCATCCTGCAGCTGCTAGCGCTCCAAATTATGTACCCCAGCAAAACGAGAGAGGGGTCACAAAATAATAGGCCAGAAGAGTGAGCACTACCCTTTTAGCCAATGAAATACTTGCTATTACTCTCAGGGGCAAAGTTATTCAGGACATAGTTTTCTATTTAGAACTTGAAAAGCTAGTCGGATGATTGGCTCCACTGGGATTTCGGCACCCAACACACCTGAAATGCAGAGATGGACCCCTTTGCCAGATGTAGAGAAGGGGACAGACCAGGGTCAATCAACATAGTCCATTGGAGACAGTGAAACAATAGAGGGCATTGCAGCTGTATAAGCCATTGGGCAGTCAAGAGCAGAATAAAGGCCAGAGGCGCCCATAGACTTCATCTTGGCCTAGGTATTCGTAGAGGTGGGTCTCTTTATGGAAACGAAGAGATGGACCCATTGGTCAACTGTAAAGACTCGGACAGGCCAGGGTCAGTCAACACAGTCCATTGGAGATATCGAGAAAATAGAGAGCACAGCAGTAGCTACATTGGGCCGTCAAAAGCAGAATGATGGCACACATGCTCTTCAATTGCCCCACTCTGGGAAGATATTGGGATAAGATTTATGACTACATAAGCAAAACATTTCATGTAACCCCCCCAAGGGAGTTCTCTTACATTATTCTTGGAGCTCTAGACCCCAGAATTGAAGATTTGAATGATCGCCTTTTACTTGATCTCATGCTTACTCTAGCCTGCAAAGTTATTCTTTGTAAATGGAAGAACTCCAAAGAGGTCTCATTTAACACTTGGCGGGAATGGTTAACTTTCCTAAGAGGGGCAGACAACGTTGCGCTACATTCTTCTCCCTGGA
The DNA here is from genome assembly GCA_963921515.1 of Calotriton arnoldi. Lineage (NCBI taxonomy): Eukaryota > Metazoa > Chordata > Amphibia > Caudata > Salamandridae > Calotriton > Calotriton arnoldi. Next base: position 1,181,184 of record CAWUFW010001772.1, on the reverse strand, counting down.
GACCCCCGCACAGAAAATTGTGGAAATCCCTGGATGCCTCATCCTTCTCATATAACCCTCCATGATGCAAACAATTGCTGGTGTGAGCTAAATTGATCTGTGCCGAACATATTTATCCATGTGTATTATACCGTGATGCTTTGATTATCATCTCCATGTTCTTCCAGACACACACCTCTCGGAGCTCACTGCCTCACAGATAGGCACCTATTTAACATGCACTTTACATTTTTTATTATCATTTATTTTCAGTTACTTATCTGCTTGTTTGTTGCTGTTTGTTTGTTTATTTTATTTTATCTTACCTGTGCGGTTTCTCTCTTGGACTCTCACTGGTCTGCCATTATTATTACTGCTGTTGGCGATATCCACAACTATTGGCACCCACCTATACCGCCAATGTATTTATTTTATTTCTGTTGTATTGGTTCTATTGCAAAAACTTTAATAAAAACGACTTGAAATCAAAAAAGCAGAATGATGGGCCAGAGGCGCCCACTGACTTCCCTGTGGCCAGAGTATTCAAAGAGGAGGTCTCTAAGCGAACGAAGAGATGCTAGGCAAAGACAATTGCACTGGCAGTCTTTGCAAGAGGGCCCATCTGGGCTCCTGTGGCCTCGAGTCTGCAGATTTACGCAGAAGAGACTTGTACAGGACATATGTGGGCGAAAGGGCAGGCCAGAGAAAATGAAAGAAAAAAGTGAATAATTCCGAAGCAAGGATAAACGTGGGTGGTGGTTCACTTACTGAAAACGTTACCTAAAACGGCTAAATAATCATGTGCGCTCAAAAAGAGCCGTTTCAGAAGATGGCGGTGTGTATGCAAGTGACTGATGAACGGGCCCATTGTCGCTTTACAAATCTTTGTGCCTGTTCGGGGGAGGAAGGGCGGGTTTGATTGCCCAGGCCATAAATAGCGGGGGCAGCAGGTCAATCTTGCTCTTGACAGTAGATATCGCTAAATAAAGTTTAATTTGCATTTTAGCATTGTTCGAGTCAAGGTTTTGAAAAACGAGCTGGAGGTTAGATGAGATGGCAAGATGAGTTCTCCCACCCAAACCTCTCAGTGAAAGGAAAGTCTCCGTGGCCATTCCCCCGCTCCCTTCTTACGTTCAGCGGCACACAACAATAAGGTGGCATGGGGAGTTCCCTCTCTTGTTTTAAGGCTTTAAAAATGAGCGGCTGGTGCTATATTGTACCAGGCGGTAATGACTCGTGTGCGGTGTAAACCGATCCGTCTGGGCCTGGATTCACTCACGCTCGGCTCTTCATTCATAATCATTTGTCTGTATAATAGATTATAACCAAACTGTGCAAGTCGTTGCTGTTTTTCACTGTGATGAGAGAGATGTCAAGGGAGAGATGTGGCCTAACGGCTAGAGCTGAAGCCGGTTCGAATCTGACCTCGCCTCAAAATCCTGTGATTCCGGGCAAATCACACATCCCTATGCCTTAAAAATGGTGTAATGCCTGGATCTTATGGAACACATCTAGTTCTAATGCACTGTGCCCTTGGGTCAGGGTTCCTCTATATAAATCTACAAAAAACGAACACAAGCACAGCACGGGTCTGGACACCCATTTGAAAATCTCTTGCACTCATTTCCGCGAGATTTGTTTGGAAACATTTCCCCGGGGCGCGGAACACGAAGGCCGGATTGAGTTGCCGCCTGCCGGGCAGAGCAGCGGCTGACTAAAGGTCACTTGATGGGCTGCAGAACAGACCCCGGCCGCATAGAAGCCAAGGAACAAAGTGACCGCCATGGCGTCAGGAATGCGGGGGAAGACATGGACATGTCATTGTAAAGACTGGACATAACTGCGCTCAAATACTTCAGCTTCGTTTAAAGTTACCTACACTACCTTCATATGCACATCTGCGGTCCAGCATGCAGCTTTCCCACATATGTAAAATATAAGAGAGTCGTTCCTCCTCCCGCCTTTTTCCAAAGCATGTACATTAATGCAACAAAAATAGCATAGCTCGACGTGTACCGTGTCACGAGTTCAGTTTAACGGCTGTTTGCAGATTCCTGAATTTTAATGGAAATGCGTGAGCCATACATTCCCACTAAAGCCTGCCTTTGCCTCTGGGTGAGCTGAGCTCTGCGAACCCAAACTTGCCATGTTACACGGTTTCAAGGCGCGTCCGATAGCAGACTTATATCTGTAGATGCTGTCTTTTAACTTTCCCTAGTGAGTGTTGATGGGGTTTGGAGGGTTTGGATACCCCAACGGTAGTGCTTTGTAGACCATTGGAGGAAAATTTGGATTTTGAAACTTTTCAGGCTAATTGGAATGCATAATATATGCCCTGGCTTATGTTTGTAGTAGGTTAATTTGCAGTTAGAGTTCCGGTCTAGCAACCATCCGACTCAACAAAGTCTTATCAGTCTTAAGAAAGTCTTATCTGTTGATTTGTGGGTCTAGGCAAACCTCAACAAAAGTGACAGGATGGGCGGCTTTTCATGTGAGCTATGTGGGGGATGAGTGTTAGTGAATCTCAAGTCATCAAACTACAAATAAGCCGTCTTATTGCCTGGACTGTTCCTTCTTAGCTAGAAGGCGGTCACCTGGCTCAAACTGAGAGCTAGTCCCACACTTCGGTAGATTGAATGGCCTGCTCTCTCTCCACTGGTCCTAATCTGTAGATCTTTAGTTTGCTTTCCCCTTTGTCTTGTGGTCTGCTGTTGCTCAGAGGACTGATCCCTGTACCCAGTCGCCATGTCTTCCTGTCTCTCATTCCCCCATAACATTAGCCATCCCAGGACACCACCTGAGACCAGATATCCAAATTGAACTACAACGAAAAATGTACTTCAAGACGGTGCAATATATCTAGAAACGCCTCCAGCAGAACCAGAAATCAGAACTCATCCTCTCCTTATCCAACGAACCAAACCCCGCCAGACACAGCTTTCAAGAAGGCATGGAAGCCGTCGCCAAATGGATGAAAAGCAGCTGCCTACAACTCAACACCGACAAAACAGAAGTACTCATCATGGGCCCAAACCCCAACGCCTGGAACGACACCTGGTGGCCCCCCGCCCTCGGAAGCCCACCCACCCCCACGGACCACGCACGCAACCACCGAATCATCCTGGACGCCGAGCTCAAAATGGACCGCCAGATCAACTCCGTCGCATCCTCCTGCTTCCACACCCTCCGCCTCCTACGTAAGACCTTCAAATGGATCCCCCTCGAGCACAGAAAGACCGTCACTCACGCCCTCGTCACCAGCAGACCAGACTACGGCAACGCACTCTACGCCGGAATAAACAAAAACCTCACCCGCAAGCTACAAACATCCAGAACGCCGCCGCAAGACTGGTCTTCAACCTGCCAAGACACTGCCACATCTCCCAGCACCTGCGCACACTCCACTGGCTCCCCATCGAGGCTAGAATCACCTTCAAGATTCTCACCCATGCACACAAGGCCCTCCACGACACCGGACCAGCATACCTGAACAGCTGACTCAAATTCCACGCACCCCAAAGGACCCTACGATCAGACCAGCTCTCCTACGCCGTGGTCCCCCGCACCAGAAAGACCAGATCGGGAGGCCGCTCCTTCTCCTTCCTCGCGGCGAGAGCCTGGAAAGCCCTTCCGCTCCACCTCAGACAGACAACATCGCTCCCCATCTTCGCGAGAAACCTCAAAACCTGGCTCTTCGACAGACCCCCTCCTTAATGGACTGGAACCTGCTGAGAAGTAAATGACCTGGGTGGATGCATCACTCAATCTTGATGCCAAAAAGTAACTTTATGCTCCATGCAATCATTAATGCACCTCAATATCAAAACATATTGAGGTTGCTCCGATACAAACACCCCAAATATACATCCTCCTTGCTGGCTAAGTTAGAAGACCTTGCTCTTGCTGAAGTGATGAGAATGCGCCTTCAAGACCAGTTCATCTCCAGAAAGCAGAGGGACAGAGTAGTTTTGCCAGAAAAAGGTAACTGACAGCATAGGCAAAGCCATTAAGCCTCAACTTGTATTTATGCCAAGACAGATCTATTGACTTTGCCAATGCTAAATAAACAAAAAGAGAACAAAGGAAACAAAAAAGCTTGTTTGCTGATGCTCAACAGGATTGGCAAAAAAAGCACAACGATGTGTGCACTTACATGAGTCATCACACATACACTCGCATATGGCATGATATAGTTGCCATTTAAAAAAATATATTTACCATTCAAAGATGGCAGACCTCAATCTTGAAACTATAAGGAAAAATAAATAATTAAATGAGTGCAAAGTTGAGTTTTCAAAAGAGAGCAGCGCAACAGCAAATTGCAAGTGTTGGGCCCTCCACAAAATGGATTTTCTTTTTGCTAAATTGAACTTGGAGGGAGGGGGATGCAACTCTGCAGAGGGTGTGGAAATGATAAAAAGAAAACCCCAAAAAGCAGAGCGATTAACAGGGAACAAGTGGGGAGAGCAAAGGAAGAAGTGTAGACTTAATTAAAAATAAAAAAAAGACAAAAAAAAGGCCGTGACAGGGAGCAGGACGGAAACAAAGTACGAGTCTGGGGTCGAGGGGAGCAACATAGTGAATGCAGGAGAAGGGACATGAAGGGTAGAGTGCAAGGAAATAAAAAGCAGTCCCATGGAGTGCTAAAGGCAAAAGCAAAAAACATTCTTTGAATGTAAGCAGTGTAAGGATACATGACATGCAGTCAAAAGGATGGAAAATAAACTGTGGTCCAGAAAAGGGACAGGCACAACAAGCATTGGCAAAACCAACAGGCCTCGCCTTTTTAATGCACGTGCTAAGTTGCTGGCTTTCCTAATGTTTGTATGTAAAGAATTGCTTAAAAAAGTAAAAGAAATAAACATTCTGTGTTAATAGTGATGCAAAAGCAAACACATCTTATGGTTGCTCAAAAGTGTACCCTCAGTTCAATGTTTTCAATATTTATAAATGTTATGGTTTATTTTTCAAATACTGTTGACTCAGGAAACACTCTGAAAAGAATTTTTAAGAAAGTGTCAAAACGCAAGGGGAAACCCTTGCCAAGTCCTAATTTACATTGCACAAGATTCAGACATTTCGTCTTCTGCAGTAGCCTGTAGAGCACATTTATGGGCCTCCAAAGAGAAACTTCATGCTAAGTACACCTTCTGCAACAGATTCCAGCGGAGTGATGCAGCAAATGGTCCTTCCCCAAGAACAGTATGTGAAACACAGGAGATAAAACAAAAACAACCCTTTAAAAGTCTGCTCTTAAGCCATACCCCTGCAAAAATATCCCTGTTGCTGTTGTGCTTTTACACACAAGCTGGGAGGGGTGGGGAGCACCAAAGCACAGGGGATGGGGAGAAGCCGCACACGAGGGAGAGATCTAGAAAACACATGCCCTCTCAGGGACTGAAGAATAAAAAGAAAAAGAGTTTCCCTAAATGTGAGCAGTGGAAAGATACAAGCCAGCCAACCTAAAAGACTGTAAAGAGGCTATGCTCCATGGGGAGGGACAAACGCAAGAACATGAAGGGCATACATTGATTAAGAAGCAAGCAAATGAAACTGACAAGAAAGCCAACCAATGTTAAGCAATGGGTAGGCTGCATGCCCACTGTAAGTTCACAACAGGCCTATCACAAGGAGACAGCTGTCTGGTAGGCGAGACCTAACAAGAAAGCCAACAATGTTAAGCAATGGACTGATCCAAATGCCACTCTAAGCCGTGCTTTAAATGAGCAGGTACTGTCCTGTACGGATTACCTGCACTTCTTTAATTTTAACGGGAGAGTATCTGCACATCTCAGCACTGCTGCAGTACATTTAAAAAGAGTATACTGGCACTTCTCAGGAGCAAACATGTACTCTATCGAGTGAGTACCTGCACATTTATATATTTTCATTTTGAGCACCGGCTGCAAGTACTCGTATTAATCGCAACAGGTCTTTGACAGCAAACAGCTAAAACTGTTTCTAGGCGTGACCTAAAAACACACAAATGTTCGTGGAAATTCAAGAAAAGCAGTAGAGGAGGGAGTACGATAACAAAGTGCAAGAACACACAAATACAAGTTAGAATGTGCCATCTTAAGGTGTAAGTAAAAACAAACTGCAGTTTGTGAAAATATTGCTGATGGCTTCAAGTAAACATAAAATCAGTGACTTAACTGTTAAATATATAACACTGCAATACTGTGACTGCAGATATTATCAAGTCTTTGCTTTAGCAATGCGAAATACAATTTTTCTTGACATAGCACTATCAAAGAAATCTAAGTATCAGGAACTGTGGAGGACTAAACTCACATTATTAGCAGAGCAATGCATACAAAGTAAAGGAGCCTGGATGTGACTGGGGCAGGAAAACCAAACCTACCACAATCCACAGCTAAAATCCCAGAGCAAACGCTTCAAATTTAGGAGAGGACTAGAAACATTCCTCTTTCAACCAATCCTTTGGCTAATCCCATCAGTGTCAGCGTTCAACCCAGATGAATATCGACACGGCACTGTGTGTATCTATGTTTAAAGTTTTGTAGCTTGCACACTCTAAAACACTGTCTCGAGGGTTAATGTGGTTCAGTCGATCATCTGGGGTTAAGCAAGGGCAGCCTGTGATTGTTTTTATTCCACCGTTGCATACCAATTTATGACATCACCTAGATGTAAACAGTGGTCGAAGTGGGGGTGACAAAAGAAGGGGAACTGTGGGCGGAGAATCAGAGGGTGGGAATAATCTGAGGATTGGGTCAGTGGGCGGAGTCAGAGGTGTGGCCAGAAAGAGCAAAACATCCCAATTTTAAGTATTTGGCATTTCACTGACCAGGTACAGCTGATTAAATTATTTAATTCAACCTATGGATATACATGTTTATTTAAGATTTAATATGTGTTATTGACATTAAAATACATTCACAAAGTGGGATATATTTCCAATCACAGAATGTCCCAAATCACAAGCCATTTGTCTCCAAGCCATGCAGTTTCTGTCATCAAAACTTCTCCTCTCTTTTTCCACAAGAACAGTTCAAACATGAATGGCAAATGTTTTGCCAGAAAAGGTAAGGACATGACTACAGGGCCCGGAAGGGACAGTGTCAGTCTCCATTGCTTATATCCTTACAAAACGTAAGCAGTATGGTTTTCAAATGTTTTCCACATAATTATGCCTCTGCCATATTTGCCACATAATACATCATGTGCTGTATAATCTGACGATTTTAACGAAAATTTGTTGGTAACTCAAACGGATCAAAAGTAACAAAAAAATTTGACTTATGTTGCTGCGAAGTGGAGGGCCCTTAGCAAAGGTTGACTGTTCACTTTTCTCACTGCTGCATTTGTGTTACATTGGTACCAACGAGGCAAAATCTTTGCAGAGACTGTTAGTATGTGTAAACATGTCAAAATGATAAAATATCAGAAAATGACCGCATTACACTGCATCCTTTGTTTTGCTGCATAATTTAGTCAACACTGCGACATAATTTTGTTCTCCTTTGCTGCATAATTCTAGTGGTCCCAAAACAGGCAGCACATGTTAAAAGTGCTTGCGGATGAAGTAGAGATACCGTTATGTTTGCTAACTTAGTTTGGTGTGCGTGCAAATCCTGCATTGCCAATCCCTAGTGGGTTGCACCACTACTGCTAAAACAAGGCCAATGGAGGTACCAATGGGTGAGGCGAACTGGCCTCAAGGGTCCAGTGACTTCAGCGACAGTCACTGTCGCTCTAGGGTGAGCTGCTTCATAGGCCTGCCTGCAAGACTGGAGGTGAACTTCAATATGGATTGTGGTGGACAGGCCTTCAAGGTTAATCCAAACTGGACACTGCTAAGGTCCACCTGCTGGTGCTAAGACACCAGGTCTTCTAAGGTCTAGGGGGACCCTCCAAAGTCTAGCATGGGAATGTGTTCCCTCAGGAGAGTGGTCAGGTTGACTGGTCATGAAGGCTGACCCTGGTTCCCCAGTTCCAAATTCAGCAGCTCTGGCCACAGTGTGACATCCTCTCCCTCATTGAACACCATACTGCCCCACTGTGAGAAACTTGCACTGCCTTCAGCTACAACCCAATTGTGCCCCGCTATAAACACCTGGCTAAAACTCAATTCAAAATATGCACTAGACAAGAGTAATATGCTGCCTGAAAAAAAACGTAATAACTTCTTGGAAAAAGCAAACACTCATAGAGAATGCAAGATTAAGTAAAGCATGTGAAATATAAGCAGGAACAACATGGTTACCTTAAATCTTTTACACTCATTATTCAGAAATCAATGAGTGTTTTTGCATGAAAAGTTAAGGACATGACCCGGTCCTTTTCTTCTCAGGGCAAGAAGGAAAAGACAGAGTCCTCTTCCTTCTCTGCCCACCCCGCCCATTCCTGAACTACCGAGCCTTATCTATAGGCCTTGGCTATTTCTGCCGTCTTGGGACACATTTTTTAAATAAAAACGGATTCTATAAAATTAAAAAAGTAGGGGCACGCCGTGCCGCGCTGATCCCGCCCACATCAACCACTGGATGTAAAACACAAAGGGAAGTGTATGAATGAGTTTGACATCTCCCAGCCATATCATGGTGCAGACTCTTGGCGGTGAACGGTGAATAAGATTCAGGAAGAACTGCACTCTATTGTATTGCAGTATCAGAATAATTCTAATGATGCTCTGGAGGGATTCGGTGGTCGGCTTAGAAGTGACCAAATTTGTTGTGCATGGATGGCAGTGTGTGGATATAAAGCGCGGTCCATTGGGAACCGTTGGTGTCGTGGGTAGGGTTTGGAAGGCAGCGCCATTTGTATTTTGGCAAACTTATGGCTGAGTTTAGGCATGGATTGAAGCAAAGAGCAGACATAACTGCAGACATAACTGCTTAAGTGACAATACACAGGATACATGTAAATCTCATTAACAAACAGGAGTGCATACATTTCGGTTAAGATTCTCCTTTGGAGATCTCTGCCTTAAATTTAAAGGGAATTATAGGTTCGCCAGTCAAATGAAAATCCTTTCATTGAGTGGATCCTAAAAGAGCCTATGTGCTAAAGAAGGTGAACATGTACAGTGCTGGAGAGGAAAACACACTATAAAAATATTGGGTCTTATGTATCAAAGAGTTTTACCCATGCTGTGCATATGAGCCAATGTAGTGATACATAAAAGCCATTGTCTCTCGAGTCATTCACTAACTTCCTCACTCACTATTAATATGTGAACAACATTGAACAAACCCAAGAACCTTGATCAGAATAAAATATCAGAGGTAATATTACATAGCGCCTCATTAGGAGGTGCCTGTTGCAATCCTCTGTAACTCTGGCTTCCTAGTTACCAATACCCAGGGCAGTGGAAATTCTGTAGCACAGTTACTTGGAAATAAAAGTATGTTCTTGAGGGGTCTGCAAGCACTGCAGAATTATTGGAGGAATTTGGATTACTGTGCCCAATTCCCCAAGCAATTGCTCATTATCGTCAAAATTCCTCCTGGAAATGTTATCCTCTTGCATCAGGTGAAATTTCAGGGACAAATGGTCCCAACCTGTGGTAATCCTGCAAACGTTGCAACAAAGGAAGGGGGCGATAACTGGCCCCGTATGGAATTATGAGGCCTAGAATGTAACACTAGGCTATCATATAATTTCTAGATTAATATCCAACTTATTTCCTGGTGACTTAACAACCTTAGCAGCAGTCAGATAAATAAAGTAGCAGGGTAAAGTATTAGAGGCTCTTATTCGTTCACAAACATAGATTTGTGCATGGCTGCTCATATTCCACCAGGTTCAGTGGGAGGCTGCAAGAGCTGGTTGGGACTGGAGTGCAATAACAAGGAACACATTTACCATATTTGGAAAAATTACAAATTCAGTGCCTTCTCTGGGTTAGGAGCACCAGAAAAGTTCCATTCAGGACCAGCGGGAGGACAATTTGAATATATCCTGATAGTTTATTTAAGATTACACAGGTTATATTGTTTCACAAAAGCTTTATGGCACAGACAAGGATACACAGAGCTCAATGATGAACAAAAACAAATTTTACCACACACAGCTTTTTATCAACGTAACACTTTTTACAAGATCTATTTTCATTAACCTATAGACATTTCATTATTAAATTCAGCTTGCTAGGCATTTTCAGCAGCGAGGTTTCCACGATTAACTTAATTGCCAATGAACAACTGACTTAACTTTGGTAGGGCTCTTTCTGGTGGATACGCTATCTAACTGCAGATTCTTCGCCTTACAATACTACCCAAGACACAGACTGGATCTGGAAACATTCTCTGCAACACTCCTGTGCGCTGCTAGGTGGTTCCATGTGACTTCATGCTGGCTCCGTACTGCCCCGGAAGTGACAGAGTGGAACCACCCCTGCATGCTGACATCAGTTTGTTGTTTGACTCTTTCCACACCCTCTATGTGGAGCATAAACCAATTGTTGGTACCAGTGTGCTAATTCCCAACTTGGGACCTTTATTAGATCCTAAAAAGAAGACACTCTACAGAAAGGGGAGGTCGGAGAGCCGTGTGGAATCTGCGGTTTGATGAGTTTCCACCAGAAAGAGCATTACTGAAGATATGTAACCTGTTCTTCTGATGGATACTTCTAGCTGAAGATTCCTCAACTTACCAAAGCAGTAACTCTCCAGGTGAAGGGTCTGTTGATTGAACTCAGATCAAAATGTCTGGCAGAACTGAGTGGGTAAAATGTCCTCCCCTCCGACCCTGGCTCTTAAGGCAGTAGTGCTTTTTGAACGTATTCACCAATGTCCTCATTGCAGCATGGCAGATATCATAGACAGGCACTCCATTCGCCAATACTGTGGGAGCAGACTAAGCCGTTGTGGAATGGGCTCTTAAACCTTCCTGTGACTGCTTCTTGCCAGTGCGTAACATCTTGATGCAAGAACTTCTGCACAGCCTTCCCTTTTTTTTTGCCCCGTGGAATCCCACAAAAAGCTGATCGTCCAAACGGTGGTCTCTGGTAAGACGAATATAAAAGCTTAAAGCTCTTTTGGGGTCCAACCGATGAAGCCTCCCCATCTCTTTTGAGGAATGTAAAAGACAAATAATGCTGGCAGGGTGATGAGTTGCCCCACGTGAAAAGTATTCAGGACTTTAGACAAGAAGGCGCCCGAGTCCTCAGCACCAGTTTGTCTGGGAAAAATTAATGTACGGCTGCTGCAAAGACTGCCTGAAGCTCACTCATGCGACAAGCTGAAGTAAGTGCGATGGAAGGCAGTCCCACCCAGGACACCTACCAAATCACAAGGCCTCCGCCAGCTCCCTGCATGCAGTGGGAGCCGGCATTGCTCCCGCCCGGCAGGAGCAGCTGATTTTTGTTTGCTCCCACCGGACATGCACAATGTGTGTTAACCTGAACCGCAGGAGCGCGGGTAGAGAAACGGAAGCCTGCTCCCGCCTGGTGGGAGCATTTTTAAAGCTCCCACAGAGTGAGAGCAGACATGCCTTCCCTGCCCGCGTTCCTGCGGGCAGGGAAGGCATGTCTGCTCCCATCTGTTGGGAGCTTTAAAAATGATCCCGCCAGGTGGGAGCAGACATATGTTTCCCTGCCCGGGCTAATGTGGGCAGGAAAACTACTGTTTCCCGGGGTTGGGCTCCGCAGGACACAGTAATTGAGTCAGCAGCAGGTGATGAGGTCCCCGGGGCCTATTAAGGCTGGGGCAAGGGGGCTGCGCACTCCCTCCCCCCACTTATTTGTTGCTAAGACCCTGCAGGATGAGGTAAGTCCAAGTCCTAAGATGGCTGCCGCCACATGATTGTTGACGTGGTGGCAGCCAATCAGATCTCACCATGAGATCTCTCGCCAGCAGATCCTCCGTGGTGTAAAATATACAATTTTTTTAGCATTAATTGCACAAAAACGAATCTGCTGAACGGATTTACACCAAATCACAAAAAACACTCTTTCTGGACCAAGGTCTAGCTTTCTGCCACGTTTGGTATAAATCCGTTCAGCCATTTGTGCTGAAGCTGTGTCTAAAGTTCATATGGAAAAATGAATGGGGGAAAACACATTTTTTGGGACCTCCTCTTTTTCTCAGCCCTCACTTAACGATCTCCTCGAAACTTTCCAGGAAGGAGTTCAAAAACGTTTTTTTATTTTTGGAACATTTTGAGATGATTTGTCAAATGGCGCCAAAGATATAAGCAAACCAAAAAATGCATTTCCTATGGAAACACATTCCTAACTATAACTACCCAATGCAAACCACCACTGGGTAATTATATGTTACCTACTGATGGTCGCCAGTTGGTAGTTACAGTTAGGATGTAGTTTTCATAGGAAGAGCGTTTTTTCATTTGTCAATAACTTTGGTGTCATTCAATGAATACTCACGAAATTTTCACAACTACTATGATGCTCACTCCAGCTACTTTCTTGAAAGTTTCAGGGAGATCCGTCAAGCAGGGGCCGAGAAAAAGGGGAGTCCTAAAAAGCATTTTCCCCTTGTTAATTCCCATAGAGATTTCAGACACAACTACAGCCCAAACCGCTGAATGGAATGACACCAAATTTGCAGAAAGGTAGCTGTTGATCCAGAAAGGGACCTTTTTGTAAATTGGCATAAATCCGTTCAGTAGTTTTTAAAATATTAAGGAAAATCCAAATTTGGATATATACGGACGCGGAGGATCCGTGACCCCTTCCGATCTCGTGCTGAGATCTGACTGGCTGCAAACACTTAAAACCAGGAGGGTTGGCAGCCATCATAGGACTGGGCTTGAGCAGAGTCCCAGAAAAATGGAATAAAGAAAAGAAAAGGGGGCAGGGTATGAATACCCTGCCTCCCCAGGCCTCTGGGGGAGAGGGGGGGGGGGGGTACACAGGGCCCAAAAAGCATTTTTTGTGTTTAATTTTTGTTGTGAGCCACGTTGGATCCGCTGGCTACTGCCGATTTTTTAATTTAAAAAAGCGCTTCTGTAGTAATCAGCCCCCAGGTGTGCCAGGTCCCGGGGCCATTTTGTAAAAATAGGAGGGGACGCATGTGTCCCCTTCCTGGGGCTTATTAATGCCCCAGGGACCACCACCTCCCTGGGGCTTATTTGTTATTTAATGGGGGGTTTCTCAGACCCCCCCCAGGCCTCGGGGACCACCACCTCCCAGGACTAAATACGTTGGCCAAATGGACCCCCCGTGCCCCAGGGACCACCACCTTCCCAGGGCTTATGGATGCTAAGTGGGGGCCTCTCTGATCCCCTCGGGGACTACCACCTCCCTGGGGCCATAATCAAGTTGTATTGAGGGGGCCTCAGGGATCCCCGGGTCCCAGGGACCACCACCTCCCTAGGCCATCTTCTTTTGAAAAAATTGGGAGGGGGGCGCATGGCCCACCTTTTTGAGCCATAGATGGCCCTGGGGACTGCCACCCGCCAGGGCCGGCTCCTGTTATGTCCCAGGGTGCACAACACCGGGCCACTCCAGCCATGGCACATAAAACGCTTCGCTTCCAGCCAAGTGAGAGCATTAAAAATGATCTTGCTTGCTGGAGGCGAAGCAGAATTTCTTTCACACACAGGGACCTGCCTTTCCAGCAGTTCCCTGATGGTGTGAAAGCAGTGCCAGCTTCTGCAAGATGCGGGGAGCCGACAGGGACTGCAGGGGGACTCAGGCCCCCACAGTACCAGTGGAGACTGGGTGCTCTGGGGGGCACCCAGCAGACATGGCAGGGCCCCAGTAAATGGGGTCCCTGGGTCCGAAATTGGCCCATGGAGGGGGGCCATATGGCCCCCCTCCTCTATTTGGGGATGGGGTCCCCGGGGCCAAAATAGGCATGGGGAGGGGGGTCACGTGCCCCCCCAAATAAAAACAATAAATTAAAAAAAATGCCAGTCCCCGGGGCCAAAAATCAGTTGTAATGTTTGTCAACAAATTAAGAGTTCAACTGTGTCACATACACCACAAACTCATCTGTTTATTTCTAATCATCCTTTTGGATGTATATACCTTGATCATTGCGGTCCTTTAAAGTCAGACACTGCTTTTAAATATATTTTGGTTGCAGTAGATTCTTGCACAAGGTTCCTCTGGGTTGGGCCACAGCGCTCTGCTGACGCTCGCACTGTTATAAAGGATTTTCATGTCTTTGTCGGGACTTATGCCTGTGGCACTTTCCTTTCTGACCAAAGTCCGTCTTTTGCCTCTAAGGCTTACCGTGATTCGATAAAGTCTATGGGAGTGCAGGTGCATTTTTCGTCTCCATATCGGCCTGAGGGCAATTCTGTTGTGGAGCGGATGAACCGTGACTTAAAGCAATCTTTGACAGCAAGGGTATTAGGTACGGGCCAAGGAGTTCAACGTGCTCTTAATAATCTCCCAAGAAGATCTCTAGGTGGGCGGACCCCGTACGAAATGCTCTTTGGTATCAAGAAGTTTGTTCCAGACCTTGATGGTCTAGACGTTGTGGCGGCTGCCGCAACATTTGACGCAGATAACCACTGTGCTGTCTTACAGGATCTACAAGTGTCGTGATACACTGGCAAAATCTCATTTGCCATTGACTTCGCCCGAAGAAGCAGCAGTTCTGATTCCTGTTTCAGGCTGGCTCCCTAAAGTTGGTGATCTGGTTCGTGAAAAGGTGACGATCAAGAAAGAATTTGGTCCGTCCTACCATGCTCCTGTACCAGTACCGCACTGTGATCTTACCTCCTCTGCCTGGTTGCAAAGATAATCGCTTCATTTCGATTGAACATGTCAAATTACACCATATGGCCGATACTGAATAGTATGCCTCGGGATGTCCCAGTACAGGATATTACTTTACAGTCTGTGAGCTCCGTTCCTTCTGATTCTCCCCGGATCCCAGAGGGGGATGTCGAACCTTCAATTGACCTGCTATCTGCTTTACCTTTCACACCCTCCACAAAAGAAATCGTTTATTCGGATCTACCCCTTGAGTCCTCTACGGGAATACAAGCCCCAAATTCAAATCCAGATATCCAGCCTCTGTTATTTCAGCTGAGTTCTTCTGGTTACTATAGAGATCAAGATAATTTTTCTTCTGACAATTCTTCACTGTCTTCAGTTTTGTCTACACCACCAGCAAGGATTTGTGTTTTTATATGTTGGTTAAAACGCACTTATGTGGTTCCACCCTGGACGTATGTCTGGATCGTGTTTTCCACGGTATATCTGTTCATGTGGATTGGATCCGTGACTGTTTTTTTTCTTTTTATTAACGGCCCCTACTTCCTGGAACGTTCTGCTGCAGAACTTGTCGATGGGGTGTTGGCACTACATTCATCCTTGCATAAAATTAAAAGAGACTAGTCCCTTGTGAACATTTCAGCGATCCTAGTTACTGATGGAATTGTATGGGATAAAGTAACATTCGATGTATTTGGTGCTACGGAGACCCCACAGATTCCATATGTATTCCGTTTTTCTATGGGTGATGTGATAATACCTGGGGTGCAATCAGAAGATTGGGATGTAAATGCTGTGAATTTGATGTTTTCCGAATTACAATATCACACTGATTTTGAGGCTGAAGATTTATATTTGAATTCTGCTAACTATGCGGATTTATTCTGTAATCAACATTACGGTAATCATTTTCTGCACAGATCATATGGACAACATCCCCACTTTTCAGATCCGGTATCATATTATTTTTAATTGGCTTCCAATCTTTAAAAAAAAAAAAACATGCTCACTCAGGCCAAGTTAATTTATGTATCTCATTTTATTGACAACATAGCACTAAAAGGTTACGATTATTGGAAAGACACTATCGATCTGAAATCAGTATGGGGCACTAAGTCCTGGCAGGTCCAAGGTATTGAATCTTTATTCCATGCATGTCTGATACCAGCTCAAATTTTTTTTCTCAATAACATGTGCCAACAGACTACTTGTCTGGGGCTGGCTAAGATTAAAGAATTGAATACTCCCACTATTACATCCCTGGCCCTGTTTGATGATTGGCAATCTTATACCAATTACACTGCAGACAAACTAAATAGTATGATACAAAATGGTACATTTAATTTCACTGCGATGTCTCCATCCGGATGGTCATTGTGGCCTCTGAATACGAATGTTTGTCATTCTCGTTTCGTAAACACTACTTCAGGATTCACGTTACATAGACCAGATCCACGTTACCCACTTTCTAACACTGTTACCACTTATTCTGTAGGTAAATTATGTCAACAATGGTTAGAACATTCCACATTGCCAGCCGTAAAGCAGCATCTTTCCCTTCTATTGGGTGACATAAACCTTTTTGATTTCCTTTTTGGTCCCAAATCTCCTCGTACCAAACGATTTGTTTACGCTGCTTATCATGAATTTTGGAAATTGTCACAAATGGAGGCTGCTGTGCGTTTACGTCAAATTGATCAAGACAATTTAGACAAAGTGCTTGCTGTTGTCGACAAAAGCATTAATACGTTATCTCGTATTCATACTTTAAATAATATTGAGTCTTCGGTCATTGATATTGTGCAAAATGAAGTGTCTACCTTGTATCATGGTCAACATCAGCTTAGACCAGTTATGCAATTTGGTTGGACACTGCAAACACTAAAAAATGGGAGCGTACCTTGCCATTACCTAAATTGTAGCGCATTGTTCTTACCTTTCAATTTAACACATAAAGAGCAGTTAATGGCTATGAAAGATGCAAGTTATACCTTGCTACATATAGAAAAACTCGAGCAGCTTCCCTTCACCGTAGCGGAAACTAATTCAGCAGTTTGGTTAATACACTGGGTTATCTCGCTGCCCATCTCGATGTTTCAATTTACTGCCTGCAAGAAACACTTCCCTATAGGTAGATATGAACCCCTTGGGAGCAGTTACATACATGAGTTATGGACCCTGCCTTTTACATATCGTTGTCAACGGGCTGATAGAGACGTTTTTCTAACGGAAGAAATGTGCGATTCCACTGCTGTACATTCCCTTGTATGTCAACAAGTAAAAATCCACGGCACCTGTAATGTTTCTGCCCCTAATCTGGCTTGTTATTTGAAAGGAACACCGGTTCCCGCTATTATTCCCACCAGTACATTGCTTTCAAACTGCAGTTTTCTTGTTCTTAATAATCATGACTGCTGCGGTCTGCAGGTGGGAATCCTGTACGTAGTGTCTGTTTCCCAGTTGGTTACTTGTTGCAACAACGTTCTCTTCCCCCCCCCCCCCTTCACATGGGAATGTTGATAGTTTGTTGTGGCCTTCAATTACGACCCTGAAAACAGATTTCAATAAACTAAGCAGACTCAAAGCGCTATGGTTTCAACAAGAAGTGGCTCTCACTTCAGCTCGTGAGACCTTCGAACTGCAGGTGGCAAGAACGTCTTGTGAAATACAATAATTACTGAATACAAATCTTCCCCTGCATTTCGGGGAATTGATACATCAAATATTTAATGCGTCTGATACCACGGGCCTTGCACACTTTTTTAAACTCGTCGGCTCCGGCTCATAACTTTTCAAACTATTTTCGGAGTAATACCAGCTTTTATACATTCTATTTTTTCTAGCGTAATTGGTGGGTTCCCGCTGCTGCTCTTCTTGGTTTGTGGCATCGTCGTGCTGTTCCTTCTATTCCGCAATGGCTGCTCCATCCGTGGTCCTGCCAGGACAGGCATCGATGCAGCTGTACCGTGAGCGGATGCTACAATTTTTTGGAAGATGCCTCTAGATGCCGAATTTTGTCTGACCTTCCGTTATGCTTACTTCACCTGTGTGCAACCTGTGTTTCATTGTATCTGGTGCCCCTTTCAGTGGGCCCTGGATGTCTGCCTGGCTACCCCATCTCATGCTGCCCTGGATTTCGAACTGTTGATGGGTCCTTTAATGGCCTATAACCAGAACTGTTTTTTGGGTATGTGGCTTGTATGCAACCCAGCGTTGGGGCCAGTGGCCGGAGGTGGTCCCTGTGCGACCGCATCGCGTCTCCTGGATCTCAGTTTCATCGAAGTTCACACAGGTTCTCCTTGGATGGTTTTATCAACAACTGGAAAAGAGGAGCATGTTTGCTCCTTTGACCTGCTGGATGGCAGTTATTTCCAGTCTGTAAGATTTGGATTTGTTACTGGAATTGTTAAATTTGGCACCCTAGATCTTGGGCCCAGTGATACGCTGTAATTGGATATATTTTTGTGCACAAAAGTTCCATCGCTTTCGGCAATGCACAGTGTTTTGAAGACACTCTTGCCCTGCAATCGCTTTCGCACTTTGGTTCTGCTTGCCGTTTGACTTCTGTTATCATTCAGTGCTACTGTCCTAACCAAGGGGAGGGTGTCATAAGTCTCGCGTTTGTCTTCTGTCATCATTCAGTGCTACTGTCCTAACCAAAGGGAGGGTGTCATAAGTTCCGTGCAGGCCCATTGTCATTTTCCCTATGTTAGCATGAACACGTTGCAGACTATCCTCTGCTTTGCGCACATTACTCTAGAGATATATTTTGCTTTGTTCCACAATGTACTTTCACACAGAACACAATGTTATTTTGGCGTTCTGTTCTTTCCTGGGATTTATTCTGAAAATGTAGACAAGGTTGAACAACAATGCCCCTCGTTATTCTGCTCTAGTCAGGCCCTAGCACCTAGACCAAACAACCAAATGCAGCTCTTGTTTGGGAACACATACTTTTTGTCATATAGGGATGCACAGATAGGTAACACACACTTGGAGAGGGTCCTTTCCAGGGAAAAGATCGTGACAGCACCTGAGATGTAGAGCTTTCATCTGTGTATACTGAGGTACGGAATCTGCTGCTAACACCTACAGATCGTCTGATATATAATCATTTTGCTTCTGCAGAAGGGGAGAGAGGTTAGGTAATACTGTTGTATATAATGACAGCTCCTTTAATAATTTCCGGACTACTTGCTATGCTAACTGTATTTGTGTTAGGTATTTTCCTACTTGTTGTGGCACGTATACTGCATACTAGAGAACGATAGCTAAAATAAACATTTTAAAAGTTTCTAGTGTCTGTCAGAACTTATTGTAGACTAGTAAGAGTGTGTGAGCGAAAGGGTGTGTGCTGCAACCGCGATTCCTGAGAGGGTCAGGAGTGCTGTTTTCTGGGGTGTCTAATCACTTGTTCCTCTGTGAGTGAGTAGGAGGGCAAGTGAGACACTATAGCTAGTTGGTCCAGGCTCATGGATACTCAGGTGGTAGGATGACTCAGTCCCTACCTACTATAGTTCCATTATCTCAAGCATAGTTCTGTGACTCTACGGAACCCCTGCAACATTATCTTATGGAGTATGTTTATTATTAACCAATAGCCCCAAAGTAATTAAATGGTGTATAAGGGATAAGAAGAACCTCGTGTATATAATGATCCAGGAAATATGGAGAAATTAGCGTAGCTTATGAAGAGTATGCTTTAATCCAGTACAAGGTGTTAGAGAAGAAGGGCTGTGCGGGTAAAATAATGCAAATCAATATTCACCTCAGAAGCAGCAACTGTCTATTTGTGTCTACCCCAATAAGCATACATACCTTTAGGTGCTCAAGGATAATGTCAAGGACAAATTCAAGGAGGCCATTTAGATTGATGCTTGAAATATTGATGTGCTCTTCTTGAGGATAAGCTGTAAGGTATACACTCTAGAAAATTGGCTCTAATAATGTTATTTAGAACTTCAAAGTATATGGTAGAAAAGGAGAAGGTCTGTACATTTTGGTAGCAGCAGCAAACAATACAGTTGATAGGGATCTCCTTTGATAGAGTGGAACAAGACACATCACTGCAAACTGCATAGCAGTCACAAATGCAAACAATGGCAAAAAACCTGCTTCTATCCATTCATCTATTTTCCCAGCAAGGAGTACTCAGATGTGCTTTAATCGGGGCTGACAGGTATGCTGATGATGCGTGGTTTCCAGTTCACAGCAAGAGCACTTGAACCACCTGAAGTACGGAATAACTTTCTCCGCCTCAGAAGGCTCATATCTGAAGTAGGGCCAAAATGGCAGTGCTTTCCTCTGCATGTGGCACACCAGATTAGTGAAGATGGAGATAAACTAGAAGTTATAATAAATTACTGGGTGATTCTTCCAACATCTCCAGCAAATAATGCAACTGAGGTGAAGATCAGAGAAAAAGGCAGCCAACTATTGATCTTCAAAAGGACTTAAAATCGTGTTGAGTATAAACAATTGAATAAATTACCCAAGTGAGGCTACTTGGGTATGGAATTTCTGAATATAAAAAGGGTGATGCTGTTAAAGCACATTTAAGAGACGCATTTTCTCAGCATTGAAAAAGTGATTCATTTTCTTCAGAATTAAATAACTATAGTTTCTCGTTTATAGCAATGATATTTTGCCATTTAACATTTGTAAAAAGAAAAGGGGCAGCTGATATGCAAGTAGTGTATTACCTGAAACCAATCTCAGAATTAACATGGCGTGGGTAAGCTTGCATCTTTTCTTCTTCAATTATATCTGGCCTTGGCATTGCTTTGTTAAATTTGCCTATTTTCACTGGGAAAAGAACAGACAAACAATGTGTTAAGAAACTAGAGCATAGCATATAACACAGTAAAACTATCAAATAGGAGGATTTCAATACTAAGGGCCTGATTCTGATGCGGTTAGGAAAGCATTCCCACCTAGGGCCTGATTCTGATGCGGTTAGGAAGGCCTCCTAATGGCATTTGCTCCTTCCAAATCGGATCGGGAACGTGTCTTCCCGACCCAGGGCCCAATTATGATGCGGTTAGGAACATATGCTCCTTTGAAGTCAATGGGAGTCCAACCAAATCGTATCTGGAAGCATCCGGATGCATCGTACTCCGTCGGTCGGACTCTCCCGATCCGAGTGGGTCGGAAACCATTTCCAAACCAATTCGGTCGGGAAGCTTTCCAAACCGCATCAGAATCAGGCCCCAAGTGTAAAAAAAGCTATTAAACCAAAATGGAAGCTCTCTTCTTGGTAAGTGCTCTCGGTGGACTCACGCTATTAAATTTCCAATGGCGGATCCACCAGTCATCCGTAAAATGGAAGAAGACAAAAACAAAACTATAATACCCTGCACACATCTTCCCAGAGTACTTTATGTATGTGGGTCACTAGGATCCCTCAGCAGTAATTATCATGAGGAAGCAGTTTTGCGTAAGCTGTACCGAGGTGATGAACAAGATTAAAGAAAATGCCTGCTGGACAAAGATTCTGCCTTTCTATGCAGGACTTTCACTTTGTAGGTGGTTTCAACAAGTCTAACTATAGAGTATCAAAGGATCAGAAGCATACACCCCGAAGATCTCCAACACATAAATGCATTAAATATGCTTCTGACATGGTTTAGCCCAGAACAGAATGTGTTTGCATACATAAGGGGAGGGCTTACCTGCAGCATCATACCGTAAGACAGTAAGATTCAACAATGACAGAGTGACAATAGTAAAAGAAGCACCATAGTCTCATTCTCACAAAAATTCTCACCTCTCTCCTAGCAAAATATATTGTTATATGCCATATAGGTACACCGATATAGGCCCGGGTAACATCCCAACCTTTTACCTATATTCGTCCCTACATTACGGGCATTTTGGACTGACCCTTTACCTAGTTACGGTACTGCTTACAGAACGTGGGGTTTTCCCTGAACAATAGCCTCATACATTATGCATGAGGATTCTTGGAAACTAAGCAGGACTACCATCTCCTGCATAATAACTATGTACAAGGTTCATTCCTGACGCCATCCTAAGTCCGACAATGGCACAGCAAGGTAGAACCCCTGGGGATACCTTTGGGTATATAAACATCACGTCTTGCTGAGATAGTCAGAGGAGAACTAGGACTTCCATGCCGACACACTGATGCTAGACGCAGAGGCTCCTGCATGCAGATATTCCAGCTCGCAGTGGTCTAATGTCCCTTGCGGGGTGTCCAACTCGAGACCAAGACGGGGTCCCACAGTCTCTCACATCAGGTAATGGGGTTGACTTTATCCTAGAGGGATTCTTGGCTTAACACCTACACACATGCTAGGTACACTTAGGCACATCTAGTTAGGGTTGCATCGTAGGAGTACGCATTTTACTGTCATGTATTTTAAATACTTGCCTGTATTCATGGTTTTAGCAAAATGGTAGAAATCTACCATCCTTTTACCTTTTTAGTACTTCTAATCATTTATATCTGTTTCTGTCTAGTGGTTGTTTCATAACATCTATTTTACACTAGAATAACGACTGTTCCATACCGTTTATTCTGTGTATCTCTCTGAGACAAAGTGAGCATGAGTGACTGAACAAAAAGTATTGCACTGTTTCCACGGTCCTGAGGGATCAGGGTTGTCATGTTCGATAGTTGCCAAGAACTATTCTCTCCTTGGTAAGAGGAGTTTCTAGAGGCACTGTGAGCCAGCTGGTATACAGGCTAACATACCCGGCGGGGGTGTCTGGAATCAGTCTGGACACCAAGCCCGCAGTGTATGTTGTCTAAACGCGCAGATCCTATATAGGCGTTATAAGAACTACACGACAATATATATATATATTCACACTCCCAACATTTAGCTTATACATTTACCAAACCAGACAGCATCACCATCTAGCTCAAATTGTAGTCCAACACAATACTGTACACAAATGAAAGTGGGTAAAGATAATAGTCATAGGGTGGTGAAAAATATTTAAGGTATTCATGTATTCTCTAGGTTGAAGTAATACCTAAAATAATGAAAATAGCCTTCAGTCTAAAAAATGATCTTTAGTGAACAGAGACAACCAGGACCTGCTTCAATTGCATCGTAATTACACTTTTGTACTAGGGTCTCAAACTCTTTAGTAATTTGTAGTGTGAGTGGGAGAATTTTGACATTTTTTGTAAGAAAGTTTCTTTTAGAAGTAGGTGCTGATTGATTAATTGTCGAGATTAGAAGAAATGGGATGAGACAATGCAAAAACAATGGCAATCCAGTATACTTGACGATAAAGAGATCTCACTATGGTAAAGTTTAGGGAACTTTTCCCTTTATTATACCATACTGAGATCTCCACCCTGACTCCGCAGTCTCCAAATGGTAAAGAATAGACAAAAAAGTTTATGAAACTTGGAAAAAGATAGCTAAAATATTTTTATTTTAAAAATTAATGTAAACTAATTTTATAAATTTATTTTAGATGTAGAACTAAAGAAATGCAACATTAACTTAATTTTGAAGAAAAATAAATTGATTTAAATATATTAAATTAAATGTATTCCCAATTTTAAATTAAAAATGAATTCCCACCTGAAGTAAAACAATATTTTTTATTAAGCATTACTAATTATTAAGAATGCTGTACAGAAATCATTGTAAGTAATTTAATCATATTTTATTAAAACAATCTTACATTAATTTTAATGCAAAATAACTTAAGATGTATTGTTACATAATAAATGTGTCATGTTTTATATTTTTACATTAAATTATATTTATTTGTATTTAACTATTTTAAATCATTTAAATTAATTTAACAATATTTTCTATAGGGTTGAAATATAAGTCCCTACCTCCATTATTTTATAAGTGAGGGTGTTGCATTACAAGTGTTGGACCATGTGTGGTGCTGTTCAGCACTGAGCTGAAGCAATTTACTACCATTTTGGGTCCTTTTTACCCTACCTTAGAAAAGCGGTTTATGAATAGGAAAGGTTTTACTCCTTTGTGGGTGACTACCTCCCTCCCTAACCTTCACTTAACCCCTCCTTAAGCCCCTCCCCTTTAGTAGTAATTATTCCCCATTTTTTAGATACTCCCCCTGTCCCTACCACATTTACTACTAAAACAAATACTTTCGTGAGTGGAGATTCCGCAGTCAGGCGGAGATCTCTGCATAGTAAAAAAGAGGAGAGGCGAAGGCAGAAACTCTGCATGTAGGTTTCTGATTAGCATTTTGTAGAATGTTTGTAGAACTATTGCAGCACTACAAAACATAGTGCAAAATGCAGTTTGTGAATATGTCCCAATGTTTCTAACTAAAGTGTATAAGTAGTTAATTTATAGTTTCTAGCTCATAAATTATGGGGTTCACATATATGTCCCTCAAACCTTTCAGTGCTCACAAACTAGAACATGTGGAGAAAGAAGGAAAATTGCCCTAGCCGAAGTATTGTGTACAGCCTACTGCTGCCTGGTTTTAACCCATCACACAACTTCAGATTGCAACCACCACTTCAGCATGGAATTTGTTTGAACATTTAGAATGGAACTACTTACACTTGAAGACAGAGCCTACATGTCTCCCTTTTATATTAAGTACAGCTTTCAACTAGGCTTGTGTCCTCCATATTAGTCCAAGAAGACCATCTCGGTCATATATCAATAACATGATGATGTCTAGGGCTGGCATAAATGCAGAAGTGAGTTCAGATTGTACACCTTAAACAGCAACCGAACTTCTGAGGACAATAGCCTCTTTCACAAGTGGATTTTTAAAGGCATCAAGATATGTCTCTTTTTGAAGCCACTACACTGTATATAAATGGGGGGGTGGAGGGTTGAAAGGGGGAGGCGGTGATCAGGGCATTGTAAACTGAACCAATTTATTATGAGACCCGATCTAAAGTTACGACTGGAACTATTTATTGAATTTTGATCAGTGATTTGCACTCTACAGCCCTAACCTTGCTTGTTTCTATCAACGTAGTTGAGTTATTGCATATGAAAGTCAGGTCCTCTTGATCTGCAAGCACAGAAGAAATATCACCCTGAGAGATAAATACCTTTAATGTATTTACCATTTCAGGGAAGCACCAAGATTATGCACTGAATAGTAACATAAATGATCACCTCCATCTAACATCTGCCAGAGGAAAAGTAAGCAAGCCATTTTTAACATCATTGAACCTTTGCTGAGACACCATGAGAGTGTATGCAGGCTATGTGACTCTAGGGGATGAAAGGACAGTGTTCCTTAATTCGAGCACTAATTTGGAAGGTGGCTGAGTTGACAAAGGCGTATTTGCTTAGTTTGGCAAGACACAGAATTGGTATAACAAAAACATCTTATGCTTGGACTTCACTTCATTATGTGTTCAAGTGTATTTACATGCATAAAAAGTGCTTTGTGAATCTGACCTAATGCTGTCACTGTTAAGAAACGGGTGGCTCTAGTTGGCAATTGTTTGCACCTTTTGTCCAAGTAGGGACCCTTGCTTCTAGTAAGGGTAAGGCAGTTGGTAGCTTGGCACGAGTAGACAGGCTTATCTCAGAGGCAGTGTGTAAAGCTTTTGTGCACACATACAGTAATGCAGTGAAAACAGTGCAAATGGGCACCACACCAGTTTAGAAGAATAAGTAATCTTTATCTAAAACAAACAAGACCAAAACGACAAAAATCCACAATACATATGTTCAGATATCCTCAAAAATAGGTTATTCACACAAATAAAGCTTGTAGCAACAAATAACTCCACCTGGAGCTATTGCGAAGTCGTGACAGATCAAATCCAAAGAATGGCGCCGACTGCGAGGTGCGCTGTGTTGGGCACGGAGTCACACAGACCCCCAAAGAACAGTACCTTGCAAATGATAAAAGCAAAGACGGTGCACGCGTCCGGGAGGTGATGCTTCGTTGGCGGCGTCGGTTCCTTACGACCACAGGGGAGGAGATGCATCGGTTCCTTACAACCCCAGGGAAGGTGAGGCCTCGGTTATTTACTGCGGTGCAGGGGAGGTGAGGCGTCGGTTCCTTACTGTTGTCGGGGAGGTGAAGCGTTGGTTCCTTACTGTTGCCGGGTGCGGTGTCGATGGATTTAGGAAGTCACTCAAGTCCTTTATTGGCTCCGCGATGATGAAGCACCGGCGTCGATAAGGTCGAGGCTGCGATGCAAGTCGGGGTGTTGTGTCGTGAGCGGCACGAGCGGTGCCCTCGGCTCCGGTGCAGGCAGTGGCCTCGGTGATGGCATCTGAGTCGATACGGTGCGGCGTCGGCAGGTGTCAGGCTGCGGTGCAAGTCAGGGCGGTGCGTCGTGCTCTTCACGAGCGGTGCCCAAGGCTTCGTTGCAGGTTGCGGTGTTGCTCGCCGGCATCGGTGTTGCAATTCCCCTCTGTGGCAGCTGCAACAGCAGTTCTAGATGCAGGAGGACAGAGGAAATTAAGTCTTTGTGTCCCTGAGACTTCAGAACAGGAGGAAAGCTCTACACCAAGCCCTTAGAGATCTTCTTCAAGCAGGATACACAGCCAAGTCTTGGTCCTCTCTTTGGCAGAAATAGCCACTGCAGGCCAACCCCAGACAGCACACAGCAAAGGGGCAGTACTTCTCCTTCAGTTTTCCCAGCTCTTCTCCATGGTAGAGGTTCCTCTTGAGTCCAGAAGTATTCTAAAGTTCTGGGGTCTGGGCCCTGTTAGAACTGGGGGTTTCTAGTTGGCAATAGTATACACCTTTGTCCAAATAGGGACCCTTGCTTCTAAGTCAGGGAAAGGGGATTACACTCCTGGATAACCCCTGCTCACCCCCTTGGTAGCTTGGTACGAGCAGACAGGCTTATCTCAGAGGCAGTGTGTTAAGCATTTGTGAACACATACAGTAATACAGTGAAAACACTACAGATGGATACCACACAGGTTTTATAAAAATAAGTATTCTTTATATAGACTTAACACAAGACCACAAACGACAAAAATCCACATTACTATACTTAAAATGGACTTAAAGATGGTAGAAGTAACTTAGTTCAACATGATGATAAATGCGACACGTTTCTCACAAAAGTACCTTGGATGCGTAACGCAAAATAAACAAAGGGTCCGCAGGGAGGGCGATGCGGCAAGCAGGCGCCTTGATGCGGTGCGGCGATCCGGTATGATGCGATGAGAGTGCGCCCTTGAGGCGGTGCGACGACGTGAAGATGATGCGTGCACGCCCGACGGCCGTGCGGCGAACTCTGTACGACACGCTTCTCCGGTGATGCGACGGCGACCCTTGCGGTGGCGACACGCTTCCCCGGTGATGCGACAGCAGGCAGTTGCGACGAAGACACGCTTCTCCGGTGATCCGACGGCAGGCAGCTGCGACGAAGACACGCTTCTCTGGTGATGCGGCGGCTGCCTCTGCGGCGGCGACACGCTTCTCCGGCGATGCGACGGTAACAGCTGCGACACGCTTCTTCTCGTTGAGTTGCGCTTTCAGCTCCCAGCGACACGCAGGCTTCTGCAGACAGAATCCCCAGCAAGGGAATTCAGGAGGGAGCTGGTGGTGAAGTCTTGTAGCCCTGAGACTTCAGCAGGAGGCAAGCTCTAGTTCAAGCCCTGGAGAAATATTCTGCAAGATAATGAAAGTTCTTTGAAAGTTCTCCAAGATAATGAAAGTTCTTTGAAAGTTCTCCTTTCCTTGGCAATGAAGACCACTGCAGGCCAACCCAGCAAACAGCACACTGGCAGAGGGGCAGTCCAAACTCCTGCAGCTTCCTTGGTTCTTCTCCTTGGCAAAGGTTTGTCTTGTTGTTCCAGAAGTGATCTAAAGTTCTGGGGTCTGGGCCCCACTATTTATACCAGTAAATCCTTTGTCCTCTGAAGGCAGAGGGTCCTGTACCTAGTCCAAACCAGTTCTGGGTGCATTCTGCCAGTGCACACCTTCTTCCTTTGTCAGTGTGGGCCAGGGCCATCAGACGCACCACAGGAGGTGGAGCCAGCATTGTGGAAGGCAGGCACAGCTCTATTCAGCCCAGGTGCTACTCCTCCCACCACTCCCAATGCAGTTAGGTCTATTCAGCCTAGTGCTGACTCACCCCGTCTCCTGGAGCCCCCCAGCCCCCGTCACTCACAAAACCAGACATACAATACACAAGCTAGCAGAGGCAGGCTGGATGGTTTAGGCAAGAAAATACCTACTTTCTAAAAGTGGTATTTTCAAACACAGAATGTTAAAACCAACTTCACTAAAAGATGTATTTTATCATTCTGAGTTCAGGCATACTAAATTCGAATTTCTACTGTGTTCCCTGGGTCAGTTAGGATTATAAGATGTTATAATCAAGCTGCCCATTCTAGCCTATGGGGACAGGTAGCCTTGCAATAGTGAAAAACGAAATTGGCTGTAATTCACTATCAGGACATGCTACACACATCAGGGCATGTCCTACCTTTTACATACAATGCACCCTGCCCATGGGCCTATCTTAGGGGTGACTGATATGTAGAAAAGGGAAGGTTTAGGGACTGGCAAGTGGGTGCACTTGCCAAGTCGACATGGAAGCCCCAGACTGCACACAGGCTCTGCAATGGCAGGCCTGAACTACACTTTACAAGCTGCTTCTGTGGGTGGCACAACCAGTGCTGCAAGCCCACCAGCAGCATTTGATTTACAGGCCCCGGGCACCCATGGTGCACTATACTAGGGTCTGACAAGTAAATCAAATAATCCAATCATGGAGTCACTAATCCATACATCAATTTACAATAGGGAGAGCATATGCACTTTAGCACTGATCAGCAGTGGTAAAGTGCCCAGAGTCATAAAACCAACAAAAACAGGTCAGAGAAAATTCAGGAGGAAGGCAAAAAGTTCGGGGATGACCCTGCAAAAAGGGCCAAGTCCAACAGGCCCCAATATCTATACAGCATTTTCCTTTGTTCTCTGGTGATAGAGAGACCCTGTGCTTAGTCCAAACCAGTTCCGTCCTCCCTGTTCCAGCTTCCCAGCAGGAGGAGGAGACAGCATTGTGTAAGGCAGACCAGGCCCATTCAGGTGCTAGGAAATCTCATCCCACTACTCTAAATGCAGCCCAGGTCTCGTCAGCCCAGCCCTGACTCATCCAGGAAAGGCAGGGCACACCTCAACCCCACCAGTGGCTGTCTACAGTGAATGCACATCCCCAGCCCCTGTCACTCCAAAGCCAGATAGTCCATCCACAAACCAGCAGAGGCACACAGGATGGCTAAGCAAGAAAATACCCACTTTCTAAAAGTGGTATGTTCAAACAAACAATATAAAAATCAGCTTTACTAAAAGATGCATTTTTATATTTTGAGTTCAGGCATACTAAACTCCATCTTTCCATCTTGTCCCAATGGGAAGTTATACTTCTAAGAGGTTATAAATAAACTCCAATTCTATCCTATGGGGCAGACAGCCTTTCAATAACAAAATACACTGTATTTCACTATCAGGACATGTCACACCTTTCACATACCCTCCACCCTCCCCACAGGGGTACCTTAGGCCTACCTTAGGGGGGACTCACATGTAATAAAAGGGAAGGTTTGGGCCTGGCAAATGGGTGCTTTTGCCAGGTCGACATGGCAGTAAAACTGCATGCAGACACTGCGGTGGCAGGTCTGAGAACCCTTTGAAAGGCTGCTTGTGTGGGTGGCACAATCAGTGCTGCAGGCCCACTAGCAGCATTTGACTTACAGGGTCTGGGCACATGCAGTGCACGGTACTAGGGACTTAGTAGTAAGTCAAACAAGCCAATCATGGAAAACACCAAACCATATTCACAATTTACAGAGGGAGCACTTGCACTTTGGCACTGATCAGCAGTAGCAAAGTGCCCAAAGCATCTAAACCAGCAAAAACGAAATCCAGCACACAGCAAAAATACAGGAGGCCGAGGCAAACAGACAGGGGAAACAAAGCCAAGGATGCCAAGTCGAATAGTCACCAAACATTTTTCATACTTCATGAACAACCTGCATCGAGTTGTGCAGGTTTAAGTTAGATGTAACTGAAATCTTCAAATAATATTTGTGAATATCCAGTGACTAAGATGAGATTTATGTGGAATTTCCCCATTAATCTACTAGGACTCCACCCAGAATGTCCACTGAGCTTGAACTAAGTTCAAAATTAATTTGGTACGTGTGCACATGAGTCACATTTGGTGCATCATTTGTAAACTATAAACAAAAAATGTTCAACTTTTTCATGCTGCAAGCCAAAATTATGCTTGCACAATTTTCAGTTAGTCATCATCAGATGTTTTTCCATCATGGTCAATTTCTGTCTAATAATATTTGATACTTCACATTCCTTATTTACATTTCTATGACGTCTAACTCATAAGCAATAATTAATACCAAATAATGTTATAAAAATGCTGACTTACTGCAGTTTAGAAAAAAGCTAAAAACCAGGCTCTTTCCAAGAGAATAGCCTTGAGAGATCGGCGCATGATGATTCATAGTTTTATAGCTGCACAGTGATTTAGGTAATCCCAGCGCCAGGATGCCCGTTGGGTGACAGCTGCGCTATATAAATGCTACTTACATTACATTACATTACATTATAGAGCTTCCTAAAATTCATATTTCCTTTTAAATTGCTATGAGGCAGCCAGTGCTGGCCACATCATAGCACTTTTTTTAATTGCTGGAGGGAGGGAGGGTTTGGGGAAAAAACGCTATAACACGGTCAGTGTTGTCTTCATCATAGCACTTTTTTGTTTGTTTTGTTATGGAGGGTACATGGGTGGAGGTCAGCAACAACAACAGAGGGGGGACTTGATGAAAGTTTTCAAAATAAATAAATAAATAAATAATAGCAAAAAGCACTATAATACAGCCAGCACTTTTTTTTTTGCTATGGGGTGGGGCAACACAGACAACGGAAGAAGGTGGGAGTGGGCAAGCAACAAGCCGGGGAGTGAGAGGTGGGTGCAAGGGGCAAACAACAAGATCGACAGCAGGAAGAGAGAAGGAGGGGGCAAGCAAAAACACAGAGGGTGGGAAGGAGCCAACAATAACACAGAGAGCTGGAGGGGTCAAGTAACAAGACGGACAGTGGTAGGGGCCAAGAAACAACATGAAGGGTGGGATGGTCAAGCATCCACATGAAGGGGGTAGGGAGGGAGCAACAATATGGAAGGCAGGAGGGGGCAAGCAACAACAGGAGCAGCAGGATGGGGCAAGCAACAACACAGAGGGGGACAAAAGCACATGGGTAAAAGAGAACGACGCAGGGAAGAGAGAACCACATGAGGGAGATGGCCTGCAAACACATGCCCTATTATGGAGTGCTTCAACAAAAAGAATAAAGTAGCTCCAAAAGAGCGAGCAGTGGAAGGACAAGTACTTGGGCCATGAACCAGGAGAGGGACAAAGAGAGAGTGAAGCCAACATGCGATGACCAAAAAGAAACAAGCAAACAAGACTGACAATGAAGCCAACCAATGTTAAGCAATGGGCGGGCTCTAAGCTCACTCCAAGCTAACAAAATGTCTTGCAAGCAACAGCGCATGTGCTGTCTCAGGCAGGACCTAAAAAGGGACTACAAGTTTGTTTCTGTGTTTATCTAATGTAGCCTTGTTAACAAAGGGCTAGCTTAGAAAGGAATATATGTGCCCCTTTATGACTACTCTTATAGTTGGAGCAAATTTCCAACTTTCAGGAGATTCATAAAGAATCCCAGGATCACAACTTTAAACCTAGGCCAGTCAGTGATTTTCATTACTCACATGCATAAAATGTACTAATGCAGTTTCCACCTTATGTAACTTTGACATTACTTTTCCATTAGCAAGTTGGATGTGCAGTAGTTGTCTGCACTTGAGCTTAGAAAAATTGGAAAATTTGGTATTTAGAAATTCCTCACTTTTGGATTTAAGGAGACTATGGCCAAATGAGTTGGAGGAACCTCAGACTCCAATATCAGAGGCCAGAAATTTGTGTGTGCAATTAGATACGGAATTATCATTTCAACCACAGGTGCAGTCCACTGCTGCTATTTGTTTCTCCTTGCTTAAATCTTTTTAAAAAGACATTAAAATGTCTCCAACTAGTCCCTCGGAAGGACACTGTGCATGCCTTAATAACCTCTAGGTTGGATTATGTCAATGTATTGTACTTGGGCGCACCCACAAAATTGCTAAACAGGTTGCAATGTATGCAAAATGCAGCAGCACGACTGGTTTTGAATAATCCCAAAAGGCAGTCCATTCGGAAGGTCTGGAGCAATTGTATTGGTTGCCAGTTAGGCAAAGAATAAATTTTAAAGCATTAATGATCACCCAAAGGACCATATACAAAAATGGTCCTTCTTATATACAGGAGAAAGTTAAAAAATACTCACCCCATAGGGCATTGCATTCAGCAAACGAAAATCTTCTATTTATTCCCATGGTACATACCCAGAGCGGGAGAAGGTAATTTTCCTTTCAGAATGCCAACCTGCGGAGTTCTCTGCCAGACCAGCTTCGAGCCACACAGTCTTAGAGCTTGTTTTTAAAGCCTATTTCAAAACCTTTCTGTTTAGCAAAAGATAGATATTTATGGTAGAGTAGTGTAAAGAAATGTTGCTGTTTCTTCTCTATTCGCTTAGCGCTGGGGCAGTTCCTTTGGAAGCAGCTGTTCGCGCTTTATAAATTATTTTTCATTCATACTATGTGTTGGACTTGGCCCTTTTTGCAGGGTCATCCTTGAACTTTTTTTGCCTTCCTCCTGTATTTTTTCTGACCTGTTTTTGTTGGTTTTATGACTTTGAGCACTTTACCACTGCTAATCAGTGCTAAAGTGCATATGCTCTCTTTTGTAAATTGTGCAATGGATTAGTGACTCCATGATTGGCTTATTTGATGTACTTGTCAGACCCTAGTACAGTGCACCATGAGTGCCCAGGGCTTATAAATCAAATGCTGCTGGTGGGCTTACAGCACTGATTGTGCCACCCACAGAAGCAGCTTGTAAAATATGGCTCAGGCCTGCCATTGCAGAGCCTGTGTGCAGTCTGGGACTGCCATGTCAACTTGGCAAGTGCACACACTTGCCAGTCCCTAAACCTTCCCTTTTCTGCATGTTAGTCACCCCTAAGGTAGGCCCAAGGTACCCCTGTGGGCAGGGTGCATTGTATGTAAAAGGTAGGACATGCCCTGGTGTGTGTGGCATGTCCTGATAGTGAATTACAGCCAATTTCGTTTTTCACTATTGCAAGGCTATCTGTTCCCATAGGCCAGAATGGGGAGTTAGTTTATAACATCTTATAAACATAACTGACCCTAGGAACAAGATAGAAAAATAAAGTTTAGTATGCCTGAACTCCGAATGTTAAAATACATCTTTTAGTGTGGGTGATTTTTACATTCTGTGTTTGAAAATACCACTTTTAGAAAGTAGGTATTTTATTGCCTAACCATCCAGTATGCCTCTGCTAGGTTTGTGTATTCCATGTCTGGTTTGTGAGTGACAGGGGGCTGGAGAGGGCTTTGGCTCCAGCAGTCTGATGAGTCAGGGCTGGGCTGAATAGGACCTGGATTGAATAGAGAGTAGGGGGGAGGAGATTTGCTTTCACATGCCTGAGCCTACATAGAATAGAGAGTAGGGGGAGGAGATTTCTTTTCAGATACCTGGGCCAGGTCTGCTTTCAACAATGCTGTCTCCACCTCCTGCCAGGAAGCTGCACCAGGGAGGACACAACTGGTTTGGGCTGGGTACAGACACTCTCTGCCTTCAGAGAACAAAGGATTTTGGAGTATAAATATTGGGGTCCAGACCCCAGAACTTTAGATCACTTCTGGGAATCAAGACGAACCTTTGCCAAGGAGAGAAACCAAGGTAGCTGAAGGAGGAGACTGCCTCTGCGCCGGTTACTGTTTGGGGTTGGCCTGCAGTGGTTACTTATTGCCAAGGAAAGGAGAAAAGGAACTTTGTGTGTACTTTATCATCTTGAGGAAGATCTCCAAGGGCTTGAAGCTGAGCTTGCCGCCTGACCTGAAGTCTCAGGGACACAAAGACTTCACCACCAGCTTCCCCTGAATTTCCTTGCTGGGAATTCTACCTGCAGAGAGGTGCCTGCTTTTGTTTTAGGACCTCTAGAGACTGCGTGTCGCTGGGAGCTGGAAGCGCGACGCATCGCCGAAGAAGCGTGCCACAGCTGTTTGCCGTCGCATCGCCGAAGAAACGTGTTGCATCGCCGGAGAAGCGTGCCGCAGCCGCAGAGGTTGCCATCGCATCACCGGAGAAGCACGTCGCAGGGCCTGTCGCGGCTCAAGAAACCACCGAGTTCGCCGCACAGCCGTCGGGCGTGCGCGCATCGTATCCAAGTTGTCGCATCGCAACAAAGACGCCGTTTTGTCGCATCGCACCGGATCGTCGCATCGCATTGAGGAGCCATCTTGTCGCATCGCATCCGGAACGCAGTAAGAAACCGACGCATCACCTCCTCTCCGGTAAGGAACCGAAGCATCACCTCCCCTGCAGTAAGGAACCGACGCATCACCTCCCCCGAAGCAAGGAACCTACGCATCACCTTCCCTGCGACTCTTTTGTTTATATTGCGTTACGCATCCAAGATACTTTGAGAGTAAAGTGTCGCATTTACCATCTACATTGAACTAAGCTATTTCTACCATTTGAAAGTCATATTTTTGAGTACTGTATTGTGGATTTTTGTCATTTGGTCTTGTGTTAAGTCTAGATAAAGATTACTTATTTTTCTAAACTGGTGTGGTGTCCATTTGTAGTGTTTACACTGTATTACTGTATGTGTTCACAAATGCTTTACACACTGCCTCTGAAATAAGCCTGCCTGCTCGTGCCAAGCTTCCAAGGGGGTGAGCAGGGGTTATTTTAGGAGTGTAGCCCCCTTACCCTGACTAGAAGCAAGGGCCCCTACTTGGTCAAAGGTACCTACCTCTGCCAACTAGAGACCCCCATTTCTAACATGATGTATAATGAATATTTACATTTTGGTTAGCCCAACGGCAGAGCACCCTCTTGAAACTAGCTGCATTAGACCATCGTTAAATATGAGGTGTTCTCTCCTTCTTCCCACCTGGGAAATACTCCTTCTCCTGCCAGAGATGAGTGTAAATCTCATTCTATGTTGAGAAACAAAATTAAAGTGTCATGTGAATATGTACAAATGTTGTGGGTTTTCACCTATTTTGCAGGTGGGTCCTTTCAGGAATGACCATCAACCTATCCCATAAGCTAAATTTGTGATTGCAGAATTTCCACTTAACTGGCAGAATTGTCACATTCATAAATGCTTTTTGTAAGGTTAAAATGCTGACAATACCAATTTTGTATATCACAACTGACATCTTATCACTGGTGGCTGGTTAACTTTGAATATGGTTGGAATAAATATGCACCACGAATTGGACCAAGTTATCTCTAATGTGGTTAAGGGAACTTCTCCACTTGGCAAATTTTGGGAAAAACTGTGCTGCAAAATGTGCGCATGTTTTACACAATTTACATAAAAACGCATAAAGCAGCATGGGTGATATAGTTTCCCATTGAAATTTTATTTGGCCTAACATTTTTCAAAGTATCTAAGTTCACTCTTTCCTTTTCCATCTTGTCCATGCCTAGTAATGTAATGTAATGTAATTGCATTTATATTGCGCTTACTACCCCTGACGAGGCGTCAAAGCGCTTTTTCGGCGAGTAGCACGCTACTCCGGAACACAAGAACGATTAATGTTGAATTAGTATAGAGAAATATGAAAGTAATTTGAGTGGTGGATAGGTTAGTCAGTTATTTGGACTCAGAAGGATAGAGGAGGGATAGAAGAGGGAAAAAGGATTGCATTTATTAGGACCCGGACCCCCCAGGTTGTCCCCGGCCCGCCCCCATCAGAACCCACAAATCAATACTTGACGACCAGCGCTGTGGGTAAAGAGGCCATGTTTATTATAAACGAACACATATAAACATGACAATATATCATCAATAATATTCAAATTCCATACGACATATTTATCAACTTTGATCACTGAACGATATTTTATTTATGTTGATCATAACTTCATAATCTATCAGCAGAAATGACAGAACTTAATTTATCGAGAAAGAATGTTCTCTATCGCTCCAGCACTAAGGGGCCTTCTGGCTCGCGTCCCCCAACCAACTGAGAACCACGCAAGGCGCAACCCACCTGCGTCCTTGAGAGGTGAGCCCCTGCCATCTGGTCCTTGTCCGCCACCTGAGGGGCCCACCCCTCCACCACCAGGCTGCCCATCGGGGCTCGTAGGGAATAACTAGGGGCGGATGCCCCATGCCCTAGTTTGTAAACTGGCGCCCTTGCCCCCAGCCGGTGTCTCCATTCTCTCTGGGGTGAGCTTACCGCATCTTCCCTCAGTGCTGGCCTAGGGAGTATGCAGGAGGACTCCCTTAACAATGTAAGGCAATTTACGTGGCCTCCTTACCGCCACAAGGGCGACCAGGGCCAACCGCCCTTCGCCCTCCCCACCACCAGGCAACTCCTGAACCATCAAGTTCCATCAATCCCCAGGCTCGGAGCCATGTCGGATTCAAATGCCCGGATCTACCAGTCTGGGTCCCAGGTACACTTGTGCCCACCATTGCAGTGCACCATACGATCCCCATGCCTAATTTGTGGTGCATTACCAAGCAGGCCCCTGCCCCAGGCACCGCTAGGCCATACCGGCCTTCAAGGCACTTGGCCAAAACATTAAAAGGCACTTGACCGTAGTCCTGGCGCCGAATTTTGCCATGGCACTATGAGACCACGCTATCTTGGGAACGTCCTATCCCAGTCGGGCGAATCCAGACAACAGAGCCTCCCCGCAGCCCTGTGTCCCAGCCCAAACCTATTACCTCCTAAATGTAGGATAACCAAATCTGGGGACTGCAGTCCCCCATGGCACATGGAATCTTCCACCAGCTGTGAATGTGTGCTGTCTGAAGGTCCCCCAAGTCACTCACATGAACACTCTCCCAGCCCCCGCTTCACTCGGTAGCCCGAACTATGCTACGCACAAATACGCAAAATCATTTCACCGGAGGACAGATGCGCATGTACTCCCCAAGACAATCTACAGGCCCACTCTATCCCTTTAGGTCGATTCACGCTCCCCTACCGGTAGGGTCATGTCCGAACCTCCCACTAGAGTGAGCCTGTCTGCCTATCTCTCGGATTCCAAGAACTGCAGACCTCGCCAGTGCCCAGAGTCCCCCTACAATGCCACTGCGCATGCTGCGGAGAATAGGCAAGCCTGATAGAATGCCACTCCCTAAGTGGAGGTTAGTCCATATGCATCCTGCCAAGGTCTTTCTCCCCTGGAAGAATTGCCCTCATTTTGTATCCCCCAGGCTTGGCAAAGACCGGTCACCGCCCCTTTGTCTCCCTCATAAGATACCAGCTTGCATTGCGATCTCGCCCTATGCACTTTTTTGCCTGACCTTGGGGCGCGCTCGTAGCGAGGCCCGTACCAACTGTGATAGGGCCGGCATCCCATTCTCCTAAGAGATGTCGAGCCCAGACAATAACGCTCCGCCTATTTCAGTGGAACCCCCACCTCTTGAACAGGTGAACCGCGTCTCCCCTTCTGCCACAATGGATCGGTGCCGTCCACAGCGTGCCCTCGACTTGTGCCCTCTAACTGGCCAGCAGCTGCCACCCTGCTCATTGGCTGACAGAGGGACCAACCATACGATGGACGGGCTACACCAGAGCATCCTCAGTGCCCTGCTACTCTAGAGGGAGCATTTCTAGCCCGGCCACGTTAAGCAACTCGATCGATGGACCCATGACAGGGTGGGCCCGGAAATTACCAGAAACCGAAGAGATCGGGCTAACTGAAAGGCATTAAACACTGCTTAGATGAGCAAACACTGGCATGCATGGCTTTCCCCAGGACAAGAGCGCCCGGATACCCATTAAAGACAGGGACCTATCATGTTCCATGCCAGCCTGCATGCATGCGTAAGATCCACATCGCACCCCTAGCACATGAGTGCTCAACACGGAGGGGAAATGCAGCATATGAAGATGGGACCCAGAGATGGAGTATGGGCAGAGAATCCCAAGGAAGAAGCTATCTCCGCTACCCCAAATGCCCCCTCACGACCTAGTGCCTATTTGGAATGACCCCCTGACCCCATTGCGCTCTTCCTTCCTTGCTCTGCCAGAGCCGCTCACTCTTGATAGCTCTCATTGCCTTTACTACCCAATTGGTGGCCAGAGAAAAAGAGATTGTTCTGCTGCCTGCATCATCTCTCCATGCAGTCAGGCAGCCCACCTTAATGTCCGTTTTGTAGGAACCCAAGGGGAGTAACCCAATACATCACCCAACCGTCAGTCCCCGGACTGTGGATCATCATGAAAACCCCATTAGTCATTGCTGTCCACTCGCTTCTCCCCCACCTAAGGTTCCTGCAGCCCATGCCTCTCACATACCCTCGACCCCGCTGTGACACCATGCGTCCCCACTGCACGCCTTCCCACTCGTGCCATGGACGCCACCGCGCTGCTGGTGGCACTGACCTCCCCGAAGACTAAATCACAGTGCACCCCTTTCAACCGTATGTAGAGCCCCACGCTCACCAACGTAGGCGGACCTCAAAGTGGCAACAAGGAACATGCCTCTAGGGGATCACTCTACGAGTTTCACTTCTGCGAATGTGACAGTCCTGAATATCTCACCAACACCATACATCAGGTGGATCCAATACCTATGCTCGCACCGAGTGCGCCAACGATCGATAGGAAGCTAGGCACGCCCACCCTCAAGGTACATCTTTGGGCCAACAACCCAGGGTGTGGAGTCTCCCAACCGCAATACAAGTGATGCCCTTCCTGAAAAACCACCGCTGCCGCCACTGTGCCGGAAATATTTTGTCAAGCCCCACCGAGTGGGGAGTGGGGGAAAAGTAACAGAACGACAGGCCCGAAGAACCAACAAGCGTGAGTACACAAGGCCGGAAATCCCACGAACTGTACACGGAAAACAAGCTGATTCATCCT
Organism: Calotriton arnoldi; assembly: GCA_963921515.1. Classification (NCBI taxonomy): domain Eukaryota; kingdom Metazoa; phylum Chordata; class Amphibia; order Caudata; family Salamandridae; genus Calotriton; species Calotriton arnoldi. The sequence continues at coordinate 1,142,581 of CAWUFW010001772.1, read as the reverse complement.
ATCCTGATCGTGCGGTGGAAGTGCATGTCCACATCCATGTTCCACCAAGATTGGACTCTCAATACCTTCGTCCCCTTTGCAACACTTTAAAAAGTGGGATACAAGCACAATACATCCACTAAATACGGGCACTCAAGGTTCGTAACCCCCGTTTCTCCCCTATACCCAGTATGTCCGTCTAAACAACACTTGCCTTTTATAGAGGGGTAGCACTACACATATCGGTGGCATTCATTCTCTACACACTAGAAGAATGAAAGAAATGAAAGCGCGAGTGAGTCCGAATAGATACAAACTTCTGGGCTGCAGGTGCACCCACATGTCAGCAACCAATGCATTAACCCACTGAGCCCGAATGAAAACAAGTCTATTGTCGACTCCAAATGCTGACTTCTCCCTCCGAAGCCCGCACCCGGCTCCCCAGTGTCGCGGACGACTGAACTGCCCCTTACCTTGTATATCGGGATCACCGGGACCAGAATGCCCCCAGCTCCCGATCCCAGCCACCGGCCACCCACGGATACCACCACAATCCACCCCCGCCTTCCACAAAGTGGGAAGCCGTGCTGCCACCACAGCTAACCAAACACCGAAGCAGCGCTATGTACGCATGTACACTCAGATATACACTACTTGTCAAAGAAGGCCTCCGCCTTATCCCCTAGGATTGTCCCGCACTCATCATTTGAGTGACTGACCTGAACTTAGACCAGGGACCCACGTGAGTATCGCTGCTCCCGCAGCCAGATTAGACTGCTTGTAAACAAAGGCAATCCGACATCTCTAGGAAGCAGTGCTCATTACACTGCCATAAAAGCCATTCGCATTCGACTTCCCAGAAACCTTTCCACAATCGTACCCCTTGCAGCTCCTTTTCCCTTGCACACGTCTTGTATCTACTTTCCAAGCAGCCCGTCTTTGCTTTGAAAAATTCCATCCTGTTTTCGAACAGTGCAGGGCAGCATAAATCACCATGATAGCGCGAGGTTTCAAAATGCATTAAGTGGGAAGATAAAACATCACTCCACGTCCCCACCCTCGAGCCCGTTGGCGCCACCCCGGATGCGACCCATTCACCTACAACACTGTCCCCGGCGGACTCGACTGCCGTAACCCCCGACATGCACCCCATTTCACACAATGTTTGCGACCCTCTACCCCAGGCTGAGTTTGCCACCGTTCACGCGCTAAAATCAATCTCCAGATGCTCCACGCGATGGTTATCGAATCCACACACCCTGACTATTAACCATGCTCAACTATGCATCACCCCTCGCAGTGGGCACTAAGTAGGCAGTAGAACCCGCATCGCACGACCTGTTAGATGGCCCCAATGCAAAACCCTAGGAACTCTCCCGGGAAGTGTCTGGACGGCCACTGCACCAAACATGGCTAGAGCAAAACTGCAAGAACGCTCCTTAAAGCACACTACCAAGACCTTTCTCATGATCATCGACAGCTCCTCAGCGATCGTAATGCCGGATGCACAGATCCTGAGCCCAAATGTAACTCGGTCACTGCACCTTCCTGCGACGACTTCGCACCTCAGTCAGAGCGGACTGGTGCCAACAAGTACGCCAGCGTCGAAGGCACACACAGAATACCTGTGAGGTGCACAAGCCACTCCCGCCGGAGATGCTCCCCCTGAAGCACCTCCACAGCTAGGCCGCTTTCCTACTGCTGACCCTTCGGAGGTGAAACCCAACTCACCCGCGCTGCAACGCAGACCCAAACACCTTTAATCCCTGTCCAAGAGTGATAGAAACACCCTAGCTCAGAGGAGCTTACCTACAGACCTTTACCGCCGGGATGGAGAACAATTACCGCATTTATACCAACAGAAAATGAAGATTCTGGATGCGCAAACCGCTCGTCTCTCCGCCTACTCAAACAACTACAAAGGGAGGTGGGGAGGGGGTGTCCACCGCTCCCAACTAACACCCGACACAACCCGGTTCCCCCACGCGGAACAAATCAATACCGTCTATTCCCGGGGTAAACGACGACGACAAACGGGTCAGCCAGCCACCGCATGGAGCCTCCACCGAGCACCTCACTCGTACTGGGCGATGCGCCCACCAGCCCGTGTGGCTCCAAGGTCCTCAGTTCTAGATTCACGAAGTCCCCTGCACGCGGGGCCGGCGCTGTAAGGAAGAGAGGGCGAGGGCCTGGGCAACATGCCCTAAATAGGCCCCCAGCCCTCTCCTCCCCCCCATTACCGTCCCGGCCGGAAATGATGTCACTTTGCCCCGGAAGAACTTCCCGCCGTCCACAGCGACCACTGCTTCAGCCAGGAGCCAAGAGGGCGTGGCCGGGATCCCGGGGGCCCGCGTCCTAATGGCGCGCTGCCTTATAGTACGCGCTTTTCAATAGCACTGGTTACCCCTGATGGGGTGTTGAAGCGCTTTTTTTGGCGAGTAGAACGCTCCTCCGGAACCCATAAAGGATTAGTGGTGAATTAGTATAGTGAAATATGGAAGTCATTTGAGTGGTGGATATTAGTCAGTTATTTGGATTGAGAAGGATAGCGGAGGGAAAAAAGGTTTGCATTTATATGGCGCTTGGGGCGCTTTAATGGGGTGTTGAAGCACTTTCTTGGTGAGTAGCACGCTACTACGGAACCCATAAGGATTAGTGGAGAATTAGTATAGTGAAATATGAAAGTAATTTGAGTGGTGGATATTAATCAGTTATTTGGATGCGGAGGGATAGAGGAGGGAAAAAGGTTTGCATTTATATAGCACTTGTTACCCCTGTTGGGGTGTTGACATGCTTTTTGGCGAGTAGCACGCTACTCCGGAACCCATTAAAGGATTAGTGTTGAATTAGTATAGTGAAATATGAAAGTAATTTGAGTGGTGGATGATATGTTAGTCGGTTATTTAGATTGAGAAGGGAATCAGAGGGATAGAAGAGGGACAGAGGTTTGCATATATCTATAGCGCTTGTTACCCCTGATGGGGTGTTGAAACGCTTTTTCGGCGAGTAGCACGCTACTTCGGAACGCATAAAGTATTAGTCGTGAATTAGTATAGTGAAATATGAAAGTCATTTGAGTGGTGGATATTAGTCAGTTATTTGGATTGAGAAGGATAGCGGAGGGAAAAAAGGTTTGCATTTATATGGCGCTTGGGGCGCTTTAATGGGGTGTTGAAGCACTTTCTTGGTGAGTAGCACGCTACTACGGAACCCATAAGGATTAGTGGAGAATTAGTATAGTGAAATATGAAAGTAATTTGAGTGGTGGATATTAATCAGTTATTTGGATGCGGAGGGATAGAGGAGGGAAAAAGGTTTGCATTTATATAGCACTTGTTACCCCTGTTGGGGTGTTGACATGCTTTTTTGGCGAGTAGCACGCTACTCCGGAACCCATTAAAGGATTAGTGTTGAATTAGTATAGTGAAATATGAAAGTAATTTGAGTGGTGGATGATATGTTAGTCGGTTATTTAGATTGAGAAGGGAATCAGAGGGATAGAAGAGGGACAGAGGTTTGCATATATATATAGCGCTTGTTACCCCTGATGGGGTGTTGAAACGCTTTTTCGGCGAGTAGCACGCTACTTCGGAACGCAAAAAGTATTAGTCGGGAATTAGTATAGTGAAATATGAAAGTAATTTCAGTGGTGGATATTAGTCAGTTATTTGGATTGAGAAGGATAGCGGAGGGATAGAAGAGGGAAAAAGGGTTGCATTTATATAGTGCTTGCTACCCCTAATAAGGTGTTGAAGCGCTTTTCGAGTGAGTAGCACGCTACTCGGAACCCATAAAGGATTAGTGGTGAATTAGTATAGTGACATATGAAATTTGATAAGTGGACATGTTAGTCTGTTATTTTGATTGAAAAGGATAGTGGAGGGATAGACGAGTGAAGGATTTAGATTTTTTATGGGGGGGGGTCATAGCAGTAGTGGGAGGCTTGGGATGAGTAAAAAGGGATGTGGAGGGGAAGAGTCATAGGGAAGAGTTTAGAAAGGCTTGTTTTGGGGGATCAGTATAGTAAAAGAGGTGTCAGATGGTGCAAGTACATTCCTTGGTTCCTACATTCTCAGGCAGAAGACAGTGGAAACAGGCAGATTTTACAGGCTTGTACAGCACTGCTATCTTTCATGTTAAGGAGGCCTTATAGGTTCAGACAGCAGAGGAGTAACATACATCACACCAATCTTACAGGGTACTACCCCAAATAGTAGTAGGCAGCGATTACCAATTATAAATATATATATGGAAATGTAATGTTTTATGACCAAACATCACATAATCAGTTTAGGAAAATGCCTCTGGATTTTACTCTTCTAAATGGCTGTTCTGCACACCCAAATCCAGAGTAAGGAACCTATATCGCCTACATCAATACAAAGACAATAATAAAGCTATAAAAATAATTAGCAACAAACGCTCCTAGGTTAGACAGGTGGGAAAAGTTTGGAACAATATGGGTTAAAAAGTATCCTAATTATGTAAGATTACAGCTTTCACCGTGCGGCTGTAAAATAGTCTGAAGAAACTGCAGGATATACTATCACATTGCGGTGCACTTTTCACTTCTGCAAATCGGTGTTCCTACAGGGACCTTGCAGGAAACCGCCTACTATGCTAATCACATGACTCCGTGTTTGCACAGTGGGAGCCAGCACACCTAGAGCGAACCCAAATAACGTCTAATACAGGCAATATTTGCAGTGTAATTACCGACACCCAGGTTGCAATCAGTGCTCATTTTATGCACCTCGGGCAGACAAAAGGCCCAGTCACCTGGTTACATTCGAAACAAGTGCACTTGAGGCTTTAGTTAATGGTACGTGCTTCCAGCTTTCCGGGAAAACCTTTTGTATCATTAATGGGGGAACGACTCCTGTGGTGACGGAGCAGGGATTATGACATTCACTGCCCTCGTGTTTTTGAAAAATACCACTGATTTAGCATGCAACATTTTAGAACATTTCGACAAGTTTGCTGAAATTCCCCCCGCCAGGAAACACATTTTCTACAGAAAATACACGGGTTTTGTATCTCCGTAATAACGTCGCAGGATTCTGCGTTTGCCCACGTGGCTACAACTTCTGTATGAGGCAAATTCGGTGTTTCTTTCCCAGCCCCCTGAATTTAGTTATTTGGGGCGTTTATATGCCATTAAGGTATAATATGGTAGCTTTACAACTGAACATTCCAAACATTCTGGGAGACTGAATCAGGAACATCATTAGCAGGGATGCACAGCATGGTGGAAGACTTTGGCTTGAGTGATGGTCTACACGCACTGAACACTCCGATACCAGCATGGCGTGCTCTGAAAACCAGCTCCCAACAGAAATACACGAGCACGAAACATGGTTTCATGTCGACCCTCCTCAGAGAAGCCTGACACTTACAGCGGGGCATAAAAAGCAGATGCGCCCCTCCTTGTCCTTACCGCACCCCCTCTGTGCAGGGAGAACGACCCTCCAATTGTTCCGCCCTGGCCAGCTGCTTTGTGCGGACAGGCCACGTGACCAAAACAGGACTCATAACAATAGCGCCCCCGCGGAGGGACATGAATATCGAGCCGCAGGCTGTAAAGTAATCAAGGAGGCCGCCATTGTGCCGACTCCTGGTGGTCTTCTTACACGGCCACTCTTGCATATCAGATCTCTGAATGCAAGCTCTGGGTCATTTAGGAGAAATCAATGTCGAACCCTCATAAACCCACACATGTGAAAGCTCAGGATGGCCAGTCGGGGCCTCTGGGGGAAACGGCAGCACATACATACAGTGTTCTTATTCATTATCCGACTGTGAGCTGCAAACAGATCCCATGTATGTATGTAAGACAAAATAAAAGGATATCATATATATCCACTTTGGGTTGCTCTCTTACTATAACGCCCTCAGTTCAGTCCATATATATGTTTTGGATATAATCTTGACTCTAAACCTCACATCTCGGTTTTGTCTAAATCCTGTATTTTCTAGTTTCTTTACTAAAAGAAGATCAACAGCTTGGTTTCTTCTTGAGACTTTCACAGGACGACCCCGGCCAGGTTTTTCTGCCTGCTTAATCTCTAGACCCTAGGCACCAGCATTGTTCTCCACCCGGAAGGATCGTCTCCTCTCAGGGTCGAAAACGCTGCATCACACGACTTCTGGATTGCTTCATCACCCCTGGTTCATTTGCGTATTCAGAGACGTTTTAAGGCATGGGCAAAGTGGGCTCTGGCCCAGGGCCCCAGCCTTCCAAGGGGACCACTGATAGAGCCAGCTCTGTTCTGCAGAGAGACTTTCCCTGACGACCTTGAATAATTATTAAACAGATTGGTTTGAATACCGTTTTCCTTTACTTAATTTTTAATGTGAGTGATGGGTGAGAGTCTGTAACAAACATTTTGCAGGGAAATGTTGTGTTTATTTTTCATGCAACATCCATAAACAAGGTTTCTTTTAGATCGCAATAGGACCAAACATATGAGATATTATTTGCAGTAATATTAGTGAACTGTTGATGTGTTACAATATTTAAAACATACCGCAATATTAGATGTAAACACATTTAGAATTTGGACATTTGCGCCTGTATAACGTCAGTGACCTGACTGAAAAGGGCATGATAAAGCTGAAATTGAATCATAAATTCAAGCCTGTTTTGAACAGGGGCCCCAAAAATAGGTTTTGCCCAGGGCCCCAAAAATCCTTAAGATGTCCCTGTGCGTATTGTATTCAACGTTTGCTGAAACATGCAAACAAGGCACTTCAAATGGACCAGCCCTCATATTTGTCCGAAAAGCTGCAGAAGTTTGTGGCACTCGATGTCCACAGCCTGGATACCAGGCATGACTCCTGGTGAGTTTCCTGCCACTGACTGCAGAGCATGGTGTCCTCTCCCAATGGCATTTGTCACAGGCTTTTTTAGCCTATGTCTCCAAATGTTTTAAAATTATTTTACCGTGGCCAGCAGTGAATAGTCTTCTTTTATTTAGGTCATTTATATTTGCTTTATGTTCCTATTACTGTTTATTGCATTATTCTTTCCACTGCTTTTTTTTTTTGCTAGGATTGTTTAGTTCAAGTGATTCTGCATTTTAGATTACAGCACCCCGCTGCCCTTTGGAGTGAGCACGTAGTGAACTAACCATTTTGAGAATAGCCCATAGCATGTGAAGGAAATCAGACATGTGGGAACTAACATTACCTCCCGTCCCTCCCTCGCCTTCCTTCTTAACACATGAGGCACTCCGCCTCCTCCCAGACCCACCCCCAGCCTATAAAAAACGCCGCTCGCCCCCACCGCCTCCTGTTCTTTTGCGTCTCCCTAGGGTGAGATTTCCCTTTGATCTTCCTCTCTGTGGCGGTGCCGGTGAGTCTTCGTCCTGTTCTCTGCCTCTGCGGTGCTGCGGGTAGTGTTCTTCCGGCATCGCGGTGTACTCCGGAGCCTCCTCGTTTCCGAGGGGCAGGGCACTTGCTTATGGACACCGCAACAGAGTCCGGCGGTCCTCGTGCAGCTGCGCTGTTGTTCTGGGTGGCGTTTCAGCCGGCTCGCCTGATGCAGGAGCGTCCTGGAGACCTGGTAAGATGGGTTGGAGCCAGTTATTTTATTATTTTCTGGATAATTGGCATTTTGTCTGATTGGAGGGGATTTTTAAAGCGTGGTCTCATTAGTTTGCGGCTGGGTTTCTCCTGGCCTATATCTAGGCTTCTGTGTTGGGGGATTTTAGTCTGCTGCCATGGGTCGCAAGAGACTGTTTAAGAGAAACAATGTGGTGTCCTCTTCCTCATCGGATGGGCCTCCGGTTCCCCTGAAGAGGCCTAAAGTCCAAGGCCATGATGGGGGCGACGTGCCTCTCATGTCCAGGGAGGAGGTTCAGGGCATGATAGAGGCAGCTGTAGCCAAAGCCCTGCAGGCTTGTCCTTTGCCTGTTGGTCCATTCCGGCCTCAGACGGTGGATCCCGGTGCGGAGTTGTCCCCTTCAGATGGAGAGGGGCCTTCTACCTCCTCTGGTGGAAAGTATGTCTCCAGGGAGGAGATGTGGGAAATTTTGGCTCATGGGGGGACTGTTAAAAGTATAAACAACAGGAAACAGTGTAGGTTTAAGTCCTGTTTAATTGTCCATCCACTCTCCACAACTGACCATAGGTGTCAACATTCTATCCTGAACTCCAGGTGGGAGAGATCAAGGAACGGGGAAAGGAGGGGATGACGGAACGTACCATTGGTAATAAGAAAGGTTACAACACACCTCCCTCCCTACAAGAATAACCATTAACAGATTTACACATTTATCCATGAAACATTTGAGACTTCACAACTTTGTCACAACTCCACCATTGCCCATTGTCAAGTTGAACTACGTTGTTGAACGCCTTTACAATGCGACAAGGAGGGTAGAATTTACTTAAGCTGTGGGGTTCCTTCACACTTCTCTTAACCTGCACCACATCACCTACTTTCCAGCTAGGGGCTTTGACCCCATTCTTTTGTCGTACCATTCCTTGTACTTAGCTTGGTGCAGGTCAACCTTTCTCCCCACCTCCTCAGGGTAAATGTCCACAGCCCTACCTCCCCCAACCAACTAGGGTTAAGTTTGGTGCATGGTTCCCTCCCCTGAGGGAGACAAAGGGAGACCCCTGTTACCAGGTTGGGCGTGGTGTGGTATGCCCACAAACAGTCTCGTAGGGATGTTTCTAGGTCGAGACCGTTGGCCATGGCCAGTTGGATGTGCTCTTTTATTAGTCTATTTGTCCTTTCAACTAGGCCGTTGGCTTTTGGACAATACAGGGCCGTCAACTCATGTTTGATATTCAAGTTCACCAAGAATTCCTTCATAAATTGGGATGTAAATTGTACACCGTTGTCGGTGACAAGGATTGAGGGTATGCCCTCCTTCGAGAACACATCTCTGAGGAATTCCAGGACGGTATTGGTGTTTACACGATGTACGAATTTCTGAGTAACCCAATGGGAGGTGTAGTCCACTAAGACCAACATGAACCTCCTTAACATTCCCAGATTGTTCATGGGTCCAATTATGTCCATTGCTAGTTTACTCCACGGTTTGAGTGGTACCATGACAGGAGACAGAGGGGCCTTCCGTAAGGACTTAGTTTTTATCACTTCTGGCACAGCTCACGCAGTCTTTCACTAGCTGTTCTGCCATGGCATCCATCCTGGGGAACCAGAAGTTTGCACAAGCTCTATTCTTGGTTATGTTACGTCCTAAGTGTCCTTCGTGTGCCAGGTCCATTATTCTTCTCCTGAGGCCCACAGGTGGTACAACTTTGTTCTGGCGATAGACTCTGTCCTTTATGATACTTAACTCGTTCCTGACATCTCAGTGTACATCCCCCAGAAGTTTTATAACGTGGAAAAGAGCGAGACCGGTCCCAAGCTGAATGAAAATGATCAGTTGACACTTATGACTGAAGTTATTATGTCAAGAAGCTCTATTCAACTATGCTGCAGGAACCGAAATCTGGATGCAGGAAGGTAATAACGACGGGCTGCAAAGGTAATTTAAAGAGTGCCCCTTACTCACTGTGTTTTTTTTTTTTTTTTCCTGTTTTGCAGTGCAGGATTCCCTTGACGATATTCCCCAAGAATAGACACGCATGGATCAGCTGGATGTAGCGGCGCTCAGGCTGAGGAGCGCGACCTAGGGTTCACCTCAGAGGAAACACGCAGGCAGGCGTCTGGTGCGCTCCAGTGCTCTGAGGAGAAAGTGCGCAGACCCGGGAGAACAGCGTTGCTGCACCTAACACACCGGAAATGCTGTTGGCAATGGAGCGGAAGAAAACACTGCACCCTGGAAAGCAGGAGACGCTGAGGTAAGAGATTGAGCGCCCTTCCCACTTTCCTCAGTAACACTGTCAATTTCAATGAAGCTCGCCTCCTGGGCTCAGGCTGCGGTAGAACTTCCAGGAATGGCGCAGCCCAACTCCGATCCTTCAAAAAGGAAATGTCACACGCTGCCCCTCACCACCGACTCTCACCAGCGGCGACGTTCCCCGCGCCGTTGACTGCTCCTTGAGGCTACGTGTCTGGGCAGTACCTCGCCGGTTTGCATACACCTCACCAGTCCGTGGTTCCTCCACACAAGTGCTTTGTAGGAGAGTACGTTGCTCTATGACATAGCGAGCGCTGCACCAGGGCAATATAGCTAGGCACACAGACAGTAACTTCCAGCGACCACAGGGGTGACAGCTATGCACCAAAACTCTGAGCGTTCTCGACCTTTCCCCTCAATAGTCATTTAGTGCAAGCAAGCGACATCGCACCAACAAGCAAGGCGTAGTATTACATCACAAGACAGCTGACACTAGCGCTGATACACGACGGCATAGCCAGTCCATTGAAACTGGAGGATTGGTACAGCACTGATACACTCTCTCACACGTTAGCTGTAACTCATTGATAGCGGTCCTCATTAGTTCATAATAATGCCGGGTGTTAACATCAATGCGACTTCTTCACTTCCGCACAATACACCATAACTTTACTTGAAGTCTTCTTATAAAGTCCTTTAATGAACTCACAACTCACGATTTTTCCTTTCCCAAGTTCTTCTTATGTAACTGGAGAGAGCACAGAGGGGAGATGGCCACACTGCCCCCTTCGCAGTAATCGTCGCCAGTGTTAAAAGTATAAACAACAGGAAACAGTGTAGGTTTAAGTCCTGTTTAATTGGCCATCCACTCTCCACAACTGACCATAGGTGTCAACATTCTATCCTGAACTCCAGGTGGGAGAGACCAAGGAACGGGGAAAGGAGGGGATGACGGAACGTACCATTGGTAATAAGAAAGGTTACAACAGGGACAATTTAGGGTTTCCTCCTTTCCAGCTGGGAGAGGACGGTGGGACTCTTTTTCCACAGTATGTGAAACCCTCCCGGTTGGGCATGACTTTCCAGGTTCCGGTTAAGGAGACGGTGCTGAGGGAATGGCGTGAGGTGGACAAAGTTCAGGTCCCTCGTTTCCTCCAGAAACTGTACTTATTGGAGGGGGATGACCACAATGTACGGTTGGACTCGATTCTGACTACGCTGACCGGTAAAACTGCTATTCAACCTGAGGATTGTACCCCCACCGATGCAACAGATAAGAAAGTGGACTCTGGCCTTAAGAAAGCTTTTGCTGCTGAGAACCTGGCACTGAGGGCAAGCCTTTGTTCTGCTTATTCTGCCCAGTCCTTGGTGCAGGATTTTGACAGACTGGCCATGGCCGAGCAGGACGGTTCGGAATGCTCTGAACTCCTGGCCGCCGTGGAGCAGCAGGCTTAACTGTTGGCCGACATTTCTTCTGATGTTATTAGGGCTTCAGCTATGTCCACTGTGGCATTGGTGGCTGCCAGACGTTCCTTGTGGCTCCGGCAAAGGAAGGCGGATCCGGGGGAGAAGGCGGCTTTGTTGAAATTGGCGTTTGATGGACAGGCTCTCTTTGGGGATCAGTTGCCGGCCATGATTACTAAGGCTTTAAAGGAGCGGAAGCATGCCTTGCCTTATGAAGGTGGTGCGGAGTCCTCTGGTAAACCTTGGAATAGGTTCTCTAGGTCGTCCCCGAAGCATGAGTCCCGTCAGTCTTTCCGGAGGAGAAGATTTCAGCCGCAATTTTCTCCTAAACACGCTGCCCCTGCTCCTAAGGTGTTAGAAATGGGGGTCTCTAGTTGGCAATGGCTGGCCACTGTCCAAGTAGGGACCCTTCTTCCTAAGTCGGAGTGAGAGGGCTACCCTCCTTGATACCCCCGCTCAACCCTGTGGTAACGTAGCACGAGCAGGTAGGCTTATCTCAGAGGCAGTGTGTGAAGCATTTATTACCATACACAGTAACACAGTGAGGAACACTACAAAGGGACACCACACAAGTAGTTATAAAAAATAAGTATCTTTATATATAGGTAGATTTATCACAAGACCAATAACTGTAAAAGCCACAATACTGTCAAAAATAGGATTGCTGTTGAAGGGCTGTCAAAAATAGTTCAAAGGTTGCAAGAATAAGGTTCAAATTCAAAGCAGTGGTCTCTGCGACCCTTTCTCGTTCAAAGGTTGCAAAAATAAGGTTCAAATCCAAAGCAGTGGTCTCTGCGACCCTTTCTCTCACAAAGTACCTGAATTCAGTAGCAAAACCAACAAAATGTCGCAAAGAAGTGGTAGCGATGATTTTCCTCACGTGAGGCCGGCGATGCGTTAAATCCTTGCCGCAAGGGAAAATGATGCGCCGATCTGCTGATGCGTGCGGAGACGATGCGACCAACTTCTGCACGCTAGGCCGCCGATGCGATGACTTTCTTGCCGCGAGGGAGAAGTCGATGCGACGATCCTGTTGCGTTGTGCGATTGTGTTGCGATGCGAAGAAATGACGCTCCGCGAGGGAGCGACGAATCCGGTGCGCTGCGATCAAAATGAGCGGACGCACGGCGTCCGCAATGCGATGTCTTGAAGCGATGATTTCTGTAGGGGTTGCGAGCGCCGGCGACAGCAGCGCGATGATTTTTCCAGCGCGTCTCGGCTGCAGCGGCTCGCAAAGTGGCGTTAGCGATGGTTTCGTGTTGCGAGCACCCAGCGGCAGCAGCGCGATGATTTTTCCAGCGCTCTCGGCTGCAGCGGCTCGCAAAGGTGCGTTAGCGTCGATTTCCAGCACTCTTTTCTCTGAAGCAAACTAGAGGCCCTGGAACTCACAGGAGCCTCATCAGCAGATAGCAATCCTCGCAGGGAGGAAGCAGGAGGTTGGTGGTGGAGTCTGATGTGCCTGAGACTCCAGCAGGAGGCTAGCTCTTTTCCTAGCCCTTGGGTAATTGCTGTAACAAAAATCAAAGTTCTCTCAAAAAGTCCTTTTCCTCTTCTTCAAGGTCCAGTGGTCACTGCTGCAGGCCAGTGCAAGAAACAACACACAAGCACAAGGACAGTCACTTCCTGCAGATTCCTCCAGTGGCACGGACAGAGGTTCCTCTTCAGATCCAGGGGCAATACAAATTGTAGGGGTTTGAGCACAGATATTTATACCCCAAAAGTCTTTGTTCTCAGAAGCTACAAGTCACTGAACCTAGCCAGAACCAGTTCTGCTCAGTCCTGGAGCACTTTGTTTACCAGGCTGCATCCTTCCTTTCAGACAGAGGGGGTCTGCTAGCAGACACACAGTAGGAGGTGGAGCCAGCATTCACCTTGCCAGGCACATCCCTATTCAGGTCAAGGAGCCACCCCTCCCCATACTCTAAATGCAGATCTCTCTATTCAACCCAGGTCTGACTCAGCCTGCCCTGTCCCACCAAAACCAGACAGCCAATACACATAACAGCAGAGCACACTGGAAGGGTTAGGCAAGAAAATACCTACTTTCTAAAAGTGGTATTTTCAAACACAGAATATAAAAATAAACTTCACTAAAAGGTGTATTTTAATATTCTGAGCTCAGGCATACTAAATTCGTTTTTCTACCATGTTCCTGGGGTCAGTTAGGACTATAGCATGTAATAGTCAAACTGCCCATTCTGGCCTATGAGGAACAGGTAGCCTTACAGTAGTGAAAAACGAAATTGGGTGTAATTCACTACCAGGACATGCTACACACACCAAGGCATGTCCTACCTTACACATACAATGCACCCTACCATAGGGGTGACTTACATGATGCAAAGGGAAGGTTCAGGGGCTGGGAAGTGGGTGCACTTCACAGCCAAGATGGCAGTTCTGGACTGCACACAGACTCTGCAGTGGCAGGTCTGAGACACACTTTACAAGCTGCTTCTGTGGGTGGCGCAAACCAGCGCTGCATGCCCGCCAGCAGCATTTGGTTTACCAGCCCTGGGCACACACAGGCCACTCTACTAGGGACTAACAGATAAACCAAATAAGCCAATCATGGATGTACCAATTCACATAGTCATATTTACAAAGGGAGAGCATATGCACTTTAGCACTGATCAGCAGTGGTAAAGTGCCCAGAGTCATAAAACCAACAAAAGCAGGTCAGAAAAAATACAGGAGGAAGGCAAAAAGTTTAGGGATGACCCTGCAAAAAGGGCCATTTCCAACATAAGGGTTCTGCCAAGAAGGGGCCCAGACAATCACAGTCTGGAGGATCTCTGCCTCTCAGAGGCCGGCTCAGGCATTTCCTTCCGGTTTGGCGTCTGGATGTTTCGGATCGCTGGGTACTGAACACTGTGGATCATGGTTACGAGATCGATTTTTGGCAGGCTCCCCCAGATACGGGGGTTCGGCTGACTCCGGTTTCGGCCGCCAAGCTGCGCAGGTTGGCTCTGCTGGAATGGGTCGGAGATTTGCTTGCCAAAAAGGCCATTTGCCGGGTTCCAGTTTCGGAAATCGGTGCCGGGGACTACTCTATTTTGTTCTTGGTACAGAAGGTTTCAGGGGGTTTTCGGCCTGTTCTGGATCTAAAGTGGGTCAACTTCTGGGTTCGGGCTGTTCGGTTCCGTATGTTGACCATTCAAGCGATTATTCCTCTGGTACGGCCAGGCAAGTTTTTGGCCTCCTTGAGTCTCGAGGACGCTTATCTGCAAGTCCATATCGCGGCCTCTTCTCAGCGTTTCCTGAGGTTCACGATAGGGGACGCCCATTTTCAGTTTTGTGTTCTCTCCTTCGGCCTCAAGTCCTCTCCCAGGGTCTTCACGAAGGTCCTGGCGCCACTCATGGCTATCCTTCATGCAGAAGGGGTGTTCGTTCATCCCTATTTGGACGACCTTTTGCTTTATGCAGCGGAGGAGTCTCTTTTGCTTGCTCAGGTCGAGAGGGTCTTGGAGGTTCTTAAGGGACACAGGTTTTTGGTGAACTGGGAAAAATCTTCTTTGGCCCCCATCTCGGGACATGGTCTTCATCGGGACTCGTTTTCGAACTCTGGAGAGCCATGTTACTCTATCCAACCGACGCCTGGCCTCCCTACAAACGCAGGTTCAAGCTTTGATGTCCCAGGGGGCTCCTCCGGCGGTGGAGTGGTTGAGGGTGCAGGGGCATTTGGCTTTGGTGTTGTTTCTTGTGCCCTGGGCCCGGTTTCACCTTCTTCGCCTGGCCAACTGGATTCTGGCGGGATGGTCTCCAGGGGCCTTGAATCTGTTGTCTCCTCTCCAAATGACTGACTACATTCGGGAGGGTCTCTCCTTGTGGCTTTTCCAGCGTCATCTTCTGGTCGGGGTCTCGTTGTTTCCCCCGGCTCCACTGGTTGTGACTTCGGATGCCAGCCTGTCCGATTGGGGGCAGGTTCAGGGGGTGCTGGTCTCTGCGGGACTCACGGATGTCTTCAAACTGGAGGGAGTTGCGGGTGATTTGGCTAGCACTGCTCCATTTTCAGGACTCTCTGCGGGGCCAGTTGGTGTTGGTTGAAACGGACAATCTAGTGGTGAAGTCCTATGCCAACAGACAGGGGGGGGCCAGGTCCAAGTCCTTGAACTTGGTGGCCAGCAACATTTTCCTGTGGAATCAGGTTTGGGTTCTGGGTCTGTCTGCTCTCTACATTCGGGGGCTGGAGAATGTTCGTGCCGATCGTTTGAGCAGGGACATTCCATCGTCCAAGGATTTCTCCCTCCTTCCCAGTTTGTTCAGCCAGTTAGTGGTTCGTTGGGGCCTCCCAGTGGTGGACTTGTTTGCGGGCCCAGGGAATGCCAAAGTGGAACTGTTTTGTTCTCTGGGTCGGTGTCCCACGGCATTGGGCATCAATGGCTTGACTTGTCCTTGGCCTCGGGGCCTTCTGTATGCTTTCCCTCCGTTTCAACTTGTTGTAATTTGGCAGCATTTAAGTTAAGCATTAACTGAAGACAGCCTGTATTTAGAGGCTAAATTGTCCGCTTTGTGGAATCCATTTTGTATTTCTGTCAGCCATTTTGGCTGCCATGTGCTACCATGTGCTCGCCATGTGCTCTGTCCTACCTTCCTGTCAACTGCTCTTGAAATCTGCCTAGAGACAAGTTATATTTAGTTCCTCTTGCTTTGCACATGCTCAGTTGAGCTTGCAGCTGTTCCGAGTTTATAAATGTCAGGATGTGTCTGCTAAAAGTAGAAACTGTTAGCTCCACCCACTTGTCGACTGTGCATTCTCTGTATGACCTTATATGTACCTAAAACCAGCATTTGTGTTAGTACCGCCTTCATTTGAGCCCCTGTGTGGGTATAAAAGGACCAGGATCCTGCCATTCAGCGTGCTACTTCATGCATTACTGAAGGGTGATGTGTGAATGTTAGCTCCACCTCATGAGGTTTAATAAACTCTGTCTTTTCTATTTCCAGTTTCTGTGCCAACTTCTTCCTAAGTGTCTGAGGACTCTGTGCAGAGAAGGGAGAACCCCTAAGCACTGGTAGGCCTTGCTGAGGCTAACTACAACAAATTGGCGCTTCCAACGTGGGACTCATCAACGACTCGGATGCCCGAAGGACTGGTCGCGACGAAGGATTGGAATCTCGCTTTTGGACGCGATCGCTGCCTGAGGAGACACCAGAGTCTTGGCACCCACGGCGTTTTCCTTTCTTTCTGATCTGACCATCCCGGCGGCGCCGGTCCTTGACTGAGATCTCTTCTGTTGATTCGCCGTGCAGTGACCATTTGGTCGATTTGAGAACTTGGCAGTTGGAACCTGGACACCATTTGATTGGTAAGAGCCGTTTTGCGGCACTTGCTGTTGGTTTGATGCCTTTGATTGGTAAGGTAGTTTTAGTAACACTTACTGTGGCTTTGTTTGTATGATTGGCCAATTTTGGAATTTGTTTTGTAAGTTATATATGCATTGCAATTCATATAGGCAGGTAATAAGGAGAATTTTCTCTATTTAAAATTGTTTGAACAGCGCAACGTACGAAAAATACCTTAAGCGCTACTTTGATTATAATACTGCATATTTTGCACTATTTTTTGGCATGCCTGTTTTCAGCACACTTCGTAGGATGTGTTGCTTTTGTAGTGGTACCAATTTGAGACTTGACGAAGCACAACCAGCCTCCCGGAGGGGACGCCTAATAGGGATATGTATATTAAGTATGGTATTTCTTCTATAATGTACTGCACGTTATGGAACAAATATACTAGTAAAGATCCTGAGTTGCGTTGGCCTATGTATGGGTCATTTGATTTGCGAAAAATTCAGTATGTGGAACAATGTATGTTTAAACGAAAGACTAGGCAAGATATGTTTGATTGTGTGCGAATGTGGGAGAAAGAAGTGCGTGAGCGAATGAAACGTGAACAAGCCTTGATTGATAAAGAACAGCGAAAGACCATTTATGCGAAAGCATTAGAGTTAAAAAACAAGGAGATGAGAGAAATTAAAGAGAGGGAAGATAGGGAACGCCATTTACAGGTAACTGGCCAATATGCTG
This sequence comes from Calotriton arnoldi, assembly GCA_963921515.1. Lineage (NCBI taxonomy): Eukaryota > Metazoa > Chordata > Amphibia > Caudata > Salamandridae > Calotriton > Calotriton arnoldi. The sequence goes on along the minus strand of CAWUFW010001772.1, from coordinate 1,125,293 downwards.
TTAGGCAGCCCCTTTATCCTATCCTTAATAAACCGCAAGATGATTTCCTGTTATTAGATCGTTCTCCACCTCCGTATATTTTTTCTTCTGCTCCTCATGAGTCAGATGAGGACTCTTTTTCAGACCAGGACAAAGCTCGAGAAACTCGTTCCATGCTATCTGCTGAGCGTGCATCTGACATTAGATCTACTGCGCGTAAAGCCGTTCGTAGTACTACCACTGCCTCTGAACTTTTAGATAGTATAAAAGGATGGCAGGAAAGGGAGCAAATATATTTTACCGATACATTTGCTGCAGAGGTTATTGAACAATTTAGGAAGTATTCGGTAGAAGTGGAGCCCAATGATGTAGCAGCTGATTGTAAACAATTACGTGACGGTCTTTTTGTCTTCTCCCAGGTGGCTGACACGATCAGACGCTTGGTTAAACTGCGTGTTGAAGCAGCCCGTTTGCGAGAGGAGAAAAAGGCAGCAGAAACAGCTGCACCAGCATCTCAGATCAGCATGGCACGAACTTTTACTCCTGAAACAGATAAGAATGTTGTAATTCATGTGAAACCCATGCGGGAAGCCGCGCCTTTATATGTTCCTCCTAAAGGAACGGGTACAGAGGATGATAAGACTTCTCTTAATGCGAAAGGGTACTTTATTTATAATTGGGTTTACACTCCTTGGAATAGAGCAGATGTTATGGCCCTTAAAAATGCATTGCCTGACCCGCGAAAGAATCCAGCAGCCTTTTATGAGGAAGTTGAGGGTGCAATCAGCTCTTGTACTATGACTCTGTCTGATATTGATTTGTTTTTTGGATTAATATTACCACCTGATATGTGGAGAACTGTGCGCAAAATAGATGATAATGCGACATTTGGAGCATTGTGGAAAGATTTAGAGCGGTTAGATGAAGATAGAGAACCTGCACAGAAACCGTGTCAGTTAATTTTAAATCTTCCAGCAGCTATATTAGTTAAGTTAAAGACGATCATTCCCCCTAAAAAGATAGATTGGACAGTGCTAGCGTCTTGCAAGCAAAAGGTAGATGAATCAGTTTCTGACTTCTTCACACGCTTTGAAGAAGCATTTCACGATTTTAGTGGCCAGTCATTGACAGATGACACAGGTAGGCATCTGTTTGTCGATAAATATGTCGCAAACCTTTTGCCAGGAATAGCTAGTCGCTTAAAGGCCAGTGAGAGTTCATGGACTACATCTTCTCCGGTTTCTCTTTTAACTATGGCCCAGTATTATGAGCGGCAAGAATTAGAAGCCAAAGGTAATGAGGACAAAAAGTCTAAAGAGTTGAAAACAAAGGTTATGTTGGCTCAAGCTTATGGTCCGCCTTCTAGAGGTAATGATAGAGGTGGACGTGGATCTTATGGTTCGTCCTTTCCTTCCTCTGCCCGTTCGAATTTGTCTGTTGATCAGTGTGCGTACTGCAAAAATTTGGACATTGGCTTTCTGATTGTCCAGTGCTGCGTGCTCAGCAGAATCTACGTGGTCGGGGACAAATGAGAAATCGTTCAGGATATCAAGGGCCTAGAGGAAGCGCGAATGATCGTGCTCGGTTTGATGCTAATACACGTGGGCAGAATGGGTTTAACACTTTTGATAGAAGGAACCAATATCAAATGTCTGACTATGTGCCCTTTGATTTTCAAGATTCTGCTTATGCATAGGATTGCCTAGGACGGGGTAAGGAATCAATTGAAGTTCCAGTAGATCAGAGGGGTCCCTATGTTATAGCACATGTTTTGGGTTCTACTGATCAGTTTCTGGTTGATACAGGAGCTACTCGTAGCGCCTTGTCTAAACAATTGGTTCCAAGGGCTCCCTGTCTGGCTTAACCATTACATCGATAGGTTTCGATGGAACACCTTCCCTTAGCCCATTGTCACAACCACTTGCATTTGATATTGATAAGTTTACTGCTCCATGTCCGTTTTTGCTTTCTCCAAACACACCAGACAATATTGTGGGTCTTGATATGCTTAAATATTTTAGGGCTACGATACGGTGTTCTCCGGAAGGAGTACGGGTTATTTTGAATGACAACTACCCTTTGATTGAGAGATCTTGTATTGTTAAAGAGGACATTGCACTAGCCTCACTCCCTAGTACTTTGTGGGCTACTTCGGACACTGATGTAGGGCAAATGGTTATTCCACCAGTACATATTAGTGTCAAGGAGGGCGCTTTATTGCCAAGACTGCCTCAGTATAAAATTTCTCGAGAAGGAGAAGAAGCACTCACACTTATTGTACATGATTTAATTAAGGTGGGGGTTGTGGAAGAAGTTCCTTACAATATTTGCAATAGTCCGATTCTTCCCATTTTGAAAAAAGATACTGACACTAGGATTTATAGATTTATTATCGATTTGAGAGAAGTCAACAAGATTGTAGTACCACAGTACCCTGTAGTATCTGACATAACGACATTGCTTACCTTGGTCCCTCCAACAGCAACTACATTTTCTGTAATTGATCTGAAGAACGCTTTCTTCTCGATTCCTATTCATCCTGATAGCCGATATTTGTTTGGTTTCACTTTGAATAATAGATCATACAGATTTTGTAGAGTTCCTCAAGGCTATACTGAGAGTCCTAGTATTTACAGTCAAGCATTGAAGAGACAGCTTGATTCCTTTACCTTGCCTAAAGGAGTGGCTCTCATACAATATGTCGATGACATCTTGTTGGCAGCCGATACACCTGAGCAGTGTGAGAAATGCACTTTGTCTTTGCTTTCTTTTCTTGCTACACACCACCATAAAGTATCACGAAAGAAATTGCAATATTGTAGACCGAAGGTGACCTATTTAGGACACCTTCTGTCTAAGGAGGGCCGTGCACTGACACCAGATCGTATTCAAGCAATTTTAGACACCCCAGTACCTTCCACGCAGAAAGATGTCCGTGCATTCATTGGTCTGACTTCGTTTTGCAGGCAATGGATATTGGGTTTTTCACACATTGTTAAACCCTTGCTAGCACTTTTGACTAAAAACACTCCGATCCCCCTTCCATGGACAGATGAATGTCAAAATGCTTTTTGTCAGTTGAGACAAGCTCTTTGCTCTGCACCAGTGTTAGGCACACCAGATTACACGAAGGCTTTTACACTCTATGTACATGAGAAAGAAGGATGTGCATTGTCAGTTTTAGTACAGACACACGGGGACAAACAGCGTCCTTGTGCATACCTTTCTGCAGTTCTTGACCCTGTTGCTCGTGCATTGCCTGGGTGTTTCCGTTCAGTTGCAGCGACGGCTGTGTCCATACGTCAGAGTGAAGGGATAGTTTTGTCACACAAACTGTTGGTGCTAGTACCCCATGCAGTAGATGCCCTTTTGAATCAGACTAAGACTCAGCACTTAACTAGTGCTCGTTTGACAGGATACGAATTGACACTGCTAGCACCTCATATTACCTTGAAGAGATGTGCGACACTGAACCCCGCCACTTTGTTGCCATATCCTGCGACTCAGTCTCAGTCAAAGGAGCCTCACGATTGTATATTCCTTACTGAGGAACAGACAAAGGGTCGCATCGATTTGCAAGATACGCCCCTTCCAGATGTAGATGGGGAACTGTGGGTTGATGGGTCCTGTTTGAAGTTACCAGATGGCACGACTTCAGCTGCTTATGCAATTACCACGCTTGAGACAGTAGTGGAAACAGCTCGCATACCTCAGAAGTCAGCTCAAGCAGCTGAACTAATAGCTTTGACACGAGCGTGTGAGCTTAGCACTGACTTGTGTGTGAACATTTACACGGATAGCCGCTATGCTTTTGGAGTGGTTCATGATTTTGGCCTACTCTGGAAGGAAAGAGGCTTTCTTACATCCCATGGGATGCAGATAATGCACGGAGAGTTAGTGCATAATCTCTTGACTGCACTTACATACCCAAAGAAAGTTGCTATTATGAAGTGTAGCGCACACAAGAAAGTGACTGACAAAATAGGACAAGGCAATGCCTTTGCAGACCGCGTAGCCCGTGAGACTGCGATGCAGCGAAGCACTACACCCATGTACGTAGTAAAATCACAAGCTGAGCGTTGGCATGATGCTAGAGAGGAAGTATTGGATATACAGAGATCTGCTTCTGTGGAAGAGCTTGAGCAATGGTCTAAAGAAGGAATAATAGATGATGAGGGTTGTTGGCGTAACAAAGAAATGAATAAGTGGAAATTGCCTGCGGCCTATTTACAACCTATGGTTCAAATGGCACATGGGCTGGCACATGTTGGAGCTCTAGCAATAACTACATTGCTTACACAAGTTTGGGAGCATCCTGAAATTGCTAGCACAGCCAAAAGGGTAGTACAGTCCTGTTTGATCTGTTGGCAGTATAATCCTGGAAAAGGGACACGAACTCCTACAGGAGGGTTTGCTACACCAACCGCACCTTTTGAAGTTTTGCAGATGGATTACATCCAACTCGAACGCTGCAATAATTTGAAATATGTCCTAGTGGTGGTATGTGCCTTTAGCAAATGGATAGAGGCATACCCTACGAAGGATAATACTGCTCTCACCACAGCAAAGGTGCTTCTAAAGGAGTTTTTCCCTAGATACGGTGTTTGTAAACTTTTGTGGAGTGACAATGGACCTCATTTTATTGGGCAAGTTGTTGAGCATGTCCTGAAAGGATTAGGGATCAAACAGAAATTCCATACAGTTTTCCACCCGCAATCAGCAGGTTTGGTGGAAAGGTATAACGCTACTTTAAAAACAAAGTTGGCGAAAATACTGGCTTCCACGTCTCTAAAGTGGCCAGATGCACTACCTTTGGCATTACTATCCATAAGATCGGTGCCACATTCACGATCAGGTCTTACCCCCTATGAGGTGGTGTTTGGGAGACCGATGAACATTTGGGGAATTCCTAAGCCACGCCCCATACATGATGTTCCTTGTGTTCTGATGAATGATTATTTGGCACAGTTAACTGACAGTTTGATTTCTATTCATCAACAGGTTCGAGAAGCTCTTCCTGACAGATCTACAGGTGAGGCCCACGAACTCCGTCCTGGTGACCATGTAATGGTCAAGGTCTTCGACAGATCGAACAGCTTGGAGCCAAGGTGGCGAGGACCAGAGCAGGTGCTCCTTGCGACAAGGACAGCAGTTCGAGTGACAAACAGAAAGAATTGGATCCACAGCACACACTGCAAACGCGTGTCGCCTGCCTTGGTGGAACCTGCTGTGTTGACCGACCATCGAGAGATTCTGGAGACGGAGAAAGGCCAAGCTATCTCACCTGACGAATCTGCGGAAGTCTTCCCGGACCACACGATCACTGGAGTATCCAGATATCAATTGAGACCGAGGAAAGGATCTGCAGTTTTGAAAAAGACTGGTTGAGCTACCACCCTGGGTTAGTGAAACGGAGAGCCATTGTGGCAAGGGGAGGGGATCAGCCCTGTATTAGTGTAGTGACACCTACTTTGGCCCATGGTGAAGAAATCAGCGGCTGCCCAGGGAGAAGAGCTCCAACGACTGTTTTCAACAAGTTTTCAGAAAGATCAATCATTACTGCTGCTAAAATGAAAAAACAAATCATTTGTGCTGTAGGGTTTGTTGTTGCTATGGTGGCTATGGCAGCAATTACATGGTACATCGAGAAGGTGGCTCCTGTTCGACAGCTTTTTGTTGCCACTACGCCAGTACCCGTGGAACACCACTACTTTACTCTTCCTTACCATGAGCAAAAGCATCGACAATCCTACCTAAATAATACTTTTATCCAGATGTTGCACCATACTCACAATGCTACGAATACTACCAACTGTTGGGTGTGTGGGATGATACCTGCACATCAAAAGAAAGGAGGAACACCTTTTATTCCTCTTCCATTTTCTCACAATGGTTCTTGTCAAGCTTGGTATGCGCTTTTGTTTGCATATGGAAAGCCTTCAGTAGGTGGGATTATTTTTCAACTTAATAAAGTATGTTATCAAAATAAAGAAGGTTATCCACAAGCCAAAGGGACTAAATGGGAATGGGAAGAGTATCAACCGGACAATATTTCAACACCATATGTTTTCACAAATGTGAGAATAATAAAGAACATTGGACCTTTTGTGATTTCTGTGACAAAAGCTAAAGCAGATTTGTGTATTTGTAGTGTTGGAAGAATTCCAGTGGGGAGGAGCGAGTGTACTGTAATCCTGACCATTGAAGGTGCCAATAAGAGCACTTTCACAGCCTCGCATAATACGTATTTTGTGTGCGGAAATAACGGATATTATCAATTACCTGTTGGGTGGTCAGGAATCTGCTATGTATCTTTTCTGTTGCCCCCTGTGTTTCTGGCACCTGCATTGTATCACCGTGATTTTAAACTGTACAATGACATTTCCACAAACAGAAATAAGAGGACAATAAGTATGGATGAAGTTGACCAAACCGACACTACCCTACAACAATATGTTGATTTCAATTTGGGCTTATTTTTCTTTGTGGGTGCTGCATTAAATAGCAGGAAGATTAGGCGACTGACTCGTGTTGTGGAAGCTGTTACTAATCAGACAGCTATGGCACTTGGGAACATTACAGAGGAACTACAGATTGCAAGGATTGTAGCACTCCAGAATAGGATGGTGCTAGACGTAATTTTGGCTGATCGAGGTGGTGCATGTCGCATCATCGGTAGCAGCTGTTGTGTATTCATACCAGATCACTCACCTTCAGTATATGACGCAATATCAAAACTGCATAAGATTGCTGCAGAAATTCATCCAGAGACTGGAACTTGGACTTTTGCTGGATGGTTTTGGACTCTTGTTTCTGCTTGGGGCTGGAAGCTACTGACTATCCTATGTGTAATAATTACAATATTCTTTACATGCTGCGTATGTATCCAATGTGGTCCAATGCTTTGCTCCATTTGCATCTCTGCTTGTATACCTGCCAGAGGGAACATTGCTGAAACAAAGGCCCAACAAATGTTGAATAAAGAAGTGGCCGAAATAATGTTAATAGATGTACGGGATGAATATCTAGATTACCCCAGATAAACGAATGTCTTCAGCCAATGCTGAAAGGGTCGTCTGTTGTAATTTGGCAGCATTTAAGTTAAGCATTAACTGAAGACAGCCTGTATTTAGAGGCTAAATTGTCCGCTTTGTGGAATCCATTTTGTATTTCTGTCAGCCATTTTGGCTGCCATGTGCTACCATGTGCTCGCCATGTGCTCTGTCCTACCTTCCTGTCAACTGCTCTTGAAATCTGCCTAGAGACAAGTTATATTTAGTTCCTCTTGCTTTGCACATGCTCAGTTGAGCTTGCAGCTGTTCCGAGTTTATAAATGTCAGGATGTGTCTGCTAAAAGTAGAAACTGTTAGCTCCACCCACTTGTCGACTGTGCATTCTCTGTATGACCTTATATGTACCTAAAACCAGCATTTGTGTTAGTACCGCCTTCATTTGAGCCCCTGTGTGGGTATAAAAGGACCAGGATCCTGCCATTCAGCGTGCTACTTCATGCATTACTGAAGGGTGATGTGTGAATGTTAGCTCCACCTCATGAGGTTTAATAAACTCTGTCTTTTCTATTTCCAGTTTCTGTGCCAACTTCTTCCTAAGTGTCTGAGGACTCTGTGCAGAGAAGGGAGAACCCCTAAGCACTGGTAGGCCTTGCTGAGGCTAACTACAACAAATTGATCCGGGCTTTTCTGGTTCAGTTCCGGAAGGAACGGACGCAGGTGGTCTTGATTGCGCCCCGGTGACCTCATGCGAATTGGTTTCCTCTCCTAGACCTGTTGAGTTGCGATCTGGAGTGGGTCCTTCCTGTGGTCCCATCTCCGTTGATTTTTCTGGCACTTCCCCATTGCACCTTAAGGAAGTTACACTTGACGGTCTGACGGTTGACCGGCGGGGCTTAGCTGGGTTGGGGGTCCCTGACCATTTGGCTGTGACGTTGCAGGCTTCTCGTAGGTCCTCTACACGTCTCTCTTATGCTAGACATTGGTGAGCTTTTTCGGCTTGGTGTGCTGGTAAGGAAGTTGACCCTACGGTGGCTGACCTCTTTTTGGTGATGCAGTTCCTGCAGGATGGAGCCCATTTGGGTTTATCGGTGGCTTCTCTGCAGGTCTGCAGGTGCAGTGGGCGGCCATTCAGGCTTTTTGGGGCTCCTGGCGTAATTTGCAGGATGACGGGGGCCTGATGCCTTGGTTTTTTCAGGGTCTTTTGAACCGGTTTCCTCGGCCTGTTCGTTCCTTTCCTTGTTGGAATTTGCAGCTTGTCTTGGATGTCCTTTTGGGCCCTTCTTTTGAGCCCCTTGAGGGGCTGGAGTTGAAACTCTTGACTTTTTAAGACATGTTTTCTGGTCGCCATCACTTCGGGTAGGAGGTTGGGTGAGTTGGAGGCTTTGTCCTGTAAGTATCCTTTCTGCAAGATCTTTTCCGACCAGGTGGTGCTAGTGCCGTCCTTTGTCACTAAGGTTAATTCAGCTTTTCATCTCAGTCAGGAGGTGATTTTGCCCGAGTTTTGTCCTGATCCTTCCTCGGATGAGGATTGTCGTTTGCACTGTTTGGATGTACCGCGGACTTTGTTGTGGTATTTGCATGAGCTTTGTTTGTGAACTTTGGTCCTGCTAAGAAAGGTGAAAAGCCATCCACGGCTACGTTGAGTCGTTGGATTCGGTCTACGGTGCTTTTGGCTTACAGGGTGAAAGGGGTGGATCCTCCTATGGGGGTACATGGCCGTTCTACACGCAGTATGGCGGCTACAGTGGCTGAATTGCAGGGTACCTCGATGGTGGAGATCTGTAGGGCTGCAACCTGGTCTTCTCCTTCCACTTTTGTCCTCCACTATTGGATTGCTGGTCTGGAACGTTTGGATAATGTCCTGGGCCACAGGGTCTTGTCCTCTATGAAGGTGTGGGGGGGGGGGGGTATGTATTGTGATTGGGGCACGGTATCAAATTGGTTTTCTTTTTCACTCAGTTGTCCGTCTCTGTTTTTGCTTGCTATGTCTTCACGTGTTAAGAAGGAAGGCGAGGGAGAGACGGGAGGTAATGCGCTCATTACTTACTGATAATGGCATTACTCCTACTCCCTCGCCTTCCTTCAGGCCCCTCCCGGTGCGGTCCAACTGAGTTCTAGCTCGGCTTGTTTACGTACAGGAGGCGTGGGGGCGGGCCGCGTTTTTTATAGGCTGGGGGTGGGTCTGGGGGGAGGTGGAGGGCCTCACGTGTTAAGGAGGAAGGCGAGGGACTAGGAGTAATGCCATTATCAGTAAGTAATGGACGCATTCTACTCTCACTACAGAGGTGGAGTGTACATTTCAAGAGCTTAGGAAGGCATTTGAAAGTAGAAATTGCATTGTCCAAACAATGAATCTGGTCCTTTCCGTCTTTTGGGTTTCATGTCACGAGACTACAGCAATGTGATCATTCTTTCTGTGCTCAGTAGTTAATCTCAAAATAAATGAACAATCCAGTTTACACACTACTAAATCTCGAAGAGTCCTAATTTTTCCATTTAAAGCCACTCAAGAAGTCAAATGACATATCAGGAGCGTGATATGATAGGCAGAACACAATAATAGATTGCCTAAAGCTGTGCATTATCAGCATACCGCCGAGTTAACAGCTCGTGCCTCTTGTTAATATTTCACAGGAGTCTCACGTGCCCTATCAGACACCTTTGCAACGGATCGAATTCAGTAAATCTGGGACTGCTGAAGTACATTTATGTTTCTGTTAGATTACCTTTTACTATGCTGTTTATAAAACGTTAAAAAAGTAGAGAGATTACAAATTTGCAGTGATTTTTAAACTATGCATATTAACTTTTCCACCAATCCACCCCATTAAAATTCGAGGGAGGCTACACATTAATTTTGTATGTTTGCTGTAGCCTTCTCTGCACTAGGAGGATGTGCACAAAATCGATGTGAAAAAATATCGGGAAGAATTGTGAATACCTAGAAGCTCACCACCTTATGGATGTCGACCATCCTTTCGATAGCTACACAGCCTTGTGAACAAAACATGTTTCCACCAATAATCCTAATTTTCTAACTGCTGAAAATCATAAAATCAGATTTCCCTTGCTGTTGATCAGGATATACTCAGGCTAGACTCTTTAGCCAGCCAAGGACCACCGAGCAGTGAGACAGGAGGCTGCTTTTCAGCTGTTAAATTCAAAGCTGGTAAAAGGTTATCACTTAAAGTGAAAGCTCTAGTTATACGCCTACGAGTGCATGGCACATTCACCTCCACACCTAGCCCAGTTCCCTTTATGATGAGATGGATGGGTAAAGGTGCTGGGGAAGTTTCCCTTTTGCACATGATGGTAAGAAGCGTTGGAGCTTAAAGGTCAGCATAAAGGTAACTTTACTTAGGCAAGTCTTTCGCAAGTTATTAAGTAGTGAGAACAGATTCACAACTTTGTAAAATAAATGAAGGGAGAGAAGTTTGCATTTAATAGCCACACTTCAGAAAGACATGCATGAGTCTAAGCACCATATTGCAAAGTCACATCCCATTAAAAGCGCCTGAAGAATGCACACTGAGAAGCCACAAAGTGGGGAGTGAAATAACCTCCACGGGCACACACAGAGAAACACACTAGATGCTGCCTCCTCTATGAAAAGGGTGCATATACCCAATCTGGAGGCGTAAAATTATCAAACGTCCATCTATGGCTAATTCAAGAAGCATTCTTCCTTAGTTTGCTTTCACTGTTAATCGGTTTTTATCATTGCTGCATGGGGAGAGGAGAAGCCAGGTAATTGATGATTGGAAGAAGTCCAGTCAAGCGGAGCCTCCAAATATTACCATCTAATGCAGATAAGGGAAAGGAAAAAGAATGCAAATATCACAGTTAATAAAGAAGTGGTGAAAGCTCTCGGAGAAAGAAGTGCACCATTCTGTTTTGAAGAAAACCAATAAAACAACTCAGGTTGTGTTCTTGGATGTCAAACCAGCTAACTGGTAGATGGAAGGAGGAAAGGGCCACCTAGTTTTCTACTTTGCACTAAAAGCAGTAAAACAACAAATTAGAGTGAAAAATGTAACTTTTTATTTGCAACAGAACTGATGAGTGCCTTGCCCATGACTAGAGGTCATTGACCAACTTTTGTTGACAGTCAAATGAAAGAGAACCTTGTGCATTCCCTTTCCAGAGAGAAATAACTTGTAATCCTCTTTAACTCACAGAGAGCTACAGGTCAGAATCCTTAATTCCAGCCCCGGAATTGCACCATAGAGTTAACAGGGAACTCGTAATAAGGGCCTAAAAGTTGGAACTATAAATGTGCTATCAAATGCTTTGAATAAAGAAGCTCATCCATAGCAATGGCTTCCTTTAGCATGTTATGTAGTGGGTCTTGAAACTGGCCTTTACTTTCAATTTTTTTTGATACAGGCAGAGTTGTGTAGTATTTTGTCTTGCTTTTGAACACTGTCAGTGGTTGGCACTGGAGGGAGGGTTTACCTGGTGTTTTTTTCAACATGGTTTCTGGATTTGACTTATCTTCCACCTGATCCTAACTCAATTGGTGGTCTGAAGTGATGTTACAGTGCTCTTGTGTAACTGTACTAAACATCCTACTGAAATGGAGGTATGGGATTCTATCCTACCATGCATGTTACACTGATTTGCATCACTACAGTGCCACTTACAATGAATTTACCATGCTTTACAATCAGAAGCCATTCTGATTTACTGTCCACAATCATATTTGCAGATTATGTGTACAGCAATTGCAAAAGAGATCTGTGTATGCACTAAAACAAGTGCAAGAGAAGTAACAGCATTCTGTAGACACTAACACTTAAGAACAAAACAATACAATTTTGTGTTAACCCAAATGCGTGCATTATAGCACCGTTCACACACAACACAGCGATGCAAACAGTAGAGGATTTAAACTCATTAACATAAATGTTTACACTGTTTAACATAGGTGTTTGGGAACATTATTATGTGCACCATAGCATAATTGTGTACACAAATGTGTGTTTTGTAAAACAAATTTGTGTGCTCTACATCAAAAGATCCCCCTTAGTGTAAACTCTGATCAATTAACACTGCAACCAGGGTAAACGTGCAAGACACAAAGCGTGTCCCGTATAGACCTTCATCGGTCTATATATAGCAATATATGCATATAAATTTATAGTACAGCCTTAGCTACAAAGCAATGGAGCCCAGTAAAACATGATTGGGTTTGCAAGAGTATCTGACAACAACCGAGAAAATGGAAGGGAGATAAACAAGCATTGGCAAAGCAGATAGGTCTTGCCTTTGGGACCTATTGGCTTTGCCAATGGTTTTTAGCTAATGATGTACAGCATCCCCAAAGCTGTGCAGCATGGCTATAGAAAACAAAGTTAAAAAAGGCACTATGACGCAGTGGTAATGTTATTTTGTAAGCATGCGCACCACGCTTGTGTGCGTTTACAAAATAACATACAAATTGGATCGGTATATAAACAAAAAAGAAGTATCGCATACGCTTTTTTTGAAGAGCAGGTGAGGGGAGTGACACGGAGAGTGCAGGTGGGGAAAGCAACATGGGGACAGAAGCAACACAGAAGGTGGGAGTGGGGAGAACAATCAACATGTGAGAGAGGAGGGTGTGGGTGAGAGGAAGCAACACAGAGGTGGGTAGAGAGGAGAACCAATGGGCAAGTGAGAAGGAGGGTGCAGGTGGTGGGGGAGCAACACAGGGGTGAGGAGGAGAAGCAGCAGGCGAGACAGCAACATGGAGCGGGCGGCAAAGTAGCACACAGGCAAGAAAGCAACAGGTTAAGCACATAAGGGTGAGCGCAACACAAAGTGTGGTGTGGAGAAGCACATGAGCGAAAGACAGCAACAGAGAGTGCATGGGGAGAGAAGTACATAAGGGATACAGCTGGAAAACACATGCACTCTCATGGAGTGCTTAAACCAAAATAAAAAAGTAGTGCTTGAAAAGCAAACAGTAGAAGAACAGAAGCTAGCCAGTCAAAACAGGTAGTAAACAGGAGGAACTCCATGGAAGGAGCAGCATAAGACTGCTGACAAACTGGTACATGAACAGAAAGAAGACAAATGGGAGTGACACAAAATCCAACCACTGATAAGCAATGGGCAGGCTCCAAGCCCCTGATTGTTCTCTGTAAGTCTACAATATGGCGTTTGCAACCAGACAGCTTTGCAGCCTGGTAGGCTCGACCTAAATAGAGAGTTCTATAATGGATGTCAAGTAGGGGGAAATCTCTCCAGGAAGGAGTGAGTACTGCAGTGACTGTGCGTTAGCAGTACCATGATCTTATTGGAAGAGACTGGTACTCAGCTCCTTCCAGAAGTGGAGAACAGAAGGAGTCTGCCCATGTGGGCCCAGAAAGAGACCCATACGATGGCTGTCTAGCAGCAGAAGGGCAGATGTCTTTTTCTTCCTGTATTTTCTGGTCTCAAGTCTGGTGATGCTGATGCAGGAGGAGAAGCAAAGAGCAGCACAAGCATGCTATATTATAAATTTATTGGGTTGCTTGCCAACAACCATAGCGGAACAGTTGTTACATGTATATGATTACACAATATTTAGGCATTGAAGGAGATAAAAACACAATTCACAAAACAAAAACCAAAAAAAAGAAACAGGGTTGAGGCCGCTCATGTAGAAGATGAGATACATGAACTAACAAACAGGATGCTACTAGATTCAGAGGTGAAGCTGCAAGTATGTCATGGCGAGGTAATAAATCCACAATGATTTGTAAGAAATTGATTATTGTTTGGGGTGGGTGACTACCCACCTGAAGGAATAATGACAGTCCTAGTTAGCATGAACCCTCAAAGTCACTAAATCAACCTGAGCTCCACCCCCTGGTAGCTATGGCACAGAGGAGATAGGCTTAACTTAGGGCAATGTATGAAGTATTTTTGCAGTACCAAAACAGTAATAAAGTCAAAATGTAAATAAAGCAATAGAAAATCCCAGACCAAATTTGAAAAATAGAGTAAAATGTAATAATAAAAAGGATATCAAAATAACAAAAATCCGGAGGCGCGCGGCGGCGGCGACGCAAGATGGCCACCCCTTGAGGAGCTCCGCGGCATCGAGCTCCGCTCGTCACAAAAGGGTTCCTTTATCGACTGCGGTATCGCGCAAGAAGCATGTTTTCCGGCATCGGAAGTGGCGGGGCACATTGAGGCAAGTTTTTGGACCCGAAAACGGTCCATTTCACCATTTTTTTTCTTCATGCCTGCTTTGCCTCGGTAGCTACGCATTTTGCGGCCGCCATTTTGTGCGCTGGCTGTTGATACTTTTTCTTACAGCCTTGTTCAAATGCGCATATTTTAGAGTCTACAGAACACAGCACACTAATAGATTGTTTTATTTTGCAATCTTTATCAATATGATCAGCCCCCCTCTGCACAAAGGACTAATATGTTACGCTGCATATCGCTTGAGGGCAGGCATTTCATGAGGATGGCAACTTACTACATATGGATTTGACTCACTTGAATCTTCTCCCTTGCCTGCCTAACGCTCTTCTGCTCACTTATATGACTAATTTTTGATTGCATCTCAACTGTCTGTTCAGTGCAGTTTCAGTCATTGCGTTTTGCAGCTACGGACTTTAACACTTGAGAGAATTGCTTACCTTATTCTTCTTGGATCCTCTTATCCCTCACTTCTCAAACATGGATTCTTCTCATTCTAACAAAACCTTGGGAGCATCTGGTTCTAGTCTGCCTGGTCGAAAAGACTCTAACAATGCAAATAAACGTGCCAAGAAAGATCCGTCTTCTCCGACGAAGTCACCTCTCCCGCTGACTTTGGAGGATATTATGGACGAACTTCGAAATATTCAACCTTTTTTGTCTGAAACTACTGCGACACTTCAACATTTTGAAGAGAAATGGTCTGGTTTACACTCGCGGCTCTCGGACGTCGAACAAAAAGGATCAGTGATGCGCAAGATGTTGCTGCCAAGGTGGTCACTCTTTCCCATGAGGTGGAACAGCTGAAGAAAAACCACTGAGGATTTAGAAAACCGAAATAGGCGCAATAATCTTCGCGTTTATGGTATTCCGGAGAGCTCCGAGGGTTCAGACATGATCTCCTTCTTGAAGATTCATATCCCTCAGATCGTCGGTTTGCAGAAATCTACGGATCTTAACATTCAACGGGCCCACAGGATTGGCCCCAATCACTCTGCCTCCTCTAGCAAACCACGGGGAATTATTGCTTATTTCCTCCTATATTCTGATCTTATGGCGATTCTCAATGCAGCACGACAACACAAACAGATGCTTTGGTCTGGTCATAAAAATGTTTTCAGCCAGGATGTTTCCAAACTCACCGCTAACGTCGTAAGGAGTTTCTCGACCTTAGACCTTCACTGCGCTCCATGAATGCCCGTTACGGCTTGATTCACCCATGTTTCTTCAAGGTGACTTATAAAGACAGAACCTACTCCTTTGAAGACCCGGCTGCTCTTAGGAAATTTATTCATACTCACAGGGAGGATGCCATGGAATTGAGCAAATCGTGACTGTTCTCTTTTATGCTTATTACTACACAGGCTTTCTCTCTGTGTTATGTTGGATATTGTCGTTCGTACTGTTCGTTTGCTATGTTTAGTATGTTTCATTGAGTGTTCAGTTTTGCCTGTTTCATGCAGGTTTCTTTAATGTTATTTACGCACATTGCCCTTGAAATTTATTCACATTCGTGGGGCAGAGGCTGTGAAATTGAGTAAAACTCGTACTATTTTCTTATACTTTCTACTTTTTCTTCACAGGCTCCCCCCTTGTGTCTAGTTGGAAAGTGCTGTGGTGTGTTCCCACTGTTCATTTATTCTCTTCTGTAAGGCTCCATTCGTTGTGTTTCCCCCTTCATTGTTCGGTAAGTCCCCTTATCTTTTGTTTGTTTTCGTGTACAGTCACAGTTTTTTGGATTACCTTTGTGGTTATTATATTTATTACTCTCGGTGTCCCTCTTGGGGCTGCCTCTGTTCTCCTCGCCCCCCCCGCCTATTTCAATGCTCTTCCTTTTAGTGGTCATCGTGAATGAAGTCCTTTGGCTTCTTGTCATATCCTTTTTGAATATCGTTCCGAGGAGACTGCGTTCTCCTTGCACAATCCTTCCCTTCTCCTTATCTCTTTCCCTTTCTATAATATCCCTTTCTATTCACTTTGTTGCAGCTCCTTTCTGTTACTATGCCTCTTCAGCTTATGTGGTTCTTTATTATTATTTCTTCGACATGTTAATATGGTTCCTTCAGTCTCGCTTTTTCTCTCTCTTATCTCCCTCTCAGTTTTGTTTTCTGTTCATTTTTGGCCTGCTTCTTCTTCTTCCCTTTTTGCATCTTTTCTCACTCGATGTTTGCTCTTCTCATCACTATCTTGCCTTTTTTAATTATATTTTTATCTTCCTCTTAACTTTTTTTACTCTGTTTTACTTACCTTGGAATAAGCTTTTTTAATGTCTGGTTTACGCATAATCACTTGGAATGTTAAAGGTATTCGTAATCCAATTAAAAAACAGCGTGTCCTGTCTCATCTTGCTAAATTGAAATGTCAAGTAGCGTTACTACAATAAACACATCTTAAAGAACAGGACTTGTCTTCTTTACGTAAACAATGGGTGGGTGAAGTGTTTTCCTCCCCTGCTGTCAATAACAAAAATGGTGTAATAATCCTGTTTCACAAATCATTATCTGTTTGCTTGCAGCATGAGGTCAAGGACAACAATGGTAGATGGCTCTTCTTGAATGTTAATGTTAATGATACTCCACTTTCTTTATGTAATGTGTATGGTCCCAATGGTATTGATTTATCTTTTTGGAATGATTTCTCTACTCTCCTCTCTACATATGCCACTAAGGATTTGATTTTAGGTGGTGATTGCAGTCAGTTGATGGACCCCTTTTTAGATCGTAAGTCCCAATCTAAATCTATCCCCAATAAAATGCAAAAGTCTTTTCACAGAGCAATTACTTCTAGAGGTCTGTTGGACGCCTGGAGAATTGCCAATCCTGATGTTTTGGAATTTTCTTTTTTTCCCCTGTGCATAAATCTCATTCACAAATCGATTATCTTTTCCTTACTCAATCATCTCTTCAATGTATGTCGCACATTGAAATTGGTTCTATCCTTATTTCTGATCACGCCCTATTATCATGGATAAGGACCTCCCCTCACACATATCTACCTCATGCAGTTGGCGTTTCAATAATGCTCTTCTGTTGGACACTTGTTTTGTTCAACAGTTTTCATAATTCATGCAGGACTTTTTTAGTCTAATCTCTCCTCTGTGTCACAATTTCACCTTATTTGGGATGCTTTTAAAGCCCCCGCTAGAGGGTTTATCTTAGGTTATGTCTCCCAGAAAAAGAAGAAGGCACTTTCAGCTACCAGTCTACTCCTCAAACAAATTAAGACCCTAGAACATGAATATTTTACTACGAATTCTGTCACTACTTTGTCTACTCTTATTCAAACCAAAATGCAATATAACAAACAGTCCTGGGATTCCGCTTGTAACAACCTACTTAAATTCAACGCAAAAATGTATGGTGGTCGTAATAAAGCCGGCAAATCTCTAGCCACTTATCTTAAAATCAAAAAACAAAAATCTAAGATCGCTGCTATCACAGATAGTACAGGAACTAGACACATTACAGATACTAAAATTCTTGAATGTTTCACTGATTATTACTCCTCCCTTTATACTCCTGAATCATCACCTTCTGCGGATCAAATCGACTCCTTCTTTCAGTCCATTCCCAAATCCTCTGATAATCAAATGGATCTTACATTCCTTGATGATCCCATTTCAGAACAAGATCTTATCAATGCCATTCTCCACCTTCCTAAAGATAAAACTCCCGGTCCGGACGGATTTACTGTGCCTCATGAATCATTTCTTAGCTTGTGGCTCTGCACACGGTTCTTTCACTCAAGCTATGCTATGTTTACTCCCTAAAAAGGATAAAGACCCCTCCTTATGTAAAAATTATCGTCCCATTTCTTTAATTAATACTGATTGTAAGATCTTTGCAAAGTTACTTGCCCTTCGTATCAATTCGGCCATTCCAGATTTAGTCAACATATATCAATCAGGATTTGTTAAGGGACGGTCCATTACAGATAATTCTCGTACATTCCTTAATATTATACACTTGGCTTCCAAGGCGGCCTCACCGATTGCTGCAGTTGCATTGGACGCGGAAAAAGCATTCGATAGGGTGAATTGGGAATTTATTTTTGGAGCACTCAAATGGCATGGTTTTAGCCCCACCGTTCTTAAATACATTCGATTGCTTTATTCTTCACCTTCCACATCTATTTGGGTCAACGGTTGCCAATCTAAATATTTTCCACTTCATAGAGGAACCAGACAAGGATGTCCCTTGCCACCCCTTTTATTTATTCTGGCCCTGGAACCATTTTTGGAGAAACTGCGTCGCTCTCCACACTACACCGGTTTCCAGTACCATCATACAGAAATTAAGTTTACTGCCTATGCGGACGATATTTTATTATATCTTTCCAATCCCACTACTTCTTTGCCGACCTTCTTCTCTCTTCTAAAAGAATATTCTATAGTCTCTGGTTACAAACTCAATCTTGACAAATCTGAGGTTATGCCACTAAACAAACACTGTTCTCTCATTTATTTCAAGACACTGGTTTCAAATGGAGCCCCAAACATATTAAATGTCTAGGTGTCCTTTACACTAATAACATTGAAGAGACTATTAAAATCAATCTTGCTGATATCCTTAAAAAACTCTCTGTCCTCACCGATAGTTGGTCTCTCCTTTTTTTGTCTTGGTGGGGCAGACTTGCTACGATTAAAATGATGTTACTTCCGATTATTAATTTTTATCTTTCCATGCTCCTAGTTACTATTCCACTCTCTTTTTTTAATCACATTAACCGTTCCCTGACTAAATTCCTATGGAATAACCGTAAACCTAGGATCTCTCTTGCTCGACTTCAACATCCTAAAGATTTAGGAGGGGTAAACTTTCCTAATATTAGACGTTATCACTCTGCTTTTACCCTTAAACAGGTTTGGACTTTTATCTCGGATCCTCCACACACCCATCTCACGGCCTGGAGTTCATTGGAACAATCTCAATACGCACCATTCTCCTTTCCTGTGACTACTCGGTTATCTCAACCTCCCAGATGTTTCATATCACCTATCCTTACACACTCTATTTCAGTTGTGAATTCCCTGCTTAGAGCTCACCCTCCCCTTCCCGATACCTTTTTACTTACTCCTATTTGGTATAACAAATTCTTAAAAATTAATAATCGAGCCCTGTTTTGGAAAGAATGGATCGATAAGGGCATTTTTATATTTAAGCACCTCATGTGCAATGGGTCTTTCATGAATTTCACGGAGATCCAACATAAATATGACATATCCCCTTCCCATTCTTCTCAGTATTCTGCCCTCCTATATGCCCTTGCCCAACTCCAATCCCAACACTCTGTCTCTTCCACAAATTCTCAAACACCCTCTATTCCCCTGGACTTCTCTATCCAATTCAAGGCCTCACATATATATAAAATACTGTCTCATTCACTCGTTCCTAGGGCCAAATCCAGTAGTGAACTTTTATGGGAGGAAAATCTCGCACATGAATTTTCGCTTTTCACTTGGAATTCTATTTGGACTAAGATTCATACCTCCTCACGCTCTGCAAGTACTACGCAGACCCTTTATTATTTTTACAATAGGCTTTTTCTCACTCCCAAAGACCTACATAAATTCAAATTATTGGATACTCCAAAATGTTGGTCCTGTCCTCACAGTATTAGCGATTTTTTTCATATGTTCTTTCTCTGTCCCAAGGTCAAGGCTTTTTGGTCTCTTATCTGGAGGAAGTTGAATGAGATTTTATCCACTAATATTCCCTTTGAGGTTGTTCACGTTTTTCTGGGCGGTTCCTCTCCTATTTGGGAAGCTCAGAGAAACGTTGGTAAGTTCATTGACTTGTTTATAGCCATTACTTTTCAGATTATCACTACCAATTGGAAGGATACTTAAAAAATTTCATACCAAGCTTGGTGGAACCTGCTATGTCATCACAGACTGGATCGTGCATTTGCTACCTCTACATCCCTTTGATTAAAAAAGACATTCTTTGGTTACCACTAACTACATTTCTTTCCAGGTCACCTGCCTGATTTTCCTGTTATTTATACTGTTAGGAACTATTTTAACAAGATTATGTTATACTTCTGTTGTATTGCACTTACTTAGCTGCTGTTTCTTATTTCCTCTTTTCTCTTCTTCCTTCTATCCTCTCCTCTTTTATAGAACCTTAAAATTGCTTTTGTCTAGGTATTAGCTTCGATAACATATCTTGGCATCATTTTATACTTCTATCATTGTAAATAACTACATTTCTCTCCAGGTCACCTGTCTGATTTTCTTGTTATTTACACTGTTAGGAACTATTTAACAAGATTATGTGACACTTCTGTCCTATTGCACTTACTTGCTGCTGTTTCTTATTTCCTTTTTTTTCTCTTTTTCCTTCTATCCTCTCTTTTCCCTTTCCTTTCCTCTTTTATAAAACCTTAAAATTGCATTTGTCTAGGTATTAGCTTCGATAAAACATTTTGGCATCATTTTATACTTCTACCATTGTAATATTGTCCTACTTGCTACTCCAAATCCGTATTTGTAAAGCGCGAACTACTCACCCTTAAGGGTCTCAAGGCGCTGGGGGCCGTCGTGGAAATTAAGTGAGCTATTGCCCAGTCACAAGGTGCTGAGCTGAGCTGCCGCCGGAGCCGGGGATCGAACCATGAGCCCTGTGCTCCGAAGTCAGCTGCCCTGGCCGCTGCACCACACCTCTCCACCAATGCTTTCTAAATATGTTACCATTTGACCTCTGTTTTTATATGATATTTTGTTTTTACACCTTGTATTTCAATTCAATAAAGCCTTTTAAACTCAAAAAAAGAAAAAAAATCCAATATGGGGAACCAGAAACATAATTTTTTTAAAGTATTAAAGGAAAATAGTACAAAAAAGTACAAAGTGGCTTAAAAAACATGTTTGCTTATTCAAATTTTGTTTCTTTACTTGATTCGCCTTTGATTATTTGCTTGCCGGAAACTTGGACGTGAGGAGACTTTAAAATGGATAATTGTAAGGTCTTTCCGACTCCACACATTTCATCTAATAAGGGTCATGCTAAAGGGTGTTTATCTATTCTGCTGAAATCTGAAATGAAGTAGCGGTCTACTAGATTGAAATTTTCTGAAAATTTTGTTTGATTTATTGTTCAATCTTAGATATGCATGGTAGGTTAATAGAATACCTTGCCTGAAATGTTAATTTTTCACCCTCTTGTAATTTTGCCACGGCTTTGTTAGTATGTCAAGAAGGTATTCTAAAAGCAAAATGTTTTTCCCAAGTGCTATTTATTAGCGGTTGGGGGGGGGGGGGGAGAGTTTAATACCAACATTTCTTCTAACGTCTTTTAGAAGGGTGGTTTCAATTAGATAAACACACTATCTGATTTAGCAGACCTTATTCTCCCACATAAGAGGAAAGATAAGTGTGGTCCCATATAGTAATAGTACGGGGACTGGAATTCAATTTAGCATTAATCAACCCCAGATTTAATGATGACCATCCTTTAGATAATTTTACATGCGAATGTGGAAATTTAAAACAGTTATTTGATTATACCCTTATACATTATTGTCGTTCAAAATTAGTGTCTCGTATTGTGCTAAATGGTTAAATGAGAGCTTATGGACTCATCATACCCAGTTAAATATAGGAATTCTTTTAAAAGATAAGCCATTAAAAGTAGACCCCAGTCGTAATGTGACTACAAGAGCTTGCGTAAATAGAATTTACACGCAGGCTAAGTTTTGGACGAGGCAACAAGGCTGTAAATATAACTTGCTGAAGACTCTTTAGGTAGCTTAAACATATCTATATTCAAAAGTCTTTTTTCCTTTATTCAAAATGTATTAATAAAGTTCAAAGACTATCAATCAAAGTTCACCTCTTAAAAGAAGCCCGAAAGGATGGAAATCTTTCTTTCTAAAGTAATAAAAAAACAACAAAAATAATCTATAATTGCAAATCTATGGTGGTCAATTACAAGTGTTCTTACAACAAGGAACATCAGTAAATTCTGGTGTATTATAGCAAAATGTCTGGGCAAAGATCATTTGAAAAACACAACTCCATTAGGTGAAAAGCATTGGTATATTCATAACGAAAAGTTGTACACAGTAACTAGAGTACCTTTTCCATTGCTAGAAATGAGGAACCCATCAACTAGTAACTTTGTATGGCAAGATATGTTGGCATAAGAAATTTGCTAAGTAATTATGGAGCTGAAAAATCAAAAGACCGGCAGTCCCAGACGAAATCTCTGTCAATATATTAAAATCTTGAATGAATTCTTGGGCAATCTATCTTAAATGACTAATTAGTTTTTATTTAAAAACGGATTTAATTCCAAAATCCTGGAAGGGTAGTTAAATGATACCATTATATAAAAAGGCGATCAGAACAACCCTAAAAGTTATTGTCCGATAACCATCTTGGCCACAACAGGACAAATCTACGCAAAATGTCTTTTAGCAAGATTATCCACCTAGTGATTCTAAATGATTTGCTTCCAATTGAACAATATGGTTTTAGGGAGGGATGTTCAGCGGTGGATAATATTTTATGTTTAATGATGATTGCTGAAAAATATGTGAAAATAATAAAGTCAGAATTATATGAGGCATTAGTTGACTTAAGTAACACTTTTGATAAAGGTGACTGACCAAAGTTGTGGCAAAAACTAATAAATTGGGGCATCCCTAGCTCATAATTTTGACCTTTGGTTAATTTATATTGTGAAAACTGGTTGAAGGTCTTATTAGGATCGGAGTCAGAATCACTTAAAAAATCACTGTTCTTGCACCAGAGAGATCAGCACTCATGGTCATTAGTTTTCTCTGGCTATATGTCTTGATTAAGGCAGTATTTACAAATACCAATTTCAAATACAAAACTATTTATTCAAAGTGGTTCATGTCCACATCACACAGGTTCCAATCAAATGTATAGAGGCACGTTGTCGGTTGCACAATTCTTTATTCATATTAGTACAAAATGCTCAGCCAATGTAGCCAACACGTTTCGTCCCTTTCTCGAGACTTCTTCAGGGCTACCAGAACACAGATAACATATACAGATTTAAAACCATAATATTTACAAAGCATAATTAAAAACAGAGCCAACCGCTCTGGAGCAAGTTTAAAGTACCTGTGTGCAAACAACAATTACCAAAATACACTTCCTATTATCAAACCATCCAAGAGATATTTTTAATGATGACACCATGTATACTGCCTTATTCTTTCTCTTCTTCAATTAATTAAAATGCCATGCTCATTTTTATTATTGTACTCCTTTTGTATACAATGGTAGTCTATACACATGATATAACAATCTAAGATGAACGATGTTTCAATTTCTTTGTGAAACACAGCAACTTATGTTGCTGTGATGCTATATAAAAATTCCTCTGTTGTCTCCTCTCTTCTTTCACAACTTTTTCAACTGTTGGATAGTGCCAAAGAAATTGAAACATTGTCCCTTTCGTGCCATGTAGTACAGTTACAAATTATGGCAGCAATCTCATTATATAAGAGCTCTGATATAGCCTCTCTGATTATGCCAGGGCTCATACCATAGTAGGGTTTGAATACTAGTAATTCCCATATTTTGCCACCTTTCCGCAGATCTACATACTGTGGCTGAAGGTAGTGGCAAGCAATAGTTCCAGGATTGGAATTCCCTTTTGAGTCTGTGCAAACCATCTAACTTCCATGTTTTAAGGGTTTTCACCAGTTCTTCTCTAATCTTTTCCCATACTGAGAAAGGTTGGAAATTTACTCCTGGCAATGGTAGACGTAAAACTTCTTCCAGGGTTGGGGAAAAAGTGGTTGGAAGGAAAGTGAACTCGCAAAGGTTTAACAGATTTTCGCATGAGCAAATCTACACATGCAAATATTTTCTAGGACTGCGATTTCTTGACCTTCTTATGTAAATTCTTGTGAATTCATAAAAGCTGTAAATCTGCACTAATGCAAGGACATATGCCATGGGTGCACTTTTGAGATTTCTTTAATAATTGGGCCCCTAATTAGGTCTGGCTTTACTATGAGTGATAGCATTCTGCTGCTTCACAAGGAGTATATTGGCACACAAAGTAGTTTTGTTCAGTGCCAGGAACTAATGTGGCAACGTGTGCTTTTTTTGAGACCAACATTTTTTTTGTTGCTTTTTGCCAATGCTTATTATATTGATGAGGGCCCGGCAGCTCCCACACCAATAAGGTTTTACAAAAACCATGTCAAAACAAGACAAGCATTGACAAAAACCAAAAGGCTGACCACCAATTTCGGACCTACTGACTTAGCCAATGCTTGTTAATTTTTATGTTTACCATAATCTTGTTGAAACCGGTTACACCGATTTTCCATTACGGATATTTTTTGAAAATACTAGCATACATCAACACATTTTGTAGGTACCATTTGCTGCAGCAAATGGTACCTAAAATTTTACTGTAGTTTAGCAAAATGTTTTTTTTCTAGTTGCATTTTTTTGTGAACATCACATTTTGAAAGCAAAGAATCATCCATCTTGCTTTCAAGCTTTTGCAAATATTTGCATCTAATCAAAGAACATTCTGGGAGCATTATACATAGCCTTGTACTGCGTAACTTTGAAAACATGTGTACACATGTTTATACTGGAACCCCTGTCAGTAGCGCAGTGAGAGCTTACAACATTTTCTCAGAACGCTTACCCTAATAATAAAGGCTTTGCATTAATGAACCATAAATACAAGTTCGAACAACATTAACATATGAACACAAAAATTACCTTAACTGCCGACAATGGCCTTTCCTGATCCATAATGTGGCACTGTAAATTGGCAGCCAAAGGGCTTGTGCTGCAGGGGGTTTGGCCTACTTGTCCCAAGGACAAAATACACATGAAAACGTATTGTCCTTGACTCCAAACAATATGTCCTGGGTGTTATTTTGTAAGCATGTGCACCACACGCTTGTGTGCGTTTACAAAATAACATACACATTGAATTGAACACCCCTGTGGGCAGTAGTATACTTTCATGTTAATGTATGCCGGTGATTTCATCTTGATGTCCCTTACTCCCATTGGCATTCAAAAACAGCTTGGGTACTAGTGGCTTACTCAGAAAATCATAATTTAATGGTAAAAAAGGTAAAGATACATATTATGATTATGAGGGCTTCAGGTTTGAATTCTTTAAATCAGTGGTATTTATAAGGGCTCCAAATTGGAAATAGCAATAGTTTACAATGATTATGAGATGAACATTTCTAACAATTTAACCTGGACGAATCATGTAAAGGGCCAAATTACTAATCAATAGCAACAGGGCTGGGCCTCCAAAAGTTTTTCAATCCTCTCAGTGGTAGAGAAATTCCCTCTCAACTATTTCTATGCAGCAGAATCTCATTCATTCACTACCCTGAAAATATATACTAGTATTGAATCTAAATTATGGAAAAGTTACCTAGGTATGGAGCATTCTTCTTCGATTGAAATGATTTGCTTAGAATTGGCTTTAACAAGTACTCATTTTCGAGCATATGGTCTGATTTTAAGTTACAGCTTTAGGCTACTCTCCCGCCCGGAAAATTATCTTAAGAAATATATCTAAGAAGTTCTGACCCACGATTAAAATAAGGTCTTACTTTTACAAAATAATTTTTGTGTTCTGTTGAGAAATTAAATGTCCAGAGAGAAGAAATGTTTGCATATAACGCAATTACATTTTTGTCTTTTAACTTGAAGAAACTTATGAAACTAGATAGCTACCAAAGCGATCTAGATCACAGCAGGCAGACAGCAAGACTGCAAATTAATAATTTATTTCCTAGATGTGATTTAATGCAATTTTATTTAAGAGCAACTCTAGATTTGCGAGTTCGGCATATTTTTATGAAATTAAAATTTGGGTCACTTCCTTTATGAGTTAATATGTTGGTAAAAAAAGGAGGAGCACATTGCCATCAGAGTTGTCAATTTTGCCATGCCATGTATTGTTTTTATTTGTCCAGGTTTGGTGAATTTGCTAAATAAACACATTAACCCAATACTGGTAAAATATGCTTGTGAAACGTTTGCAGAGGCATTAATTCTTATGATGAATCCTCCATTGGTAAATGTGTGTTATAGGTTCAAGAGGTTTTTTTCAATCTTTTTAAAAGTATAATCAAGAAAATGTAGCATTTAATTGAAATTGTTTAAGGAAGCACATTGGCACTTTTTAAAAATATTGATGTTTGATAAGTGGTGCTATGATGGACTTTTATGTGTTAAAAGGCTCATTTGCACTTTTTAGAAAAACTGTGATTTAACAATGATTGATATGTGGATCGATGATGACATTTTTTATGATGGAACACAGTTTTGTGTTTATAACTGGTTATATTACAATGATTGGTATGTGGCCCTTAAATTAATTTTATATGATGGTGCAGTAGCGTTTCTGTAGATTTAGTAATAAGTCAAATAAATAAATAAACCGAGAGCCAATGCTATTTTATGGTTGCAGTAGACCTGGAACTAGGTGTTATTTGAGGCTGACCTCAAGGGAGCGTGGGTCAGATACACCAACCAGGATCATCCTGGACAAAAATGTACCTTCTGGCTTAGTCTTTTAAGTCTGAATCCACCACAAAAGTACACTTCTAAAGCCCAAGGACCTCAGGTGAGGCACTTAGAGACTCACAGGGTGTCATGCAGAAGTCAATGGCAGGGTCTTCTCCAGGCCCAATTGTCACTGATCAGCTGGGTACTTCCAGGAACAGAGCTCTTGCAGCTTGTTGTCTCCCTGTAGTCAAAAAGGAGGTGAGACAACTGACCCTTAGAGCCCCCTTCTTTGGCCTGGATACAAAGGTGAACATGTCCACTCCTTCAGAACTCCTCTCAGGTCACATAAAGAAAGTCCAGTCCTCTTCAGATCTTCCGCAGTTCCAAAAATTCTTCTGAAGTGGGTGCCTGGAGATGCCACATGTATGCCTGGCATGAGATAGTGGGTGGGGTGACTCCTGGCTTCTCCCTGACCAATGCGGTTAAAGTTCCCAGGGCCAACCCTACCAACTGGTTTACTAGTTTCTGTTTCCCATATAGCAAACAGGCCCAAAATCAATGTGTCATGGCATTTTTTAAGCAGGTGACAGTCTTCGGTCAGATTGAACTAAGATTCTGAAAGCTGAGTGCCGGAGGTGTGTGGGTAATTCTAGTGTACCCCCCACATCTAACACTAAAATCTACTTTGGAGCAGGTACTCTACTCATAATAAACCCAGAGACAGAAGTTTGATCGGAAAAATGTAGGGCCCTCTGCAACCAGACAGTGGATACACATAATTTATCTTGGCATCCTGTTCTCTCCCTTCCATGTGCACCCCAAGTGTTATATTTGAACCCAGCAGGCAGGCCAAGCAGGATTTGACACTAAAGCAGGATTTAACACTGGAGTGTCAAAAAGGATGCCTAACACCCACCGCTCATATTCAGTGGAATTCCGAGGAGTCATCTCTGCCCATTCTGGTCAGCCTATTGTTGCTCCTGGAGGGCATTTCACACCTATTCAAGACCAATCATTGGCTGGGAGAAGCTGGATAGCCAATGCAAATTAGCCTCCAAGAACTTCAGGCAGGAAAAAAGTAACTTTCTAAAAAGTACTTAAAAAATAGTTGTTTAATTAGTTTTCAAGCTGGTGCCGTCCCCGAGAAACAGTATTAGAATTTTAATCTGTACTCTGGTTTTTTACATATGACAGCTAGGCCTGCCACAGTGAAATAGCTTTTAGGGTCTTATCACTGTAGGGACATGATAATATGAATTTTTCTACATAGCCCACTTTTAAATACCATGCACCCTAACTTGTACGCTACTAGACTCACATAGGGGTGACTTACTAATATTTAAAATAGAGGTTTTACCTATTGAAAGGGTGTTTTTTTAGAGGTCACAGTGCAGGTTTTGCACTTCTACAGTCAGGCTACAGTGGCAGGTCTGAAACCATGTTTGCACTACAACTATAGAGAATGGCACAATAGATGGTGCAGTCCACTAGTGACATTGAACTTCTAGGACCTGGGTACATTTTGTACCATATAGTAGGGACTTATAGGCAAGTTAACTATACCAATTAGGAGTATGCTAATTCAACCATATTAAAAGGGGGAGCACAGGCACTTTACTACTGGTTAGCAAAGGTAAAGTGCACAGAGTTCTAAGGCCAGAAAAAACAGATTGGGTAAAATCTAGGTGGGGCAACAGGCAAAAGATGGTAATTTCCTACAGTAATACTTACCAAATGTCATATATATAGGTTGATAGTGCCACAGGGGGCAAGGAGAAGGTGGAGAAGAAAGGTGGGGATAAGATGGGAGGGAAGAGAATATTACTGGACCACGCTGTAGCAAAATCAAACCCTTAAATACCAAACACAAGTATGAACAACAGACAGACTCTTGTTACATGTGCATCAATATATATTCTTCATTTATTAACGTCAAAGACACTGATCAATCAGTTCCCTAGTTTGCAGTCTCACTAATAAATATAATGTGGTCTGTCCAAGCAGAAGGGCCTCTAAAGCAAGATTTATAACTCCCCTGCCTGTTCTAGGTCTCTCTGTCCTTGGGGCCTTGCATGCAGCCT
Source organism: Calotriton arnoldi (assembly GCA_963921515.1). Classification (NCBI taxonomy): domain Eukaryota; kingdom Metazoa; phylum Chordata; class Amphibia; order Caudata; family Salamandridae; genus Calotriton; species Calotriton arnoldi. The sequence continues at coordinate 1,096,560 of CAWUFW010001772.1, read as the reverse complement.
CCAACCACCTAATCACATCGGATATCCAGCCTGCAGCAAATAAAGTTGCTGTAGATTTCCTAGTCATGGCAATCTTTTCCTTAGCAACCACCGAGCCCAGCATTTCTTGGGCCTAGTCATGAATGCCAACAAGCAAATCTCATTTGTGCAGGTTGGTTCTACATATCACTGAGAAAAGCAATGCCATCACCCCTTCCAGAAAGGTTCTAGCCTTGGACATGCCAAGACCATATGGCAGAAGTCAGCATGTTCAACATCACATCTTAAGCACCTCTTAGTAGCTGTAGTGTACATCATGCTAAGGCACTTTGGGGTCAGGTACATCTGAAGTAGATAATTAACCATTAAAAGTTTAAATCAACCATCCCTAGACAATCTTGTAACACACACACGCATTTGCGCTTGATTCCACTCATCACCTGGTATATTAGTACCCATATCACTCTATCATCGTACCCTAAAATATAACAGGCTAGCATCATCAGTGGCCCTTAAAGCAAATCACAACAAGGCTCTGGCTTTTTGTGATTTGCTTTTCAGGTCTTGCTTTCCAAGGCTTTGGTGTTTTCACAATTCCAGGTACACATCAGTTGATTATGCATAATAAATTGCCCCAGGGGGAGCTCATGGTTAAGTATAAAATCCTTAAACATAAGCAGAGTACCAGACTTGTACAAGTTGTCAATGCTGGACACCCCAACTACAGACCCCAAAGCCTCTCTTTGCTTTTGCCCATTCAAAGGAAATCCAGGTAGGGCCACAAAGGCATTACAATCAGGAGCATATGCCCCTTTGCAGCCCATGGGAGCTAGGCATCATTACCAGAAGTAGGCTGTTGACAGCACAATGAAGTGGAAGTCATCTCAAATCTTGTCAGCATTGGATTATTGGACCATGGCACATTCAGTATACCCCATCTGACTAAAGTTAGTCTGAACCGCTCATAGATTAACCAACTGAAGCTGATCCGCGAGATAATAGTCAAAATTCTGGAGATCTAGCACACCCTCTGCAAGAGGTAACATCAGTTTCTTAAGAGAGAATATTTTCCCTCTATCATACATGAAGTCACAATAATGCAGACATGGAAGCAGAACCATCTTAGACAACTACACCCCTCCTGTCGCAGAGAGTGGAAGACAATATCAAAAGGCCACGTACCCCCATAGTCCTGCCACAGCCCTCACATAAACAGGACAGATGCTCAGATGCATTTCACCGCGTAGGAAGCATGATTGGTCAATACCTTGTTGCAAGGAGACCAAGCATAATTTACTACAGTTTGCTTATATACTAGAGAACTCACCAAATCTGTCAAATAGTTTGCTCATTGGGATCAATTCGCACACAAGGTCACGCAGCTACAGCAGAACGTCATCTGCATACAATGAAATAATGTGGAGTGTACAGTGCACTTTTAGGCTATCTGAGAAATTCTCCGGTTACAGTGGCCCGCTAAAGTCTCCATGTCCAACGCAAACAGCAAATGTGACAAGGAGAAGGCCAACTTAGTGCCCTGCCGAACTCTCCAGCTAGGAGAAATAATTTGCCTTGTCCTCAAACCTGCCATTGGATCTGCATATAAAAATGTGCTAGTTTTTATTATCAGTTACCCAAAGTTCATAGCTGCCAGGGATGCACAGAGATGGTCCCAGTCCAGCACACAAAGGCCTTTTTAATGTCCAGTGACAACATAGAAAGTGCCAGGTTTCATTGGATAGACCATCCATGATATAAAACAACCATTGCAGATTAGGAAAGATACTGTATCCATGGATAAAGATAGATGGCAGTAGACTCAGGATTTTAGTCACTAGAAATTTAAAAACCAAGACCCACATTAATAGAGGACAGAAGAAGTTGTCCAGTGGGTCCCTACCAGGCTTGCTATCCACAAACAACAACTATTAATACCTTCCTAGTCAATGGGGGCAACACACCAGATGACGTTGTGTAGTTCCCCACTTCCCAGTAGGAACTGCGTGTTTGTTGGGCAACATTAACATAGGGATGGTGCCAGACTGATTCCGTGCACCCCAGCAGGATATGTTGCCCTAGAGACCAGCTAGCCCACAGTGCCACCAGGTGCACCCCTAAATCTAGTTAGGTAGCAAATGGTTTTGACAACCACAGAACATGACAACCCTCAACTCCTCTCAGGGATCGTGGCAACAGCTCTAGAACCTTTTCGCTCAGTCACTCATGCTCTCTTTCTCCCAGAGAAATATACAAGGAATACACAGTGGGGAGTTTTCAACATTTATTGAACCAACGTGATTCTTGTATAGAATATATGTGCTGCAATTATCAAATAGACAGAAGCAGATAAAAGTGATTAGCAATATAAGGACAGTGAACAGAATGAAAAGTTCCACCATCTTGCTGAAACAATGTTTATATGCAGGCATATATGAACAATATATATATATATATATATTTATATAGAGCGTATACCTACTATGCCTTCCCTAACCTATGTGCCTAGGGTGTATGTATGTGTTCTGTCAAGAATCTCCTATCTAGATGATCCAACCCCATTACCTGAAGGAAAAGAATGTAAGTCCCAATCTTGGTAATGAGTTGAACATCCTTCGCAGAGAGATCAGCAAGCAGCTGGGCTGAAGGTTCAACGCGTAGTGACCTCGCATTGACAGCAAATTGCTCTTCTGCTGAAACCCGGAAATGCTTGTTTATTTATAACAAACAGCATCCTTGCTCTCGAGCCGAGACCTTAGTCAGGCTGACATTTTTATGATCTATTGATAGCTTTGTCGCCTTATGGATGAAAACAAACAATGGCAATTTGCCTAAAATGTGTGTGAAGGCCTTGTACGTGGCGTTCAAGTTGTCGAGATAAAGCTCCTACTAAGTGGAATTCATAAGCAATATAGTTTCAGGGAAACTAATCCTGCATTGTCACGCATGCAAATGTATGTCAAAAGTCATTGTATAAATGAGAAGGCAACTTAGGAAAACGTGTACATAGTAATAATGCCAGTGGTTCTCACTGGGCCTAAGACACATGACATACATTTAGCAAGCAAGAAGAAAACAGGGGCCCGAATATTGCATTGAATTTCACAGGCAGACACTGGTGTCCAGGGTCTTCCCCCTAGGCAAGAGCCTAATAGCAAAATACCAGCCCACATGAGCAGTGTGCAGCATACAGATTCCAGTTTGAAAGTAAGAGCCAGGAAAGGCACCACTCGCAGGTTTGTGCCAGGTCTGAAAGTCGAGGTGCAGAATGTGAGGAGTATAAGTAGGAGAAGCATTAAGAGAAAACTGAATTGATGTCTCTCAGTGCACAGCATATGTCATTGTTGGTAAAATTCAATGCCTTCAACTCTGAAGTGACCCGCCCGGTCTTCCTAATCATGTATCCTACCAATATATTCTCTTTTTCTTTGTGAGACAACAACCAGGCGTTGTAACTCACACCCTGACCAGTTCCAACGACAGACTTCCAGGGCTTCATCTCCCTCAATAGTGTGACCCTAGCTCCACACACAGTTCAAATAAATATTCCTCTAATCATGACTTTAAAGGCCTCCTACTCCCACCTCACTCTCAGCCACCAATTCATTGTTGTCCCTAAAATGGAGCATTATTGTACCTAGAGACGAACATTTCAAAAATGGGTCCCTTGAAGCAATTTTCTCGAGTCTCCAAGAAGATTCCAACTCTGCATTTACCTCCCCCATCACAGAAAAAAGCAGGGTGCAATGATCTGAGAAACTAATGCACATGTCAGCACAAGTGTACTAGAGCATCACTTTCACCTGCCACCGTAAACGAAGGTAAGACTTGACAGATGTGGCAACAGAAAACATGTTAATACATGTTAATAACAAATGCAAAAAGAACAATTGATGGACAGAATGCAGAACAATGTCATACATTCACCCCAGTACAGAGATCTGGGCCTAAATCCATCGTTTTTCTGCTCCCCATGCCATTCCAGTTTGAACCCAGCCATATGCAAATCAGTCTTGATCCTGCTCCCTGTGGGAACAGTCCAGCATGAACTGCCAGGCCAAGTCCTCCCTGGACTGGAAACAAGCATCCTAGGACCGGTTGTGGGGTTTCACCCCTCATCAGCCAGGCTAGCTTGACTCCAGTGGCATGGAGAGCACGGGACCCACGTCTGGGCATACCCGTCCCACTTGGGGTGACAAATGCAAAAAGAACAATTGATGGATAGAATGCAGAACTAAGTTGGTAGGGTATGCCCAGACGTGGGTCCCTTGCTCACTTTGCCACTGGATTCTGGCTAGCCTGGCTGATGAGGGGTGTTACCCCGAAACCGGTCCCAGGATGCTTGTTTCTGGTCCAGGGAAGACCTGGCTTGGCAGTTCGGGCTGGACTGTTCCCATGAGGCACAGGGTCAAGACTGATTTGCATATGGCTGGGTCTGAACTGGGGTGGCGAAGTGAGCTAAAGAACGATGATGGGTTCAAACCAGATCTGTGACTTGGGGCGAGTGTCTGAAAAGTTTCAGCGCTCCGTCCAACTCCTTGTGAATACATGTTAACACCAGAAGTAGCATTACATGAACCTGGTGCCATGTTTACTGTGGCAGAAAAAAAAACGAAAAGAAAAAATATGAAAATTGATTTTTGCTGCGTTAAAACAGAACTTCATTACACAAAAATAGAAAAAAGCACCCGAGTGAAGAACGAAAATGTTGGCACAAATTAGCAGTGCACTGACACTGTGTAATCTAGCGCTGGGACCGGCCTGTCTCCAATGCTAACAAGAGAAATACTCTAAAGCAAAACGGAACCAAACAAAACATTGTCTCACACAAAAAAACAAGCAAAACCACATTCATCGATAGAAGCAAAGAACCCCTTGAATAAACATCAGATAAGGGGGAAAAGGAATCAGTTCCTTTAAGATTATAATTTTTTATTTCTTTAACCATTAGATATCTCCCGTAATAGGGGCAGCAACTTCTCCATTGAAAAGCTCCCGGAGAGTTAAAGAGGAATGAAAAAGCTATTGTTATGGGGCCAGACTGCCATGAAGATTAAGCTATGTGTAGTAGCCTCTGAGATAGAAAGCCCTGGCATCATCCAGTGAGTACCTAACAGCGAGAACAAAAGCAACACGCCGTAGTAATGACTCAGCATTTTTTTACAGAACTTTAAGGCCCACCACAGCAAGGTATCAGAAATGATCAAAGTTATAGAACCACCGACTTCCTAAAAGGGGCGCAAAAGGATAAAAATCCTTAAAAGTAAAACGTAATCAATGCAAAGTGAATTCAAAGGTAAAACACTGAGGTTCAAAACAATGTTATTGTCCATGAAGTTGTTTTCATTGAAGTTCTGACCACTCGACTCCTGGTCTTCTCACTCTGAACTTCTGTCCTAAGTATCCCTGCTGCCCCTTCTCCTCTGACTGGCACTGGCTCCTGGGGAGGAGAACTGATACTCCAAGTATGTCCTGATGAACTGTTTACATTTTTAGGTAAATTAAAATTAATTTTGAAAAACATCGTTTTATATTTTTACCCTTAACGATTTTGGCAATTGAAAAGAAGACACTACACGGCAATCAAGTAGGTGTCTGGTTTATTCCATCTGACGTCCTCCAGGTCCCGGCAGCAACTGCCTACCTTGGAACCCCACATTCCAGAGTAGAATCCCCCCAGCAACACAAGCTCCTCACGAGCTTGAGACATGTGTTCCACAGATCCCAACACCCCCCCCTTCCTTCACAATGAAAACAGAGAAGTAAGGCTGACCAAAATAAGAAAACGATAAGATAAAAATAACAGGAAACAGAGTATACTGAAGAACGACATTACAACATTTTGTAATATTGAAATCTTGCAGGAACAATTTCAATCTGGTGGAAGCACCTCTGGAAGAAACATGATCGGAATGCACAGGTTCCCTCCCGTGGATATTGGTGGGCACCATTGTTGGGGAAGAATCAACACCAAGTCTCTTGTTGACATAGACCAGCATTGACTCAGGCACAATGGAAATAGCAGACTTGTTCCAAACTTTGCCACTCTCCAACACCACCACGTGATTTCTTACAGCTGACACTCTTTTGGGAGCAGAGAACCGAGACTCCTCCTTGCGAAGAAAACACGGTCTCTTGACCCTCACCCAATCGCCCACCTTAACAGACAAAGGATAACGAACTCCAGGCCTGGTGTCGTACTTAGCCTGAACAGCAGCCCTGACGTCAGTTACGACAGACAATTTCTTAGTGTCCACCTCCCTTCTGGACATCCATTCCTTGTTTAATTTGGAACCAGCAACCCTTCCCCTAAGTAAGGTAAACAGGGCAATGCCGGTACTAACATGGGGAGTGGTCCTCACAGCCCACAGCATGTCGCTGACAGCTTGCCGCCAATGCAACCCATTCACCAAAGCCAGCTGCAGATGTTACTTGATTACGCGGTTGAAGCGCTCAACCAGGCCATTACTGCGGGGGTGATAAAGAGAAGTAAGAATGTGACTAACACCTATATCCTTGAGAAATTTCTGCATCTCGCAAGAAACTAACTGGGTACCATTATCCGACACCAACTCCTCACGAAAACCCTCCCTGAGGAAAACATCTTGCAAAAAGTTGATAACAGATGAAGAATTAGCATTGTCAACAAACCTGACCTCAGGCCATTTTGACATGTAGTCAATTAGAACAAGGGCATACTTGGGAAAACTACCAACGAGTCCAAAAGGACCCGCGATGTCAAAAGCCAATTTAGTCCAAGGAGTGTTTTTCACCACCACAGGTTCAATCGGGGAAGGATGAGTCACCTGGGATTTGTCACTCGTGACACACGCACAACAGTCACGAACACAATGCTCCACATCCTTATCCAGGGCAGGCCACCAAAAATCTTGTCTAACTCTACGTTTCATAGCTCGAATCCCAGGATGGCCCTCATGAGCTAAATTCAAGATCTTACTGCGAATGGATAAAGGAACCACCAACAAACCCCCTCTCCTTAATACCCCATCCACTAAAGATAGCTCATCCTTAACCCTTTTGTAAGGCACCAACTCGGAAGGGCAATCTTTGTCGCTAGGCCACACACTGGCTAAGAGGTCAGTGACCTTTACGACAACAGCATCTTCAGACATACTCTCCAACCATTCACGTTCAGTAAGTGCACTACCAATGGTGTCCTCCAACGAGCATACGGCACAAACCATCTCCAAATCATCACACCCGAACACCTCATCCTCACAAGAAAGGGGTAACCTAGACAGACAATCGGCAACATGGTTTTTGGCTCCGGCCACATACTCAAGCCGATAGCGGAACTCTTGCAATCTATACTGCCATTTAGAAATGCGTGGCTCTGCCACCACCTTTGGTTGAAAACAAATCGACCAAGGGTTTATGGTCGGTTCTTAAAATGAACTCATTGCCCCACAAAAAATTCTTGAAGTGTTGGACACCCCACCACAAACCTAAAGCTTCCTTTTCTATAGCAGAATAGGTGCTCTCAGCACTCCTTAAGGTCCTTGAAGCAAAGGCTATGGTTTCTTCACGACCATCACTCCTCCTCTGAAGAAGGACTGCCCCTAAACCAACATTACTCGCATCAGTGGATACAATACATAGATCATTAATGTTGAAGTGTTTAAGGGGGTGAGCATGCACAATTTCCTGTTTGATACTCAAAATTGTTGTTGCAGTCAACATCCCATACATACTTGACGTTTCTCTTTAACAAGTTCCGCATGGAAGCGGTTTTAGTAGAGAAATTGCAAACAAACTTGGCGTAATATTCCACTAACCCTAAAAGGAACGAAGTTGGTCCTTGTTCAAAGGAGTGGGTGCATTCTGAATGGCCTCAATGATCTTAAGTTTGGATTCAATGCCCTTGTGTGAGATATGATGACCAAGATAATCAACGCCCTCTTGAAGGAACCTGCACTTGTCAGCCCTCAATGTTAAACCACTAGACCTAATGATACTTAGCACATGTTTGACTCTCTCATCGTGTTCAGATTCTGACTTCTCATAAATGAGAATATCGTCCTGAAAAAATACGACTCCCGCTATGTCCTTAAACAAATTGTTCATTAATCTTTGAAACAGCTGAGGCAAGGCCAAAAGGCATGCGAATGTAGCGATAAGCACCCTCTGGAGTGACAAATGATGTTAAGTGCCTTGACTCCTTACACAGCTCAATTTGGTGATACTCTGAGGAAATATCGAGTGGATTGAAAAATTTGGCACCCTCCAGAGTAGCCAACATCTCATTGATGTTAGGTAGCGGTTGACTATCAACCCAGATGTTAGCGTTGAGATCTCTCAAGTCAACACACATCCTGAGAGATTTGTCGGATTTTCGCGCTAAAACAATGGGGGCCAACCATTCAGAACCTTCGATAGGTTCAATAACTCCTGCAGTACACAATCGTTCCAATTCCCGCTTGAGTTCATCTCGTAGACTCAAAGGCACCTTGCGAACCTTATGAGCTACAGCCTTTGCACTGTCCTTAAGCACGATACGATGCTGAAAGCCCCTAAGCTTCCCAAGTTCGCCATTAAATACTTCAGGAAAGATGTGTGCCCACTTGTCATTGGATGTTTGAGTAACGGCGTGAACAGGTGATAGGTCGTGGGGAGTGAGACTGTAGAATTGACAGAGAGCATTGCGGGACACCACCATATCAGGATGATTGGGGTCTAAAATGATGTTGAGAGCACCTTGCTCGTCCCATCCCAACAAATTTGCACCATCCTTAACTACAAACACGGTTCCCGTAGTTTGATCATCATTGAAGGCCAGATTTGCTGAAAACTTTCCCAGAACTTCCACTCTTTTACCCCCATATGCAAACATTTTGATGTTGAATTGTACCAATTGGACATCAACGACCTTGTTAAAATCCTTAACATTGATGAGAGTAAAAGGCGAACCAGAATCAGCAAGAAAACCAATACAAACCCCATTGACATTAATATTGCATGAAGGAGATTTCCTTTTGTGAGACCCCCAAAGAAGATAATTCAACTACACCTTCAGCGTGAGACGATGAAGGAGACAACATCAACAGTTCATAATTCTCATCATCAGAATCTATGAGGTCTTCTGCAATGGCCTTCACTACCTGAGATGAACTCTTCTTAACCATGACTGCTTTGCACATTCTGGAATAATGACCATTCTTACCACATTTATAGCAGGTTTGGTTCAGGGCAAAACAAAATTTGGCATTGCCTAGATGTGACTTGCTTCCGCAACGAAAGCACATAACTTCGTTTGGTTCAGGTTTCGGGTAGAGTGTAGACGTGAAGTGCTAGGAGAGGATGTCTTAGGAATGGATATCCTAGATGGTTTAGAGACAGATTTGGCATTTAACAGTTTGACCTCACTAGTTGAGACAGTACTACTCATTTCTTTTACGCAAAATTGGGAATGCTCAATAGACCTGGCCAATGTGAGTGCAGTTTCTAAGTCAGGATCATCAGAGGACAACAATTTCTCTTGGATCTTTTTGTTGGATGTCCTTTCAATTAATTGGTCACGGATGATTTCATCTCGAAACTCCCTGTAGTTGCAGGTGACTGCTAGGATTCTAAGAGCAGCAACAAAAAAATCAATAGACTCACCTGGAGTTTGAGCGCGTTGCAAAAACTTGTGACGTTCAAGAACCACATTCCTTTTAGGACTGAATCTCTTGTCTAAAGTCCTGACCACAGAAGCATAGTCATCAATGAGTAGTGAATCCCTACTGTCACCACCACTTACAAGAGCACTTACAACCTCTAAGGGTAAGGTTTTCAAAATGTTTCTGCCCTCAGGGCCAAGATTGTAGATTAAGAGCGCTTTCTTCTTCTTAGGGGTAAAGGTTTCACCATCAATGGCTTCTAAGTATGCATCGAAAGTATCTTTCCACTGTTCCCAGTGAACGGGTGGAGTACCTACAGACTGTAAAAGGGTGGAGGCGCGAAACGCGATCCATGGCAAAGCGTGGGTGAGTTGCTGCCCAACACCAATACAAACTGTACTTCGATAATACTAGCTAGTTGCTGGAATGACTATAAATACACAGAGAATAAAAGCATAACTGAACAGTTAACAGGAGGTGTGCACATCACCGAGTGCACAAGTAGTGTAGAACAAATAAGTCAAGCAGGTGTGCGCATCACCAAATGCACATCATCGGATGTTAAATGAAGCAGGAGTAATCACACATAAGTAAAAAAGGTGTGCGCATCACCGGATGCACAATATGGCACAAGAAATGAAATCCCAATACCAGCAGTGCAAAGGAGGTGTGCGCATCACCGAATGCGAAACAACAAAGAGCAGGAACTTACGATGAAGATGTAGGAAAGCGAAGAAAAGGTGTGCACATCACCGAATGCGCAGCGTCGAAGTGCAGAAGTCATCAATGAAGAGATGGAGGGAAGCGGAGAACAATAGTTAAAGCAGGAAACACGAAACAGCCTGTTTCAAAATGGCCGCTGGCATGTCGGGACGTCAGACGCCGTAGACGTAGAGCGTGGAGACAATATGCACAACAAACAAACTGTATCCAGGCAACATTTGGAGACTGTGCGCGAGCCTTCGCCGCACCACGAGGACACACCAACTGGCACAAAAGTGGGAGCGAGTGCCCCAGCAGGAAAACAAAACGAGACTTGCCAGAATTACGGTGAACTTCTGGGAACAGCACACTGAAGCAAGATGAAGCAGGAGGAACAGGCAGACCGGAAAATCAGGAAGGCAGGAGAATTCAACTGGAGGAAACAGAACACAGGATACGACGTGGCACAACTAGGAGGTGCCTCGTAAGGAATATGGAGGCGTCAGACCAACTCGTCGCCACTGAAAGAAGACACTACACAGCAATCCGCTAGGTGTCTGGTTTATTCCATCTGACGTCCTCCAGGTCCCGGCAGCAACTGCCTACCTTGGAACCCCACATTCCAGAGTAGAATCCCCCCAGCAACACAAGCTCCTCACGAGCTTGAGACATGTGATCCACAGATCCCAACAGCAATGCATGTTTTTTAAGCATTATTTTCAATCCTTACCTTGAATTTGTAATGTGTCGTTTTGGAACTGAAGAACAGCACCCTTAGGTATGGCTCTTGTTTGTGCAAACAAAAAATATGATTGATAATTTATTAGAAAAAAGATGACCTCAATCACTTAAGTTGCTTCACCAAAATGTCAGGGGTAGCGGAAAAGGCAATGTGTGTCGTAGGGTTTTCCCCTTCAGATGACATAGGACATCACATGACCTTGACTGCAAACAAGGAAGTGATTTTGGTACCCAAAAACAATTCCACTGTGGGTTTTTTAGATGCCCGGTTAAACATAAAGTTATGTTGTTTAGATGCTTTTGATTTTACTTTGTGGTAGCTCTCATCCCGGTTCTTTGGTTGCCTCGTCGTGTGCCTCATTATATGAAAGTGATCAGACTGGGAGGCATCTGTAACGTGAGTAACCATACATTTAAGGACACTTGGAATGTGGGAGAGGGTGATTCAGTAACTGCAAGGCACATACATGGGATATGAAATAAGCATATAACGAATGTTCTTCCAGAATATTCTTCTTAACGTAAAAACAATTTCGACAAACAGTAAATTAAGCAATAAAAGTCTCAATGCCCACACTGTATAAAAAGAACTCCCATCAGAGACTTTTTTCTTTAATATTTTTTACATGCGGATAGTAGACTGGTGAACTAGTTTCAGATGTGCTGCCCAGCGCTGCGTACATGCACAGCTGCAAATATATAAAACCAGTTAATAATCCTTTTTTGCCTTTCCTCGGAAAGCGAGCGTTTTAAAAAAAATAACATTTAAGTAAAAGGCGATTAGCAAAGTATTGTATTTCACTTTTCATTTACTTGGTGCCACTATCGCAAGTAAAACCTCTCAAAAGAGGAAAATATTGATTGTTTGGCATGAAGTCATGAGGAGCTAGAAGGACAAAAGCACATTGGAAGAACGTGCTGCCCTTTAGTGGCCCCTAACTGGAGGCCATGAAACCAATAACTGTATCCTCCTGAAGGTACCAATCGCAAGCTGAGGAGGTGCACGGAGCATTTCAGGTTAAATAAGATGCCCAGAATTAAAGTGAGTTTTCTCTCTTGGGTCTTTCCTTTCAAGAGTACGCTGATTAACCAGTTATCTGCTATGGACATACTGAGCAACAACTGGAACCACATCTGGAGCCAGGACCTTTAACCATCACATAATAGGCAAGTCATTTACTGATTGCAGACGTGGACATAAAAGATAAGTGTCCAAGGTCCACTGAACGCTGTGAATCTCCCCTGCTGCATTGATAAGACCCGAACAAGCGGCAGCAACATAATGGCAGGAACGGTCTTAAGATGTCCGTCTACCTTTAAAAGGTGCAGTACCTGCATTCTGTCTTCATGACACCAAAACATCAACAGAAAACCTACGTGCTGAGCAGAGCTTTCGACACACATGCTTTCCTCATAAAAATAATCCCTGCCCCTCCTACGCAATTCTCGGTATCACTTGTGGGGTCCCACACAAAGGAGGAAAGAAAGATACATATGTGATGTAGCGTTTTCAACGACGCAGGACCTTACTTAGAGTTTGGGGGACATCTGCCAAAATGTGGTAGATCTCCCAGCCGCACTATTTACAGAGTACAGAGGCCCTAAACATTCTAATTAGGGTGGCCAGGACATCTACCACTTTTTAGCAGACCCGCTGAATCAGCCAAACTTTAAATATGGATCTAAGTCCCTTTGTTATTACGAGAGGCTATTTTGTGGGGGGGGGGGGGGGAAGACCCGAAATCTGCCTTCAGCAGTGAAGATGACTTCATACTACCATTTATGATCGAGAAAATATTTACCCCTCAGCATCTAAGACTCAGTAGAGGATTGTAAAGTGTGGGAACGGGTGGCTTTGGTTTTGCAAGGGGATCACTTGGAGAGAAAAAAAAGAGTAAGGGATCAATCGGCTGAAGTCAAAATATCTGCCTCACCTTGATAGACAGAAGAGAACTTTGTGGCATGGACGAACAAACCGATATTGTGCTCAATGCCCAGTTGTCCATTCATGTGGGACCTCAGCTACACACAAGAAGCCTACATTCTTTCCTTCAAACTGGAGGTCCGTTAACTACTGCTGCATTTTTCCCTACATGGTGGAAGCACACAAATAAACCCAAATTGGAAGGAAGATCTAGCTCCTACCACTCTGTATTTTCACCTTGCAAGAATCTCTATTTTCCCCCAGGCTCCTGAGAAGCAACTATGCTCATCTCATACTAAAGGAGGGATTATATCTGAGCATAACAGGAGTGTCATTGCTCCAACAGAGGATGGCATCTTCTGTTTACAATCCTAGTTTTCCGAGACTTTAATACCCTTTTTAAGGGCATGGGTAAGTTGTTCACCTTCCTATTCTTAGAGCGCTCTTCACTACTATGAAACGGGTTCAGTTTCTAGTGTTCTGCAATTGACACAGTAAAATGTACAAAACATGGTCTAGCACAAGAAACTCCATAAGGAAGGAAGTACCTTAAAAAAAGAGGACTCCGGTTGTCCTCACTACACGTATCCTTTCTTCTGGGGGTGAAGGTCCAAAGAATTAACAGTAAAAGCATCCATACGCTTTGTGTGACAAGAGGAACACTCTCTTGTAGGACTGATTTTTTTGTGGGAAGATTTTAATGAGAATCCTGCTCGCACTCTGGGTCTTTCTCTAGGAAGATCACTGAAACAGTGTGGCCCTGGGTATTTCACTGCTCAAGATCAAACAAAGCTATCCAGGAAGGATTCAAACTTAAGGCGCCCAGAGTGATTTCAGCACCAAAATGAGCCAAAACCCTGTACAAAAGCATATATTAGAGACATTCGATGCAAAATCTATTTGCGTCTTTGCAGAATGATCAGCCAAATTACACCGGAGGTCCGAGCATCATTAAAGGGAACTTGACGAGCTCCTTAATAAACGTAATACTGTGGTTGCTAAGTTAGTAGTCAGCAGGTACCCAGCGTGAAAAGATGGGGAGAGAAGGAAGGGAGGGGTAGTACTGTTTGGGGAGTTTTGAAACAAAAGGTTAAAGTGACGTTCGAGTTAGAGGGAAAATGTCAGTTTAAACGTAACTTTTAAACGAGAAAAAGACATTGCAATTCAAGAGTTATAGTTATTTCATGTAGCTATAACTTGCATCTCGCCATGCAGTGTTCGCGTCAATGATCTCAGTTCAGTAGCGATCAGCAATGTTATCATGATGTCACAAAACATGTCATGAGCGTTGTAATGTGTGTGGTCATAAGCAGTGCATGGCAAGGGCGCAAGTTATAGTAACTTGAAATAATTAGAACTGTTGAAGTGTTTTTTTTAGTTAAAAATGTTTAAAGTGGCATTTTTACTAAACTACAACGTCATTTTAACCGTTGTTTTTTTCAGTGAATTTCTGAGGTTTTTTTTAATACAAAGGAAGATATTACCATACCTAAATATAACATCTTTTTTCAGTGAATTTCTAGGTTTGTTTTTAAAGCAAATGAATATTTTATTACCATACGTCAGGCATACCCTGCTGTCCACAACCAAGGGCATGGCCTGTGACCAGGCCCCGCGCCAAACCCCTGCGGGCCTCTGATCCCACTCCGCGTGCAGCCTTCAACCGTGTGCAACATGGAGTTGGCTGTAGGCAACAAACCCCTTCGGTGCCAATGATCTTTGCCTGTTCGCGGAAAATCACCGCAGATACTCAGACCCCCCCCCTAGCCTACCCTCATTCTTCTAAAACAATTTCTGATCTCGAAAGACTCTGGCGGGTGCCAGTGCAGCCCCCTATGCTCCAACTGGAGTCCAAGGGAGCACGCTGGCTGCTGCAGGAGACCCCCAAGATAGCGGAAACCCAAAGATTTTTTTTTTTTTTTTAATTTGGCCGGAGAGTGGGGTCTCTCTAGGTCAGGGGGCCCCTGCCCTGTCCCTTACACCTTTTTTTAAATTTTCCTTTAAGGTTCAGGACACAGGACTGAGTCCCTGTGTCCAAAACTGGAGGCCACAACATTGCTCTTCATGTCGCCACCAGCCAATCTGAGTGCAGGCGTACACAGGAACCGTTTGCTCTTGCGGGAGTGAGGTGACCTATGGGGAAAAAAGCCCCCTCGGCCAACCAGATCGCTCTATTATTTGAAACTGCGAAATCGCTGGACTTTCGCAAGCCTCCAGTGAACCCAATTGTACAGATATACAAAGTTTTCTAACCTTAATTTTCTCAAAAACTACTCAACAGATTTACACCAAATCACAAATATCTCACCGATAACTCAAAAACAGCTGAAAGGAATTTCACTAAATTTGGCAGAAAGCAAGATCTTGGTCCAGAAAGCATGCTTTTCACAACTAGTGTAAATCCGATCAGTAGTTGTTGAGAAATTAAGGTTCAAACTATTTGTATATATGTATTGGATCTGCGGATCTAACAGATCAAAATATGTTATCTGACTGACTGCCACCACATCAACAAAAATGTGACAGCAGCCATTTTAGTTCCCTGTCCTACAAAAAGGTTGTAAAAAACCTATGGGGGCAGGAGAGGGATACCCTATGTCTGGTGACCCGCACTCCACGGGGCCAATAAACGTATTGCTATTATTTTTTTGGGGGGGGCACACTTTCTCCCTTCCTTATCATTTTTAAGGCCTAAGGGACCCCATTACATGGGGCCGCTTTTCATAACATTGGGAGGGGACTCCCTGTCCTCCCCCTGAGCCCTTTTAGGCCCCAGCGACCCTATTCCCTGAGGCAGATTGTTCTTTTATGGGTGGGCGGGGTGCAGACCCCTCTTCTAGCCTCTTAGAGACTCAGGGACCCCATTTCCCAGGGCCAAACTTTACATTATGGGGAGAGGGACATGCACCCCCTCGAGCTGTAAATTGGCCTCAGGCACTCCATTCCCAGGGGCCCAATTTCTGCTCCAGTGTCCCAGGACCTCATGCCTGCTGTGTTACCTGCCCAGGAGACTGTGGGCAGGGAATATAAACCTTATTTGCTGCCCGCACTTGTCCGGGTGGGAACACAACTTTGTTCACGCCTAGACAGGAGACCAAAAAGAAGATGCTCCCACCCCGGCAGAAGTAAAGGAAAGAAGCCAGCTCCCGCCGACACCCACAAAGGGTGCTGGCTGGGGAGCTGGCACGGCCCGTAGGAGCCTTAGGGCTTCCCCTGCAGCTCCCAATGAGATGTGTTTTAGGTGACCCAGGTGGGCACCAACTTTAAAAATGAACTCCAGCTCCTGCGGCACTGACTATTGGTACTGGCTGAGCAGGCTGCAGGGGCCAAGGGGACCTTAGGGCTCTGCCAGGAGACCCAAACATTGGAATATGTTGTGGGTGCCCCAGGTGGGCATCGAGGCACCCACTTAAAAAAAAGCTCCTCCCGCTGGCACCCAGTAAGGCCTCTAGCTGGGGAGCCAGCAAGTGGTGGCCGGGGCCTTTGGGCTTCCCCTGAAGCCCCAAAATTGGAAGACGATGTGAGTGCCATAAGTGGGTATCAGGGCACCAACGTAAAAAAAATACAATACAAAAAAGAATAATAAATGAGAAGGTACGAGCCGTACATTTATTATTCAATGCTCTGTACAAGGAGCACCCCATAATGCCCTAGGGCTTTTTTAATTCCTGGTGGTGCCCCTAGAAGGGACAGGGACACCACCAACCATTGTTTTAATGTGTGAGGCTGCAGAGAGTGCACAAGCCCCCCAGTAACATTGAAAAAAACACAGCAAGTATCCCTGGTCATTAGATCCATGATCCAAGGAAAGCTTTCCATATTTTCAAAGCACTCTGAGCTGGAGCTGTATGCCTTTCAGCTGAAGTGCAGGGACCCCTTGTGGCGAGTTCTAGGATTGCAATTTGTGGCCTGAAAAATGTTTTTAAAAAGGCTCAAAGACATGTTGATTTTTTTTTAATATGGCATTATAAAAATATGTTACGACAATCACTTTTATTAAACATTGCACTGAGTGAATTTATACAATATACATTTGATTACAGTAATTGGTGACTTTTTGACAAAGCCAATATGTCTGATTTTTACATGTTGATGTGCTGACCTCTTGATGGTGGCTCGCCATGCACTGTTAATTGCCTTTCAAATTACATCTCTCTTGAACTGTTCAATGTTATCATTAATAATTAATTTGCAAAATCTGAAAGGACATCATTGATAACACTGTGCATGGGGGGCATGAGTTATAGTTACTTTAGGGTAGGAGTTATAGTTACTTGAGAACTATAACTCGTGAATTTCAGTGGCTTTGTTTATTTAATACAGTATGTTTTATCTGACATTCTCATCTAACAATAATGTTCCTTTAACCTTCGTTTTTTCAGTGAAAAAAAATAAAATATATATATACACACACACACACACATATATTTATATGTGCACATATATACTACGCTGTGGCTGTCACCACTTTGTAGTTATCCGTGAGCCAGAGTTACCATAGAAAGAGCATTTAATTGCACATTTAGGAAAATGCAAACTCTTGTAATGACGTTGGAAATCTTGCTGCATGAAATAACTTTTGAAAATGGTTATCAGTGAAACAGCAACATTACTTCTCTCCCCTTGCTTTTCCATTCTTATTATGTATTTGTACTGCATATTTTTCAATACAAGATGTAAAAAAAAAAAATCACTGAAACAGCAAAATGTTTCATCTTGTTACATTGTGCTGAAATGGCTACGTGACCTACAGATCGTTTTTATAAATTATATTGTGAATGTAAATATTTATTTACCTAAGCAGCCACTACCACAAGTATAACACTTTTGTTATAAACCAATTTTTTAAATTAATTTAGTAAGTTAAAACAGTGACCATAAACTGTAGTATATTCAATTTATGAAATTTGGGTCCCTCATGCCATCCAGTGCAAGGAAACATGTTTAGGTCCCGCCTACAGACAGCTTTTGTTTGTTGAGGAAGAGTTATAACAGGCTTTGGATCAGCCTGTTGCTGATCACTGGTTGGCTTTCTTGCCAATCTCATTTGCTTGCTTCTTATTTGATGACTTTCCTTCCTCTTCTTGTGTTTCTGCCTTCCCTGGATCACTGCTTCTTTACCATCCTTTTCATTGGATGAGTTGTATCCTTCCCCGATATTCCTTTGCCACTCCCATTGTGCACTATATTTTTTTTTACATTTTCAACTCCCAGTCCACTCCTCTGTTGCTTCTTTGCCCCTTCCCACTGTACTCTTTAAATTAAAACAAATAAAAATAAATCTCTTCTAGAGGGCCTGAAAGCACCAATTTGTTAAAGGGCCACTCCTTTCTCTTTCATGCGCTTTTGCTCATTTTTTTAATCTACCGTACTAAGATTGGCAACCGCCATCTTTAAACAGTAAATTAAAAAAGAAAATTACAGCACCGTCACAACATATGCATGTGCATGAATAGTAAAGTATGCACACGTACACATACTCAAGCAGTGGTCACCGTAGCATTATGATACATAAATGCACATACGTGAAACACATTTCTGTGTCTATATGATCTTTTTGTTTTGTTTTTGGTCGATTCATCCTCAACAATAATCATTTTCTTCACTTTTTGCCAATGATGCACAAAAAGAACTAAAGAACATTCACAAAGCCTATAGGTCTCTTGACAAAGTCTCTTATCAAAGCCAAAAAGCAAGACCAATTGGGTGTGCCAGTGTTTGTTTCAAGAGGCGACTTGTAAGAGATGATGACAATTGTTATCCCAGAGTATGCCACGGGCTCTCTTCCAAAACTCCGTCAGAGTACGGGCCTCTTATTTCCGGACACAGCAAGGCTAAGTACCTTTACATGCCAATCACCGAAGCTGAGACCACTTTCTTTCCACATAACTCCTCTGTAATATGACTGACCTCACTTTGTGCCCAAATCATAACGAGAGCAAATTATACCGCATGCAATTGCCATCAACTGTACCCTTCCTTGCCGATAGTTTGCAGCTATACAATAAAGAGAATAAACACATCTTCTACAGTAAAAACATGTCATTTACATTCCATTATTCAACACAATCGTTATTTGAAAGCTGGCTAGATGCATTTTACTATTTGACAATAATCCCAACACACACAAAGTGGGTTCATGCTCGGTAACCAAATGACTCTCGGAGTAACGGGTTGGATCAACTTAATATTGAAAACTCCAATATAAAACCAAAAGATATACATTAAAGCAGGAAAACCCAGTCAAAGAATGAATGTCTGATTATGTGAATTACCCAGTGTGGAAGAAAGCTGGCAAACTAGAAGCTAAAAAGAAAAAAATGTGCGGTCAGGTCAGGGGTGTCACAAGGTCATGTCAAACAAATCTGATTGATGGATTTGATTTCTTTGACTAAGTAACCAGGGAATTGGAGAAGTGTAGAACAATAAATAACGCCCGTTTTAAATAAGGATGTGTCAAACCTCTGGCACAAAAGACTGAGTGCTGTGGGATTTCTTTGGAGGAGAGTGAACTGGCTGAGTGGCAGCACTGAAACATGGACTGAAGTCTTTCGAGAAGAGAGCGACCCGCAGCACTCGGCGGCCATCATTTCTAATGGCTCCATAAGCAACACGTCAACAGAGCTGTGGAAGAAAGTGTGACTTTTTTTGCAGAGCATCAATGATTATTAACAGTGCAGACTCCCCTGGAGTGAGAACACATTAGAGATTTAAGAACTCAACAATGGTAGTCACTATCAATTAAGTGATAACAATTGTCAATACAACATTCACTATTGACACAATCTCACAGGGTCAGCCTGTGATGGAAATCAAATGCCCATGAGCAGCAATATTAGAGAAGAGTTCTGGAACTGACTTCATGTCAAATAGAGCGACAAGGCAGTCGGATGAGCCGAAGGAAATGCGAGGTGGTGCATAAGAAACACGTTCAAAACCTCTTTGTATAATTCATTGCATTGGGCTGGCCTCAGTTCTGGAGGCCAAACCTATTAGTGGCCAAAGAACACATGTAAAGGCCCACATAGGAAAAATAAAACGTCGGGTACATAAAAGGCCTTCACAAAATAACAAGGAAGAAACTAATGCATACATATTAAAGAAGCAAATGTCTTAATGCACAGACAGAAGCAAAAAGGAAAATATGGAGGAAGAAAATGTATTGAGATTTCACCCGAGAAACCCGCACTCTTGCCTTCAGTCAGTGCAGAATAATACCCTAACTTCTTTCAGGAAGTTGCCTGGCAATCCGCGTAATGAAGTAGCAAGACACCTCTAAATGAGGCGCAGTCTACAATGCTTACCAATGTTGGGCCGTGAGTACCAAAAACCACGGTTTCGTAACATCAATCAAGGTTTAATACTTCATCTTCCTCACATTCATCTGTCTTTCTCTCACTCACAGCAACTCTATGCCGCTCCTTATAGAGATCCAAAAGTAATGAATGCATATATTTTATTGCACAATTATTTAAAATCATTGCAACAAAATGCCAGATAACACAGTACTACTACAAAAAAGAAAAAATTATCAAAGGGTCCTTGCCCTTTTATAATAACAAGTGTAGACACTTTATAAAACTCAGTTAAATTGATGATATGTAAGGCTCTGTTCAGAAATCTTAAAAAGCTACCAGTCAGTTGAGGGTCAGCTCCACTCAAACATGCTTTCGCTGCTTCGTTACATTTACTGCGATTTAAGCACAAAAAAGCTGCTGCACGAGTTTCTGCCTCGGAACAACCAACTTCCTGTAGATGCAAATAAGGTAGAGCAATGATTCCTGGTCGATTTTCCATAGGTGCCACATACTGTCCTTTTCGCCTCCCAGATGTTCATAATGGTGAACTCTCAGAAAGGAGGTAACACAATCTGGCTCCAATTACCGTTATTTTCTTCTTGAGGCTAAGGGATAAGTCTCAGTACTTTTGTATTACATTATTTTCATATTTACTCCGCGTCATCCAGTGAGATCCAAAAGTAGATTCTGTGCCATGATAGTACTCCCAAAAGGAGGGGGTTCACCGTAGTCCCACTGTCACTGGTACTTCCTTTCTGCTGCTGGGTCCTCCAGGCAGCCAGTACCAAAGCAAGTTTCTCATGGGGTCTTACACCTCTTGAAGTTTTCCCACTGGTGCTTGGAGGCCCTGGTGGATCACTTCATCTTGTGCGTACCATCATGACCTCCCTCATTCTTTCAAAGATGAAGGGATGCAGACAGATCCATGGAGTCAGGAATTGCACGAAATTAATTGAGTTCTTAGTCATTTACATCCATTGTGGGGATGCTGCTGTGTGGAGCCAGAGAGGTTAGAAGGAATCATCCAATATCACAGTGACCCCAAGCAGGGGGGCACTGTTGCTTTCTGGGCAAATAGTTGGGGTTAGAAAGGGAATCCTAGACCCCTACTTAATTAATGCGCCTAGGTCAGTGCCTTGCCCAGGGACCACATGCCGCCCCAGCCTTAGTGACACCCACTTGGTCTCCAACAGGGCCAGTGTTGGTGTGAGCTTAAATTAAAAAAATAGACCTTCCCAGTTACTTTCACACAGCTGGGAAGAGAAGACATTGACACCCCTGGTGCAAGGGTTGCCAGAGGGCCTGCCCGAAGTATCAGGTCCGCTGACTCAATTGAGGAAACTCAATTCAGAAAGTACCATGCTGCCTCAGCCACCACACAAAGAAAGGGTAAGAGCAAATAAACTCTAGTGGGCATCACTCTGCCCCATCAGGTCCACAATGAGGTGTGTTGTCAAAGGTGGAAGCCCAGGCAGAGTCAAAATCTCCATATCTAGACTTGGACACAACATGAACCACAACACGTGACCAATATAACAGCGTCTTACCCTACTGTCCGATAAGCCATTGTAAGAGTGACTTATTCATAATATTTGCAATAAGAAAACTTGTTGGTTGAATCCCTGGAGCGAAACGCGTGTCTTTCGCTGTAGGCGTAACAGCAGACTTCATCAGGGCTCATTCAGTATATGCTCAGCTTCGTCCTCTTAAAGAAAATAGGGAATCTTTACAGTTCATTCAGTCAAATAAATCATAAGTGAGTTCACAGAATGCTCTTATTAAGCTTCAACGTCTTGTGTGGTGACTGTTGCCATTATAGGATACTGGCTTGAAATCTTCGAGGACAACGGTCCCGTGGTGCATCGGGTCTTTTGGTTATTTTCTTTAAGAGGATGAAGCTGAACATATACTGAATGATCAAATCTGCAGTTACGCTTACAGCGAAAGACGAAACACGTGTTGGCAAGTGGCAGGTCCAAGCATAAGGGCGAAATTGGATATTTGAATAAAGAACTGCTGATACCACAACCTCAAAGTAAAAAAATGTTTGGGGAGTGCTCTGAGAACTTTCTTAATTCATTTTGGAACTCTTTCCAGCAGAGAAAGATCAGGTTGCTCTCCCCCCTTCAGAGCACCAAATTATATATGGACATGTATTGCACAGACTTTCATTTGTTTTCACTTCTCATACAGAATAAGTTGTGTGCACCTATATTCCCAGCCACCATTTCTGCTTTATTTTACTGAAGAGATGTGTTGTGAGCCTTTTGCCACTGCTCTGTCTTGAAGGCAGCAAATGATGCTTTAGAATCCAGTCTGTGTTCACAGAAGTGGCTGCACTTGAAACTTTCTCTGTCTACAGTTTGCAGAAGATCTCAAACTGTGGAGAATTAAGAGAATTATTGTTCCTTGCCATCTCCAGATCAGGTGCTCCTCAGGAGTAGCAACAAGCCAGGAGAAGGGCTTCCTACGAGGACTGTTCATCTGCCCTATTTGACAAAGAATGAACTGGTAAAAGTACAGTACGTTGGGTTTGGAAATACTTGAGGAGTCTGTCGAGCGAAGTTCATATTGTCCTTATTTTAAAAGAGATAAAGGCTGATGGTGTCCCTAGGGATATTGTCCGGAGGGGCAAACTGCCATTATGAGGCTATGGTGCCTAAAGAGAAAATGACTTTTCAGCTTCTACATCCCACTTTGGGCAGCCCTTCTTCACTGTGCAGGGCAAGAATCATTTATGTGCGGTTCAACTCATTCTGTAATGGGACAGATAAAAGGATTTATTGGAATGCTCCCAAGAGGAAATCAAAGTGCTAAAGAACCTTCACCTCCAAGGATTACCCACCGCTTTTTAATTACCTCAGTACCTGGAATGAGTTGCCACTGGATATTTGTGCGACTCAGAACTCCAGTGAATTTAAGAAGGCATCACGTTATTTTCTCTTTGCTCAACAATAGACTCAAAACGTTTCCCTTCTCAAGTTGGTGTTACATGGTGTTTTGTTTTTTTGTGTCTGTTGATCTGTTGAGTTTGCAAGTTTTTTATCTCTTTTCTCTCTGGTTGTTTCTAGTATGGGTGCTTTGGTGAATGTTCTTTGAATAAATAATAACACTAATAATCTGTTTTTCACAAGGGTTCTGAGTGACATCAAATAGACAACAGGAGCAAAGCTTGACTTGTCTATAATGTTACTCAAGGTGAAAAACAGCTCTATTATTCGCTTTTAACCCATGTATAATTTTATGCTTTATATACCCCCCCTATTCATCTGCCCTTGCGTTCAACTGTTACGCAGGAGCAAAAGGGTGATGGGGAACAATACACAATATTGCTTTCTCCTCCCTGTTCCAAATGCAAAAAATTAAAAATAACTGGTCTCCAGTCACTCAACCCACCAGGCTCTCAGAGAGCCGTGTCAGAGCATCCTGTAATTGCTCAGTCACTTAGCAAAAGTGGACAACAGTTTTTGTTACCAGTCATTGGCGCATGCATTTTCATCCTTGCCTTTTCTGTCGACGTTCCATTTATAACCAAAAACTCTGGGTTTGATTCCACCAGTTTAACTGCTCATTTTCTGAAGCCAGGACAAGTTACCATGAGTGGCGTTAAATCACCATGAGCAGCATTAAATCACTATGAGCTGTGTCAGATCACTTAGCCTATTCCATGCCACCCTGCCAGATCCCTCCGATCCTCGGGCGCGGAGCTGGCTGTGGTACCTCTATTCAGTCAGGGCTTGGAAGGCCCTTCCCTAGAACTTGCGCTCAATGAAAGGACGAACACTCTTTCAAACGTAGTCAAAAAAACATGGCTGTTTCAAACTGCCTACCAGTAGGCTGGCTCTTGCTCCAATTTGCTTCTAGTCTGCTTAGCGCCAGGACGCTACGAGTAGCTGCGCGCTTTACACATTTCTGATTGATTGCACTCCGAAGGCAGAATGCGCCCCACAGATCTGTATTTTCTGTTAACTGAGCTATCTGACACATGCGGGTGATCCAAAATCCTTAAAATCTTACCTGATTTTGCTTCAACCACAACCATAAATGTTTTCTAATTGAGCATTACTAACCCTAATGCCAGCAGCTCATCATTCCAACGTTTAATCACATTTTGTCTGGCATTGAATGACCGTGGCACCCCAGTAAACGACACCTGCAAGTAATACATCAAGCATGCCAACAACATGCCATTATGGGGAGTCAGGTTACAAAGGCTGTTTCGCACTTTACATTTTCCAGGTGTCCAGCACTGCACACTGCTTTGTTTATTTATTTGTTTATTGGTTTGTTTATTGGAGGCCCATCCACCCACACTAGAGCAGGGATGCCTTTCCCAAATCTCCCCTGGTGGCACAATCTACTATTCTCACCCAGGCTCTTTAATAATCAGGTCACTCTGAAGTTCCCACAACGATGCACTAGCAATACATTTTTTGCTGTTCCCAAAATCAGGAATCAACTGACTGACTACTTTACACTGGTTCAGTGTCTGCAAAGCTATCCCTCACACTCCCTTCATGCTCCACTCCATGCACAAGATGATGGTACATACTGATGCGACAAGTCTGGAACACATTCTCCGGGCTCCACAGATGACAGCAAAACACTATAGTCACAAGTGACACCTCTACCAATACCCCTCTACGACCATGCACGAAGCAGCCACTTAGTTGACAAACGATGACATGCTTTGGGGCTCCGTCAAGGAGGAGGGAAGTCCCATAGAAGTGGAACATTGCAATACAAATCCAAAAGCTATGGTAATCCAGACGCTAGTATTGATAACGCCAGCTACATATCCCACAACCTAAGGTTATCCAATGACAAACTGCTGGAAGTCTCCAGCATAATCAGAGATACAACAGACAACCCGCTTTTCTGGAGGTGGCAGCAGGTTTTTGGCAATCTCTTCCACTGGCACTTTCATCTGTCCTAGTCATGTTTCTTTTAGAGAAGATTCCAGGGCCTAGTAATCCGCTAGGTATTATGCTGGACGTTGTGCTTTCTAATATAGAATAATATAACACAGCCTCGTAGCTCTGCAAATATCAGCTGTTACCTTACTCAACTGCGGTCATGATCTCGACCTCAAAAGAGTGAAACGCCAAGTCGACACTACAGGAGTTCAAACATGTGATTTGCAGTTTACTCTTACATCTTTGCGGTGTGTGCCTCAACCCACTGAACTATCAAATTGTGGTGCACCTTCAAAAGGTATCTGCTACTCTTCGAATAAAATTGCCTGTTAGAGGGCAATTAAACGTGTTTCCGGTAATATATTGTGCCAGTGTATTCCCTGTAACCGGGCTCCTGTGGACAGGGGCAAGGCACCCATGCTTCTATTCTATATGTCCTTTTCATGTGAAATACATTTCCCCGTTGATTTGAGGAGACTTGAATTTAATGCTGAGAAAGCTATGGATAAATTTAATAATATACTAGCATACAAAGGGAACTTACACTGAATATTAAAACACCCACATTAAACGTCTGTTGATGGAGCACTGGTCCACCCCCACAATAATAAGAGCGCCCTCCTCCCCATAATGTGTGAACTGAAACGAGCAGCGTAATCCACACAGATCCTTCTGCAAATACACAAAGCCTTCTTTTAAATTGTTTGTTTGTGTTGCGCCCACATAGGCTGAGATGCTTAGACATGGGATATGGCTCCGCAGAAACGTGTTCAGGCGCTGATGAGAGCAGGAGAGATTGGGATGAGACAAAGACGACACTGTTTCTGCAGAAATATCGAACGTTTATCAGTGTGACAGCCACAGGCCGCGGGAAAGGAACGTAAATACGCCAATTAAAAACACGTTTCCTCACATGTAGCCAGCTAGATAAAAAGCCCTCTTTCGCACGTTTTGAGGAAAGCAGAGCTAATGCAGTGAGCCCCGCATTAGGCTCGGAGGCTGGCTGCCCCAATAATTCTCGTGCCAAGGAATTCCTGCCGACAATGAACATTTCACACGCTGATCGAGAGATAAGACACCCACGAAGTCGAACATCAAGAAACATCCCGGCAATTACTGCCAGAAAAAGGTGGGCTGATGAAAGGGCCCTGGACAAAACATCTTAACAGCAACGCCATCAAGGGCCCTGCTTCCCGCATGCCACCCCCTTGATCTGCGCGTCCTCTGGCGTTCAATGGCAGTCACTTGTTAGAGGCGTGGGTAGGTGTGCGTGCAAAAGCCTTCACCTTACATTTTACCAAGAAACTCCTTAGACACAAAGATTCTGTTCTTTTAAACATTAGTGGGAGATTTTGCCCATGACGCCGATGCATTTAATAGCAGATTGTTCGCAGATCAGGGCCTCTTAAGCAGTTTACAACTTCAGTGACCTCAAATATCAACCTCAGACGGCACAACAGAGGTTGTGCCCCTCAGAGCAACGTGCCTCCTTCGTAATGTGGAACCTGACACAACGAGCGAAACCTAAAACTCCCACACGCCCGGCCTTCCCGCCACAGGGCTGTGTGTGCTCCAGCCATTAGGGTGCACCCTCGGCTCCATGGGTGGCAGCGCACCTCTGCCGCCCCAGAGTTTGTCCTACAGCTCAAGCCCCATGGATGCTGGATTTATAGGGATTACAGGCAGGCCCAGTCACTTTAAACAGGTGTGAAGCTCCCTATTAGTGATGCATGTTTCCATTCAAGCACAGCAAGGCTGGCAGAATGGAGCTCAACTTCAAACACTGTAAATGACAAAGGCCACTGCTTGTTTGTCCAGTTACACAGAGGAGGACGCCCCCCTCGTTCCTTCCTTTGAGTACCTGGGTCTGAGGGACAGCCAGCAGATACTTTGATATGTATGGAGCCCAGGGGCTCCTTTCTTCAAGCTGGCCCTTGCAACAGGTGTTTATTCATTTGCAAACTGGCAAGAAACAACCAAAGTCAAACCCATCCAAGATTCCTGGTAGAAAAACGCAGAATACCACATCAAAGGTATGGGCCTGCAAACAGCATGGAGAGGAAGGACAAAGGGCCATTTCTGTCAAGGGAGGCTGCATCTGTGGGGTGGATCATCAGCCGAGACCACAGCCAGGAACTAGTTTGCAACTCGCAAGGTTATTTTGACAGGATCGCATTTTCCATTTTGTGTGATAAACCTGTAATGTGAAGGGGTGGACGCGAGGCTTGCTGTGCCTGCAAGAAGAGTAACGCACATGTCGGTTTACAGTTAAAAATAAAATAAAGGTAAACACAAAGATGGCAGCTTTGTAGCATAGATACCTGATCTGCCGTCATTGGTCTTTTTAGGTCTCGCCTGAGCCAGCGCATGCGCTGCTCTGGCGAGAGTTTTAGTAAGCGGGTTTTGGAAGTGCAAACAGCAGTTTGCTGGCGACCAGCTTGCGTTCACGCGAGCGTGCACGCGCGATCAGGCGCCATATGGCTTCCCTCGCCATATGGCTTCCCTTGCGATTACTTTCACTTTCGCGGCCGCGCGGCCGTGTCAGTTTCACGGCCGCGCGGCCATTGCTTGTTTTACATTCTATGTCCTTATTCTCCCTCTAAACCTTTGATTGTTTTATGGGTCTTCTACCAACCTCATGGCTTAGTTAAAGTTCTGTGTGTTTTCTGGTACCCCATCCCTTGACTTTGATGCTTCTGCTGCGTGCCCCAAGAAGCCTATTTCTGTTGCATGTTCACATTGACCACCTATCAGTCGCATTCCGTATACCCCGGTTTACCCCGGTCTCTGACTTCCCCCTGCTATCTTCTTTTGTGTCGTCTCTCCACTTTTTGTTATCTCTTAATGTTTACCTCAATTGCTTTCTATCATGTAGCTAGCCCCCATTTCATTTCTTCGTGTTGACTTCAATTCAC
The DNA here is from genome assembly GCA_963921515.1 of Calotriton arnoldi. NCBI lineage: Eukaryota > Metazoa > Chordata > Amphibia > Caudata > Salamandridae > Calotriton > Calotriton arnoldi. Next base: position 1,068,468 of record CAWUFW010001772.1, on the reverse strand, counting down.
TATAGTGTTCCTTGTGTTTCACGGAGATATACTATTATTTGTCAGTAGACCGCCTTCTTAGTTCCTTTCAAAACAAGCTTTTACCCTGAAAAAAAATACGTGTTTTTGCACTCTTGGTAAATTCAAACGGTCTCTGAAGGATAATTGCCAGGTTATGTTATAGCCGTTAAGTAGCCAGCCTTTTATTTTTTTCAGAAAATCTATCTATTTATATTTAGGTCTGGCCTTGAGACATCTTTGTGTCTCACCAGCCTCATGTTTTCCCCAAAAATATTACAAATTCGGACATACTTTCTTGGGCCTTAGATTAGCCCTCTTCACCAATTGGTCTGTTAAAGTGTCGTTCGTATGTTTCTTTCACCCACCACAACACACACAGCACTGGGTCCACCCACTTTATTAATTTGCTGTCTAACATTGTGATAGAAGGCATTTTATCTGGTCATCTGCACAGCCGGCTGAAAAAAGTGCTCTGAGGTTTTGTGCATGGGTTCCAAGGCTACATTGTTAATTTTGTATATATATTTTTATTTTTTGCATATTGCTTATGTTTACACAAAAATTAAATTGTGAAAATCTTCTGATGGCAGAACTATTGGCCTTGGCAGTAGTTAGTATAGCTAGGAAATCCTACAGCAGAGCACTTTGAATTTGAAATGATCTGTCGCCCCAGTTGTTTCATCTGCATGTTCATATAGAAAAAAGCCTTATCGATGTGGTCCAGACGTTGACAAAAGGAAGCAGATTCAATATGTATTTGCCAATAAAGTTGGCTAGATATTTATTTAAAAAATCCGAAATCATAAAGTTGGCTAATATAACAGTGTTATGCCCAGGGTGTTAAGTGCAATTTCCTGCGCTCGGGGGTGGCATGATAAGAGAACTTTGCGTGAACTGTATACAAAATATTGCAGTCTGTCTATATATTTGGCTGGAAGCTGTTGATGGACCAAATTGCAAGAATCCATGCCGGAGTAGATATAAACATTGGCAGCTATGATTTGCTATGAAAAATGTAGACGAGGAAGTATGCACCACTAGCGTGATGTGCCGTCCCGTCCTTTCTTTAAACTGGGGAACCCATCTCGTCTCCACCCTGCTGTCATTCTTGGATTGTATTGTCTGCCTAATAGCCCTGTACAAATTTCCTCAGTTTCCTCTGGCTAGGTTTGCAGTGGATCAGTACCCACATACATACACCATTTAACATGGGGGACAGCATGGGGCCTTAAAGAACTCGCCACAGCACTAGTTTGGGTGACACACTAAACAAACCCAGTTGGACAGACTAAGATCTCACAGAAAAGAGTTAAATCAGTCCAGGGCTACACCCTGGATGTGAAAATCAGGAAGCCTCTGTAATAGAATCTGATGGTCAACGGTGTTGCAATTTACATCACCTATTGGCCTTCTATGTCTCTCTCTTTTTATTGATGTCCTCTTTCCCTCGCCTTTCCCATTATTTTATTTCTTTCTCTCTACAATGCTCTCCCTACCTCTTCCACTCCATCTATCACTCCCTTTGCTTTCATCTCTTTCTATCTCCTTCACTGTTTCCGTTCACTCTCTCTGCTTCCAATGTCTCGCTCGTTTAATACATCTGTCTTACCCTCTGTCTCTCTCTCTCCCTATTTCACCATTCTCTACTTCTCCCTCGCACTTACTCTGTATTAGCCTCATCTCTCTACCTCATCTGTACCTCTTTTTCTCTACTTCTCATATCTTTCTATTTTTCATCCCACCGGCTCTACCTGCCTCGCTACTTTGTTTACCTGACCTGTCATTCTGTGCTTCACCTTTCTATTTGTGCTATCTCATTATAACTCACCTCTCTTCCTAACTTCTTTCTCTCTAGACCTTGCCCCTCGGGTTGGCACCTTTCTTACCAGCCTACATTTAAAACTGCATGCCAGGCCTCTAAAAACAAGCATTGGCATAGTCAATAGGTCTCGCCTTTGGGACCTTATACGTTTTTAGACATGCAACAGTTGATGTTATTGCACCAAGGATATTGTGCTGCATAACTAAATACTTATAAGGTCCCAAAAGCGAGACCTATTGGCTATGCCAATGCTTGTTTTTTTGTTGCAAACATTCTTTATTGATTTTTATCAGTAAAACATAAGATACAGCAGAGGTTCACCACTCAGTAATTGCCCACCTCAAATCAGAACACGAAAAGATGATCACATGAGTAGAAAATTCTAACAATTGTTCAATCCAAGGGGACTTTCTCATCCCAGTCTCCTTCAACAGCATCCAGTCTAACAATACTCGTGGTGTCTAGTCAGTATTCACAAAACGAAGGTGAGATGAATGACCGAGAAGGAAATACCAAGGTAATAGCAATCGAGAAACTAGGCATCCCCCACCAAGCATACTGAACGCCAACAAACCACCTCCCGCAGTCGTGTCCAATAAACCATACAACCTGCCACCCCACACCAACAAGGCTAGCCTCCACCCAACTCCCAGAGTTTCCGGCATAAGTATAGCCAAGTATCTACATTCACCATTCTCAAAGCGCAGAGGAACCCTGAATACTAGTGTTCGGTCAGAGTGAAAATAGAGACCTTGCCCATCAAAAACGCCTTTATTCTTGAGCACATAATATACACCACGATAAGTGGAGAAGTCGCGCCTCTCCAGGCATCATGTAAGTAGGGCGACCCATGACTAGACCTGTCACCTTGAGGTAACGCTGCCATCATCGGCCATTGAACGAAACCCTAATGAAATTGAATTGGAAATAAATTGATCACATTTAGATTGAATACCATTAAAAATATCTTTCTTGTAGTTGACACAGAAGACGGACTTTGTTCTAAAATTAACTTGTGGTAACGCTGGAGCCTATTCACCAAGGCATTTCACAATACTACCCTGTAGCTCTCTTTTAAGAACTCTTACATGACTTTGTGGAAGAGCCCAAACACCTAAATGGGAATATTCTGGGAATATTTATGGACAATTAGTACAAATAGAAAGGACTGTGCCATCTTTGTACTTTTACTAAAAGGCAGTTGGATGTTTCGAAGCAGACTCACAAAGGCATGCAAGAGTATGTAAAATACTACTCCTGTAGTACCACTTCTTAAAGTCCTAAATGCTTCTGTGAATCGACTCATCAGCTTTATATAAGGCACCAGACTATTGTAGCTTATTCCTGCGCCAATAAGATTCCAATACTTTCTGATCATTCACTCTTTTCCGTCACTAATAAAGTATGTTCACATTATGAATCCTGTGCTTAGCCTGGAAGCAGTACCCTATGGCATTAATAATGCTACCTCTTGGTACTTACTACAGATTGTTCCATTTCACACAAATACATAGGAAAGCATGGAAATAAGGTTACTGCTTATACTGGACATTTATTAGCAGCTAGTCATTTTCTGGTGATATTGGGACACAGAATGACTGCTGAAATATGGCATTACTGCGTCAAAAGCAATTATAGAGCAAAACCCAACACTCGAGCAAACATAAAAAGATGTGATAATCAGGTTATTGTAAATGTATTCAGTTTGCTAGTATCTTAGCTCACCAGAGGGTGTAGAGTTACTGCACAGAAGTACAACGTCTCAAAGGAACTTACCTACTCAACCCACACATTACACAGGCAACATAAGTGCAACTTCCATATATATGAAGAAAACCACAAGATACCTTCGATTATTATTGCCTTGTTCATTAACCAACACATATCTCATTTGTAAGGCTTAATTTATGTGCACAGTCACTCTATCCTTGTGTTAGATATATGTCAAATAACTAAAACTGCAACATTTCACCGAAAGGGTCCACTTTTGAGTTATCCACATTCCAACCGTAAAATAACTATTCAGCTTAAGATATATTTTTTTTCTGTATAAGAAAACTAGTTTATTTTATTTTTGGGAATTTTTCAGAAATAGGTGAATTCAATTCAAGTAGGAGACACGAGATAACTTTGAAACCTGCTCCACACGACGGCGAAAGATATCTTTTGGTAAAAATATGCTCTATTGAACGGTCTGAGGAGCACCATAAGTACTACTTTTTACAGCAAAGCAGATTGTGTCTTTGAAATGCAAAGGGTTGTCCATATTGCGAAAAAGAGTTTTGGAAAAGCTGTTGGCTATTTTTTCGTTTTCATTTATTTCTCTGGAAAGGAAAAATCCTGCAGTTTACCTTCATTTTAGGTTTAAGGACTAAGCATGATTATGCATGGTCACCAAGGTTTAATTAGGGGTATGCAAAACTTGCGTAATTTGATGTAGCGTAAATAGGCGAAATTACCACAATATTATGTGAAACCCAGCGTAATTACACAAAATGCATCTCGCACCCAAAAAATTACCCAAACGGTCAATTTGGTGGAAAATTCAACCTGAAAATGTAATTTCCAGTTGAGTTTCAGTCACTCACCTTCAAAACACTGCTGCTTATTTTCGGACTTGTAGTTTTGCACTTAAAAATTAATCAAACGGTCCGCTTGGGTACAAAATCTACCTGAATGTTTATTGACCTCTCACATTAAATAAACTGCCACTTGCATTCAAAACTCTGCTTCTCGCATTCGGATTTGCACTTTCACTCTTCAAAATTGTCGAAACGGTCTGCTCGGGTAAAAAACCCCAAAAAAACTAAAATACAGCTCGTATTCGAAAATTACCTGAACGGTACATCTCGTTAAAACGGCTCCCTGAAACTACATGTCGCATAAACTCAGTAATTTCGCGTACATTTTGTTGCTTGAAATTATTAAAATTATGCCAATTTTGCCCAGGCCTAGGTTTAACTTAATTTTAAATGCACATTTGGCTGAAGTGGAGTTCACATGCATTGATTCACCAAAATTGCAGGAGTAAAACAAGTGGCATCATGCCTCCTTAGACTCCTAATATGGTGTCGCTCAGAAAAAGCAGGTTATATTAATGGGATTTCTGAAATGCATGGCTGCCATTTCTAAGGACTCTTGACAATCAGAAAAGTGCAAGAGACCAATCCACAAATGCATTTTTGAGTACATGAAGTGGTACTAAAGGAGTACTACTTCACATACTCATAAATGCACTTAAGAATTGGGCCCATAAACTTTAATCTACTCCATAATTACTGTTTTGGTTGCTTCCTTTTTTAATGACTATTTTTTTGAAACACACAAAATATATTTTTCATACTTAAATACATTCCAACCTTTGGGGCCAATTAACGAACGCATTCATGAGTACGTGAAGCAGTCCTACAGGAACACTACTTAGGGCCTGATTATGAGTTAAGGTTCTATTTATCTCACCTGATAAATAACAATACTATGGGGGTACATTATTTATTGGGTGCGATTAATAACACCTATTACGAGCTATTGGGGAATAGAATGCAGATTTTGGTGTTTAATGCATCAAAATCCGCATGATACAGTAAATACTGTATGCTTTTTCTCTGTTACATTTTGGCAAGTTTGACCTGCCCAAATTTAACGAGGGCTGAGTTACTTAATGCATCTAATAATTATTGGTTGCGTTAAATCCCTTTAAGCTCGCAATTTTGACCCATGCATAAATAGGGGTTTAGCTATTTCTTTGACGTCGAGCATACGATTTTAATGCATTTGACTACATTTATAATTCTCAAGTCGCCTACGTAGTCCACTAAGGGCCATTCAACATATGAATCTACCGTCCTGAAGATGGTCTAACAGATGGCTTCACTACCTAGACCGAAACGTCGACAATTACACCTATTTTCTTTGTGAATTATCTCACTAAAGGATTTGTTTTTTGTTTAATCAGTCACAATTTCCTTTTGTACATACTGTTTGAAATAGGTGTCCACATCAGTGATAATGAGATACTTATAACAACAAATTATTCTGTAATCTCAGTCACTATGTGTTGATGTATGTTTACATATGTAACAGTTTTTTGGACCCTTTAAGAAATTCTTCATTATAAATTTATGTTTCAAAAAGCCTACAACCGTGTTAAATAATCTTCGGCTGATTTGTTCAAGTCTAACTAAGTCAATTTAACTTCTGAAATAACGTGATGTGAGCTACTGATTAGAGCTTACGACCATTGTTTGCTTATGAATATTAGATTGAGTACAGAAAAAAAATCCCTTGTAGGCATCTTTACCCGCTAATGTACTAATTGCCCAAGCCTCCAAGGGTCCATTGGATCTCCCACTCCTTTTCTTACTAAAAGGGAACAGGCAGATTTTAGCTGCAACTTTAATGGTCCTCAAATATTCAGATCTGAAGGGAACCTGTTTGAAAAGGGCGAAGCAAGTAATACATTGACAGTTGTGCCACCACAGGAGTAAATGTGGATGCAGGAGAAATCGATGTATACAGCGGTTTGCCATCAGATGTAAGGTAATAGACTGGCCTGTGGGATGCTTGTACAATGCTTGCCCAGTGAGGAGTGGCTGGGTGTTGTGTGCTACGGACTGCAGGTTTGTCCCCATGACTGTGTCACGAGCCAATTTTAACGTCTCTCACCAACCTGTGAAGAGCTGAGGTGCCAGGGTAAAGAACACAATGCTGAGAAAGTTAGTAACATAGAATCCAGATAATGCAGTAGCTGGCAAGCATACTGGACAAGAAGAGGTGCGAATGATAAACTAAGGCACTGTATTTGGTCTGGGAGTCTGAGAGAAGCTCGGGAACAGCAGTGGAGATGCAAGAGATAAACTTATGGCACAGTGGGAATTTATTGCACGAATGGACCTGGGATAAAGATTAGTGTTTGCTAGATCATGATCGAACATTTTTCCATCTATTGAGAATTCTCCAATTTATCAGAATCCCTTATTCATAGTGAAGACTAATATTTTGATCATGTCAGTTTTAAATTTCTTCTCAGATGAAAAGTGCAACCCACAAAAAAAATACAAGTATACAGATGAGTACAGTGTATCACTGTTGTAGTATTTGACAGATGGATTGCAACCATTGCCCCACCACCCTGCAAGCAATTTGAGCCACCGAAGAATACAGCTATCTCTTTCATCACAATCCTCAGCTATCGCACACTGCACATGCTCAACTAGTCCGCTCAGAACAGAGCAGTCACTGTTTACCAGGATTTGTAGACTTTAAGTTCTTCTCTTTTTTAAATCCTGGTTTCTTATTCCATTGACTCTTAGGGGCTCATTACGATGGCGGACGGAAAAGCATTCCGACCGCCGTGCTAGTGGGAAAGTTCCGCCCTCAGGTACCTCAGCAAAACCGCCGGCCAGATTAGGATGCACCGCCAGAAACAACCTACCATGGCGGTCGGATTCCAGGATTCAGCGGTGGAAAAGCTGAAAATCCGTCCGCGGTGGTCGGATTTGCTGCGGTAAGGCCAAAGACTGCCGTTTCCCCAGCAGACAGGAACACATGGAGCTATCCGCAGTATTGCCACCGCCATCCTCGATTGGCCGGATTCTCCGCAGCGGTGTGGTGGGCTGTTTGTGGCATCGTAATACAACCGGCGCTCGTAACCGCATTCCGCATGGCGGTCCCTCCCTTTTGGCTCCGTCCGCCACCGCTGCGGAAGGGGATTCCTGGCGGTTCCCAAAACACCGCAACGGACGGAAAATGGGCTATCTTTGCCCATCGTAATGCAGCGGACGCAAGGACCGCCGATGGAGTGCGGAAAAGGGCATTTTCCGCCAGCCAGCACCGCGGATGTGCTTCCGCCCGCCATCGTAATCAGCCCCTTAGTTATTTAGGCACTTTCTCACCTTAGGCCCAAAGGCATATATCTTTCTGCAAGTCGTTAATCCTAAAAACAACTATTTAATCACACCAACAACAAGCTTCTTGCCTGGGGCATTGTAGATGCCTTGTTGACAGCCGAACGTATGTATTCTGACCATGTGCCTATGTCGGGACTGTTCGTGTCAATTGCTCCTTTATCTAACAGCCCAACGAAACAATTCACTCTCTTTAGAAACCCATGTAACCCATGCACCCAAAACACAGTCCCACCACCTTAAATAACTCTTCACTCAGCAGCTAAGCTTCAACGGAACTATCACACATGCTGCTGACAGAAATACCTTACTCAATCAAGTGCACCCTTATAATCTAGGCCAGCTACTTATTTCTTTCATACAGCACATTCAAATAATTAAAAAAAGAATGAGGATTTGCGGCTATTCAGAAAATCTCAATAAACTTGAATAAACAACTCTCTTTACATCATAGGTAAATGAGTACCAAAGCATTGCGCAGAGCTCAAGCCCTAATGTCACAATAAATTACAGTATCTGCTACTCTCACACCCCTTAAAAGTCCTTCCAATGTCTTATCATAGTTTAATTTGTTTCTAACCCTATAACAAGATAAGTGCAGAAATAAGCACTCTTACTTGCACATAGACATCTACATGGAATGAAACCAAAGCGTTAGAATCACTTAAATAAACAGAAGCCATGGAAAAACCACTCACACCGAAACAGTACCACGCCCACTAGATATCATTATCTGGAAATGTTCAATCGTTAGCACAGTCAACATAATTGGTAAGAGAGATCACATGCTCATTTCCTGCATAGTGTCACACAAATCACCCACAAAAATGAAACCCTGTAGCACTTTGAAACGAAATAGAGTGAAGAGAAGTTAACAGCAGAAAACATTGTTTCATTATTATTGCAAGAAACATTACTCCTGAACCCAGAGACAAAACTGCCCCAATATATGGATGTAAGCTAACACAGCCAATATCAAACCTTAAAACCAAGACAATAATCCCCCCTTCACTGGAGTTTAGTGCAAACTGACCTTGTGCACACCCCAGGCACATACACCTGGTTTGCAGCCAGTAGATCTTATTCTTGCCAAAGTTCTAAAAATGTAACTAACACTAAGTCCCTATGGGGGGCGGAGCTTGCCTGACACTAAGATGGCCGCGATCTAGGGTAGCTCTCCTGATCGCCACTAACTATCCTCCAAAAATCCTGGCGAGAATCCTGGCATAATCGATCTCACGAGGACGGAACATATTCAGGACACGGAGCGCCGTCTGAAACGCCACTCGCGACCCTCCACGGTGCTGCAGAACGCCGGAAAACTACAGTGACGCGCTGTGGACGGCGCGGCCTGTGGACCTCGCTAACTGCGAGAGCGATCAACGCGCCTCGCCGGTGGCTGTGAAAGTTTCCCATCCGAGCCGGTAAAGCGGAGCTGCCGATGCGCTGCGGGTAAGAGACGCGGCCGCGCCCAAAACAGTGCTCGTAAGTGACGGAGAGCCCTTCGGCTGTAAGCGACTGACCGGGAGGCAGCTGTGACGAGGCCCGTTCAGGCGCGCATACATGCAGTGAGCGCCCGGGCTTCCACACTTCGGCGGGAGCCCTGACCCTAAAAGTGCTGGAGCAGGGGTGAGTCAGCCATCAAAGCGGCGGGGAGCACTGGGAGGCACCCGAAACACTGCAAAAGATAGGTGACGCCACTCGGGTTTTCCATACCAGGCAAACGCGTAATGGGCATGAAACTGAAGGTGGATTGAGGGAAAGGAGAACTAGACTGCTTTCTGGTACCCACAAACGGGGAGGGAAAAAGCAGGTGCGGACCGCAATTTGAACATTGTGGAACCCAGAGGCCATACCTTAGTGCAACTTTTCCACGGGCCTGGTCAGTCATCGGGCATGCTGCACACACAGCAAGTGAAGGTGTTAACCGCTGAATGATCTGCTCATAGAGACATTGAGATTAAAATTACCCCACATTTACTGAGGGCAGAGGTCAATCGCAGTGCGCAGACAGAGGAGTTTTGGACCTTACAGGTCCCTGTCCCACAGGCGATAATAGGCCCAATCGTGACATACTACTCACCAGAGTCAGCGCACGCAGACTGTACATCCACTGTGCGCAGATTCCGACATGGGCAAGACGGACAAGTTAGAGCCTAAATTGCAATTTGATCTACGAAAAAAACACCAAGATCAAAAGAGCCTGCGCCCACGGAACACAACTCCACCCCAGACGACCCGGACTCCGGGTCGGAGGTGGACATGAAGCAAGCGTTCCGCACTATTCAGCAGAGCCTGTCCAAGATCGATAGCAAAATCGACACATTATCATTCCGAATAGACAGGATGTCCGAAAGGCTGGATAAACATGGGGGTAGACTCGATGCAGCGGAGCAACACATATCAGATATCGAAGATATTGTCAGAGCAGACGCGGAAAGCGACAAGGAAAGAGACAAGATCCTACGTGCCCTGCAAGCTAAGGCTGAGGATCTCGAAGCGAGATCCCGGCGGAACAATGTTCGCATTTTGGGCGTAGCAGAATCGTCCAATGTAGGGAACATGGAACAATACGTAGAAAAACTTCTTGTCAGCCTATTGGGTCGAGATACCTTTTCCGAGATACTGGTGGTAGAACGAGCGCATAGATCCCTAGCACCCAGGCCGATACCAGGTGCAGCCCCCAGACCCATTATAGCAAGACTCCTCAATTACAGGGTTCGCGACCCATCCCTACGCAAGGCCCGGGAACTGGAAACACTTCGTCACGAAGGTGCAGAGATAACTTTGTTCCCCGACTTCACGACGCAAGTTCAGGAGGCTCGGCGACTCTTCCTCCTGGCGAAAAAGAAAGTCCGGGATCTCAACCTAGAGTACAGCATGTTGTATCCTGCTAAACCGAGGGTCAAAATCGATGGCAAGGTGCACTTTTTTACTGATCCTAAGGTGGTCCTGCGATTTATTAAAGAGAAAGAACAGCGTCTCAGACGTCAAGTTTCACCGAACTCATCTTCAGTACCATCGGAGACCTCTCCGAATCTCCAGGAAGACCGAGAATCTGAAGATTGATCAACTGACGAGATCCCAGACAGGACAATGTACGGTAAAATAGAGGAGCCACAGGGGGGGGCGCTGTTCATATTGCAATGTATGATTAGCAGATATCTACTGGCCCACTGAGATCCCAGATCAAGGACTGAACTGGTCCGAAGAAGACTCATTGGGACTTAAGGGTGTCATAACTCGGTCACTTATAGGCTCATAGAGCGCGTTAATTGCTAACTGTTATGCCTCGTAGAGATAGTTATTTCTATACTTCATGCTGTTATAAGTGCCACCACAGTGGTGTAGGGAGTTCGATAAGATGGCAACATCTGCCCCCAAGTGTAACACACCTTCAATATTGTTTTTTTTGGAGTTGGGGTTTGTTTTCGAAAATGCGGGCGGGGGGAGGGAGAACAGATAGCCACGACAGTTGGGGATAATCGAGGCATGGGAGGGAATGGTTGTTTCATTAAGATGGGTATATATATTGTTTCAACGGTGCAACTGAGGTCACGAATGGCACATATCACTGGCAAGAGACACGGTCAAAGGCAGGGGTTAACAAAGCTGATTGGTCATGGTGAGTGAAAGCACACAGGTTTTGCAGCTCATGACCTGGAATGTAGGCGGTCTAAATGATAGTAGAAAGGTTAGAAGGGTGGGAGCCTATTTAAAACGACATTCTGTAGCAATTGCTATTTTACAGGAGACACATCTAGCTCCGGAGCATAGCGAGGCAGTGCATCGCAAACTACAACGGACATGTTACTCTGCAGATTATATCCTCACATGCAAGAGGAGTTCTGATTTGGGTAGACAAGAAGGCAGGAGTAGAAATGACGGGCATACTAAAAGATCCACAAGGCAGATTTGTGGTAGCCCTATGCAAACGGGGAGACTTGAAATTTTTATTGGTGGGTTTATACGGCCCCAACTACGACAATCCACACTTCTTCACTTCCTTAGCGACCAAACTGGTGCAGTGGAAAGGGATTTCGCAGGTATGGGGAGGGGATTTCAATTGTATATTGGATCCAAGTATTGACAGATCTAAGGGCCTGCCAAGGCGTCCAGCAGCTGCAGCAGTAGCCATTCGAGATATAATGCAGTCAGATGGCCTTATAGATATTTGGCAGCACAGATCCCCAGATGTAAGAGGCTATACTCATTATTCCTCCGTGCACGACACTCTTACTCGAATTGACTTTTGGCTATTATCAGGGGGACTGAGTTCCAGAGTTGAGAAATGTGTGCATCTACCACGGACGTACTCCGATCACTCCCCTGTCCAACTAGCTTTGAGGTATGGGGCGCCGCGCATTTCTGCATTCACATGGGGTTTCCCACCATATTCGCTATTAGATACTGTATTTAAAGATAGTTAGCTACAGCCATAGAAAACTTCTTCTCTGACAACATAGGGTCAGTGACCTCATTCACCACGGTGTGGGAAGCATTTAAAGTGTTCGTTAGAGGAGTGGTGATTTCTACTCACGCAGGTGTGTTACGTTCCATCCGAGGCAGATTAGCGACCCTAGAACGAGAAATAGGGCAACTGGAGCAAGATTTGAGTGAACGGAGATCTGCCCAGACCACAGCAGACCTCCAACAGAAATTGGCAGAGCACCTAGAGACAGCTAATGACGAAATCAAACACATGGGTAAATATGCATCGGCTCGATGCTATGGGGAGAGGGAGAGACCTGGCGCTACTCTAGCAGGAATACTGAGGCCTAAGAGGGAATTAGACACTATGGCAGGCATGAAGGATGACAAAGGTGTTTCATTACATACACCGGAGGAAATAGCGGCCCATTTCCGCACTTATAAGACACTATATACCTCTCAAATCGCTTCTAATAGCGAAGCCCTAGAGGAATATCTCTCGTATATTAAAATGCCATGGCTCGTGACGGAGCATAGGGAACATTTGATGGCACCACTAACAACTGATGAGATACGAGAGGCACTTAAGGGGATGGCAGCTGGAAAAGCCCAGGGAGCAGATGGGCTCACGGTAACCTTTTATATAGAATTCCACACCTCAAAGCACTCTATGAGGAGATGGCGGAAGCAGGCATTATGCCGCCCTCCTTGGGCAAAGCTGTCATAGTTACCCTATTAAAACCGGGAAAGTCACCCACCAGTTGCTCTTCGTATCGGCCTTTATCTTTGCTTAATGTAGATGCTAAACTTTATTTTAAAATCTTGGCTAATAGACTGGCTTTATTACTCCCTGGTATTATTCGCCCAGAACAGGCGGGGTTTGTCCCTAACCGCACTTTGTCTCAAAATCTGAGAACTCTGTTTGGTACAGTACAAAGGCTAAATCCAGAAATTAAGGCGGCAGCAGTCTTTCTGGACGCCGAATAAGCCTTCGACTCCGTGGAGTGGAGCTTCATGTTCGCGGTACTACGCAAAATAGGAGTTGGAGATGTGTATCCCCGTTTGGTTTCGGTATTATATGCATCGCCTACAGCTAGAGTCAGGATAGGAAATGAGGTCTCTCAGTCATTTTACATTACTCGGGGAACGCGTCAGGGCTGTCCTTTGTCCCCGCTGTTATATGCGATTGTGGCGGAACCACTGGCCTGCGCCATCCGGGAGTATCACGCACATAGAGGGCTGAAATTTCCCGAATACACACTAAACATTTCTGCTTATGCAGACGACACGTTATTATATGTACATAATCCGGAGGTAAACCTATCTCCAATATTGCGGCAAGTGGTACAGTTTGGGGGTCACTCAGGACTGCGAATTAATTGGGAAAAGTCCATCATATTTCCCCTCACTCCAAACACTGAGGAACCGGCCATGGAATACCCGTTACGCTGGACCACAGAGGCGGTCCGCTACTTGGGCATCCAATTTCATACAGATCCCGCTATAGTGCTGCTTGAGAACTATGGCAAAGCCACACAAAAGCTCACAGATAATGTAGATAAGTGGATTAAGCTCCCACTCTCGCTGATGGGGAGACTTTCGATCATGAAAATGGTTATATTACCGCGATTCCTCTTTTTATTTCAAAACATACCCATACTGCTACCAAAACATCTATTCAAATGCTGCCGCACACAATTGATACGGCCAGCTTGGGCGGGTAAACAACCACGAATACGATGGAACCCGCTCACTTTGCCCTATGATTTGGGTGGTTTGGGGGCTCCTGATTTGGAAAAATACTATAGGGCTGCGAATAGTGTATTTGCTCATTATTGGGTACATGGTCCACAAGATACACCCTTTTTAGGTCTCGCCTGGCGTTGGAGCGCGCATGCGCTCCTCGCCTGCGAGAGCTATAGTAAACAAGTCAGTTTCGAGAAGGGGACTCGAGCCCCGCCCCTCATTTGCATTGGGTAGCGTCAGCGTTTATGGTAAACGCTGGCTTCCCATTGGAAAGGAGGGTTTTTCGTTGCCTCCCTTTGGCTTTTTGGTGGACTGACTCGCCTGCTTCACGGCCGTCGTGAAGACTTTTCTTATCTGCTTGTTTATTTAAACAAGCAGATAAGAAAAGTCTTCACGACAGCTGTGAAGCAGGCACGGAGCTCAGAGGCGCATGGGGTCACGGGGAGGACAGGGGGTTCCCGGCCGAGGCAGCAGCGTGTTCATTTTTTTGCATCGCGCTTTCACTTTAAAGCGCGATTGTAGGAGAGTAGGATCTGCTTCACATGGGTACCCCCACTTTTTGCTGATGCTTCACTGTTTTTCGACATTAGTCTGGCTGGGGCTCTGCTAATCAGAACCCCAGCCTAGCTGCTTCCTCTCTAAAATGGTTTCCTTGTGCCTTAGGCACATCACTGATTGGGATCTGGAGTGCCCTTATAAGTCCCTAGTATATGGTATACTATGTACCAAGGGCATAGGTACCTCAGAGGCCTGCCAGGGGCTGCAGCATGTATTATGCCACCCCTGGAAGGCCATCCAAACTGACACCACAGGTCTGCTACTGCAGCCTGGGTGAGGTGGTGCATGCACCCCTTACTGTGATATAGGTTACCTATATCACGAAATACATACACACATATAAACCTATAAGTCACTCCTAAGGCAGGCCTTATCAATCCTAAAGGCAGAGTGCATGGTTCCTATGTGAGAGGGTGCCCCTGCATGAGCAGGGCCCCTCTGCAGCGTTCGGAGACCATCTCTGATGCTGTTTGTAGTACAGCCTGATCATATACTCTTAAGCGCATTATATCCTCGCGGTAAAATGCTAACTTTGGACTGCCTGCACCTAAACATGTCGTGTTTGGTGTCAAACATCTTGGAATACTACCCCCCCCCGCCAATTCTGGCGGCGGGGGTAGCATTCCACCCTTCTAGAGGGAAAGACATGTTAACTCTGACTAGTCCGGTAACTTCTTTCCAGAGCCCTGGCATCACAAAATGGATGCTGCTGCCACAGACACGAGTCTGGCCTCCTGCTGCTGGACGAAACTCCGGCAGGGGAGGCCTGGACAACAGGTTTCCTGTCCCAGGGAGGTGTGACCACCTCCCCAGACAGGATAATGTGTATTGGGGCTGGGCGGGAGCACTTTCGGTGCTTTGAAGTCCTGCACTGGGGGCACATTTGGTGTCCCTGTGCATACCCCAGTTCAAACCGGATCAGGGGCTTGCAGCCCCTGCTTTGGCGCGAACTGGACAAAGGGAAAGGGGTGCAGCCACCCCTCTGCCCTGACCCACCCATAGGTGGGGCCACAGAGTAGTCCAACCCCTACCTTTAGTATAAAGATAGGCACCCAGTCCTTAGGACTTTAGATTATCCCTGGACGAAACTCTGAAACTGAATCCTGGACCTTCGACGCTCTACTCACGATTAGAGGACTGAAGAATCTCCCTTGGGGTCAAGGAGTGACTCCCTGCTTGGCAGGCACCAAAGAAGCATCTGTCCGGTTCGCATTTCTGAAGCTCCTGTCGGACGCCGAAGTCATCGCATCACCAGAGGTGGATTCTCAGACTTCCCCGAGGCTACCCTGAGTCCCCAGCAAAGCTGAGGCCCGTGGCTATCGTGGGTGACTTGAGACCGTGACCCTGGACACCGAGCACCTTTGCAAGTGCATCCTCTTCTGGGTCTCCCAAGAAGTCGTGCTTTGGGCTCCGAGTAGCCCTAGCCTCCAGCACCACCTGCACCGAAGATCACTGGCCCCCAATCCACGAGTGTCCTGTAAGCCAGATCCACGTGCGGCGTCACGAGGCTCCTTCGCGGTCGCTAGCCCGTTGGCTAGTAGCCCTTAACGAAGGCCAATCCTTTTCTTACTTGGCATCCTGGTTGCTCCAGGCCTGCCCTCACTTACCCTCGCTGGGTGAGTTCCACAGACCTTGCTGGTCTGCACCATCGACGATCTACATCTTCACCGAGACTTGCCGTTGCCAAGGCTTGTTGGGTCCAATCCGGTCGCCGACACCTCAGCACTCGACAGACATCGTGTACCAGCCCGAATCCTGCTCCTGGTCGCCGACAACGCCTCCTGGACCTCGTGGCTGAAGAGTCAAGACGACCGTCAACGCACCTGGAAGCACTCGACATCAGTGGGCATCTGTCCATCGCCTTCCTGGTCACTGGCTAGTGACCCAGACTCTGTCCCCTCTGATTTCAGGTTCTTCAGAACTCCGATCCACTCTTGGATCCACCCGGACACTTTTCTTCTTGGCCGCCAGCAGCACTTTGCAGCAGACCGCCATTCGAATCGACGACGAAACCCGACCCCGAAAGGCACCTATGCACCCGGCTTCCCTGGGTGAGGTAACACGAGTACTCCGGTGCTCCCGTGGGTAGAGACTCTTCAAAGTCCTAGATCTCAAAGGGTTTTGTCCTAGTCCTCTTTTAAGTGTCCCTTTTCTCTAATTTCCCGATCCCGACTTTCTCCATAGAAGTCAACGGCGTATCGCGGTTGTGTATTTACACTGCACGCGTCTCCCGTAGGTCCCCTGTGTCACTACCTTGGGTGGTTCCTTGTGGTCCAAGCACTTCTAGAGGCTCTAGGCCTAGTGTCTAGTTCAGTCGTGGTTCGCATACCACTTTATTGGTATATGGTTTGGTACGCCCCTAGGGCCCAAACGTGTATTTGTGCTATTACTGTGATTTAATAACTTATAACTTATGTACTTCGAACTCTAGCCTCATAAAGAGACTAGAGGGGTGTGTTTAGCAATAAATACATATATTTTGAATATATACCTGGTGTGGTGCTCTTTCATTTGGTCACTCAAGAGATTATAGACTGGTAAAACAAGCTGCTTTACATTCCTTCAAGACTTAGCCTGAAGGCTGCTCTCCATAGCTACCACTAGGATAGCTTTCAATAAGGTTGTCTTTAACCTATCTCCAATAAGGGGTTGTTTGGACTGGTGCAAGGTGCCCACTATAATTAGTGGACAGCATATACCAGGCCAACTTCTCACATTGGTGTGCAGCGTGTGGGATTCCAGCTTGCTATTGTTTTACCAGATAATCTCAATTGAATTGATCAACTGAAAACCACTAAAGGTACCTAAGGTACATATAATTTAAGCTTAGAATACAGTAAATTCTACTGAACTTAGAGTTGTGTGTTAAGGGATAGCACAACCCTTTCTACAACTCAAGAGAGTTTAGTAGGCCACACTAGAGTAGGTAGTGCATACACCACACCACACTAGTAATGTCTTTAAGGGCAGGATCCAAAGAATCCTTGCAGGAAGCCATTGAGCTTCCACCCTCCAAGTATGATACACTCCCATTCTTGGAATTGAGAGCTTTATGTAACTTGAGAAAATAAGGACAGGCCAAAGCCCCACCACCCAACACCTCAAGGAGTTGTTGGTGGCTTATGACCTTAGTAAGCCCGTGGGGACTGAAGGGGTAGGAGCTGAGGGTGGGGCAGGAGAAGAGGAGGAGGCCAGGGGTACCAACACCCCCAGCCCCCTCTGAAACTGGCCAGGAGGGTGACAATGACCCTGACCTGGATAACCCAATCCCTCCTGTGGACGATGATGAGGATGATCAGGATGACACCCTCTTTGTCCCCCAGGAAGGATTAAGAGTGTGCCCAGGAAGTCTAGATCTCCTTCTCAGGAGTCTAACCACTCTGGCACCTCTATAGGGAGCTCTGTCTCTTCTCACAGGAGGGAATCCTCTCATGAGAGGAGAGCCAGACTGGTCCAATATGAGGAAACTCAGCTGGAAATCAGAAAAAAGCAATTGGCTTTAGATAGGGAATCCCTAGATCTCCTTAGAGAGAGAAGAAAGTTGGGACTAGAGTCCCATGGTGGCAGCCATGTCCCTAGAGACAGGGAAAGGTCCTATGACCATAGGAACCTGAGCAAGATTGTCCCTCCCTACCAGAGTGGGGATGATATCCACAAATGGATAACTGCATTAGAGAGGGCCTGTAAAGTACAGAAGGTCCCTCAAGAGCAGTGGGCAGCAATCTTGTGGCTCTCCTTTGCTGACAAAGGTAGAGATAAGCTCCTCACTGTTAGAGAGGAGGATGCTGATAATTACAAGGTCTTGAAGAGTGCTCTTATTGATGGGTTTGGCCTAACCACTGAACAGTACAGGTTGAAGTTCAGAGACACCCAAAAGCACAGACTCAAGACTGGGTAGACTATGTGGATTGTTCTGCCAAGGCTCTGGAAGGCTGGTTGATGGGCAGTAAGGTGTGTGACTTCTCAGGATTGTACAATCTGATAATGAGGGAGCAGATTCTTAATAACTGTCAAAATCAGCTGTTGCATCAATACCTGGTAGACTCTGATCTGACCTCTCCCCAAGAATTGGGAAAGAAGGCAGACAAATGGGTCAGAACCAGGGTGAAGCAGAAGGTACAGAACCAAGGTGGGGAAACCAAGAAGCAAGATGCTAAGAACTCTGACAAGGGTGGGGAGAAGGGTAAAGATCAAAAGTCTTCATCAGGCCCCCAAAAATCTTCTTCTGGTGGGGATTCACAGTCTACCAAAGGGAAAGGCCAAAGAAAACCATGGTGCAAGGTCTGTAAGCAAAAGACCCACTGGACCAGTGATTGCACCAAGTCCAAAGACTCCAGTCCAGCACCCACCAATGCCCCTAAGGCACCTGTTCCCCCTAGTACAGTTGGTGGAAGTGCTCCAGCAAAGGGTTTAGTAGGGTTCACCCTGGGAACTGAGTTGGGCTCTGACTTAGTCAGAGAACTGACTCAGGCTGTGTTAGTCTGTGATGGAGGCATGGATGTGACCTCCACTGTGAGTCCCAGTAATCTGGGCAAGTACAGACAACAGCCTTTAATCAATGGACGTGAGGCTTTGGCATTTAGGGACACAGGGGCAAGTGTCACAATGGTGACACAAGACCTTGTGCTTCCTGGGCAAGTTATGCTTGGTGAGACGTACCAAGTGACCAATGCTAGCAATGTCAGAACAGACCATACTCTGGCAGTTGTTAACTTCTCCTGGGGAGGGGTAACTGGCCTTAAGAAGGTTGCGGTAAGTGCAAACCTACCAGTCGAATGCTTGCTTGGCAATGACTTAGAGACTTCTGCTTGGGCAGAAGTGGAGCTCAGGACCCATGCAGAAATGCTGGGGATCCCTGCAGATGTGTTTGCTGTGACCAGGTCACAAGCCAAAATGTCTAGCACTGAACAGGCCTTGGATTCTGGAAGAATGGACCAAGTGCCTTCCAAGAGGAGGAGTAGTAGGGTAGTGCCTTCCCCCTTGGCTCAGGAGGAAGATCAGTCCCTTGAGGGGGATGATCTCAGCCCTGAAGAAGGAACTGTCCCAGAGGAACTTGAACCTGACCAGGTTGAGTTCTTGGGGACAGGGGGACCTTCTAGGGCAGATCTGAGCCAGGAGCATCAGAGCTGCCCCTCCCTTGAACCCCTCAGACAGCAAGCTGCTGCTGAGGCTGCTGGGAAAGCTAGTGGTCCCCATACAGTGTATTGGGATGATGGACTCCTGAACTCAGAGAGTAGAGACCCCAAGCCTGGTGCTACCAGGAGGTTGGTAATACCTTTGAAGTTCAGGGGCTTCCTATTGACCCTAGCCCATGATATTCCCTTAGCAGGTCACCTGGGCCAGAACAAGACTTGGGACAGAATTGTCCCTCACTTTCACTGGCCCCACATGTCTGAAGACAGTAAGGAGTTTTGTCGCTCCTGTGTAACCTGCCAAGCCAGTGGCAAAGCAGGTGGCACTACAAAGGCCCCCTGATACCACTACCTGTGGTGGGGGTGCCCTTTGAAAGGGTAGGGATTGACATTGTTGGTCCCATGGATCCCCAAACAGCCTCTGGGCACAGGTTTATCCTGGTGGTAGTGGATCATGCCACCAGGTACCCAGAAGCTATTCCCCTCAGGACCACTACAGCACCTGTGGTGGCAAGGGCCCTCCTGGGAATTTTCTCAAGAGTGGGCTTTCCTAAGGAGGTAGTCTCAGACAGGGGTGCTAACTTCATGTCTGGGTACTTAAAAGCAATGTGGAAGGAGTGTGGAGTGACTTACAAGTTCACCACACCCTATCACCCACAATGCAATGGTTTAGTTGAGAGATTCAACAAAACCTTAAAGGGCATGATTAAAGGGCTCCCAGAAAAGCTTAGGCGTAGATGGGACATACTCTTGCCCTGCCTTTTATTCGCATATAGGGAGGTGCCTCAGAAGGGGTTGGTTACAGCCCTTTTGAACTTCTGTTTGGCCACCCTGTGAGGGGTCCACTGTGCTTGGTGAAGGAAGGATGGGAGTTACCTCTCAAGCCCCCAAAGCAAGATATAGTGGACTATGTACTTGGTCTCCGCTCCAGGATGGCTGAGTACATGAAAAAGGCAACCAAAAACCTTGAGGCTAGCCAGGAACTTCAAAAGGCCTGGCATGACCAAAGGCTGTTCTGACTGTTTACCAGCCAGGACAGAAGGTGTGGGTGTTGGAGCCAGTGGCCCCAGCAGCTCTCCAAGATAAATGGAGTGGACCCCACACTATTGTTGAGCAGAAGGGTGAGGTCACTTATTTAGTAGACCTAGGAACACCCAGGAGTCCCCACAGGGTTCTCCATGTCAACAGGTTAAAACCATATGTGGACAGGGCGGACATGGGCTTGCTCATGGCTACTGATGAAGGGCAGGAGGAAGAGAGTGACCCACTCCCTGACCTGCTCTCACAGAACCCTGACGATGGGTCAGTTGATGGTGTAGCCTTGGCAGGCAGCCTCACTACCCAGCAACAAACTGATTGCAGGCAAGTCCTCAATCAGTTTAGACATATGTTTTCACTGACACCCAGTCAGACCACCTGGTGCACTCATGAAGTGGACACTGGGGACAGTCTGGCTATTAAAAACAAGATTTATAGGCAACCTGACCATGTCAGGGACTGTATCAGGACTGAAGTCCAGAAAATGTTGGAATTGGGAGTTATTGAACCCTCAGATAGCCCTTGGGCTAGTCCAGTAGTCCTTGTACCGAAACCTCACACCAGTGGTGGAAAAAGAGAGATGAGGTTTTGTGTGGACTACAGGGGTCTCAATGCAGTCACTAGGACTGATGCCCATCCAATACCCAGGGCAGATGAGCTCATAGATACTTTGGCCTCTGCCAAATATCTCAGCACATTTGACCTAACAGCTGGCTACTGGCAGATCAGACTAGCTGATACTGCAAAGCCCAAAACAGCATTCTCGACCCCTAGTGGACATTATCAATTTGTGGTAATGCCCTTTGGTCTGAAGAATGCACCTGCCACTTTCCAGAGGTTGGTGAATACAGTTCTCACAGGACTGGAAGCCTATAGTGCAGCTTATCTAGATGATATTGCTGTCTTTAGCTCCACCTGGGAGGATCACCTGGTCCACCTCAGGAATGTTTTACAGGCCCTGCAAAAGGCAGGCCTGACTATCAAGGCCACTAAGTGCCAGATAGGGCAGAGTCAGGTTGTGTACCTGGGCCACCTTGTGGGTGGAGGCCAGGTTCAACCTTTGCAGAGCAAGATCCAGACCATCATGGACTGGACTGCTCCCACTACCCAGACTCAGGTGAGAGCCTTCTTAGGCCTGACTGGGTACTATAGGAGATTTGTCAAGGGGTATGGATCAATAGTGACACCCCTGAATGACTTAACTTCTAAGAAAATGCCCAAAAAGGTTCAGTGGACAGTTAGCTGTCAAAAGGCATTTGATGACCTCAAGCAGGCCATGTGCACTGCTCCAATTCTGCAGAGTCCTGATTACTCCAAGAAGTTCATTGTTCAAACTGATGCATCTGAATTGGGGGTAGGGGCTGTACTGTCACAATTGAATGAAGAAGGTCAGGATCAGCCAGTAGCTTTCATTAGCAGAAGGCTGACCCCTAGAGAGAAACGTTGGTCAGCCATAGAGAGGGAGGCCTTTGCTGTGGTCTGGGCTCTGAAGAAGTTGAGGCCATACTTGTTTGGTACACACTTCCTGGTTCAGACAGACCATAAGCCCCTCTTATGGCTAAAACAAATGAAGGGTGAAAACCCCAAACTGCTTAGGTGGTCCATTTCCCTACAGGGGATGGACTTTACAGTGGAACATAGGCCTGGGAGTAACCATGCGAATGCAGATGGACTCTCTAGGTATTTCCACTTAGAACATGAAGACTTAACTGGGCAAGGTTAGTTTAATGTCCCTACGTTTGGGGGGGTTGTGTAGGAGAGTAGGATCTGCTTCACATGGGTACCCCCACTTTTTGCTGATGCTTCACTGTTTTTCGACATTAGTCTGGCTGGGGCCCTGCTAATCAGAACCCCAGCCTAGCTGCTTCCTCTCTAAAATGGTTTCCATGTGCCTTAGGCACATCACTGATTGGGATCTGGAGTGCCCTTATAAGTCCCTAGTATATGGTATACTATGTACCAAGGGCATAGGTACCTCAGAGGCCTGCCAGGGGCTGCAGCATGTATTATGCCACCCCTGGAAGGCCATCCAAACTGACACCACAGGTCTGCTACTGCAGCCTGGGTGAGGTGGTGCATGCACCTCCTTACTGTGATATAGGTTACCTATATCACGAAATACATACACACATATAAACCTATAAGTCACTCCTAAGGCAGGCCTTATCAATCCTAAAGGCAGAGTGCATGGTTCCTATGTGAGAGGGTGCCCCTGCATGAGCAGGGCCCCTCTGCAGCGTTCGGAGACCATCTCTGATGCTGTTTGTAGTACAGCCTGACCATATACTCTTAAGCGCATTATATCCTCGCGGTAAAATGCTAACTTTGGACTGGCTGCACCTAAACATGTCGGGTTTGGTGTCAAACATCTTGGAATACTACCCCCCTGCCAATTCTGGCGGCGGGGGTAGCATTCCACCCTTCTAGAGGGAAAGACATGTTAACTCTGACTAGTCCGGTAACTTCTTTCCAGAGCCCTGGCATCACAAAATGGATGCTGCTGCCACAGACACGAGTCTGGCCTCCTGCTGCTGGACGAAACTCCGGCAGGGGAGGCCTGGACAATAGGTTTCCTGTCCCAGGGAGGTGTGACCACCTCCCCAGACAGGATATTGTGTATTGGGGCTGGGCGGGAGCACTTTCGGGTGCTTTGAAGTCCTGCACTGGGGGCACATTTGGTGTCCCTGTGCATACCCCAGTTCAAACCGGATCAGGGGCTTGAAGCCCCTGCTTTGGCGCGAACTGGACAAAGGGAAAGGGGTGTAGCCACCCCTCTGCCCTGACCCACCCATAGGTGCGGCCACAGAGTAGTCCAACCCCTACCTTTAGTATAAAGATAGGCACCCAGTCCTTAGGACTTTAGATTATCCCTGGACGAAACTCTGAAACTGAATCCTGGACCTTCGACGCTCTACTCACGATTAGAGGACTGAAGAATCTCCTTGGGGTCAAGGAGTGACTCCCCTGCTTGGCAGGCACCAAAGAAGCATCTGTCCGGTTCGCATTTCTGAAGCTCCCGTCGGACGCCGAAGTCATCGCATCACCAGAGGTGGATTCTCAGACTTCCCCGAGGCTACCCTGAGTCCCCAGCAAAGCTGAGGCCCGTGGCTATCGTGGGTGACTTGAGACCGTGACCCCTGGACACCGAGCACCTTTGCAAGTGCATCCTCTTCTGGGTCTCCCAAGAAGTCGTGCTTTGGGCTCCAAGTAGCCCTAGCCTCCAGCACCACCTGCACCGAAGATCACTGGCCCCCACTCCACGAGTGTCCTGTAAGCCAGATCCACGTGCGGCGTCACGAGGCTCCTTCGCGGTCGCTAGCCCGTTGGCTAGTAGCCCTTAACGAAGGCCAATCCTTTTCTTACTTGGCATCCTGGTTGCTCCAGGCCTGCCCTCACTTACCCTCGCTGGGTGAGTTCCACAGACCTTGCTGGTCTGCACCATCGACGATCTACATCTTCACCGAGACTTGCCGTTGCCAAGGCTTGTTGGGTCCAATCCGGTCGCCGACACCTCAGCACTCGACAGACATCGTGTACCAGCCCGAATCCTGCTCCTGGTCGCCGACAACGCCTCCTGGACCTCGTGGCTGAAGAGTCAAGACGACCGTCAACGCACCTGAAGCACTCGACATCGGTGGGCATCTGTCCATCGCCTTCCTGGTCACTGGCTAGTGACCCAGACTCTGTCCCCTCTGCTTTCAGGTTCTTCAGAACTCCGATCCACTCTTGGATCCACCCGGACACTTTTCTCTTGGCCGCCAGCAGCACTTTGCAGCAGATCGCCATTCGAATCGACGACGAAACCCGACCCCGAAAGGCACCTATGCACCCGGCTTCCCTGGGTGAGGTATCACGAGTACTCCAGTGCTCCCGTGGGTAGAGACTCTTCAAAGTCCTAGATCTCAAAGGGTTTTGTCCTAGTCCTCTTTTAAGTGTCCCTTTTCTCTAATTTCCCGATCCCGACTTTCTCCATAGAAGTCAACGGCGTATCGCGGTTGTGTATTTACACTGCACGCGTCCTCCCGTAGGTCCCCTGTGTCACTACCTTGGGTGGTTCCTTGTGGTCCAAGCACTTCTAGAGGCTCTAGGCCTAGTGTCTAGTTCAGTCGTGGTTCGCATACCACTTTATTGGTATATGGTTTGGTACGCCCCTAGGGCCCAAACGTGTATTTGTGCTATTACTGTGATTTAATAACTTATAACTTATGTATTTCGAACTCTAGCCTCATAAAGAGACTAGAGGGGTGTGTTTAGCAATAAATACATATATTTTGAATATATACCTGGTGTGGTGCTCTTTCATTTGGTCACTCAAGAGATTATAGACTGGTAAAACAAGCTGCTTTACATTCCTTCAAGACTTAGCCTGAAGGCTGCTCTCCATAGCTACCACTAGGATAGCTTTCAATAAGGTTGTCTTTAACCTATCTCCAATAAGGGGTTGTTTGGACTGGTGCAAGGTGCCCACTATAATTAGTGGACAGCATATACCAGGCCAACTTCTCACAGCGATGCAAAAATAAACACGCTGCTGTTTGCGTCTTGGCCGCGCTTGTGTTTTTTCTCTCCCTCCACCTTTCCCGGCCTCGTTAAAAGTTTGGCCTGGGGACTTTGAGGTTTGGCAGAGATCTGGTCACCTCTTTGGTAACGCGAGGAGCGGTGGCATCGCTGTCGCACAGGGTGTCCCCGGGCACTTCCGTTGTCCTGTAAACAAAGGCTTGCATGTGCGCACGCGGCACGGTGACCTGTTTTAAACTTCCCCGCTTACGAAATGCTTCACGCTGTATTTAAGGCATGGCGGGGCTCACCACCACTTCACTACAGCCGCCAGGCACAAACAGTTTCACATTGAAAAGGACCACGCGTATTTGTACTTATTCTTTTCGTCTGCCAGTTTCTTCACGGATTATTTTTTGTATTTATATCTATTTTGGAAACAAACTAGTGAGTACATTTGGGATTGTTACCTATCGACGCGTTTACATCGAACAGGAACATCGTCAAACAGCGATCGCCTGGTGGTAGCCCCGTTTGTCTCCTTCGGTGTGATCGTCCCCACTGCTTAGAAGGAGCGAGGAAGCAGGTGTGCGACCAGGGCCTGGGATGTTAGCACTAGTGTCCCCCCTGCGGCCCCTGCACCTGGCCCCCAGCTCTGGGCTCCTGTGCTCTTCCTGCGGGTTCCTGCTCATCCAGCCCACGCAGACCGAGTGCGGGCACCGGTACTGTCCCCCCTGCGTGCAAGGGCTCTTCAGGTGAGCGTGGAAGTCTGGCTGTGGGGTGTGCTGTACTGTAATTGTATTTGTATAGCACTTAATACCAGTGACGAGGCATTGAAGCACTGTTAGTGAATGCAGTAAACACTAAAGCCCCCTGATTGCTGATTCGGCCAGATATATTTGGGTGAGCTCTACAGCACCACACCTGCCCTACTCCTCCTTATCTTGCTTCTACCCCCCATACCATGTATATTCACCACCAATTGTGAGTCCGTCCCTTTGTAACAATTGACACTAACCTCTATCCCGTCATGTTGCATCTTGTAAAACTGTATGTCTTGTAATAAAACCTCTTCTTTTTTTAAAGCACTCTAATACCTTTGGGTAATTTTCGTGCTATATAAAAATGCATAAATATTGCATTCACGATTCCTCTCCCTCGCCCCACAGACATTTCAGCACCACTTTCTGCTTCATTAAATTACCTGCACCACTAAAGACGTCACACCACCAATGAATATTCAAAGTGCCAGTCAAATGAGGAGGGTGACACTGCGTCATGAACTAACACATTCAAGCACTCCCGGTTTAGGCAGGAGATTCCAGATTTCTGTAAACCGAGCATTGCTTTGTCTTCCTCCTACTTAACATTTCTTCTACTTCAATGCAAGTTAATCTGTAAATTCAATGCACGCTGTGTTTGTTCTCAATCTTTCTCTTATCTGAGCCCAAATGTTGGCATGTGTCCCCGAATCCTTTCATTGCTCGCCAGAAGACGACTTTGAGCGGTTGGCTTGGTTTTTGTTTGGGGCGCTTATGAGTCAGAGTGAGTAATGTCATCTGTGTGTGCACACAACCGTGACACATGGTTCAGTGCTGCAGTGTCTGCTTCCGACCTTCACGCCTCACCACAGACCCACAGACCCACAGACCCCCAGCACCCCCTGACGCTGACGCCACCCCCGGACACAGAGAACCTCTCAGCCCTCGGTGCTTTAACCACAAGGGCTGCCCTGCACTAGCCCTGGGCACATTCCGGTGCTACACCCAAGCAAACCACAGAAGTGAATTCAGAGAACTGCATTTGTCAACAGAACAAAGGTCACGCTGGTATGTTATTAACTGCACCATTTTACTGTGTTCACCAATGACACTCAGGTTAAAAAATGGAAACTACCATTGGCAAAGCAAATCTGCCTTGTATATTTTGAGTGCTGCCTATAGTATTGTAAAGGCCTGTTGCAGTAAAAACAAAACCTACTGCTCTCTATATACGAATGATCTTTGAGATAACTAATCACTTATGTGACGATTCAGTGTACTTTTGCATACGAAATGGCCCCTTGTGCATTGCAATGCAATAGGTGTTGTTTTTGGTATTGTAAATAACAATGCTTTTTAATTTTTTTAAAGGCATTGGCATTTATAATGCCAATAGCTCCAAAACTCGCAGTTTCGAGACCTATTGCATTGCAAATGCTTGTTATATATGGAAAGGAATGCAGTGGAGCCTCTCACCCAGCTACGTAATGCCTTCACTGAAAATACTGATGTTTGGTATGAAACATTTTGTCCTAATAAATCTGTATGGATGCCAGTACTGGATTTATTATAACATGCACCCAGAGGGTACCTTAGAGGTGCCCCTTGAAACCTTACTAGTCACAGAGTGTGCTGGCTGACTTATCTTCCAGCCTGCCACCACAGACAAATTTCTGACCCCCTGCAGGTGAGAGCCCGTGCTCTGAGGCCAGGAACATTGCTTGTCCGGCAGAAGTTGACCACACCACCTCTAACAGGATGGCTAGCAGATTAGCATCTCAAGGCCAGAGGCTTCAAAGCCTCTGCCACCTTTAAAATGCGACCACAGCTTCTCCCCAGACCTGGGGAACGCCACCCCCTGAGGCCCATGTGGCACCAGAGCAGGCGGGAAATTAGACAGTCAGAAGGCGTGTCACACTTACAGGCTAGGCACACCCCTAAGGTGGGCCATCTGAAGTGGACAATCGAAGAAGAGTTTCAACATCTTGGTTTTGGTGATACTAGGAACTTTGGGTCAAGATTATGCCCACTTATCGCAGGAAGTGGTCATATAGGGGGTGTAGATATGACAGGGGTGGGTAGCCCATTGGTTACTGCCCTAGACTCCCCCAAAACGCCCCCTAAATTCAGTATTTAGGGGTCTCCCTGATACTAGAGTTTCGAAATTCGTCTACCTGGGAACCGAATAAGGACCGCATGAACAGAGGACCTGCTCCACTGCCTGGTTGCTGGTAACCTCGACAATTGCCAGACCAACTCGTCCAGAAGCTGAATATCTTCCCCAAACCTTTGGAGGTCTGTCCAGTATGTCAACAACCACATATCATCCCCCATGGGGTGGAAGAGCCATCCCCCTTCATCTGCAGGCCCCAACCACACTTGTCCGGTACTTTGTTTTGCTGGCCATTTGGCCCAATGAGCGAGCATCTCGCCAGGAGGAGTTCACCGTGGTTCCAAGAGGTCAGCCCCTTCTCTCCAGTGAATTTTGAGGCGCTAGACCCTCCAGGAGCTCCCCTGCACCAATACCCTGGGTACCGGAGCGTTTGTTGCAACCAAGGCTTGTTGAGTGTCCGCGGCCAAAACCCACCTGCCTACCGAGGGATGTCAGGACTAACAAGGCTCACACCGAGAGTGGCCCTGCTGTCTGTTTTCTTCCCCTTTGCAGGTCAAGACCGAGAACCATGAGAGCCTTCAACTCAAGTGGCCAGCTGGCCAAACACCTCTGCACCCAGGCCCCACAGCCCAGGTTCACGGAAGCTGACTGCGTCCCCTTGCTTCACAGACCCTTACAAGCCGAGCCCCCCCTTTGGGTTCTGCTGGACTTGTCCCCAAGTCCCCACTTGCAGCCTTTTTGTTACAAGTACTTTGGACTAAACTGTATGGCCCTGGAGGCTACCAACGCGACCAGCACCTCTGCACCCGGACACATCAGGGCAGGTAACCACGACCTGCTGGTGGTTCTCTGGAACTGGGGCCCCAAGCACCTCAAGTCCTAAAGGGCACCCTCTACAATCACTTGCAAGTATATGTATGCAGTATATGTCTTTCCTTCCATAGGATAACATTACTACGTTTGCGGCTTATACCTCTATAACTATTATTTGAGCATTCTACTGTTTCTTTGTAAAATTCCTAACTCTGAAAGTACTTACCTGATTCCGAT
This sequence comes from Calotriton arnoldi, assembly GCA_963921515.1. Taxonomy (NCBI): domain Eukaryota; kingdom Metazoa; phylum Chordata; class Amphibia; order Caudata; family Salamandridae; genus Calotriton; species Calotriton arnoldi. The sequence continues at coordinate 1,039,414 of CAWUFW010001772.1, read as the reverse complement.
GATCTTGGTGTCTAAAATTATATAAAAATCTGTGTTGTTTTTCTAAATTGGTTTTGGATTTTTTTTGAGTGTGTGTATCATTTATTGACTCTGTACGTGCAACAAAGGCTTAACACTCCCCTCTGATAAACCTAAGCTGCTCGACCACACTCCCACAAATATAGCACTTGGAATTATTAAATTAAGCCCTATAAACCAATAAAGGTCGCCTGGAATTTTTGCACGGTGTGCCCTTACATTGGAACACTACATAAAAAGCCAGCTTCCTACGCCTGTGAACTCAACTTGTTTGACATATGCATGGAAAGCATATGTTTAGCACAAATTGAAATATTCTGGCAAGGTTTGGAGGGCAGTTTAGGAATTTCTCAATGTGATAATTTTCAAGTATTAACAAAACTCTACATGGCTTAACCTTAAGAGTTGAAAAAATATTTGGAATCGTAGGATTTTGCCTACACCCTTTTTAGGGTTGAGACTACGAGACCATGCACTAGTGCATGTGTCTCGCTTGTGAAAAACTCTTGTATACAGAAAAGGCCTTGGAACCCGCCAGCTGTTTACCATTTGTTAGCTTGTGTGTCAGTCTTCTTCACAGCCTCGTAATTTGTCAAGGCAGGCCTTGCATCATTTCCATTCCTCTCTGTGGAGTAGGGCCCAAGCACTGATTAATTCAGCTTAATTGGAGCCTGTCCGCTGCTCCCGTCGTGATTGAGGAACTATTTTGTTCTTTTTAACTTTGAGTGCCTTGCAAACAGAAGGCGGGCGACTGGCAAAAATGTGCCCAGCAGGACAAACAAAATTGCAAAGATTTATTTTCTATAGTTAACTTTCTTTTATATTTGGCAAGTCTTCTTTTCTCACTTTGCACTCATGTTGTTTTTTGTTTTTGATCGTGGGTGCTGTTATCAAAAGATGAAGATTATTGTAAAGCCACATTGTTTCTTTCTTACATGTAATTTCTGAAATGATGCTTGAGCACATGATCATGCAGTACACCCCAATCGATCCCACTCCAATACACCCCACCTCATCTCACCCCACACCAATCTGCCCCACTCAATCAAATCCACCCCACCCCACCCCAATCCAAACCACTTGCCCAAATCCAATCTACCACACTCCAATCCTCCCAACCCACCCCATTCCAATCTGTACCACTCTAATCTGCCCCACTCCTGTTAAAAACAATCTGCCCACTCCAATACGCACACTCCAATCTGCCCCACTCTAATCCAAAATAATCTGCCCCACTCCAATCCAAAACAATCTGCCCCACTCCAAACCAAAACAATCTGCCCCACTCCAAACCAAAACAATCTGCCCCACTCCAAACCAAAACAATCTGCCCCACTCCAAAACAAAACAATCTGCCCCACTCCAAAACAAAACAATCTGCCCCACTCCAAACCAAAACAATCTGCCCCACTCCAAACCAAAACAATCTGCCCCACTCCAAACCAAAACAATCTGCCCCACTCCAAACCAAAACAATCTGCCCCACTCCAAACCAAAACAATCTGCCCCACTCCAAACCAAAACAATCTGCCCCACTCCAAACCAAAACAATCTGCCCCACTCCAAACCAAAACAATCTGCCCCACTCCAAACCAAAACAATCTGCCCCACTCCAAACCAAAACAATCTGCCCCACTCCAAACCAAAACAACCTGCCCCACGCCAAACCAAAACAACCCGCCCCACTCCAAACCAAAACAACCCGCCCCACTCCAAACCAAAACAACCCGCCCCACTCCAAACCAAAACAACCCGCCCCACTCCAAACCAAAACAACCCGCCCCACTCCAAACCAAAACAACCCGCCCCACTCCAAACCAAAACAACCCGCCCCACTCCAAACCAAAACAACCCGCCCCACTCCAAACCAAAACAACCCGCCCCACTCCAAACCAAAACAACCCGCCCACTCCAAACCAAAACAACCCGCCCCACTCCAAACCAAAACAATCCGCCCCATTCCAAACCAAAACAATCCGCCCCACTCCAAACCAAAACAATCCGCCCCCTCCAAACCAAAACAATCCGCCCCACTCCAAACCAAAACAATCCGCCCCAAAAACAATCCGCCCCACTCCAAAACAAAACAATCCGCCCCACTCCAAAACAAAACAATCCGCCCCACTTCAAAACAAAACAATCCGCCCCACTTCAAAACAAAACAATCCGCCCCACTCCAAAACAAAACAATCCGCCCCACTCCAAAACAAAACAATCCGCCCCACTCCAAAACAAAACAATCCGCCCCACTCCAAAACAAAACAATCCGCCCCACTCCAAAACAAAACAATCCGCCCCACTCCAAAACAATCCGTCCCACTCCAAAACAAAACAATCCGCCCCACTCCAAAACAAAACAATCCGCCCCACTTCAAACCAAAGCAAACTGCCCCACTTCAAACCAAAGCAAACTGCCCCACTCCAAACCAAAACAATCCGCCTCACTCCAATCTGCCCCGCTCCAATCCAAAACAATCTGCCCCGCTCCAATGCAAAACAATCTGCCCCGCTCCAATGCAAAACAATCTGCCCCGCTCCAATGCAAAACAATCTGCCCCGCTCCAATCCAAAACAATCTGCCCCGCTCCAATCCAAAACAATCTGCCCCGCTCCAATCCAAAACAATCTGCCCCGCTCCAATCCAAAACAATCTGCCCCGCTCCAATCCAAAACAATCTGCCCCGCTCCAATCCAAAACAATCTGCCCCACTCCAATCCAAAACAATCTGCCCCACTCCAATCCAAAACAATCTGCCCCACTCCAATCCAAAACAATCTGCCCCACTCCAATCCAAAACAATCTGCCCCACTCCAATCCAAAACAATCTGCCCCACTCCAATCCAAAACAATCTGCCCCACTCCAATCCAAAACAATCTGCCCCACTCCAATCCAAAACAATCTGCCCCACTCCAATCCAAAACAATCTGCCCCACTCCAATCCAAAACAATCTGCCCCACTCCAATCCAAAACAATCTGCCCCACTCCAATCCAAAACAATCTGCCCCACTCCAATCCAAAACAATCTGCCCCACTCCAATCCAAAACAATCTGCCCCACTCCAATCCAAAACAATCTGCCCCACTCCAATCCAAAACAATCTGCCCCACTCCAATCGGCCCCACTCCAATCCAAAACAATCTGCCCCACTTTAATATCCCCAATTCCAATAAGCTCCACCTCATCACTCCCTACTCCAATCCAAAACAGTGTGTCCCACCCTAATCTGCCCTAATACAATCCGCCCCACTCCAATCCAAAACAATCCACCCCTTTCTAATCAGCCCCACGCCAATCCAAAACAATCTTTCCCACTCCAATCCTAAACAATCTACCTCACTCCAATCTGCCCCACTCCAATCCAAAACAACCTGCCCCGCTCTAATACACCCCACTCCAATCCACCCCACTCTAATCAAATTCACCTAACCACATACCAATCCACCTCACCCCAATCCAATTCAATTCATCCCACTCCCATCCAATCAAACCTAATCCAATCAAATCTACTCCACTCCAAGCCACCCCAATCCAATCCAATCCACCCCACCACTCTCCAGTTCAGTTCACTCCACCCCAATCCAATCCAATGCAACCCACTGCAATCCACTCTACTTCACTCCAACCACCCCACCCCAAACCAATCCTGCCCACTCCATTCCACCCCACTACAATATAACCAATACCACCCCAATCCAGTCCACCTAACCCCACCACAATCCATCCCAACCCATTTCCATCCACTCCAGTCTAATCCACCTCACTCCAACCCACCCCACTGCAGTCGAATCCACCCCACTCTACTCCAATCCACCCACTGTACCCTAATTCAATCAATCCACCCCACTCTAATTCAATCACTCACCCCAATCCAATCCTCCCCACTCCAATCCACCCCACACCAATCCAATCTCCCCCAATCCAGCCAAATCAAATCTACCTCACTACAATCCTCCCCACTCCAATCCATCCCACTCCAATTCACCTGAATCCGATCCAGTTCACCCCACCCCAATCCAATCCACCTCAATCCAATCTACTCTGCTCCAATCCACGCCACCCCAATCCAGCCCACCCCACTCCAATCCAGTAAACCCACCACACCCTAATCCAGTCCCCCCACCCCACTTCAATCCACTCTCATCCACCCCATCCAGTCCTCCTCACTCCAATCCATCCCAATCCACTGCAGTCAAATCCACCCCCACACTACCCTAATCCACTCCACCCCAGTTCAGTGCACCCCACTCAATCCAATCTATCCAGCCCACCACGCTCCAATACACCCCACTTCAGTCCAATCCACCCCACTCCAATATAATCCACTCCAATCCAATCCACCCCTCCAGCCCAGTCAAATTCCCCTCCACTCAACTATAATTGACCCCACTCCAAACCACCTTACTGTAATTCAATCCAACCCACCCCAAACAATCTAATCCACCCCAATCTAATCCACCTCACCCTATTTCAATCCACTCTACCCCATCCAAACCACCCCAATCTACTTTAGTTAAATCCACCCCACTACCTCAACCCACTCCACCCTATTCCACCCCACGCCGATACACGACACTCCACTATACGTCACTGCACTGTATGACATTCCCTGCCACTGAACCACCTAACTCTACTCTCCTCTACTCCACTCCACTCCACTCTACAACACTCTACTCCAATAAATCCAGTCTACAACACTCTACTCCCCCCACTCCACTCTAGGACACTCCACGCCACTTACTTTTATCCATGCTGAACCGCAGCCAAACTGGTGTACAACATGGCAAAACCACATTGCCGAAGTCAATAGCTCTTGTATAGGTGAGACCTATTGGCTTTGCCAATGCTTGTATTTTAATGTACTTCGCTAACAAAGTTAGTCCATTGTTTGCTTTTTTGTTTCTATTAGTACTACCTTAAACATCATGTTAGAAGTTCACTGCTTACAATTTTAGGAATCATTTCAGCTAAAGAAGCATTCTTTTCTTTTACCACACAATTAAAAAAAATACACAGCATTTCCATTTTTTTAATAGTCGGATAGCTGAATAACGTGTCCCCCAAAACACATGGAATTGATATAAGGCATCACAAGTGAATAGAATCCCTTTGTTTTCCTTCCTATTATTTCAAATAAATCTTTTTCTCACAGTAGTCTATGCTTCCCTCGCCTTCACTCCCTACCTTCTCCTACCCCCTTCCATATTTTACCGTTGCTTGGCTCAACAAGTCACTATCAGTTGCCCTTGTTTGTCTTTCTACTGAAGGACCCACGCTTCACTGAGGTTTCCTTCAGCGGTCTCATTTTAATGTTGATTTTGGAAGTAAACAAGGGACCTAGAGAGTCACATTTCAGGCGGGTTGTATCCACTTCACAGTAATCTGTCTGGATCAGCTCCTTGAAAGGCCAACGCGTTCCTTGAAACTGGACACCAAATTTCTTTCCCCACTTACGATGAAACAAGTTAAAACATACTTGGCATTGAAACATTTCAGTTCTTAAAAGCAGAACGCCAATAGAAAATTCAACTTCTGAGGTTTCTAAGTCCCCGTTAAAGCCAGACAAATGCCCTGCTTATCGAAGTACGTATTGCGCAGAGGTCTTGAGCAGGGAATCTGTCACGAAGCTCTAAATAGCCCAGGGACCCCGTCGTTAAGATGGCGGCCACATTCCAGCCAGACAGGTATGCAGCGTTGAAATGACCACATGCACAGATCTATGCTACGACCATAAAAGGTGCATTAAAAGCAGCTGACGTTAATAAATTTGGCTTTAGGCACGGGAGTTCACTTTGGAGTTGAACTTGCTTAATGAGATTTCCTAAAAAAAGACAACACCTGGCCTAACGAAAAAGATCAGATTTCTCCTAGCGCTTGAAAGAGGACGAAAAGCGACATTCTAGTCACTCAAGGCCACCCAAGGGAAACAGCAGGCTGAGACGATCTATAAATCGGTATTTTTACAATTCACGCTACCACCAGCTATTTTTGTTAACTGACAGGATGGAGACAGGTGGTGGAGAGATAGAAGCGATCACAGTGGTCTGTGGGTATTCTCCTGAGTGATTAAGGAGAACTCGGACGATTCACTGGACTTGTCTTCAAGCCTATGTTCTCTTTCTGTGGGGACACATGCACACAGCAGGATGGTAACAGTGGATGCATGAAGAGCGAAACTGTGACATTCACTGTAATGCATCAGTTATAGGCCACCACCAATGAACAACGAGTGCAGAACATTGACAATTTTTAGGAAGAAAACACAGATCAACCACAATCGGTGCTTTTGAATGCCCTTCATTTATTAGCATTCAGCACAAAAAATGCTTTTGCTGGAAATTGATAGTATTTATGCTTCCAAGTGAAATACAGTGACAACTTAGTAATCAAAAGGAAAAGAGGCAGGTCAAAACAAAAAACAAAACTATCAGACATTGGTAGAGTTGTTGGCATGTGCACCCAAAGGCTTCTGGAAGCATTAACGACCAAATGGGATGAAGACAACCTAGCACACACAAAAAACGAGCAATCACATTCAAGAAAGAACTAACTAAGTAAATATTTTGCATGCTAAGAGAATAACTGCCATCTACAGAATTGAAAGGCAAAGCCAGTCTTAAGGAATGGAGACAGCAAGAGGTCTCTTAAGAACTCTAGCTATAATATGGTGGGAAGAAAAGTGAAGAAAGCCAAATTGTCTGCAGTTCCCTCAAGATGTTTAAAAAACAGATCCTCGATTGAACTATGCATGGATAAAGACTGTGATTTGAATGCATAGGGGACAGATTCGCACCTATATGCCTTCTCATGTCACAAAACTTCACTTCTGGAGCATCTAACCATTTACTCAAAGCAACAGCAGCTCTATTACTCTTTCCCTCATCATAACTAGAGCCTGAAAATGTTTGCTTTCTGCATTCCAGGTTGCTGGGAAACATGGGGCTCTGATCAATTGGCAAACATGCTGAAAAGAATTGGGGAATTGGAACGAGACATGATTTTGATCATGGCTGCAGGGTACACTCAATGGCACTGCTAAATACTCATTAACATCAATCAACAAAAAATCTTCAGGTTTACATTTTAAAATTTTAAAACAAGATATTTTAGCACCACCACAACAAACATTGGAATATTTCTCTCCCCACAGTAAAATCCTTCCTATTTATAGCATGGATGTCCGATGGGTTTACTCTCCCAGTTCTTGTCTTAAAGGGCAACAATGCAAAGGTTTTATTCTCTAGCGCATCTGTGGATTCCCCATCTTGTTGGCATCTGGGTGTTTGTGATCATGATCAAATGTTTATTCAGGATCAAACCCTCCAAGATGCCGTTTCTAACCGGGGACATCTAAGATTTGGGGTTCTGCACAGATCTTTCAGCTCACTGAGTCATCATGCTCAAATTATCCAGCCACATCATCCCTTCTTCCTGATTAGCAACATTCCATTGAACCCACTGTCAGACCTGCCAAGTATCACGCACCAGGTGTGACACTCACGCATTTCAGTGCGGTGTTCCGCATCACCGCACTGAAATGCATTGTCACGCATTTTGCCGACTCGCCAGCTCGCGCCACCGGCGGCGCCTGTGCAGGGCTCTACTGCTCCGAGGAGAGACGTGCTGCCACTGCCAGCAGCTGCTCTGGGCTGTAACAAGTTCATAAAGTTAATCACCGGCGCGGCGGCATCATGATCTGACTCTGCTCGAGAGCGGCGCGGCTACAATGTAACAATCGTGCCTCAGCCTGCCTGGCTCTATATTCCTGCCGCGCGGCTTTGACACACACACTGCTCTTCCTGCCAATAAGGGGGAGGGGCGGGGCCGCCCTCTCAGCAGTAAATGCTACTGGCTCACACAGCCAGGCACTCCAGGGCGTGATGGTAATGATGTGACCAGCTTGCCGTCACGTCCGGAGGAAGTGAGCACAGAGAGGCAGAATCGGCGGGGGACTCCAATTTGAGTCAGGAGTCGTCCCCGCCGTGGCGTGCAGCACTGCTGTGTCTTCGTGCGCAGCGCCGCAAATTAAATTAGCGTTGCCAGCCCAGACCGGCGCGGAGACTCGCCGAGGAGTGACAACCACCGCCGGCGCGCGGCATGACCCCCAGTGAATTCACACTGTCACCCGCCCGGCGCGGCGACACAGTGCCAGGTCGGACAGTCACACACAGACACTGGACTCATGGCCGCCCGCTGCGCAAGAAGAGGCAGACGGTGATGATCGCGGGCGGCGGCGCAAACTAAACCTGCGGCCAAGCGGGGCCCGGGGACGAGTGTGTCAGCAGCCTGCCTGCAGTCGGAGAAGAACAGTCTGCAGTCGCAGAGACTAAGTGCTGCTGTGCATCATGCAGTGACAGGCTATTCATCTCGGCCGCTGGCTACGCCGGTGCTGGGCATGTAGCGGCGTGCCAACTGGGCCGTGGACCACTTGCTTCAGGGTAAGAGTTTGTTAGGGCCTCACACATCCTGTTAGGGTGGTCTAGTCGTGAAGGGCACTACGTTATTGCCCTTCCATTTCTAGTGCTTTGCAGCAGCTAAGTTAAGAGTTTCTCATTGCTCAGATGGGTGTTATTTCTGCTATTTGTGTTGTCCTCGTCTTCATTCCCTGATTTTGCTTGTGAAAAAGTGTCACTCATATTTGTGGAAATGTCACTCATAATTACACTGAAAATATGAAAATGTCACACATAGCAATCTGAAACCTTGGCAGCTATGCACTGTCACTTAGTTTGTCTGAGTGAATTTGTGCTGTGTTACATTTGGAACGGTCTCCTTATCTTGGGGCTGGGACATTTTTCTCTAGGAGGCCCAAGATTTTAGTATTCTCCTTTTTTCTTCTTACTTCTGTCAAGATTGTCTGCTGCATCTTTTTGTTTACCACGTCATCAGAATAATCCTTTGCCATCATCCATGATCATGCAGGCTACACTGTTCAGAATTTTTACTTTGCATCACACAGTAAAATGTTCCCAGAAACATGAACTTGCACACTTGAATCTCTGCATATCCAAGGTTAGCTCTCTCTGCACTGTTATCCAACACTGTCTTTAAGTGTATGCATGTATGTATGATGGAAAATGACAATAACAACTAAGCACACAAAAACGGAAATCATCTCTGTAGGTCCAACTAAACATAGGGAGAACCCTAAACTGGAGACCACCTTCCTCAAAGCTTTTTCTGTCGCCACAATTTTCTACGCTAAGGTTGAGAATCGGGGAATGTGGTGAAGGCAGAAATCCTCTATAAGGAGCAGGTCAGAACCACAGTTAGGGCAATTTTTATTTCAACTGGCAAAACAAAGGCAGATTCTGCTAAGTCTCCTATACGCTGCAATAGTGGGACCGTAACCAACAACAGGCTGGAATACAGCAATAAGCTTTATGCCGATTTGTCTTAATATTATTTTGAAGGCTCCAGATTACACAAACTGCTTCATAAGGCGAATGGTGGGGGTGGGCTAGACATTTAAGTCATATTTCTTATTAGCGTCGATTACTCCAATGGCTGCCAGTAGCTGTCAGGATACAATTTAAATAAGAATGGCTGCCCCATAAAAACTGACAGAAAAGAATGATGATCGCCTATCCACACAGATTTGGATATATGGCCAACACAATTTATAGTGGGTCTGAAAAACTAGAGCCATTAAGAATACGTTCATTAAAAATGATTAGAAGCCGGAAGCAGGCTTCAGACAGCCATATGTTTGTATTTACAAGTTTTAACTGATTTCGTTTTTTATTTTTCTGCAAGATTCTAGGTCTACTTTTGTTTTGGGTTAGCTTTTTACTTTAACTATTTTATCCTATTTATACGTTTATTTGATTTTTTCCTATTCCACTCTCTCCTACTGTCTGTCAAGTACGTTCCAAGTAGGGAGGGACATTTCTCTCTGCTGCCGGACAAACCCTTTGGCTTTCTGCTGGCTGGCCGAGCAGCCATGTTAACCTGCATCATGCAAGTCCGTGCTTAGGAGGGAAGGTCGGTAAGCCTTCTCCCAGCTTGCAAATTCCTGCAATTGGAAGCTTTTGTTTCTGTTGTATAACTTTACAGAGTTTTCTTCATTTTTTATCATCGCTCAAATTACTTGTATTTTGAAGGTGATTTGTTTGTAATCAAGAGTTTTTGAGTTCGGTTTAATCTGTATTACTTATTGGGTACATGGTTGTCTTGTGTTAGCCTGCGAGACACGACCTGGCACCTCTCAAATCCACAACCACCGCAAGGACCAGACAGAAAGCAGGCTGCCACAACGGCGATTTTAACGCATCAAGTGCCACTGCAAGCAGCTTGATAGAGACTCTCAATGACAACAACAAACTACAAATGAGCCACCTGCCAATACCACCAGCGATTGAAAGCCACATAGCACTGACCGAGGGGATAGACAATAGCGCCAATAACTCAAAGGAAATCTTCTCCATAGTGAAGGAATTCACCACACCCACGACCAGCTCCACTACCATCGCCCCCTGTTTGGAGCTATGCTCCCAGCTCACACACTTCTTCCAAAACAAGATAAGGACAATATACAACAACTTCGCACCCCAACTGAACCCCTCCACTCTGGCAGTCCCCCATCTGTACAATGACAGCACCCCAGAAAACACCCTGACATGCTGGCCCACCATCACCCACATGGAAACTGTCACTGCCATGCGAGCCATCCACTCTGGAGCCCCATTGGACCCTTGCCTGCACTTGGACTTCGCAAGAGAACTCGAGACAATCTGCACTGCCCTCACCACGATCCTCAACAACTCCCTTACCACTTCTACCTTCCCAGACCAATGGAAACACGCCACCATCCTGAAGAAACCCACAGCAGACCCATCCTCACCAGCCAGCTACAGACCCATCTCTCTTCTTCCCTACCCAGTGGAGGTCTTGGAGAAATCAACAAGAGACTAGCATATCAACTGAACGGCAACCAAGTCCTGGACCCTTCCTAATCATGCTTCAGTCAGAACCACTGCAAAAACAACAGTTGATGGACAGAATGCAGAACAATGTCATACATTCACCCCAGTAGAGAGATCTGGGCCTAAATCCATCGTTTTTTTGCTCACCATGCCATTCCAGTTTGAACCCAGCTATATGCAAATCAGTCTTGACCCTGTGCCTCATGGGAACAGTCCAGCCCGAACTGCCAAGCCAGGTCCTCCCTGGACTGGAAACAAGCATCCTAGGACCGGTTTCGGGGTTTCACCCCTTTTCAGCCAGGATAGCTTGATTCCAGTGGCATGGAGAGCACGGGACCCACATCTGGGCATACCCGTCCCACTCGGGGTGACAATTACAAAAACAACAGTTGATGGACAGAATGCAGAACAATGTCATACATTCACCCCAGAACAGAGATCTGGGCCTAAATCCATCGTTTTTTTGCTCACCATGCCATTCCAGTTTGAACCCAACTATATGCAAATCAGTCTTGACCCTGTGCCTCATGGGAACAGTCCAGCCCGAACTGCCAAGCCAGGTCCTCCCTGGACTGGAAACAAGCATCCTAGGACCGGTTTCGGGTTTCACCCTCTTCAGCCAGGATAGCTTGATTCCAGTGGCATGGAGAGCACGGGACCCACGTCTGGGCATACCCGTCCCACTCGGGGTGACAATTGCAAAAACAACAGTTGATGGACAGAATGCAGAACAATGTCATACATTCACCCCAGAACAGAGATCTGGGCCTAAATCCATCGTTTTTTTGCTCACCATGCCATTCCAGTTTGAACCCAGCTATATGCAAATCAATCTTGACCCTGTGCCTCATGGGAACAGGTCCCAGGATGCTTGTTTCCGGTCCAGGGAAGACATGGCTTGGCAGTTCGGGCTGGACTGTTCCCATGAGGCACAGGGTCAGACTGATTTGCATATGGCCATGTCTGAACTGGGGTGGTGGAGTGAGCTAAAGAATGATGATGGATTAAACCCAGATCAGTTGACTGGGGGTGAGTGTTTGATTTGCTCAAACGCTCCGTCCATCATCCCCTTTGGTATCGCTCAGTCAGAACCACAGCACCAAAACCACCTTCATCACCGCCACCAATGACATCAGGACTATCCTGTACCTAGACGACACCACAGCCCTCATCCTCCTCAATCTATCCCCGGCTTTCAATACTGTCTCCCACACAATTTTTATCAAACTCTTCCACAAGTCAGGAATTTGAGGAACAGCTCTTCAATGGTTCAGCTCCTTCCAGGTAAAAAGTCAGCCTAGTTCCCTACACCTCCAAACCCACTAAGCTGATCTGTGAAGTCCCACAAGGACCTTCACTCAGCCCCACATCTTTAATATCTACATGGCCCATCTCACCAACATTGTGCATTCCAATGGAATTATCATAATCTTCTATGCCGAAAACACACAACGCATCTACTCCCTCTCGAAACACACCGCCAGCACCCAAGCAGTGTTCACCAAGTGCATGTCAGAAGTTGCCCTCTGATGAGGCACTCTTTTTTCCTTCTCTTAGCAGGCAGGCTTTTAGGAGCTTAGACAGACTCCCACCTTCTCCAGCGCTTTGCAGACTACAGGTGATGGGAGACTGGCTGCCATGCAGACACCAGCCCTGGTCACACAACAGTCCTTCAAGTACTCTGCAGAGCACTTCCTTAATTTTTCAAAAAAGGACTCAGAACAAATTGGAGTGGTTTGGATCCCACTTTAATATACAGACAAGGGATGTGGATCCACGGTCTGATATTTCAGATCTTGTTTGTGTTGATTTTCGTTCAAATGCAATTTCCAGGATGCTCTTCAGATACAGCCTTTGTGCAAAGTGATAACTCTAAGCAGGAATAACTCAAACATGTGCATAATCAAGTTAGTATGAGTTCTCCGCACATGGCTATAATCACTTTCTTACAGCAGTAATCAAAGAAAGGCAAAGGGAAGGCTGTGCCTAGAAACTTCCTCACCCTAAAAAACACAAACTAGAGTCCCACCCTTCATCCCTACCATTCACCAAATGGCAGTGCTCATTAAGAACTAATCCACATTTCTTTGCTAACAAGGCCCTGGTGGAATTTCCAAAGCTTTATCTGTCTCTATCCTCCTAATTAAAAGTACTGGCCCACAATCCAGCTGGACTACCCCAGCGACTTATCATATCCCAACACCTCTACAAGAGAGAACTACTGAGACTAATCAGGAACTGCTGCTCAAGGAGTAACCAACAAGGTTGCCCCACAGGGACAGTTTAGACTGCCTTCCCATGATCACTAGAACGTATCAGTAACCACCAAGGATACTTTACTGCCTTGTGTGACATTGCATACAGCATTACATTGAATGTGTTTTAAGCATAGTACTTCTTTTCTAAGAATAAGCACTGACAGGACAAGGAAAAATGTATTTGCATTTTCTGGAGGGTCTGAAGGGAGAGTCTTCTAAAAGGACATCTCCATATAGACTTCCTGAATCCATTCTCTCATTATAATAATAATGAGCAGATACAATACCTACACAGGTCCCTTCTCCGCCTACATCAATGGTCATGCCCCTATCCATCTCATCCTTGACACCGGAACAATGCACTAGTTAAATGACAAAACTCTTGCTATTGGAAACTCAAAATCCCTCACATTAGCAATCATTGTTCTCACCATACTATTACCCCCAAACTGCGACTATTCTCTATCATAGATCTGCCATTGCTACGTCCTTAAAATGACCAACCACGTGCTAGACTCATGCCAAAATCAAAAGTAACGAAATGTATCTCTATAGACATAATCTAACTCTCCAACATTAAATATAATGTTTGGACTACTTCAAAATGGGTCAAAAACAACCCCTTCTGAAAACGTCACTTTATGACTGAGTAAGCTTTTAATACATGACATTTTAGAAAACTATGGGGGAGATTTACTAAAATTTTGCGCCATGTTTGCGTCACAAAAGTGACGCAAATCGGCGCCAAATCTTTTTTTCCCTATTTACTTTACAGCACTAAACTTGTTTAGCGCTGGAAATAATGAAAAAGTAATGCGAAGCAGCATGTAGCGCTGCTTCATCTTACTTTGCGCCATGAGGGCGTACCAAGGGTGGAGCAAGGGCGTTCCCATGCAACCACCCAAGGTTTCTCACGCTAAACCCAATTTACTAAATAAAGTAGATTAGGTTTGGCTCGAGAAAACTGCACCCTTTTCAAGTAGGCGCACAGAAGGAGAAATGCTTTCTTTCTCCTTCCTTTTCCAACTTTGCTTGCGTGCTGCACTGTGCAGCACGCATACAAAAAGGGAAAAACCTTGCATTGTGTCTGGGCATCGTATTTTGTAGAGGAAGTATACCCTTCCTGTACAAAACCTATGCTAGGCTAATGCACACACCCTAGCACTATGGTGCTAAGGTGTGTGCTTGGCGCACGGCAGCTGTAATCAGCACCGGCGCAAGGGAAAGGGGAGGAGAGAGCCATAACTCTGAAGATATGGCGCTCTCCTGCTCCCTCCCTGTCACGCAACGCAGCGCAGCCTCACGGGGGCTGCGTGAATTTTTTGTAAATCTCCCCCATATCCTCAAAAGCCTTTGAACATCTGGAGGCAAATACTCTTTTGTGAAAGTCAAACACTTTAGCTTTAGATAGCCCTGCAGCACAAAGAAAGTCATGGTGAAAAACTAGACGAGCTACACTGCCTGTGGTGGAAAGAAATGCAACTCTGTCTGTACGCCTGATTCTGTCTAAAGCATTCAGCACCATCATCCATGGGAGGTCCTGCTATGCTACAGGTTTTTAGTACAGTGCCAAAACACATTTGAGAGGATATGTTTTATTTCTAAGTTATATAGGCGGTTTGTTTAAAGTGGTGAACCTAAGACTATCTGCTTCTAGTGCCAAGTTACTTTGTGTAAGATGGAATTGGTTGATCCAATGTCTCTTTTCGGAATACCTTTGATAATTATATTTAAAGGATCAAGAACAAGAAAATGTTGTTAATCGAGCAAAGCTGGTGTTAAGCAAATTGAACACAAAATGATTTTAAACAGTAAGTAGAACTGGACTATTGGTGGCAAATTTACTGACTCCTAACACTGCGGCATTTATTTGTAGTGGTGAGCTGGATTTGTTTTAACACTTCCGATGCAACAATTATGCTACCACGATCGATATTACCACAGATTTAGCATGTTATAGAAGTAAAAAGGAAATGCTTTTTCTGCAATTAATTGTGTGGAGTTACCATCAGCTTTTTGTTATCGGTAACAGGAACGTCACCTTTGAGTTGTGATGCAATAACATATCAATCTAAATTAGTTGAGTGTGATAAATGTGTCACACAACTGCACAATGTTTCTGCTACTCTTAAAAAAAAAAAAAAGAATAAAAGAGAATTTGTGAGCCACTGAGTTTTGTACCATGACAGTCTGGTTACTGGTTTCAGCATGGTAAAGATGAAGGACCTCTGTAAGACGATTTAGGAGGCTGCTATGCCAAGAACATTAGTAGCTGAAGGTCTGATTCACAAAAGCAACTTACATTTTGGGGTAATTTTACACTGTTGAGCAAGTTTACTACTTTTCAGTATTCACAAACTCCGAGTGTAAGTTTCTCCCAAAAAGATTAACAATAATAAAACACAAGTCCGGCAGTACACAAAGCCAACCACTGGTACTGCAACACCCTCCCATTGTAAATAATGGAGGTAGGTTGTTAAAATAAAACCCCATAGGGAATAATGTTACATTAAATTAAACTATTCAAAAATAGTTAAAATTATAATAAATATGTAAATTAATGTAAAAATATTACATATTAGTTATAAAATATTGTAGTAACCCATGTTGAATTTAATAAATAATGCCCACTTTTTTAATAAAAAGAATTATATCAATTTTAATTCTATACATTACTTTTAATAATTATGAATGCACATTAAAAAATATTTATGTTGGAGGCGTGGCCAAGCAACATGGCCGTCAGGACGTGAGCTTTTTCGCTCCCGTCCGGCCCACTGTATAATCCTGCCTAATCCTGGTATCCGGACTCCTGAACTAGCCAGGTACACTGCCCAACACTAAGCAACCCTTGGTGTTTTTGAGAAATACCGCCTGCCTGCTGGATGGATCATGGCACGAGGCGATACAGACCGGGGCCTGTCAGGGCCGCGGGTCAGGGCTGACCGCAAGACTCCGTGGCGTGAAGAGGAGGGAGTCGGAGGTCTGTGGTTCGTCTAGCTACCCCCCGCAGGCTGTTGACTCTGGGGGACGGGCTTGTTCCCATGTCCCACGGGAACGCCCCCCAGACTGGTACATGAGAACGCCGTCGGAGGTGCGGAGCGGCCCTGACAGAGGGAAGGCCCCGGCTGAGCTGGAGCGGCGGCTCTAGGGCCGCGGAGATGACCCTTGGCACCGGACTCCGGGCGGTGAAGAGAGACCTGGGCTGAGACGTCCCAGAGCGCTGCAGCCTGCGACCGCTGAGAGGTGAACTGGGTCCGCCCTGCGGATCGCCGGAGCTGCGAGGATCGAAGCAGCTGGGCCTACATAGGCTGCACCAAAAGAAGCAGGCAAGTGTGCGGCGGTGAGACTTGGGGACGCCGCAAGACTAGAAGTATGGCTGCTGTTAGAGTGCTGAGGGATCCTTGCACGGCCTGAGCGCCCCCGCTGCTAAGAGCATCCGGCGTGGGGCCAAGAAAGTCAAGAGTCGGCCCAGCAGACCACCGGAGCTGCGAGGGCCGGAGCGGCTGGGCCTCCATAGGCTTTGAAGTAACGAAACCAGGCGTCTGCCCTGGGGGACTAAGTAAACCGAGAGTCGGGCCCGGTTGTGCGGAGGCCCGGTGGGGAGAGGCCCTTGCGATCGGTGCTTACCGCATTGCTGGCGGCATCTGAGGGCAGTAGAACAGTGGGGCTCGGGCTCGCGGCCCGCCCCCACACACTTATTAACGTGAGGAGAGTGCGGGACCCGGGAGGAGCAGAACAGGCACTGACGGGGCCCTCTTCAGCACTGCAGGCTCTGGGTCATGATGGACTCTGGCACATCGAGACGAGCAGTACTTGTCCAGGGCATCCCAGGACACGTACGAGGGTCAAACTGAGTCTGTGTGGGACTCGGCCGAAGGTGAGGTGACATCAGTGGGGGCAGCTCGACTGGACCTAAGCAAAAGGACACTACGCCTATATCCTGGCGTGGACACCCGCATCCCTAGTGGGGAGACAGGAGGGAGGAGACCGAATAGGGCCCCACAGCAGAACCTGAGCCGGAGGCTGGGCCGGTCCTGCATTGGGTGGCCCACTTCCAGAAGCTAGCATGTGAAAAGATATATCACGCGTCAAACCAACGGGACCGACGAAGAGGACAGTGAGAGTGTCACGGAGCCTTCACGTGCGGAGCTGCCAGCCGCCATCCAGGGCTAGCGAAAGGTGCTGGAGAACCAGATGGAGACAGTCTCTATCGACATCAATCTCCTTCGGACGGATCTTCGCAAAGTAGCCGACAAGGTGACAGTGGTAGAGTAAGACATCTCAGGCCTCAAGGGTGAAGTGGCTACATTGAAGAGGCAGATGGCTCAAATATCCTCCACAACGAAGGCCCTGGAGCGCCGCGCGGAGGATGCTGAGGGCCTAGCCAGACGCAGTAACATCCCCGTGCTGGGCTTTCCTGAGCGGGCCGAGGGGAAATCTGCAGAGCAGTTCCTCGAACAGTGGATCAATACTCAGCTGCGCCCGGCGGGCCTCTCCGACCTCTTTGCCATTGAGAGAGCACACAGCGCCCTGGTTCCCCCGCCACCACCGGGCATGCCCCCGCGCGCATTCATTGCAAAAATATTGAACTACAGAGACAGGGACTGCATCCTTCGGGCTGCTAGAGAGCAACAAGAAGTATGCTTTGAGAACAACAAATTCTCCATCTATCCAGACTGCACCAAGCAAGAACAGGAGCAAAGGAAGTTGTTCCTGGGAGTCAAGCGGAAACTGAGAAACATGCATCTTCAATATATGTTGCTATACCCCGCAAAACTCAAAGTACTGGCACAGGGGAATGCGCACTTTTTGAAAAGCCCGAGGAGGTATGGGAATGGTTGGAGGTCCGCGGGGATGCGCACCCTCCGCGTGAGAAGCGGAATTCGAAAGAATAGTGGGGCACCCGACCGTCACAGAGAGCCAGACCTCGGGAGGGCGGGGTAGAGTCTCTGGCTGCGGGTCCGGCTCACAGGGTAACAGCTGGGAGTGACGGCACCTTTCAGATGAGTCCTGACGTCCCTGCCATCTTAAAGTTGGAGGGGGAGCCTGTGAACTTGAACACTGGAGATCTGATGCAGTGGCTCGGTGCAACAGCTGATGTGGTCCCAGAGACATTACTTGAGCAGGATACGGAGGTGGCTGAAAAGTCTAGGCCTAGTGGACAGCACTGATGTTTTGGCTCGTCTGGATGCAATCGCACATTGCTTACATGTGTTTCTGGAGCGGGCTTGGGGAGACTTGATGGGCTTGGCAAGCTGGACAGACAGTCCGTCGTAAGAGTATAATGTGGGTGGGAGCATGTGGGCCCACTCTAGGGACCAGAAAATCCTGTCACCAGGGTTTGAGTACATGGCGAGGGCATACCCTGGATTCCCGGGGTAGGTGGGACTGGACAACTTGTAATTTGGTGGATGAGAAAGTTGGCCCCAGTTGGGCGATTCGGGATAACTTGTACATCATTGGCACTATTCAGGGGTAGGCATTTATGTATGCACTGCTGCGTGTAAAATGTCCGTGGGAGGGGGAGAGTTTCATTACTGCAAGTTATTTTTCTCAGGTTTGGTTTATAGGTGTGCACCGTAGCAGCGCAGGGATAGGCAGGCTGGAACCGGCATTGGACAATGACATGAGATTATCTTATCATGGGAACGGAGTTTAAATTCCTGACCTGGAATGTGCGGGGGTTGGGCACTTGCACCAAGCAACATAGGGTATTAACCTTTCTAAAATGCCATCATGTTGCAATAGCATGCCTCCAGGAAACGCACCTAGATGAAAGTGGCGCCACTAGAGTGGCCAAGAAGTGGCGAGGTTAAATGCACCATTCCTCTTTCTCCACATACGCCAGGGGCACAATGATCTGGGTGGCTCCTGGCATACTGCTCACCCCAACTTACAGTGAGTCTGATGTAAATGGCAGGTATGTCCTCCTGCGGGGCACTCTAGATGGCAGGGAAATTGTTATTCTAGATACATATGCGCCCAACACAGACGACCCTACGTTCTTTCAAGTCATTCAGGACTTGCTGTCTAATGACCTAGACGTCCCTTTCATATGGATGGGAGACTTTAATTGTGTCCTTGACTCAGAACTGGAAAGGTATTCCCCCCAAAGTTGGTACGAAACTCAGAATATCCCGGAAGCTTAAAGAGGTCATGTATGAATTGGGGGCTCATAATATTTGGCGGGAGATGCACCCAAAGCTACCACTCTTCACATGCCATTCACTTACTCATGGTACCCAAAACAGGTTAGATAGCGTACTGATCTCAGGCGTTTCGGCTTTTCCTAAGGCAGAAGTGACCCACCTGGCACTTTACTTATCTGATCATGCCCCAGTGCGATGCTCGGTGCGGGGGGGATCCCACATACTGGGCCCTAGGAGATGGAGATTACCGCCGGACCTGCTTAAGGATGAAGTGGGCAGGGCCGCCCTCTCTAAGGTGATAACTGATTACCTGGGGGACAACTGGGGGGGACCCACCGGGAGGGCTACTGAGTGGAAGGCCTTAAAGGCAGTAACACGTGGGGCCAGCATGGGCCTGGTGAGTGGAGTGAGGAGGCAGCTACTTGGCAAATTGGAAAGGGAAGAGAAAGCGCTCACAATTATATGGGCGGGGAACCCAACTGATCTAGACATAGGCGAGCGAGAGCAGCGCGCGTGCATTATAGACGTCTGCGACAGACCGGATAAATACACCCTAAAGCGGTATTGCCAGAGGCTACATGCAGAGGGAGATAAATCAGGGCGTATACTGGCGTGGATTCTGCGAAGGTAACAGGCCCCTCCGCTGACAACCACCTTGACGGCGGAAGGAGGGAATCTCAAGCACACACCAGAGCAGGAATACTGGAGGTATTCCAGCACCACTTACAGCGCATTTTCACTGCGGACCCAGGAGTGACCGCGGAGCGTTATGTCCCCCTCATAGAGGGGCCGGCCCCTCCACAGCGCTTGCGCACAGGCGTGATGAACTAGATGCTAAAATTACAGTCGAAGAAATCCAGGAGGCGCTACGGGCCCTGCCAGGAATGAAAGCCCCTGGGGCGGACGGTTTTCCGGTGGCCTTTTTACAAGCCTACTCAGGCCAGCTGGCCCTGCCCCTGCTGCAGGTGTACGAGGAGGCCTTTGAGACCGGGATACTGCCACCGATGATGCGCAAAGCCGAAATAGTTGCGCTACTCAAACCCGGGTGGGGGGGGGGGAACGATCAAGATCCGGCTGTATACCGGCACCTCACCATGATAAACTAAGACGTAAAAATACTGTGCAAGATCCTTGCGGCCAGACTGGCCCCTCACATGGTACACCTAGTGCATGAAGACCAGTGCGGGTTCATGCCAACCCGCAACACTGGTATGAATATTAGACGTCTGACGCACATTCTGCACTGCAACAAGGAGTTGGCCTTGATATCCATAGACTTAGAAAAGGCATTTGATTCAGTGGACTGGTGGTACCTACTGGAAGTGCTAAGAGTTGCCGGCTTTGGCCCGCGGTCCCGCCGATGGGTGCAGATACTATACACTGTGCCCAGTGCTAGAGCCCGCGTGGGACAGAGCAGATCGGGCGAGTGGCAATTGGGAAGGGGGGCATGCCAGGGGTGCCCGCTCTCCTCACTATTGTTCGCCTTGGCAATAGAGCCGCTGGCGATCTGGGACCGCAGAGATCTGGGGCATTGGAGAATCAACATGGGTGGGACCTCGCACGTTATATCATTATATGCAGATGACGCGCTATTCTACATCTCATCGCCCTAGGAGGCTGTCCCGAAGCTCCTTCAGATGCTGGAGGAGTTCGGTGGATGCTCAGGATTACGGCTAAATAGGCACAAATCTTTGATATTCCCCAGGGCTCGAATGACGGGCCTCCCCCAGGACGCTCTTCCTCGGCTGGGACTGCGGTGGGAGACGGATCATTTTCGGTACTTGGACATTCAGGTGGCAGGGCAGGATGCACAGATACTGCAACTCAAAGTCTACAAGACAATTGATGCGTTGAAACGATCGGTGAGCTTCTGGAACACTTTTCCTCTATCTTTAATGGGTAGATTGGCGATAGCTAAAATGGTGGTGTTACCCCGCTGCCTGTACATGTTACAAAATGCATTATGTCCCATACCAAGGCAGATATTTTGGACGCTAGACTCCAACTAATAGACCTGTATTGGGCGGGCCACCATAGCAGAGAGGCGCTTGCCACATTGAATCGCACATATGAGGGCAGTGGGCTAGAGGCACCAAGATTGGAACTTTATTACTATGCAGCGCAGTTACAACACACTGCTAGGTGGTTCAACAAGGGTGACAATTGGGAAAAGAGGCTGCTCCACGATAGGGTACCGGCAGCCTCCGTGCCATCGCTGCTTCTGGAGGGAGCGGGAGTTTCTGACTCGGTGCCATATGTGGTCAGACAGGCCGCACGCACCAGGCAGACCTTTGTAGAGTGAATCCTGAGGCGTGCTCCATTCCACCGGGAACTGTCGGTGTGGGACCTAGCACCGGTCAGGAAAGTGATGGCCAACATGTCCTGTGGGGTTGGCAGGAGGGGGGATGTCGCGTGCTCGTGGACCTTTACCCGGGTGAGAGTTTCATCACATTTGAGCAGGCATGCGGGGATTTTGGGGTGGGGACAATATCTACAATATGCTGGACTCTCTAATATATTCAAAGAGATATGGCCCACATACCCCTCGATCCCATCGCACACCCAGACCCTAAACATAATCCTCACGTGCGGAGCTGGCAGGCGCCTCATATCTGTTGTATAAAGCCATGAGGGCTGATGCGAATGGCACTCTCCCAAGGGGATTCGCAGCATGGAACACCGACATGGAGGCACCTCTGGGAGACGGAGATTGGAAGTTGGTGGGCGCTCTCACACACACGATCTCATGTAATGCCCGCTTCCGGCTTATACACTATAATTATGCGCATCGTACATACATGACCCCGGAGAGAACACATCGCATGGCTCCAGATAAACCCAACACATGTCCCAGGTGATATAAGGAGGGGGCTAATTTCATGCATCTGGCCTGGGAGTGCCACGAAGTATGTCGCTTTTGGACAGAGGTAGTGGAGAGGGTCAGAAGCAGTGTTAGCCGTCGTGTATAATTGACACCAACCCACTGCTTGCCAGGGTTAATACGCAAACATAAAAAACAAACCAAGATGGCCTATAAACTTCAGCAACTACTATTAGTGCTAGCGCTGCGTAGAATTGCGATTGTCTGGATGGGAGTGCGGGCGCCCGACATCTCGGCGTGGCTGAGGGAAGTGCGTGAATGGACTTTAGCGGAGGAGGTGCACATGAAAAGGAGTTGCAGAGATGAGAAACTAATAGAGGGCTTTAGACCGCGGAGGGAACTCTGCCAGGGGATTCTGGTTGAGGAGACTCAATTGAGCCCTAGTAGTACATCTGGGAGTAGCAACTGCCCGAGCTCTGAAGAGGAAAGGGATTAGCTGGCTGATGTGACTGGGAGGGACCCACATGGGATTGTTCATGTATATCCAATGACCGGGAATGTAACTAATGTGGCTAATTCTAATCAATCATGAAGGCTCACTACGGAATGTACACCTGTGTTAATGGTTATTCAAAATGAATAAATAAAGTTAATTTAAAAAAAAAAAATGTTTTCTTAAGGTGGGAACTTCGTTTTTATTTAAACTTTAGAAAAATAAGTTGAATTTAATATATTTCCATTAACTAAAGTTTTAATTAAAAATTAATTTAATAGTACTGTCACATTTTATTTTGTTCTACATTTGAAGCAAATATATAAAATACATTTACAATAATATTTTTAAAATATGTTTGTAATATTTATTTTCTAACTAGAATATATTTTTTAAATATCCCAATACTTTACGATAGGGAGATACCACAGTTAGGCGGAAACCGCAGTATAATTTATAGAACTTTCACAACCCTATTTATGAATTATTTTTAAGAAATAGTGCTTAAAATGCAACACAAAAGCCTTGAGGCACCGAATAACATGGTGGGGTATGAAACAGAGAAAGAACGATTTGAATCATAGTCACTTTCACAAAGTCAGGTTTTGAAGAGTTTTTGGAAGGTGAATAGATTGAGGGTAGCCTTTAGGTTTTGAAGCACTGTGTTCCAGAGAAAAGGCTCTCTCTAACTGAAATCTTATGCCACTGAGGGGGATGGATGTGAAGGACGGAGGCCTGATGTCTAACCAGTTCGTGTTTGAGGTAGCACTAGTAGTTGGATGAAGTGGACACTGATCTATCAAAAGAACTTTTCCAGAAGAAACATTCAGGTGGAGCTAGTTGATCTCCATTCAGATTTGGATGGAGGGGGAGGTCTGGTTGCAAAGACTACTATCGCATCAATAGTCAAGAATGATCTTCAAGAAGAATTGTGCACATAATCTTTCACAAAAAAGAATTAAAAGTGTTACTGGAATGCATGGAGAATTCATAATAATAATGTGTTCATTGTATGTTGCTTTATACTACGTGTAAATAACAGCTGTTTCAATTATCCATTTTAATGGCACTCATTTTAACGACATGAGAATGATGCAAGGCTGGAGACTGGAGACCTGCAAACCCCAACAGATGGGAGGAGTGAGCATTAGCTTACTACAGCCAACTCGTTGGTTCAAGACAGCACATATGTACACGTACATGTCTGGCTTTGTAAGTTGTCAACACCATCTCTCTGGCCCATTTTTTCGGTCTGTTCATTGCTATCAATAACACAGGTAAGTGACAGGGCACAGGCTGGTGGGTATGGAAATAGGTTGACACTAGTCTTGATTCCCCACCTCTCCTGGACTGCACTGTGCACTGGCTCCATGAAAAGGTCAGAGTAGAGTGTAAAGTAGTCTGTGGCACATACAACTTCGCTCGTCATAAGTCAACAAGTAGACACCCATCGTAATCTCCCAAGCCTTCACTCCCTTTTCCCTGTTGAATTCACAAAGAAAGGGATGGTCCCTGACTCTGGTAGTATAGGGCAGCCTTCCGCCCATATCAAAGAGTAAAACAGCCATTTAAGGTGGCGAATGTGCCTCCAAAATGACGTCATGGTCTTTCTGACATATTATTCATTCTAGCACTCAAAAGCTCCAGAACAACACCACCCTCTGCACCTGCACAATATCAACGAAATCAGTGTCCACAACACATACACCCTGCTTTTCTCGATGTAACACCCCATTGTTTCCAATGGAATCATTTATAAAAGGTCAGGGGAGTCATGTTTGAGCTATAACAAGAATAAATAAACAATCAAACAGACTTCCCTTGAGACTGCCAGAGCACCTCAATAGTGTGAAAAATTATGGCAACACGGGGCCACGGCCAATTAGCAGGGCACACACTAACCCTACGAAGAATAAAAGGGAAATGACGCGACCTTGTCCTCAGATAAAGAAGAGCCCATAAAGGCTATCGGCCAGGCGGCGACGGGAAGGCAGATGGGGAGAGCATTTTAAGAGTTGACATTCTATATATCCTTGCAAATATTGGAGGGCTGTTTACAACCTGCGCCCAGAAGAGACCAATCCCCCTGTGCCGCTTCAAAGCAACGAATAACGCTCATTAATTAACCTCGTCGATAAAACCCAACCACACAGCACAGCCTCGGTCCCTTCCAGCCTCGAAGGGCAGTAAAATGTTTTAGAGTTCCGAGCAAACACGGACGTGATACGCGACTCGCAGTAAAATATTTCCTGTCGAGTGTACACTTACTCCAGCCGGTGAGCGAGGAGCGGAAACCACCCTGCCAGGGAGTAACGCGGGTCTCTGCAGTGCAGAGGGGTCGGGGAGCCCAACCCTCCAGAGGGCCCCCCAATGCTTCAAGGAGCCCCATTCGGCCCAAGACCAATGAATATATATCTCCAGATATATGGAACGCTAAGAGCCCTCTCAACACATTCTGCGGGGGGCATCTTTTAGCACCCTGACCTTACATTTCCATTCAAAGTGGCTGCATGGACACCCCATTCTACTACCATACCTGCCCCCCCCACACCTACCCCCCTCCCTCCCTCCCTTCCTCTCCCCACCTCCGGGCCTGAGCCACGCTCGACGAGCAGAGGAACAATAGTGCTTGGCGGGCATTGTGTGAAGGAGGTGACACCAGACGGCGGGACAATGGGGCAGGCTCACCTGTGTACACGGACAGACAGAGCAGCGTCACCAGCAGCTCCAGGCCCAGCACTCCCAGGATGAGGTAGATGTACAGGGGGCGCTCCAGCGCGAAGGACAGCTGCATGGACAACATCAGCAGCAGCGCGGCGTTCCCTGGAACCGCCAGAAAAGAACTTACATTAGATACATGTATGACAGCAGCAGCCAGAAAACAGCACACAACCCCCGTGCCCTTCTTCTGCACACCCAGAACATCAAAATGAAACGCAAACACGCGAGTCAAAGTATGCGGAGGGAGCACCCGTGTACTGATGGACACACGTCCTCTGATACTCACTCAACGGTAAGCTCGACTGTAAATACCAACAAGTGGGAGGAATGGAAACAGATTAAGAAGACGGAAAGGCAGAAGGAAAGGGACAAATATTAGAGAAACGCAAATACTGCCAAATAAAAACATGAAGCATTAAATTACACTATAACCTATCCCACATACGTTCATCCATGCAGCATAATACGTTGTGTGCGTTCCACACTACAAAACAATCACAGGACAACCAACCCTTAACACACCTACTACAAAATTATTCGATGGTATGTTTTTGCCAATTATATCATGTAGAAGTGAAGTCTGGTAAACAATAGAGAGAAACAAACTGTACTTTTGTTGATCCCTGCACAGAAACAACAGCCCTGCTTTCTATGTACGTCTGTGGTGTTTGCATAGTATAAAACAAGAGAGCGCACAAAGGTGCACAGAACAATGGACACAACCATGTGAGACGATTCGTGATCCCAACGAGGCAGGGTATTTAGGGGGGCGATGGGTTCCCATTGTGTGGGGTGGAAAAGTTCCTTAAGGAGGTGTCCAGTTCCTCAGCTCTGAGTAATAGTCTACTAAGGCAGATGTTCGCTTGGCAGTCATAAGATCAAAATCGAACCATATGGATGAAAACACCAATGGATCCAAGATAGGGTAGGCCTGCAGCACACTGTCTGTCAATCCATCGTACCCCACCCATCATTATTAACAATCAAGAATCAGAAATAGGAAAAAGATCAGAAAATTATAGGTCAGAGACTATTCAGTAATGACAAAGATTATCTTCGTCAAACAGCATCCCAAGCCCAAAAGCCAGAGGACAATGTATTTACAAAGCGCCCGTGAGGTTCACAAATACACAACAAAGTCCCCTGGTTATAGGGGCAAAAATACACCCAGAATATATGTGTTAAAGATGTACACAAATCCACACAAGTATTTATAAGCACTAGGACATTAACATGACCAAATACGTTCAGAATGCAAAAACAAAAGGCAAACTGCAGCTGCCCATATCCGCCCAACACAGCACTACTGGCACCAACTGTATCCACACACAAATCACACCCCCTTCCCCACAGACATGCGCAGTTGCACAGGAAAACAAACATCAGGACAGCAGTTAAGTGCTAAGCTAACATTCCATTCACACAAAACACAAACCGTCTTAAGCCAGCTGCAAAAAATATGAATGCAAAGTCTAACACTAAAGCTCCACACGCAGGGTAAAGAAGGGCTGACAGTAGAGGAGCCACCAGAAGCAATATGAGACTCCTGATGTACCAAAAAGTTGAGGAAAAACCAGGAAGGGGCAGACAACGGACTAATCTGCCACCACCAATTAATTACACATTGTAGTTCATGCGATACCCATACAACTCATACTATGGCTCCTATCACAATATGTTCTATTACCAATTGTCACCTCCCCGCTCTCAACCCCGGAAGGAACAGCAGCTGCCATCTGTCTACACCCAAATCCAACCACGGCCAGTTCTCCTGCAGACACTGAAGCCGAACCTTCACCACCCTCTGCACCACCACGGCCATTGCCCCCACGCCAAACGCCAACACCCCGAAGTGCTTCCTTCTCAACGTGCGCTTCCTGCAAAGACATGCCTTAGAGATCTGGGACCTTCTCAACACCATCTCACCCGATGTCGCCTTCTTCACGGAAACCTGGACCAACTCCACCTCCGCCACTGACATCGCGACAGCCCTCCCTGACGGATACAAGATCCAGAGGAAGGACCGCCCCAACTGCCCAGGAGGAGGACTTGCCATCACACACAAGAGCTTCCTCCGGCTCACCACCTCCAGCACGAGCGACTCCCCGTCTACCACCAAACACCTCCATTTCCAGATACAGACCAGCCCCAGAACCACCCTACGCGGCACCCTCGCCTACAAGTCCCCCGGACCTCGAGCAGCGTTCACCACTGCCATCGCCGACCTCGTCGCACCCCACGCCATCGCCTCCATGGACTACATACTCATCGGAGACCTCAACTTCCACCTCGACAACCTCAGCGACCCCAACTCCTCCACCCTCCTCGACAACCTCGCCAACCTCGGACTGAAACAGCTCGTCACCACCCCCACCCACAAGGCAGGACACACCCTCGACCCCATCTTCACAGGAGGGAACAACATCCACTTCAGCCCCACCACACATCCCCTCTGGACGGACCACCACTGCGTACACGTCCACGTAGACAAACCCACCGCCCCCAAACCTGCACCCCGCCCACCGCAAAGGAACTGGAGCAAGGTCACCGAGGAGCACCTCAACTTTACCCTCAGCTGCGATGCCCCCTCCACCTCGACCGAAGCCAACCTCGCAGCCAAAGAACTACACAGATAGATCACCAATTGCGCAGACGAACTCGCACCCCTTCGCAACCCCGACAGACAGCGCCCCAGAAAGACCACTTGGTTCACCGCCGACCTCCAAGAATCCAGACGCACCTGCAGACGTCTCCAGAAGAATTGGCGAAACAGCAAAACGTCGGAAGACCGCACCACATACACGAACGCCATGACAGAATACCACCAACTCATAAGATCAACCAAAAAGACCTTCATCCAGAACAAGATCACTGCCAACTCCAGCAACTCAAAGGAACTCTTCAGCATCATCCAAGAGTTCACCAAACCCCCCAGCGAGGCCACAGTCATCACCCCCTCCCAGGACCTCTGCAAAAAGCTCAGTTCCTACTTCCATCTGAAAATCAAGTCCCTCTACGACAACTTCAACGAAAGGACACCGGACTCCGAAACCACTCCCTCCTCCAACGTCAGCAACTCACCATCTCCGCCTGGACCCCAACCACCACCGAAGACACCGAATCGACCATGAAAGGCATCCACTCAGGAGCACCCACGGACCACTACCCTCCACACATCTTGCGCAGAGCCGCCGCCGCCATCGCACCAGAACTACGACACACCATCAACACCACCTTCAAAGCCGGCATTTTTCCCCGAAGACTAGAAACGCGCAGAAGTCAAGCCCCTGCTCAAGAAGCCCACAACAGATCCTTCGGACCTCAAAAACTACCGACCCATCTCTCTCCTCCCATTCGTGGCCAAAGTTACAGAGAAGACCGTCAACGCCCAACTAATGAAATTAATCGAAGAGGACTCCATCCTCTACCCCTCCCAACCTGGATTCCGCAGCAACCACAGCACTGATACCGCTCTACTCGCTGCCACAGACCACATCCGCATCCTTCTCGACCAAGGCCACACCATAGCCCTGATCCTACTCGACCTCTCCGCAGCCTTCAACACCGTCTCCCACCGCACACTCACTGCCAGACTCCACAACGCTGGCATACAGGGAACCACCCTCGATTGGCTCCGCTCCTTCCTCACCGGCAGAACCCAAAGAATCAGACTGCCACCCTTCCTCTCCGAACCCACAGAGATCAACTGCGGAGTACCTCAAGGATCGTCACTCAGCCCTACTCTCTTCAAAATTTACATGGCCCCCCTCGCCGCCATCGTCAGACAGCACGGACTAAACATAGTCTCCTACGCCGATGACACCCAGCTCATCCTCTCCCTCACCAAGGATCCCGTCACCACCAGACTCAGCTTCCCGGAAGGAATGAAGGACGTTGCATCCTGGATGAGCAGCAGCTGCCTGAAGCTCAACTCGGAGAAGACAGAGGTCCTCGTCCTCTGACCCTCCCCCACTGCATGGGACAACACCTGGTGGCCAACCGCCCTCGGCAGCCCACCCACCCCCATGGACCACGCCCGGAACCTCAGCATCGTACTCAACTCCTCCCTCTCCATGACCCGACAGGTCAACGCCCCGCCTCCACCTGCTTCAACCCCCTCTGCATCCTTCGCAAGAACTTCAAATGGATCACCCCGAATCAAAAAAGACCGTCACCCACGCACTCATAACGAGCAGACTGGACTACTGAAATGCCCTCTACGCCGGAATCAACAAGTCTCTGCTCCGCAAACTCCAGACCATACAGAACACCGCAGCCACACTCGTCCTCGGCATCCCTCGACAAGAACACATCACCCAACACCTGCGAGACCTCCACTGGCTCCCCGGCGAGAAGAGAGTAACCTTCAAGACACTCACCCATGCCTACAAATGCCTCCACAACTCCGGACCCCAATACACCAGCAAGAGAATCTCCTTCCACGTACCCAAGAGAAACCTCCGATCCGCCAACCTCGCCCTCGTCGAAATCCCGCGCATCCGCAGAGCCAGAACGGGTGAAAAAGCCTTCTCCTACATCGCGGCCAAGACCTGGAACGAGCTCCCGATAGACATCAGACGCGCCCCCTCTCTGCACATCTTCAGGAAGACCCTCAAGACCCGACTCTTCTACTGACCGGAGCTGCTTACCCCACCCCCCACAGCGCCTTGAGACCCTCACGGGTGAGTAGGGCGCATGACAATTTCCTGCTTGATTGATCTGCTGAACATCACAATAACCCCTAACTGCAAACTAACACCTGTGCAAACAGCTACAACCTTACTACTCAACTACTATAGGTCCCTGGATCATGATGAACTGCCAATTCAAAAAAGGCGATAGTTACTGCATCAGATAAGTCAAGTGTGCCAGAAATTAACATCTCTATCGCCAGATAGAACCCCCGCCTTCAAATAAGAGGCACAGGCTATGATTCATTGCAAATGTAGGATGCCACATGTGAACACAATCCAAACGTTATCACCGGCTCTCCTGCACACTATGGAAACCCCACACATACCCATTCCACATTAACCCCAAGCAAAAAGAACTTATTTTAAATGAACATGTGAGCATGATGCCACCCAACGCAATGCAATAATTTTAGACACCTGCTGCGCTACCTAATAAGGGACAGCACATCAGAAAGCCTAGATGTATGTGAATACATCTGAGCCAAAAACAGCTGACAGAAGCATTATGAGAAAACCTGATCATGGACCTCTAGTTCTAGTACCTACCAATATGCCCCTGACATCCCAGGCCCCTAATCCCCAACCACTGCTTCTTACAGCATTCACATACAGCACAAGAACAATGATACTTGCTACAAAGTTTCCGGGAAGACAGCAAGAGCCAACCACTGCCACATAGGACACTACCAGGGACACCAGCTCCAGAAGCAGAGGCAACCAAGTGGCTGCACTGATGAAGGCTACCAGAAGCACACAGGGGAAGCAGGCAAGCGGAGATGCTTTACTATTTTGGACAAAAGCAGAAGACTCTTTAGAAAGTCACATGGGATGCCATCCTCATGTGGCACTATGCCCAGGTACAAAGCACAGTGGCATAAATGAAGAGCAACAAATGAGACCCTTGCCCAATCAAAGGTACCTAGTACAGAGACAGGCTTAAGTGAAGTCAACTAGTTGAAACATCCTTCACAACACAGTTTTAACCATGCAGTGCCTTTACCACGCAGCTTTTACTATAACTGCATTTACCACACATGCTTTATTTTTTGGTGCTTTCACAATACATACCGTCACCTTGATTGGAAAGTCTAGTTAAGGGGCGGAGGGGTGTGTGTGTTTGTTTGTGTGTGTGTGTGTGTGTGTGTGTGTGTAGATACATAGATAGATATGCATATATTCACAGAAAAAAACAAAGGTTAAAGTAACATAATAGTTAGGTGAAATGTTCGGTAACAATGTTTTAAACTCTAAAAAACACTGAAATTCACCAGTTAAAGTTATAGTTATATCAAGTGACTATAACTCGGGCCCTAAGGTAACTATAACTGCCGCTCTTCCCATGCACAGAACTCTTATCAATAATTTCACTGCAAATACTGCAGTGATACCAATGATGTCATAGAAGATGTCATGAGAAATGTAATATGTGGGGTAATTAGCAGTGCATGGCGAGGGAGCGAGTTCTAGTCACCTTAGGACACGAGTTATAGTTATGCGAGACAACTAGAACTAGTGAATTTCAGTGTTTTCTAGAGTTTAAAATATTAACTTGTTACTGAACATTTCACCTACCTAGAATGTTACTTTAACCTTTGTTTTTTTCGGTGAATTTTGATGTTTTTTCTAAACGTAAATTAATATTTAATTACCATACGTAAATCCAACCCCCCACTGAGCACGGCCTTTAGCTGTGTACGGCTGGGGCTTGGCTGCAGGGCCTGGCCTGCACGAACACCCCGCATGTAGCCAACCCCACGCTTCGCACAGCCGAAGTGGCCAGGCCTTGTGGCCAACCCCCATAAAGGCAGCCAATCCCACACTTTGCAGGGCCTTCAGTCGTCCATGGTGAGGGTTGGTCGCTGCACACAGCCTTTGGCCGTGCGCGGTTGGCCACAGGGCTTGGCCCGCCGACAGGCCCTGTGTCCAAACCCCCCCCAAAGGCAGCCAACCCCACGCTGCACACAGTCTTTGGCCATGCTCCGCGGGGGTTGGCCACAGGGCATGGAACTGGGGACCCCATCCCTCAGAGACTTTTTTTTAATTAAAGGGTAGGGGACCGGGGGCCAACCCAACCCACTATAGGCTCTGGAGACCCTATCCCAGGGGCCAACATTTACAAAAAAGGGGTGGGGGCTGCGCAGCTCCCCTCCCGAGTCTCTTAAGGCCCTGGGGACCCATTCCCCAGGGCCTTTTTTTGTTGTTGTTAAAGTGAGGCAATATTTTGATCTGTTTCCCTGCCCGTTTCTGTGCAGTCAGGAAACCAGATCCAAAGTCTGCTCCCAGACAGCAGGCAGGGAAATCGCTGTGGCCCGCGGGTGGGCTCCCCGGGACAGCATGTGAGCCAGCTCTGGGGAGTGAGGTCCCCAGGGCCATTAATGGCTCAAGGAGGGGTGCCGCGTGGCTCCCCCTCACTTTAACTTACTTTAGCGGCCCTGGGGGATGGAGTCCCGGGTCCTTTAGAGGCTCAAGAAGGGGCAGCCCACTCCCCTAAAAAAGATGTTGTGCGCCGGTGGATGGTGTCCCTGGGATGAAAACAGTTAGGAGGGAGGCTGTATTGCCCCTCCTCCAAAACACCCAGTATGAGGGGGCCACGTGCCCTCTAACCCCCCGCCCCAAAAAATAAATGGGCCCCTGGTGATGGGGTCCCTGGGGCTGAAAACGGCTTGGGTAGGTGGCCAGGCGCATCCCTCCCAAAAATAAAAACCATTGTGTCCCCCAGCCCTCCCCCCCCCGGTGCTTGGCCTACCCCAGGGGAGTTTATATAAAAAAACACGGGAGCCCACACTTTTTTTTCCACAGCAAAATGTTAACTTTTTTGGCCTCAAGCGAGGTCCCTCTGGGACCCCACCACCAGGCCAAGGGGGTCAGGGTATCCCTACCCTGCCCCCTTATGTCTTTTTTGAACTTTTTCTCAGGAGTCGGACTGAGTCCCGAGTTCTAAGATGCCTGCCACCACTTCCTGGTTGAGGTGGTGGCAGCCAATCAGATCTCAGCTTGAGATCTGTCGGGATCCACTGAGGCTCTGCGTCACTAGACTGTGGGAGGTGGCGCCTAAGATCTCCTGCAATGCCCATTTCAGACTCATACATTTTTATGTCCTCCACAGGGCCTACCTTATGCCCTTGAAACTTAGCGTTTTTTTTCCACCGACCCCGCCTGATTGTCCGCACTGCCTGGTTGCTCCTGACGATATTCTCCATATGCCCTGGAGGTGCCCTCAGTTGACCTCTTACTGGACTGTACGGAACAAGACTCTTTAGTCGAAATGCGTAGGTTGTTGATGTGCTATGTGGCAGAGGGCCACTGAATAAACGGATTTGCTAACAACTTCTGGAGTGCGGCGTGGAAGTCTTTGGTGAACAATAGATTCAGGACATGGTTCCGTCCTTAACACCGGCACCTTCATATGAGCGCGCTGTATTGGGAATCAAATTGGTTTGGGAAATATATATATATTTCACTCACCTTATTAATACTTACCTGCGTAGTAAAGGTATGCATGGTAAAGGCAGATGCGTGGTAAATTTATGCGTAGTAAAAAATGAGTGGTTAAGGCATGCGTGGTAAAAGCATGCTTTGTAGTGTCGTACAACCATCAACCAGGATGTCTTCACAGACCACCATCGACATATGATGGACTGGGAAGAAGTTGTGACTTCCACACTCATGAGGGAACAACTTGCAAACATTGCTAAAACTCACATCAAACAGCAAGGTAAGCAATGGGGTGGCTGATGTTTCTGAGATGTCTATCTGTACATGCTTCAGTAGAGGGAGGATAGAGATTAATGGAACAGACAATATCAGTGAAAATTACACCCTCTACTTGGTACAGTTTACTCAATTTGCCCTGGAGGCACTGCAAAACATATGTAAACAGTGAAGAAGAGCAGAACAAAATGGCCCACGAGAAGGGGAAATGGTGCGCTTCCATGCTTAGTATGTAGCAAAGGTCTTCCAGGTTACTAGGCTGGGTTACTAGGCTGTCGTGTGGCAGCACTGTTCAGGACGTCCCTGGTGTGCACAGCTCTACTAATGTGTACATCTCAAATGCACTTCGGATTATCCTGACGAGTGCATTGCTTGTGCTGTATGATGCAGTGTTGACATGAGAGGGAAATGGCTACAATTCTGAAATGCTATCCAATGGTTGGAGACACATGTTCTAGTGATATGGACAAAAAACAGTAGCCTGCAAAATCTGGAAACCATGGAGTTCTCCCAACTAGCTTTTAGTCACTATAGCCCTCAAGAATGTGTGCAACCTTATGGTCTCCAGTGGTTTGAGAACTGAGCTCACCTCCAAAACGTCATGTCCACTTCTAGCATGGCATGGGCCTGTACCATGATGATATTGCTACTCACCTTAAGGACCCTGATGTGCATCTGTGCTCTTGGTTTTCCCTTTGTCTAACCAAGCAATACATATGTCAAAGTGTACTTTCATTGTTAGCCCTTGTCAGATTCAGCCTCACAACACAACATTAACCATGGCATCCCCCTCACTAAACTGGCATCTCAGATGATTTTCTCTTTCTTCCTATGAAAGTCCTCCAAATACCTCATACCAGCAGTCAAACTCATTATTACTGTGAACAACCATTTCTTCACCAGTTTCAATAACTGCCAAAGAATGGAGAGCATACAGTGCATTGAAGTTGGACGATGCTCTTTTTGGGACAATGGATGTGGGAATTGAGAGGGTATTTGTTGTAGGTGTGGGTATGCAGGATATTATGAATGAGGTCGACACTGACCGTAAGGCCAATGGCTGTTATGTTTATTCACAAGTTACAGAGTTTCATGGACCAGATGGGAATGATAGAATCATCGCTGACTTTTTTGGTCTTGCCTAGACAGAACATGCGAGGTCTCTTCAAGACCTTTTGTTTTCTATCAGTAGGCTTAAACACCGCCCGTTGTTTACCATTGGTTGGCTTCATTGCAACTCTAATTTTCAAGCTTCTTATTGGCCAGCTACCGTAGATTTCCTTCCTCTTCAAGTGTTTATCCCTTGTCTGAAGCATGGACTCATTACTTGTGTCCTTCCACTGCTAATTTTTTAGGAACTTTTTTTCCTGCTGCATTTCATCACTCTACCAGAATACGTCTTTTTCGACTGGCTCCCTCGTCCCTCGTGTACTTTTCCATGTCCCTCTTCTGTCTATCTGCTTGCCCCCAACCTCCATCTCTCCACCCCCACCGTACCTCTCCCTATCCCTCCGTTCGTTGTCTGTGTTAGCTTGCCCTCACCATTTCTCTGTTGTCCATGTTGGATTGTCCTCACCCTACTTACCCCCCTCCATTTGTTGCATGTGTTTGCTTGCCCTGTCCCCCTTCGCCCTCCCTTCTTCTGTTGTCCCTGTAGCCCTGTCCCCTCCTTCTCTCTGTTTCCGTGTTGGCCCCCTCATCACCATAACAACAACAAAAAAGCACTATTATGAGGACGCGGCTGGCCGCATGAAAGTGATACCTCCCCACCCCCACACCTCAGGGCAGGGTAGGCCACAGCTTCTGCTGACCTGGTGGGCCACACTCCAGGGTATAAACGAGCCAGTCAGTCTATATATAGAGTTTAGAGCATGCTGGGGTAAATGGATAATCGGTTGCCTATCATAATATTTGACGGCACTGAAGCCAAAGGAACTGATCAATTGAGCAAGGGGTCTCAGGTGAACAATAAACAGTTTAAATTGGATAATAAGAGCCTTGAGACATCCCACAATTAATGGTACTACCTTCAGAGCAGTAGGCAGCAATATAAAGAGACAGAATATGAATCAGAAAAAGTGTTTATCAAACTGCAGAGCATAAAGAATTGACTGACATAGCTGTGAGTTAGATATATTACAACCTGCCATTGGACAAGACAGGAAATGTAATTACAAGCATTTTTATCCAAATATAGTTAATGCATACTTCTGCGTCAAAATAAAAATACAAATCTTGCTGCTGGCGATATTTGAACATTCATTTTTGCAAAATGTGTTTAATTTCTCATTCCAGATAGAGTTGATTTGAATTTGAAAGGATGCCGAAAGAGGGATGAGTAGTGCTTAATTAGTAAAATACTAAGTGCTGGTGCCCAAAGGTTTTCTCAGAAGCCTGCAGGTAGCACTGCTGGTGGCTGAATACCAAGGCTGTCCAAAGTTGATTCCCCTGATGCCTCTTTCATCCATCACCGCAGGTGCAGCATGTCCTTAAGGACAGAGGGGCCCGCCCCCCACGTTTTGCAGACATTAAGAGTGTCTGTCAGGCTGAGACAGACACGAAGAGTGTCAGGCTGCCTGACAGACATGCTTTAGGTTCAGATCAGGCAGCCAGGAGCTGTACATGTGCTAAATGCGCAGGCGCCTGGCTGCCCGAGCTGAATTTTACCAGACTGACGATTTCACGGCCGCGTGGGGGTGACCTCTTCAGCCTGGCAAAGCTCTTGGAGGTCCTCTCCTTCATGACAAGGGGGAGCATCATGGATACAGCGGGCCTGGGCGCTTACGTTTTAAGCCCTGAAGTTCCCAGGCCGATTGTTCATCAGTGACACCTCGTCACAGCGTGGATTGGAGTCAGCAACTCTCACTGACCTCATCCCACTGTGACGAGTAAGGGACTGCCGAGAGGAGGCTGCAGTCCCTACCAGGGGCGGTCCTTCCATTATGGCGGAGGAGCGTCGCCCCACTGCTTTCTCGCAGTGCGAGAAGCAGAAACATAAAATGGTATTTTAAATACCATTTTTTGTTTCTGCTTCTCGCGCTGCGAGAAAGCAGAATGGTATGCCTGGTTGGGGGCAGGCGGGTGGGCGGGTCGGGGAGGAGTGGCTTGCCCAGTGCTGTGGGCCCTGACTGTGCACGATAGAGAAAATGGCCTCCCTACAGGCGCCCGGCTCGGCGCTGTCTGCACCAATTACAACGCTGCCATTGCAGCGTTGTGATTGGCTTAGGAGAGGGGAGTGAGGATGCCTGCTTCCTGATGCGGGACCCGGCCAGGAGCAGAGGTGGCGACGGACCCGGTAAGTGAAGTTTTTTATTTCATTTTAAATCCCCCACAAACACCCACGCGACTCCCCCACCCGCCCGCGAGTCACAACTGGTCCCTACGCTCCAGGGCCATTGAGGCTTCCCTCCTGCCACCCAAGACCACCGCTTCAGCATGGTAAGTTTTTTTATTTTAAAATGTTTGGTGCGTGAGCGTGCGTGTATGTATGTATGACTGTATGTATATTAGTGTGTGTGCTGTGCCTGTGTATATGCTTGTGAATGGTGGGTGTATGTGTGCGTGCTTGTGAATGTATGGGTGTGAGTGCGGATGTAGATGGGGAAGTGTTGAGTATGTATGTGCGTGTGGCCCATCCGCCCCCTTCTGCTCAAATTACCGGCCCCTACTGCATCACTGAGCACTGCCTGCACCGCTGGCTCACTCTGGTAGGTTCTTTCAATCTCTTTATCTTTTAATATTTTTCAGTCACCCTTCTCCTTTTCCCCCCTTTTCTGCCTCGCTCTCTCTTGTTCTGGAGTCTAAGCACGTTGATTAAAAATAAGTGCCGGTCCCCAAAAATAAATACCGGTAGGCCCCCACCTATAACCACCAGCTCAAACTGACCAGTGGGGGCGAGTGAAAAGGAAAGACCGAGATGCAATAGTGAAAAACACACGTGCCTCAACCTTTGCACGTGCACTGACTGACCTGGCTGAAACCGTCTTTTGTTTCCTTCTCCTCTCCACCTCGCAGTTCACAAAATGTAAGCTCCTGATATAAAACAGTCACTCCACTTTTCCTCTCCATCTTAACATTTCCAAAACGTAAACTATTGATATAACACGGTCACTTGTGTACACAGCCAAGAACGGGGCCACCTGTACCCGATTGCGATCTTAATTTATAACAACGCCACCCTACAGCACCGATTTTCGTGTTAGCTCGTGCACTACGTGTCCTGGGAGACCCAATGATTCACAAGGCACTACAAGATCGTACTTCTTTTGCCATTGGCCAAGCCTGCGTGCATCATGAGAGCGCCCCCTGCTGACCGTTCTTATTGTGCTGTAGCTGTGAGTTCATGGACACGTCCTGCGTGGCTCTGTAAAATGTTTTGTTAGCAAGATAATTATTTTATACGCACGTTCATTATGTCTATGGGTTGTTAATAGACGACGATCACTGACACTTATACAAATGGAGGACCACACAGAGCTTAGCTTTTTTTTTTTTAAATGAGCGTCACTTCCTATCCACTGTCAGGCAGGCGGACTATTATTTCAAGAATTATTTCATAAATGTCACACCAGTATAATTAAGTGAGTGGCCCGGTGCGCCGCCTGCTACTATTGCGAGTTCAGATAGTTAACAATTACTTGCAGTAGTTAATAAACTAAAAGAACAGCGAGTACTCTGTAGCAAACAGAAACCATTTATGTAATTTTAAAAACATACACGTACTGTCTATATGCAGCTTTGCCAGTTCACCCCTTCAGCGGAACCTCTCTTCCTGCTGACGAGTACATCTTCCCACCCACGCTGTCAGGACTCCACCTCCGTAAGTGCTCTCTTAACAGATATCAACTTTTCCAGTTAGATGGTGGCAGAGGTATGACGTTTCCCTCCACGCGAGAGAAACTCTTGCAAACAGTTTTTTTTTCTATTATATGACGCAGCTCACAAACCAGCTAGCGCGGAGCCGCGCCGGTCCTTCCTCAAAACTTCCCGCTTTCCGGCCGCAGGATGCGAGTGACGTCCCCCTCGGCACCTGACTGACAACTACTTCGGATCATCAGCTGCTCCCCACGTTGCAGTATTCTGTCTCCTTCAGTGTGTAAGTGTTAATCATAATGCATACTGTATAGGCGAGATGAGCACTGACGACGACGTGGCACGGCTGTAGGGCTGCTCAGCCGGGCCGTCCAGGTTGTCCAGGCGGCCTGGGCACCCCGACACAGTGACTGCCCGCCGGAGCGCGGCACTCATCCAGTCCCCGCTTCCTGAATCCCCGACCTCACTTCCTTCCAGGACGTGAGGTCACACCTTCCCCCACCCCCGCGGGGCCAAAGTCAGTAATCACCACGCAACCACTGAGGGCAGGCCCGCCCGGGTGTCTCAGTATTGGGCACAGCACTACGTCGGCTGGCTGTAGTCAGTGAGTGACTCAGCCCTGCGGCGCGGGCGGGAATTCCAATGCCGCAGGCTATTTAAGATACATTGTCGCAGCAGACAGTGCAAAATATTAACTGTTACTAAGCCTGTGCTGGTGGCAGTGCCCGGGGCGGAAAGTCTGCAGGGAGCAACAGAGCCGGCACAGGTCACAGGCGCGCGCGCGCGATCAGCCTGACGTAGACTTACTTCAGCGCTGGTACAAGCAGACAGTGAGTGGCATTAAAATGCGTGACAATGCATTTCAATGCGGTGATGCGGAACACCACACTGAAATGCGTTAGAGTCACGCCCAATGTGTGATACTTGGCAGGCCTGCACTTATAACATGAATCTGTACAGTGTCAGTATTGCTCTGCCTCTTCAGCCACAGTAAATTCCGCCGTTTTAGTAAATTCCGCTGTTTTATTTCAGCATTGTCAAGAAGATGTTAAAAATAAACGAATCGCATACGAGACCAGGCTCTGCTTTCTGGCTGGGAACCAGGTTTCCCCGATTGTCATTTGTATTTAACTTGGTGTGTGTCAAACTGACTTTTCCATGCACCAATGTGTGGGAACTGCAGCCTTGTCTAGGTATGGGAACTGCATTAAACACTCTGGACATTGTTTACTCTTCTAGAAGCAGTTTATTGGTGACAACTCTGTGACGTCCAAACAGACTAGGCACCACAGCATAGCTAACCTTACAAAGATTCTCATGTAAATAGGACCAAAACTGGATGACAACATACTTTGGAATAATACAGGGTGAATCATTTCTTAACCCTATAAGTGCCGCGGCCATAGGCCGACACTGGGGAGGGCTACCAGAGGATTCCTTTTTTTTTTCCTAATGGGCAGGGGTGTCGTGAAAACACTTCCATGTCACCCCCTACCCCTCCCCTGCACTGACCTCACAGATTGCCCACAAGAGCGGCAGTAAGGAGCAGGTGAGTGCCCTCTCCCGCTCTTGTGGGGAAATAATGCAAAAACAGCTTCCCCAGGTTCCAGGGAGGCCTGGTTTGAAAGGGGTGAGTCTCCCCAATCAACTGAGGCCTGTTTGAAACTGTTTTCCAATTGTGAATCGCAGTTGCACATCGGCCCTCATCAGGAAACCACCAGGCATGTTTGTTTGGGGTGGGGGTTGGCCCAGGTGGTAACATGCTGATCCCCCAGTAAATAAATATAAACAAGCATTTGCAATGCAGTAGGACTCGTAATTACGCGAGACCTATTGCATTGGAAACGGGAGTGCGGGCGGGCGCGAGAAGGCACGAACAGGAGTGTGCGGGAGGGGGGCGGGGGGCCCCAGGAAGTCACAGACTGCGGGAGAGGGGGGGGGCGGGGGTTGGGACGGGAAGAAAATAGTGTTAGGAGTAAAGGGGCCAGTAGCCATGGAAGGATACAAATGACAACATGGCCGTCTTGGGGAGGGACTAACAAGCCTAAAACCAATCGGAAGGCAGCATTTAGGACCTAAGCCAATGAAAAAGATGGGCGGAGAGTGGGCAGAGCTTCCACGAAGCTTCCACGCTATACTGAATACTGCATGCCTCGCAAAACGAGCAGCGCATGCACTGCAACGCTAGGCTCGACCTAAAAAAGGTGTTTTTCCGTGGAGGGAGGCGGTTGCTCCCAGAGGAATGGAAAAATATTTTTTTTATTTAAAAAAAAAAAAAAAGAAAAAATTAAATTGACAGGGGGTCAGCCCTCTTTATTTACGGGCCGCCCCCCTGTAGGCCCCAAGATATTTTTTGGGTAATGTGTGGTTTCCTAGGGGAACTACACATAAAAAAAAATAAAAAAAATAGGTTGGGGTCAACCCCCAGCACATGGGTTGACCCCCTTTAGGGGCCACATATATATATATTTTTCAAATGTGTTTGGGAGGCAGATAGGGCCCCCCAGGAGAAGACACACATTAAAAAAAAAATATATATATATATATATACTGCATATGCCACATAAGTCTTCCACCTGTAGATTATGCAGCAGATGGTAGATTTATGTGGCATATGCAGTATAAGTGTCGGCATTCATGCAGTGGAAGGGCCTAGGCAAAGGTTGGCTGGTCATCTTTCAGTTGCTTATTTATGCATTTGATTGCTAAACTGGTAATAATGAGGTGAAATGTTTGGCCATAAAGTATTACCATGTTTATAAATTAAAAAGATAACGAAGTAATACTATCACAAAAATGTGCCGCATTATGCTGCATAATTTAGTCTACCCTGTCTCACAATTTGGTGCTCTTTTGATGCATAGTTCCAGTGACCTTGGTGATAGCAATGTGAGATTTCACAAGGACCAGGCCTGTGCACAAAGTTGCAGGGGCTACTATGTGAATGTGTGCTTCTTGAGATCAAAGGTAGATTTGTAAAGTTTTGCATAAGCCACGACAAAAGTATGCTGTGGAACTGGGTACGTGGAAAGGCGAAGTAATACTGACTCTTTTTGCGTCTATGGAGAACCTGCAGATTGACCAAAAAAGTAAGTTTTTGTTTATTTACTGTTGCACACATCTCACAGACGCACACACCCATCGACTGATTTAGAACAATACTTCTATCTTCTACCTAGGACAGTGTTTTAGAAAGAAGGTTTTAGCCAGTCAGCCGAGATGGCGTCTCGGTGGATGACTGCTGCTCAGGCCCTTACTCCAGTTATGGAGGACAGATCAGAGGCAGGATCACAGACTGCGATAGCCACTGAGACAGCATCTCAGGGAGAGCAAAATGGAACAGAATCTGGAAGTGATTTTTCAGTCGGCAGAGTTCCATCGGACGACTCGTCTTCCAGCGATTCTGAGGGACATGATGATGGCAGTCTCTTTGCAACCACACTCTGTGCAGCACAGTGACCAAAGTAGGGTAGACCAATCCAGATAGTGGGCATGTGCAGTGGCAAGCACAGACAGAGTGCTCTCTGGGCAGCCCCCCAATTTTGTTCACCCCCAAAGTCAGCCGTTCAGTGGCGACGCTGGATGTAATGTCCATAATGCCAATTTTTTGCTACTTGACTATGTCCATCTCTTTTTGGATGTTGACTTCCTTGAGCAAATTGTACATCAAACAAATTTGCGTGCTGAACAATTTCTGAGGGAGCATGGAGACACTCTAGGCCCTTATTCTAGGGCACGCCAGTAGACCCCACTTCACTTGAGGAGTTGAAGATATTGTTGGGCCTTACGCTCGAAATGGGGTTCGTGCAAAAACCAAGCTTGCAGTCCTACTGGTCTTCTCGCATGGTTTGGGTAACACCCATCTTCGCACCATATATGAGCAGAGGTTAGTTTCCGCTATTGCAGCGTATGCTGCATTTCAATGACAATTCTGCTGCGTTGCCCGGGACCAGCCAAACCATGACAGGTTGTTCAAAGTTCGGCCTGTCGTGGAACATTTGCCAGGTGTCCAGAGATATATACTCCTTGAAAGAATATAGCGATTGATGAGTCCTTGATCCTGTACAAAGGGAGGCTGCTGTTCAGGCAGAACATTGCGAGCAAAAGAACTCGCTATGGCATCAAGTTGTACATGCTGTGTGAGCGCTCTACTGGTTACATGTACAGCTTGAGAGATTTATACTGGGAAGGACTCCACTCTAAACCATGTAGGTTGCCCTCCCACGCGAAGAGTCGTGGAAAATATTGTATGGGAGCTTGTCCAGCCACTCCTTCATAAACGTTATGACCTTTATATGGACAACTTCAATATGGC
Organism: Calotriton arnoldi; assembly: GCA_963921515.1. Classification (NCBI taxonomy): domain Eukaryota; kingdom Metazoa; phylum Chordata; class Amphibia; order Caudata; family Salamandridae; genus Calotriton; species Calotriton arnoldi. Next base: position 996,494 of record CAWUFW010001772.1, on the reverse strand, counting down.
ATTAGAGATGTTCAGTGAGCTGTACAAAGCTGGCACTGCGGCATGTGGTATAGTTTGTTGTCGACGCAAAGGATTCCAACAGGAGCTTGTTTGTAAGAAGCTCCAAAAATCCCAGAGCACTGCATTGCATTCCAACTAACTGCTCTCAGTCAAGTTGTCTGATATGCGTGATGTCTACATGCTCACTAAAATTCATGATGAGAGCACTTCTCCTATCACGGTTTGGGGTCAGATAGTCGAAGTTCACAAGCCCACCTGTATACTTGATTACAGCAAGTACTAGGGCGGACTGGATAAGAATGACGAGGTTTTTTAGTCATACAACGTGAGCCGTAAAACTCGCACTTGGCATAATAATCTGTTTACCCACCTGCTCTAGATGGCAGAATACAATGTATATGTTGTTTATCATCAGACCACCAAGGGAAGAGTCATGTCTTTCCTTGACTTTCAGTTGATAGTCATTGAAACTCTTACTGAAGCAGCAGCCTCCACTTCATATGTTCTGGAGGACGTGGAAGGCTGCAGGATCGGCAATTTGCCGACCGCATTCTTGAAACAGCTAAAAAGACTCAACCAAGCCACGGTTGTAGAGTTTGCTCTAAGGAAGGAAAGAGGCAGGAGAGTAAGAGGCAGAAGAGTAGTGTTTACTGTCCCCAGTGCCCATCTCAGCCAGCCCTGTGTTTTCCTACTTGCTTTATGTAATGCCACACTGAAGCAAAGTATTTGGAAATTGACTGAGGTGGAGCCACCCTAAGGTAAACCTCGCAATGGCTGTGCATGGATACCTACCTCCCATGGGCCACTACTTCACTAGGAAAGCAGCCGTATATTGTTTTTTCGTTCACTTGAGAAAAACATTGACTTGCTTATGGCCTGCTGGACACCTTTATCTACAGTAAGAACGTGGTAGGTCTTTAGTTCACTGATTGCTGTGTGCATGATAGTCCCCACACTGCACATAATGGTGTATAGTACATAGGCCACGTTGTCACGGAGTACCCTGTGTGGCAAAAACGTAAAGTCTTTACTAGTTTTTTAACTGCTTTTTAGGGAACATATGTATACAACATAACAACCACCCTAATTGCCCACGAGAACCAGAGTAAGTATAATAAGTCAAACAAATGTCCCATGGGACTCATTCACCAACACTATTAAACTCAATTATTAACTTGTATCATAATCAATGTTATGGAAAAAGGGTACAGATAACAATAATTTGTATTATGATGATTTTCATCATTTAGTAAAGGACATTTAGTAAAGGACAATCTCCTGGTGAATCATAACAAATTTTGAAAACAACTTATGGAGGCAATGTCAATGTTTTGAACCATAGTTACTTTTCGGATCTCATCGGGACAAAAGTCACTCGACTGAAGTTTCCCAGAAACTGTGGAATCTTGGGGCCTTAGGATCTTTGCTTATGCTTGATATAAACGTTTTGTGTTGTGGTCTCTTGGCCCACCCAAAATATGTGTTTCTTACCAAAGTTTGATGTTTGCAAAGACTTTTGGGTAAAATTACCTGGTGAGAGCCACGCAAGTCACACATCCCTGGACTTCCCTGCTAGTCTAGTTTAAAAAAAATTGCAAGTTTGCTAGATTTCCCTAGGACCAGGCTGAGCTAGGGCCTAAAATCCACAGCAACCCACTTTACAAAAAAAGGGTCAATTTTGAATGGAAAAATGTGATGTATCCATGTTGCGTTTTGGGCCAATTCCTGTGGCGGGCACTATTCTTATCCCCACAAGTGATGTGCTGTTTTTATCGGGAGACTTGAAGGAATTCTAGGTGAAAGGAAGTTTGAGGCTCCCAGCAGAATACAGAACTTTAGATTACAGAAATGAGAGAAAAATGTGTTTTTTTAGTTAAAGTTTGAGGTTTGCAAGGGATTCTGGGTAAAAAAAAAACTTGTGACAGCAATGCAAATCACCCCAATCTGGATTCCCTGAGGTGTCTAGCTTTAAAAAAAATGTGCAAGTTTCCTATGTTTCCCTAGGTGCGGGCTGAGCTAGTGCCCAAAATCCACAACTACACACTTTGCAAGAAAAAGGATCAGTTTTGGGTAAAAAAATGTGATGTATTTATGTTGCGTTTTGGGCCATTTCATGTCACGGGCACTAGGCCTACCCACACAAGTGAGGTACCGTTTTTAATCAGGAGACTTGGGGGAATGCTGGGAGGAAGGAATTTAGTTGCTCCCTGCAGATTCCAGAACTTTCCATCACAGAAATGTGAGGAACATTTTTTTAGTCAAAGTTTTAGGTTTACAAAGGATTCTGGGGAAAAAAACCTGGTGAGAGCCACACAAGTCACCCCATCCTGGATCCCCCCCATGTGTCTAGTTTTCAGAATTGTGCAAGTCAGCTAGGTTTCCCAAGGTGCTGGCTGAGCTAAGGCCCAAAATCCACAGCTACCCACTTTGCAAAAAAAGGGTCAGTTTTGAGTGGGAAAATGTGATGCATCCATGTTGCGTTTTAGGCTGTTTCCTGTCGCAGGCACTAGGCCTACCCACACAAGTGAGGTACCACTTTTATCGGAAGACATGTGGAAGCACAGAATAGTAGAATATTTATTACCAATTGGATTCCGCTGCATTTTTGCCTTCCAAATGTAAGCCAGTGTGTAAGAAAGTAAACATTTTGAATAACACCCCCTAAATCATATGCTACTACGAGAAGCCACAAATTCAGAGATGTACAAATAACCACTGATTCCTATGCCCATTTGAGAAATACATGGGTTTCCTTCATACCCATTGCCACTCTACATATTTCACCATATGAATAGGTCTATATACAGTACACAATGAAAAACAATTGTATAGTGCAATTCAGGTGACTCTGGGTACCTTGGGTTCTTGAAGAACCTACAAACCCTAAATAACCAAGCAGCCAGAAGGGTCTAGCGGATGTAATGGTTTATCCCTTTTGTAAATCGCCCATCATGACAAAAAGTTACAGATGAAAACATTGTCATAAATGGTTGTTTTTCCTTCTCATTTTTAATATTTCTTTATTTCAACAGTTAGTTTCTTTGGGAAAACCTTGAGGGATCTACACATATTACCCCTTGCTGAATTCAGAATGCTGTCTACTTTTCAGAAATCAACATCTGTTGTGGTTCGCCCATGGGTTTCACACTGGTTTCCACCACAAACTGGAAGCAGGCTGAGAGCACAAAAAATAGGAAAAATGGGCTACCGCTTTGAAAAATGCCAAAACTGAGGTAAAAATAAAAGTTTTCTTTATTCGGCTTTGCATCTTCCTGAAGGCTGGGAAGATGACGAGTTTAGCACAGGAAACCGTTAATAGATGCCATATTTAAGGAACAAAAAGGACACTTTCACCTGAAGCACCCTTTTCCTATTTTCCCCAAAAACTCAAAAGTTTGCTACGTTATGCCTATTTTCTCGGTCCCCTCCAGGGTAATTCATAAACCATAGGTACCTCTAGAATCCCTAGGATGTTGGGAAAATAGGACAAAAATTTTATGTGGATACCTTACGTAGAAAAATAGTTATAGAGCCCTAGGAGCGACCTTCCCCAAATAGCCAAAAAAGGGATCAGACCTTGGGGGAGGGGTGTGGGGTTGGGGGCATGGAGGGCAGCAGTGAAAGGGTTAAAGATAAAGTTACAACTCACCTCCTTTACTTCATATAAAAAAACTGAAAACAGGACATGTACTCGATAGAACTTCAAACACAAAGAAAAAGGCTGGGAAGAGAACCCCAACCCAAGAAAAACAAATTTTCACTAGACAACACACAACGTCATGCAACAAAACACAGAGACATAACAGGGAAACAATAAGAACCGACACAGAGTAAACAAAACAAAGTAAGGGCACGATCCTAACATCAGCCTCCAACAAACCTGGAGGTCTCCTAGGCCTGGACTGGCTATTCGCCTACCTACCGGTGTCATCACAACAGCAGGAGTGGAATCGCCATCAGCTCTTCTAGCATTACATGCTTCAGTTTCAATCCCATGACCTCTTCCCTTCCATTGGTATGAAAGTCTGCATCAGACAAACGACCATACACTGCATCCTGCATCCTCTTCCTCAACTGTTCCACAGAAACCACCCTTCTGGTAAAAGGCAACTTTTCTTAAATTCCACTTTTGCCCATTTTCCAATTTAACCCACTTTCCAAGTACCCCATGCACCCTATAAGGACCTTTGAATTTCGACAATTCTTGACCCACTTTGTCTGATTTGACGTTAACCCAATCTTCTAACCAATTCTTTGTCCAATGCATCTATTATTTTGGTAGGAACTGGCCCACACTCGGGTAACACATCCATGCTGGTACAAACTTTGTTACTGGAGATCTACCTGTCATGACTTCAAAGGGCGATTTACCTGTAACTTGATTCACCATGGCACAGTGTACCCACAACATATCTTTAACAGCCTCTTGTACATTCTGACCAGCCTTTACTGCTAACTCCATTTTTCCCTTTATTAATCTGTTATCTCTCTCAACTTGGCCATTCCCTTGAGGATTGTACAAGGACGTGCAAATATGATTGATCCCAATCTGTTACAAAAACCCACACATTTCCTCTGAAGTTAATTGCGTCCCATAATCTGTAACCAAAAAAGTAGTGATGACTTCCCTCCTAAAAATCTCACCTAGTGCACTTATTGTGGAAAGTGACTTTATATGTTTAGAAACACCACCTCAGTCCATTTAGAACAGCCATCTACCACTGTGGCAGCATACCTATCCTGTTCCGGTTTCTGGATCTACAAGGATAGGAACCCAAAAGGGTCCTGGAAGGGTAGAGAGGTCCTCACAAAAGAGGTAGGAAGGGACACCTCCTCCCTATTATGTGTATCTGAACGAAACTTAATGTCCCTTCTGAAACCAGACTGGTTTCTACAAACATAAAGGAAACTGGGGGCGGGGTTGGTTTTGTTTCTCTCTTAAGAGATTGCAACACCAAGAGTTCCTACGTCAGAATATAGCCGACCCGCTACTGCGGGTGGAAAAGGAAAGAGGCCCATTTCTTAATATAGCCCTCACTCACTCTAGTAGTGACATGTTTCATCTTCGGGCTCACCCAAACTCCTAGAGGTCGGGGTGGGCTCAACCATGTTTCAGGGAGCACTTATGAAAAAAAGATGTATGGGGGCGTAACATTAAAGATAACATTCCTCACCCACTCCTAAAGTGTCCTTTATTAGTGGAGTGGGAGGGAAGGTAAAAACACTATGCTAGGGTTTGAGGATGTAATGGTCCTATGACCCTAAACTAGACACCAACATGTTTCAGCCCTCTAGAGTGGCTTAAAAAGGTCCTGGGCTTTCGTCAGGGTGGGATGCGAAGAGGTCACTTCCCCCAAAGACGTGAGTGCACACTGAGCATGCAATTTGCATAAGGCACATGAGATAATGTTGTTAGAACAAGTCTAATACTTGCCGCTGTTTCTTAAGAGAAAATACCACACATTAACAGGGAAAGGTCTGTCCCCGCTTAAGACCTACTTGGTGCTCTGCTCCCCTGCGTTCTGGAACACCTTCTTCCACACAGAATCAGAGTCACAGACCTGTTTACCTTCCTTTAACGCTCCCAAACTAACCTTAAGACGCATTTCGTCCTCCCTATACACCACACACTTTTCTGCCCATTACTTCACTTGGCCAGACTAGCAGAACTTTTCCTTACATCGTTTGAGCATCTTTAATTGCCCCAAATTCGCTTCATGGGCTAACAACTTCAACTTCTTCCTCACACCAAACGAAGGCACAAACCTATTAACAACTGTACCAGATGTCTAAATTCCATCAGGAAGCACACACTTTCCCTGCAAGAATCTCCCTTTATAGGTCATTACTGCCTGCAAGGCATTGTCCTCACTAATTGCTACTATCCAATCTTGTTTGGAGAGGGTATCTTCAAATCTTTGATGGCATTCCCTGGACTTGCTATAACTTCCGTCTCAAAATTACAATTCCCTTCTGAGACATCTGGTAACCTTGACTAGCAGATGGTAACTTTGTTCTACCAACCTTGAACATATTCCACTACATAATCATGCTCCTGCAAGCTTTGCTACAAATCTTTCCAGACTACCTGAACAATTAATCATACCAGGACTCAACACTTTCAACAGCGCTTTATGGTCTGTGCATAAAATTATTCTACATCGGCAGGTATGTATGCGAAAATAATTTCATATGCTGCTGCCAATGGCTCACACTCTATTACATGGTATTATATCTCTGTATTTTATAACAACTGAGAGGGAAACACAACTGTCTTTTCAGACTTACCATGCACTTGAGAAAGTACTGACCCTACCCCTACTGGCATCAACTCTAAGAATAATTTTCTGATCCAACGGGAACAAAACCAGCATTCCTGCACCTCCAATGTTAGATTTTATTTCCTGGAACGCCCTCTGTTGATCTTTAACCCCACTCAAATTTCTTTCCCTTTCTTAATAGCACCCTCAAACTGTCTTATCAGCAAAACCTCTCAAAAACTTGGAGTAGTACTCTACAAGCGCCATGAAAGATCAGAGCTTATCCTTATCACCAGGAATTTCCAGCAATCAGAATAATATTAGCTAGATTTGACTTTGGCCTGATCCCTTCCCCAGAGAGCAAGTAGCCAAAATATTCAACATTTTGCACAAAGAACCTACACTTTTGTTTCAAGAGTGAGACCTGAGGCCGAAACCCTATCTAAGACGTGCTGCGACCCTAAATTATGTACCTCCAAATAATCTACAAAAACTAGAATGCCATCTTGGGGAAAAAACAAAGTGTTTGATACCAACCAGAATACTTGACATTAGTCTCTGGGAAAACACTGGCTGCTGAGGACAACCCAAACAGTAGCCTGGTGAATTCACAAACATCATCAGTGGTGATAAAAGCTGTTAATGCTTTAGAGTCCATGTGTAGTTTGATCTGATGGTAAGCACTACTCAAGTCCAGTTTGGAAAAGTACTTACCACCAGACAACATCACAATCATCTCATTGATATTTGGAAGTGGAAATCAGGCAGTAACAATATTGCCATGAAGGCTTCGTAGGGCCACAAAAAATCTCAAGGATCCATCAGTCTTCTTTGAAATGAAAACTGCAGAACTGCACTCTGCAGTTTGAAAGGTTCGATAACCCCATCCCTGATCACTTGTTTCAAGATCTCTTTTACATCTCCCCTACTAGCCATGGGGATCCATGTCTTACGGCACAGCTTCTTTTCTCAAGATAATTTTGTGCGCTTCTTCCTGTGTGTCACCTAATCTTTTTTCAAACACATTCTTATATTTGTTTAGAACACCATCGAACTCTTCATCTTCGACAATCATCACATGTTCATCGTGCATATAGTTAACCACAATGCATAAGCATACTGTTGTGTCCAACCTACTATAGGTGGCCCTTACTGCGCAATGTACACCTTGTCTATAATTTATAGTCCTTTGAACTTGATCCTTGCCTCGATGAACCCTATAACGTTGATAACAGCCTTTTAAATTTATATCCTTAGGTTTCAACTTTATATCCAGGTGACGATAAGCACATCTTTTGGTAGCATTGTGTACACTGATTACGAGTCCACCATCAATGTTAATTCCTTCTCCTCTATCTCAAACATATCTTTAGGTCGATTCTTCCTTCCAAGGGGAATCTCTTTTTAATTTGCCACATTAATATGATTGTCATCTGTACCGCTCTCCACCTGTGCACTTTGTGAGTATCGTCATAAGTTGTTTCCTCCTCAGTCGCAATTAGCCGCCAATTCATTGCCGTGCATACTCACGCTAAATGCCCCCTTTTTTCACAATTCTGAAATTTTTTTCTCACAGCATAACAATTCTTAAAATCTGAATGAAAATTGCTTCCAAATCTGTAACAAGGCCTTGTTCTTGTGACATTACCACTACCTCCATTGTCTTATAATTGTAGTTTTTGCAAACATCTGAAACCGGTTTATTTACCAAGGCTTTCTATTTCTCCGACTAGTCTCCTTCCACCAAATCTACGGATTTCTTTATCTCCAGTCCTTGCATCTCTTTCATACATTTCTTGGACTCTTCAACTACATTGGCAATAGCAATCGCTTCCTTTAGAGAGGGAGAACTGGCAGCGCAAAGTCTAAATTGCATCTTTCTACTGCAGCACTGCACTAGGAGCTGGCGTTTGATTAAATTCTTCTGTCATCACTCTGAATTAATAATTTACTGTTAACTTGAACCACAAATGTATTCACTGACTCTGAAGCTTTCTGTGGCTGTGTGTCGAATTTGTGACAACACTTTGCTGCGTTGACTTCTTTGTACGTATCCAATATTTCACCTCTCTTCTCATAACAGACTTGTACCAAGTACTTAGAAATGTGTTACCCTTCCTTTCCTATTACGCTAAGCAGCCACGCTTTCTTCCTTGCTGGAGGGGAAACTCTAAACCATCCATTGCTAGTAAATAATTTTCCAAAATCTCTATCCAGTCTTCCCATTATAGGTGTGGAGCTCCAGGTTTGATAAGGACCTTATGTGGAGTGATTATCATTTGTGATATGTTCATGTTTGACATGACTGGACAGCTAGCCAATAATTACAATGTTAAATATAGATAAGAACAAAATGCATAGAAAGTCTTGAGTACCATTATATTTTGATTGGATGTCAATAGAGGGGATTATGTTAATTAGGAGAGAAGAACAATTATTATTAAGTGCTAATCCGTTTTTTCCAGAAGGTGGCATGCTTGTTAATGTTGTTTTTAAAAAAAACTTTATTTACCATTTTTTGTTAATATGCGCACAAGTCACATTACGAATCCAATACCATGACAGTGATTATTGCAATAATCTACATGAACAAAAGGAATATTCCATATCCGGTCCACACACAATCACAAATAACAATACATTCAATATTGCGGATCAGCATTGCAGTCTTCAGGACTAGGCAACCCCACTCCAAATCCTATCAGATATCTACGTTTACATAACTTCTGCAAGTTAACAAGCGCAGGCAGTCTCGTACCATATTTCCCTGTGTACATGAATTTAACCCACACCAGTGGGTACAATGCCCGCCGGCTGCGTTTTGGGGGGGGAGGGGTAGGGGGGGAGGGAGAGGGGGGGTGGGGAGGGGGGGGGGACCCAGTTCGTTGGAGATAGTCTTTTAGGGGATACCAAATGTCTTTCGGTCTGGAGATGAGGGGCTGCAATGACGCAAACAAATCACAATTAGTATTACAGTATGTAAGACTCGCCAGCCACGCCTTGGTCGTGGGGATGATCCGGCTGCCCCAGTGGATTGCAATCTCTCTCTTTGCAAGGAGTAAGGCAATTGCTATAAATTTCCTCAGTTTCTTCGGGTACTCGTATACATAACACAACAACGCAACCTCAGGGAGAGGAGAAGACTCTTGCCCAATCATGAGCGTTAAAATCCCATAAATCGCCTTCCAATATTCTCCTATTTTAACACAATTCCATGTCATGTGGGCAAAATCGGCCCGAGGGGCCCTGCATTTCGGGCAGCAATGCGACCTGTCTGGGTCTATGGAGTTTATTTTTGCGGGCGACATATCTGTCCTCCACAAGAATTTAAAGTGTAACAGCTTATGTCTACTATTGAGAGATACCGCTTTTATCTGAGCACAACAAAACGCCCACTGCGAATCTTGAATTGTATGCCCCAGATCCCGCTCCCATGCTTCCCTGACTCTGGCATCTCTGCCGGGGACCAGAGCCACTGACGCCCTGTAGAGTTTCGAAATCAAGTGATCCCCCTCGTTACTAGTTATCAGTAACGATAATGGTGCAAATGAATCGGGCTCCAAACGGAAACAAGCCATCTTCTCTTTGAGTGCTCTGCGAACTCTACATAACACAAATTGATTCATAAATGAGGCGCCCCTAAATCTTGGATCATCTGTAATATCGAACACGTGGCCCCCGGGGAACAAGTCTCCGAACTTTTCCAGTGCAAAGGAGTCAAACGTGCGCTGCACTAGTCTCTCCTCCGTGGTGGGGAGCCATGGGTTATTACTCAAGGGTAGTTCAGGCGAGTACAATACGCAACCCCCCCCCCCCCCCAACACCCTTGCCAATTTTTTCCAAGCCCAACTCATCGTAGAGATTGTTTGAATGTCGTGGGGATCTCGAGGGAAACCCCGCGGCAAGACTGTTCGCAGTAGCGCTGGAGCAGCCAAATCGGCTTCAGGTCTCGTATAGGGAATCCGGGCATCAGGATGGTACCAGGGGTGAGCAAAGCTGCACTGAGCCACCAGGTAGTAGATTTGGAAGTTTGGAACCCCCATTCCCCCCCTTTCATGTGGCAGGGTTAGTGCGTCCCAACTAACTCTAGCCCTCTTGCCTCCCCATACTAGTCTAGTAAGATGGGATTGAATGTTTAAAAAAAAAAAACTGTTGGGGAGTGGGATGGGAATATTGTGGAATAAGTACAGAAACTTAGGGAGGACCACCATCTTAATGATTGCAATGTGGCCCGCCATGGATAACGGCAATTTCAACCAGCGTTCGATCTGCTGCTCTAATTTATAAATGGCCAGGCCGTAGTTTAGCAATATTAACTGATGCGAGTCTCGATGTATTTGGATACCCAAGTATTTTGTCGACTCCTCACACCACTGCAGAGGAAACCTGCAATCCCATCTAGTCGCACTGTCAGTTAAAGGAAAAATTACTGACTTGCCCCAATTGAGGCCAAGCCCAGAAAACCCCCCAAATCTGATAATTTCACTAATCAGGGGGTCCAAATTTTCCTCCGGACGCCGGACATAGAGAATGACGTCATCCGCATAAAGCAAAACCAATAAAGGGCCTGTCTTGAACTGTAAGCCTCTCTGCAAATGTCTTTCCTGGAAGTGACGGACCAATGGGTCAAGCACGATTATAAATAGCAATGGGGAGAGAGGACAGCCCTGACGCGTACCTCTGGAGAGACAAAACTGGGAAGACCGAGTACCATTTAGTCGTAGTCGAGCAGTGGGAGAAGTGTATAGAAGCGAAACAAGCTCCACAAACCCGTTAGGCATACCCATCCTTCGCATAACCATTAGGAAAAAGGGCCATTCCAGGGAATCAAAGGCCTTTTCGGTGTCTAATAACACCACAGCTGCGGAAACCTCAGGAGATATCCTATGCAGGACAGTAAACAGGGTGCGGAGGTTTAGTGCCGTTGATCTATGAGGGACAAACCCAGACTGAGCCGGGGAGATGATACGATCTAACAAAAGAGCTAATCTTAATGCTATAATTTTGGCCAAAATTTTATAATCAAGATTAAGTAAAGATAATGGCCTATATGAACCACACATGAGCGGGTCTTTTCCAGGTTTGGGCAATAATATTATAACTGCTTCACGCAGCGTGGGCGGCAAATCTTTACTCTCCAGGGCTTCATTGTATACTTCTAATAGATGTGGGGCCAATAGAACCTTATAATTTTTATAAAAATTCCCTGTGAACCCATCTAGGCCGGGAGCGGTTGTGCTGTTCAGCGCATCAATGGCGCTTACAATTTCCTCTGCGGAAAACGGTTCCGCCAGGAAATCTTGCATCCCCTTTTCCAGCCAAACTAGAGCTATCTCCGTCAAATAATCTCTTCGGACCTCCTCCCATGCGCAGCGCGGGAAGTGTATAGCTCCGTATAGTATTCTAGAAATACATCATGCATCTCTCCAGTGCCTGACACTAACCTACCATCTGGAGCCTGAATGCCTGGGATACAAGCCTTTCCAGATACCGGGCGCAGGAGCCGTGCCAAGGTACGGCTCAGCCGAACTCCATCACCGTATCATCTTGCTGTGGCATATTTGCTCAGAAAGAGCGACTCTCGTTGTGCTGCATCCCTGAACTCCAATAGGAGTTTGTCTACTGTTCTGATCAATTTGGGCGTTGCCAGCGATGAGTTCTTTATCCATAGCCTCTAACTGTTGTTCAATGCGTGAAAATGTGCCCCGAAGATCTCTCAGAACCTCAGCGTGTTTCGCAATGCAGATACCCCGTATATCGGCTTTAAATGCTTCCCACAAGACTGCCCATGTCTGGACTGAGCACGTGTTTAATTCGAAGTACTCTATAATAGCTGTTCGGAGCTCAGCATTGAACACCACATCCATCAACACCTGTCCCAGGAACCTCCATTGCCGTTCACAACCCTCTGGTCTGGGGAGCCTAACCGTGAGAAGTACCGGTGAGTGATCCGAAAGTATTCTGGGGAGATGTTTAGTTTCACGATACCAAGAGGTAAGATTTGGGGACACCAACCAAAAATCCAACCAGGTCCAAGTTTTATATTGTGCGGCATAATGTGTGTAGGCAGTCTCCCCAGGTTGGCAAAATCTCCAAACATCTACTAACCAAATCGATTCGCAGAGCTCCAATAGTGCACCACGAGCTCGAGGTTTAGTATCGGAGGAGCCCGACGTGCTGTCTTTCGTAGGGTCCAACAGCAGGTTAAAATCCCCACCCATATAAATATAATCTGCGTCTAAATAATGTAGTAGCTGAGTGTGAAGTTAGTGAAAAAAGCCTGGGATGTCGTTGTTCAGGGCATATATACATATAAAAGCCAACCGGTAGCCCACCAAGTTCCCTGTGACCATCGTATACCGACCCTCCTCGTCGTTATGGACACTCACCATCTGGAAGGGCAAGCGCTTGTGAAGTAAGACTGCAGTCCCCCTTGCGTATGTACTATAATTTGCAAAATAGCGATGGGAGCCCCAGGCGCTTGCAAAATGATTGGAGGATTGTTTAGACAGATGGGTTTCTTGTAAAAAGGCGACATCTACCTTATGCCGCTGCAGGTAGTACCAGTTTCCCCTTTTCGGCATTATTAAGTCCCCGAACATTCCAGGTGATTAATGTGAGGTCAGAGAAGGTGGGAAGCCTACCCCCGGAAGCCATAAGTAACACTCAAATCTGAACGTGTGTGTGTTTGGCAACCTTTACTAATCACCGCATGGTAAAAATTTAACACTGTGCGCAATAAAAACCCCAAGTAACGCATCACCCCGCCCGCTCCCCCCGCCCATCCCTGCCTGAACCCAAGCAGGGACAATCCCTGTTAACGATCCTGCTGAATGGAACATGCAAACTTACTACACAGCAAAAAAGGAACATTTTAACGTACATTCCCACACAATTAGAAGATAAGTGTGTATCAACACTAGGGACGAGGCAACGCCACGCCGTAAGCCCAATTTTGTAGAATCTATAACATTTGCAATAAGAACATTTGCCCTACCAGCCATGACACATGGAACAGCTGGAAAAAAAAATTCTAAACATTGTGAACCAGAGGCATTGAATGTGCTCATTCCGTTGAGTTCACCACTGGCCACCGATCCACTGTGTGAAGGAGAGGCTCTGCTTTGGTCCCTGGTCTTACCACTGGAGCCTGTCTTATAATCCTGACAAAAGGCTTGAACGGCTGCAGGGGTATCGAAAAATCTAGATCTGCCATCCACATCAACCCGGAGTTGAGCTGGGTATATCATGCTGTATTTCAGGCCCAGATTACGGAGCGTGGCCTTCATGCCCGTATATTTCCTTCTCGCCTCTTTGACCATTGCCGTGAAGTCCGGGTACAGCGCAATGTTGGAACCCTGCCATGCAGTCACCCCATTTTCCCTGACTCATCGGAGTGCCGTATCCCTATCTCGGAAGTTCAGCAAGCGGGCAATTATGGGCCTGGGGGGGGCATCCTGGATTAGGCCTGGACGATGGGTAGGAGTGAAAGTGTCTTTACCAAAAAGGCCAATGAGCAGTCTCTCCACATATGTGTCCATATGCCCCACATTGGTAGATTCCGGGACCCCTAAAATGCTGATGTTGCGCTTACTGCGCGCTTCCAAGTCCTCGTTCTTCAAGGCCACTGTCTTTAGAATTTTCTCCATCCGGTCTATTCTTTTCGTAGACTGTGCCGCTCCATCCTCCAAATCAGACACTCTACCCTCGTCATTATCAAATCTCTTTTCGTGTGTATCCAACTTGGCACCCATTGTGTCTAGCCGCTTTTCCAATGAATCAAAGCGCCCGTCTAGAGCTCTGAATCCCGCCCTGAGTTCCTGCATGAGTGCATCCGAGCCCGGGGCAGTCGCAGTCAAAGTAGCACTCTCAGTACCCCCCTCCGCCTTGATCGTTCCGGACTCTCCTGGAGCGGTGTCAGAGCGGCCAAACTTAAGTAGACACTGCTTCGGGTCTTTACGACCCATATCAGATTTTGCCCACTGACCTTGCATCCATGTACTTTAAAGAAAGAGTTATGAGCAAGTTCTCCAATCATGCACGCGGGAAGGGTGGAAGTGCAACAAGATGGCGCTCACTGACAACAACCAGGAGAAGCAGGCACATCAGACAGTGGTGCGCCACGCAGGTCGACCAATGATCAGAGTCTATTAAGGCCGCAAGCCAATTCAGACCGTCTACATAGCCACAGGCGTAGGGGGCCGTACTTCAGAAACCTCAGGTAACAACACTCTTTGTGCTAATTGCATATCACAGGCACCGGGGGCTCAGTCCATGGCACAAGACCCACGCTTTCTGCACTGCTGCTATTCGGCGCGCAGTATCAACCAGTGACGCCTCTCCGCCTGCGACCACAACGGGCCGTATCACCATCGCCGGGGGCCCTGCCGCTCACAAGATGCCGCAAACAAGATGCGTCCCCTCAGTGTCCCCTCTTCAATTAGAGCCTCGGCGCCGCAGGGGTGAATCCACTTACTTGTGACTGGCAGCAAGGGGGCCCCACCATAAGTCCAATGGTGTGCCGCGGCACCCCGCGACCACAGGGGAGGCGCCAGACGCAAAGCCCAAAGCTCTCCGTGGGCTCAGAGGTCACCGCTGGAGCGCACGCGGGGAGCCGCTGAAATTTAGCCCGCACTTCAGGCCCGCCTCGAATAGGCCGCTGCAGCGATGGCTCTGCGTGGACCACGGGACACCGCTTTACCACCACGGCATGAGGGATCTGGTCGCAGCAGACTATGGGCGTCTGAAATCTGGAGCTACACCGTCAGGATGTGCGCCGGCTGGGCCAGGATATCGGGCGGTACGGCGGAGCTTCAGAGCTGCACGACCATCTTGGTCGGTAGCCTGGCCACGCCCCCACTTGTTAATGTTGTTAAGGGTAGGATGTATCCTTTTTTCCAGCAAGTGGTGTGCTTGTGCTTACGGAAGTGCCCTGCAACATTTGCAAGGCGTGATGGGAGTCAGTCAGATGAGGAGAAGGTTGTCGTCAATCGGTAAGTAAATTGGGCAATTGGTGGGCCTGAAAGAGAGCGAGTTAATATTTCTTTTCCGTCAAGAGCAAAGGGAGCGTGTAAAGAGTTTAATGTGAGTAGGAATGCGAGGATTCCCCACTTCAGCAGTGTAATAGCTTGGAGTCGCGCAAGTTTGATCCCAGTTCTGGCACGATCTGGAGCGAGAGACATGAGCTGGCTCAAGCTGCCTGACTGGAAAAAACACTGTTTCTTACAAAGCTGGTGGCAAGTCCAAACAACAGTTTCAGCCAAAAATAATGTCCTAAACGTTGCTGTGCAGGGTTGCGGTTTGTATTATAAAGCAAGATAATCGGGTCTCTTTTTCTCTTCTTTGTACAAAGTGACAGCCATGGCATCAAGGCAATAAAATCTTAACCTTAGAGAAATTTTAGGTTTTGTGGCAAATTTCCTTTCTCTTTTTTTTCCCAATACTAGGATTGAAATGTAGCCATGAGAACTTGGTGTGCGATTTGCAAGAATTATTAAAGGCGGCATACCATTATAGCGTAAGTTGAGAGAGTGGTCATCAGAATTGTCCCCTTGGTGGTGCCCTTGGCCAGCAATTTCGCCGTAAATTGTAGTAAACACTCTGGAGATTGGTTTCTCTTGTTGTAGAAGTAGTTTAGTGGTGACATTTGGAACACTACAGGGTGAAGCATTCCTTAAAGATAAAGTTACAACAGGAACACCGTGACATTATATGCAAAGCCCCATCAGGACATCGCATGTGGTCTTGAGTTTCCCACTCAGACACAATCCTCTATCATATTTGGCACAAATCGGCATGTCTGTGGCAGCCTCAGGAAAGATATCAAGGAGTGATTGGGCAAGGAAGAAGTTAACTACACTTATGCACTTTTGAAGAGAAGTTTGCACTGCCCAAAGAGGACTTACAATGGGCAGTGCCCTCAAGCTGAAATCTTTAACCAACAGTAACACACAAAGCTAAAATTTACACAAGCACCCAAAAGAGATCCAGTTAGCTGTATGCGTTACATGAATAGTCCCTTACCGAGGAAGGGTATGTTCTTGATTTCAACTTTTCACACAGTTCAGGGCCAGAGATATTGCTCACCCCATTCACCTAATGAGAACCAAAGCTTGATTTACATGTTTAAATCGTAAATGCTGTAGCTGGTTGTTATACCTGTACAAATCTGGTATTTTCTGGACCAGAAGCCCTATCGCCACATAAGAGTTACCAGCAATCAGAAATGAGGACATTGACAAGACATATCAACGGAGGACATTCATCCCTAGTCACAAAGAATTATAGTAGAAGCCACACCGAGTGCTTGGATAATCAGCCATCTACCTTGGAGGTCATTTTCTCATTACAAGCTCTTGAAGCCATCAGCAAAGTTTAGAAGCTGTGCTCGATGAATGAGGAATATTTGACAATAGGTATCTGATTATTTCACAAGGTGAGGTTGTTCCTGATGATTTCAGAATGATTTGCCGATTATTCCAATAGCATGTCCACCATTTTGGCTTAACTCCTGTTGCCAAAGTTAAACCAGTTGGATAACTCCAGAATAATTTGCCAACTACTGTACAATAAACACCACTTAGATATTACACTAGTTTTATGTTCTATGCGAATAAGCATAGATTGCACCAGAGATCTGCGAGTCAGCTACGTCGCAGATTATTATTAGTACAGGATGTATTTTCTTTTCACACTTTTTTTTATTGATAATTGGTAAACACAAGCACTATGTGTAAAAATTATCTCTGTAATCTTAATAATAATGTGCATCGGGTATAATTGGCCTGGCCACTGGAGTAGAGTGGCAATGGAATAGGAAATTATGGAGCAAACCCAAAAATTCCGGAATTTTGCGAAATCAAAGGCAAACTGAGCAGCACCTTCCCTCTGCATTGTTATCCAGGTAGCTTGACATTTTATTAAAAAGAAAAATGTACAAACATTGTACTATTAGGATTTTGACAATTATACATATTCAGCAGTTACAATTCCAAATGTTATTGAAACCAGGTAATGAGGCTGTCTTGCATGGAAGCCAGGTATGGATTTCATGGGGGGGAGGGCGTGTCACAGTTTGATTACTTACCCTTAACTGGTGAATTTGAGGGCTGTTCGGTTTTTTTCTGAACCATAAGTTTAAGTTAACTGTTTGTTTTTTCAGTAAAGTTGTGTCTTTTTTCATGACATATTACATTTGATTGCAAGGCACACAAACACTGCTGTGCATGGCCTCCGGCAGTGCAGCTCGGATTGCTGTCAGGTCTGGGCCGACAGTCCGGCTCTGCAGCCAATTTCCGAGCATCCCGACTGCCCTCTACTCTCACACAGTCATGATGAATTTACCTTTTTTATAATAAAAAACTTACTTAAACTCTTGCATTCGAGCTTGTGATTTGAGTAATTGTGATGAACCATGGGTAAATAATACCTAGAGAGAAAGGGAGGCCTGATGAATGGCTCTAAGCACTATGGGGGTTACATATGAACACACAGGCGTGAAAGAACTGTACAGAAAATAATAATAAATGAATTTAGCATACAGTAAATTCATGCGTTTAAAAAAAATCTAAGGCGCTATGTAGCCGAATTTAGAATTTTAGAAAATGTGTACATTTAAGAATACCGACGCAAAAAATGTATACACATAAAATGCATCGCTTTAAGCCACTTTAAAGGACACAGTGTGTGGAGGCAGGAAAAATGGCAGAACACTCACTGGATGAACATATGATGCCCGGTTTCGTGGACAGCAAGTTTAAGAATACTTGAAAGTCTGTAAGCTTGAATGCAGCAATTTCAGGAAATTCATGAATGTTGGCACTTTAACAAGGTATGGGCTAAACATGTACTTTGTTGGTAAAGGTTTTGCGTCTGACACCAGGAATAATTTACTGGGTGCACAGACAGAATATCGAGCTGTGATTATCTAACTACCATAATATCGAGTTGCAAATATCGTGATACAAGAATATCGACCAAGTATATCGTGGTCCAGAATATATGGACAGTGAGGTAAGAAATATAGGGGCCCATTACGATGGCGGGCGGAAGCACAACCGCCGTGCTGGCGGATGCAAAAACCACCAGTTACCGCCGGCACGCAGCAGTCCACACGCCCGCCCAATTACGATGCGAAAAGCAGGCCAAACACCGCCGGCAAGCCAGCAACACCGTCCGCCATCAAAGTGCGCCCGTACACGTAGCGGCGCAGCCCAACTGACACACACCGTCCGACGAAACACGTCCCGCCCGGCGCATAAATTTACAATGCCGCAAACAAACGGCTCCCACGGCTAAGAGACACCGCACGTGAAAGAGAGGCGGTAACACGGACGCAGAGCACGGACAACGAAGAAGCGGCACCCCGGGCATGAATCCAGCACTGCAGGCCCTTCCCATGCTTCTGCTGATGCACCACCAAGGACGCAACGTACCGCGGAGACGCAGGTAGGCACACACACAACAAGTGCACGCAAACAGCGCACACAGCGCAAGGGCGGAAAAAGCGGACAACCCCCCACCAGCGCGTGTACACTACACATCCACCATTGCATCCACATATGAGACACAGGCCAAATCCTAACATCGCGGAACACATGTGTACACACCACCTGGGACTAGGAACCAACCACCCCGTCACGGCCCCAAAGCGCCGATGACGCCGCCACACATGCGCACAACGCAGAGGCCAACCGCAGCGCCATGCATGCGTCGCACACAGACACAGGGACACAACCAAGCAGCACACACATCAGCCCCACCCCGAACGCACATGACACGTGACAGGCCTGCCACAGACATGTCCCCAACGCCCAATTCACGGACAACACCCAACGCCACACAACCGACGCACACATGTCAGTGAAGACACGCAACAGCAGGACACACCCCAGTGTAACAAACATGGCGTAGCACACAGCGGCGGCAACACCAACTAGGAGAAGCAGGGCCCCTTCGGGAAGAGGAACGCCAGTACCACACTGAAAAACCCATACCACCCTGCACATATGAACAAGACATATGAAACGGAACACCAAAGAGCCCGGGGACCGACAACAGGTGGCCCAAGAATAACATCCACACACAAGGCCCAACGCAGAGCGGAAAGGCAGCCTGCCGCCCACACAAGGGAGAGCAGACAGCACTGAATGACCTTCCATTCCAACTCCGAAACCACAGCCCTACGACAGAAGCCGGTGAATACAGCCATTGTCCAAGAATAGACCAACACAGGCATGCCGAGGAGACCGACCACAGGGCAGATAGCGCATATCACAGAAGCACACAACGGACGGGGAAGAAAGAAGAAAACACTCCCCCATGTCGGCCACATGCAAGTTAATTGGAAGGAGTCACACAGCACTGACCTTGAACTGTCTGAGAAGCATGTGGGAAGAGGGCCCGTGTCCTCCAAACAAGCCAACAGAAC
Source organism: Calotriton arnoldi (assembly GCA_963921515.1). Classification (NCBI taxonomy): domain Eukaryota; kingdom Metazoa; phylum Chordata; class Amphibia; order Caudata; family Salamandridae; genus Calotriton; species Calotriton arnoldi. The sequence goes on along the minus strand of CAWUFW010001772.1, from coordinate 976,805 downwards.
ACAAGTCCTGTCTCCCTACGACTACACAGAGCTCACAGCAACCCCGGAGCGTGCACATTGCAGACTGCACACACAGCCGGAGCACGCCATCTCAACGAACCGCTGCGAAATGGCAACCGCAACACACCTACCCAACTACGCCGAACAGCTCAAGCTGTACAAAACCAACACGATACATACATTGGGATGCGATCTCCTGTCCCTGCTGAACGTAAGTTACCGACTGACTTACCGCATCACATTGTTCAGCTGCGTCATGCCCGTCTTCTACTGTCGGAGGTGTCCCTACCAGCATCCCGTCGAGATATGCCTCTCCAACCCGGCATGTCTGAAGGCGGACCTGCTACCACTACTCCTCCCTCTGGACGCACACGACAGGGCCTGCTCTGCCTATGGGGGCATGGCGTATGTGGCCAACATCGCACCCGCACTGAAATGGGACCACTGTGCCTCCACACGACGGATCATCGAGAACAGCTACATCGAATGTCACCCAGCATGCCCCATCATGGTCCTCCAAGGGACAACTTACGAACAACACCTTGAGAGCCACCATCCGCTTCATTGGCTGGCAAACATGTACACCACCAATGACATGGAAGCCCTTCTGGACGGCATCGCATACCTGACAACCTGTAAATACGTCGGACCACAACGCAGGTTCCCCGAGTGACCTATGAAGTCCAACCCCGCACCCATGCTCAGCTTCCGCACGGACTGGCCAGTCACCACCACAACAGCCATACCAAACGACCGGCAACTGTAACCACACCATCAACGACATCGCCATGACATCGGATATGACCGGGACATGCACACTGTTCCCCATCACATCCAGGAACACCGCATGCATCGTGGGAGGCAGTGGCATGGGCTCTGTGTATCGCACCCACATGGACGGAACTGCACGAACAACCAGGACACGACATGGATCCAGCGCACATGGACACACACACCGCTCAGTGGACATGAATAGGTCGCCTGGAGTCTGTGGGTGCTGCACCCCTCCCACCCCCGCCCCGGGAATCCCATACCAGGACCTTTGCATGGACGACAAGTGCATACAACAACAACACGACCCCAGTGACTGTGACATGTCCAGTAACCACCACAGTGCAACAACAAGTGGCACGCCGCTGCATGCACGCAAGCACATGCCCTGATGTCATCTCACATGCACGCGTGCATGAGGAACAACCGCAGCAAACCTGTCACATGGAACTGAGATGGACTGTGCCCATGATGCCGAGCGGTCTGGTAGGCTACATGTATACCGTCTGTGTCAAAGTCCGCAGCTCCGCAGCTATACGTAAATGTACATTAGCACAGCCTTGGCCAAGCAGATGTCACTCTGAAGCCCACATCCCACATGCAACAGCCAATCACATGTAACCCCACACCCTATCCAATTTGTAATCATGCTCAGTATATCCTCAACATGTATTCCGCTGCCAGTAGTGTCCACTATACTGCATCACAGAGGACAGAAGACTCAATATAATGTTTGAAACCAAAACTGTCTCCGCTGACTCATTTCACAAGTACGAATGAGAGAGGATGAGAGTATGTGAAGTACACGGCAGTCGTGACATGACCATGTAGTCCACTGGTATTGGATGTCAACGCAAATGAGTAGCACTACTGTGGAAGACACACATGTGTCGTGTGAAGTCGTATGGACGCAGTGCTCAGGTGGGTGGGTGCGACGGGTAGATGCGCACATGCCAAGTTGGAGCACGCCGTGTTGGGAGGGGTCATGAACAGTACACCACCGCTTCCCTGGGCATTGTGAGAGGACACCTGTCGGGGGGAGTGAACACGTGTGTGCACAGCAGCCGGGCACACGTACAAAGCGGTACCAGGCGCACCTCAGCCCACCCTCTGTGGACAAGCTGGATCCTGTTGTGCGCCCGCCATGCCCCTTGACAAGGCACACACAGCCCCAGTCGACCAGGTGTAACCCCAACATAGTCAATCCGCACAGGCGATACAGGGCACGGGATGGCAGTGGAGCATGGTGTGTGAGAGGTCTCCTCGCGCTCCTCCTGGTCATATCACGCAGGCAATAGAACCTCAACGTCCAGCATGGCAAAAAGTCAAATGGAAGTGTAGGGGAGACGCACCACAGCACGAGCAGCACTGACGTCACGGGAGGTGGCTCGTACCATCCCATCCATTGCCCATCATACCAACCACGCCACATGCCATTGCGACTAAGTGCAAGCGCGTGCGCCACCACCCCTGAGCCCTCCCCAGAGAGGCCAAAGAGTGAATGTGTGGGCCATCAGCCACAGACGGACGCGGCCTGGCCGCAAGGGCAGCCACAGCCACTGGGTGTCGCAGGTGGCGGATCCGGAAGGCGAAGACTGTGATGCATAGTCCATGCAGGCCGGGTCTCCATTTGGGGCACCACGCAGGTGGACGGCGTCCCGCCACACATCATACCCTGAGACAGCCCACTCGTGCAACTGGACCCACACATACACTCCTTGCCCTCTCTGGTGCGAGCTTGGGGCTGCCTGTGCAAGCGCTAGCCTCGCAGGTGAGCATGCATATTGGGGGGCGAGGGGAGGACATGAGGGCTGGGGCGAAGATGACTGTATCACTGTCAGTTAGTACAAGGGATGACCCAGATGTGGAAAGGAAGAGACGTGTCCCGTGTGTACTGCAACTAGTCGCCAATCCAACTACCCCCCATGTCCGGAATGTAAGCCCGCACCTAGGCCCGCCCATCCGCCACATCGAACATACCACCAACACGACAACCTTCCCATTCGAAACACTGACTGGGGGTGGCGACCAGTGAACAATCATGTGTAGCCTACCCACGCGTACATGTGGGCCCTCCATGATCCATGTCACCTGCGGCAAAGACATGACATGCGCAATGAGGGAAGTGAGGAGAGCTGTCCGCCCCACGCGCAGAAGGTGCATCAGCTCCACAGACCCAGCAGCGAGTCCAGCAGGGGTCACATGTGCAGGGGCAGCTGTGCCTGGTGTGAAGGCACATGCATATAGACAGCACATCGACCAATGTGTAGTCTGCCCACATCCACAGTCCATCATCATGCGGACATAGGAATTGAACACAGGGCAACACATCTTAGTTGGTGCACCCACCGTGACCAACAATGCGCAATCATCGACGTACCCGCCCTGTGCATGGCCCCCCACCCAACGGAGGCACATCCAGTGCCACCATCCCACACACACAAGCCTTCCACGGAACATGCTGTGTCCAATGCTCAGTACAGAGTCAGCGCCCATCTGGTGGATCCTGAACAGGAGACACATGCACACACATGCCAGCTCCCACTATGTACGTCTGCCACCTGGCACGTGCAATGTAACCTCTCACCTGTGACGTGTGACTGCAAGCACACAGCCGTCTTGGCATGGGGCTGTCAATGTGGACACCAGTCAATGTTTCGGGAGCTGTGATCCGTACAGTGCTGTACATAGGGTGCAGTGCTGACACCTACTACTGTCTCATATCCCCTCGTGCCACAGGTCCCACTTGTATTGGCCGCTCAGCCCGTGCCCACATCGTCGTCGTCGTGTGCCATACTCATCCAGCCTCGGAAGCAGTTCCATGCTCAGCAGACACTCATGTTGCCGTGGCGTTGCCGCTTGACGAATATGCAGTCAGTCCCCATCAGCACGCCCCGCAAGTCATTGGGGCCTAGATCCCCATGTGCATGCACATGGCAGTGGTATGTCTCACTTGCCATTGCCATTGTTGGGAGACCTGTGTAAGTGTATTGTGGCCGTGCCGTCCCAGCTTGACAGCTGGGCTGTGGCTCATGTGCTTGCTCAGTCATGTCAGTGATGTGTATGCGAAATTGCTATGTGTCGTGTTGCTTTGACATGTGTCCTCTGCCATTTAACCCAGGCGGAGACCGAACATTGACCGCCCATACCAATTGCTGGCGGACATGGACGATACAGAGGTCATCAGGAAGTTTCGGCTGGACAGGCCAACCCTGCATCGACTGTGTGCCATGTTAGAGCCCCATCTCCGTCCCCGCAGGGTGTATCCGACTGCTGTCACCCCCACGGCTAAGGTGATGGCCGCCATGCATTTCTTCGCCACTGGGTCATTCCAGCACACAGTGGGCAGTGGAGGAGGGATGTCCCAGCCCATGTTCAGCAAGGTGCTGAGGGATGTACTGGCAGCCATGATGCTGTACCGAAACAGGTACATCAGATTCCCCAGGGCTCGTGAATTGGCGGCAGTGAAGGGTGCATTCTATGCCCTTGGCAGAATCCCACACGTCGTGGGAGCCATTGACTGCACACATGTTGGCCTTGTTCCACCACAGGCCACTGAGCACCTGTACCGCAACAGGAAGCACACGCACTCCCTGAATGTGCAAGTGGTGTGCCTTGCGGACATGGTGATCACCCACGTGTGTGCCAAGTTTCCAGGCTCGGCACATGACGCACACATAATGCGCAACAGCATCTTGCCACGACTGATGGCCAATATGCAACAGGATCGTGCCTGTATTGTCGGTGAGTATGTGGAGTGGTGTAGCGTGCTGGTTGTGCGATGCTGTCCCCTGTCCAGTTGGAATAGCAACGGTTCTCTGTGTCCCTCACACCCAGGTGACTCTGCGTATCCGAATGGGGCATGGCTGCTCAGTCCATTGAGGAATCCTCGCACCCCAGCAGACGATCGATACAATGAGGCACATGGGAGGACCAGACGTGTGGTCGAGCGTACCTTTGGCCTCCTCAAGTCCAGGTTCAGGTGCCTGGACCGCACCGGGAGTGCACTGGCGTACTCCCCACAGAAGGTGTGCCAGATAGTGGTGGCGTGCTGCATGCTGCACAATCTGGCCATTCGGAAGCAGATCCCCCTCATTGTGGATGACGGAGATCAACCAGGGCCCCAGCCCGAAGACCAGGACAGCTCGAGTGAGGTGGACAGCGGAGAGGAGGAAGCTGGGAATGTGCGCCAGCAGCTCATCGCCCGCTACTTCACTTGACGGTGAGTGTCCATGTACGACGGATGATGTGTCTGTATCTGTGCAGGTGTGTGTGTGCTGTGTCAGGGTGGCCGTATGTTCACTGCGTGCAGTGTGTCAACGCTCCATGGCCAGGGTAGTATGCCACTGTTGGTGACTGTGGCATTGTGCCCTATTGCTCTGTGCGATGTGTGTACATTGCTTGTAGTTGTTGACATGTACTGTGTGATGGGTGTGTGACACACTCATTGAATGTGCTCCTGTTCTGTCTCCCACCCCTAGGTCCCTACAGGCCCTCCGGATTCCATTGCCATGCCACGCATCAGGTGCCTTTCCGCCCAAGGTGGCCGTTGTATTCCGTACAAATAAAACACAGGGCACAAACAGCAGTTAGTGAAAAAGGTGCATTTATTACAAACTGTGACATGTGATTGTGTGTAAGGTGATGACAAAAGTGGTGCGTGCAGTGACAATGAGCTGTCGGTCATGGCTGCGTGAAGCTCAGGGTGTACCCACTGGTTCTATGTCCATAGTCCAACACACACATGCCATCCAGATGGCTGTGTGGAGTGGGATCGTAGAGCAAGTCAATGCAGTGGCTGGTCAAGGAAGGCTGGCGGAAGGCTGGCTGGCTGCCTCACTTGCGACTGGAGCGTGCGAAGTCCTCCCGGGAGATCTGTTTCCTCTTCGGACGGCCCCTTCCACGTTTGGGAGGGGGTGTGTGGTGGCGACCTGCTGGTGGTGGGTGAGGTGTGCTCACTGGCTGTGGACGCAGGGGAAGTGGACACTGCTGCCCGACCCTGCGCCCTAGCAGGTGGTGGCGGAGGTGGTGTTGCTGGCCTTGCCTGTGACCCCACCGCCACCACCAGCTGGCCCATGAGGTCCACGAGTTGGTCCATACGGGACACGAATTGGCCCATATGGGCGTCCATGGACCTCAGCACCCCCAGCACCTCACGCGTGTCTGTAGCTGACCTGGCCCATTGTCCTTGGGCCTCTTCATAGGCCCCAAGGACTCTGGCCATTTGAGGCAGGGCATGGCTCCCAGGGGAGGCTGGCGTTTCCCTGACCCTGCTCCTCCTACCAGTCCTGCTGCCACCGGCCTGCCCACTAGCCACATTGCACACCACGGTCCTCGCTGTGGCTCCCAGGGTGGATCCAGTCGGCCGGGCCACCACCTGCGCTGGGGCTGGTGCCAGCGAAGACGTGGTGGTGGTGGTGGCGGTGGTGGTCGGTGCGGCGATGGTGGCGGTTGCGGCAGTGGTAGTGGCCGCAATGACCGTGGGTGTGGCCGCAACAACAGTGGCAGCAGGGGGCTGGGACTGTTCAGCATCCCTGGATGATGGGTTGGTGGGTAGGAGGGGTCCTGGGGAGCGGCTGGGCCCTGCCACACCAGATGGGCCTGCTTGGTGGTCCGTGTCCGAAGAGGAGGACAGATCCTCCAGATCCGTGTGTCCTCGTTGGGGGCTTGTGGGCTGGCTGTGCTGGCTGCTGTCTCCATCCCCAGCATCCGGCAGTTCGTCACCTGTGGAGGGAATGAGATTTGTTATTGTGTTGCACCTGGCGAAGTATGTATTTGTCGTCTGACATTGGCAGTTCGTGCAATCTCGTACATGGGTTTCCCGGAGGCGAGTGTGTGGCTGTGGCATCTGTAGTTGTGTGTGCTAGGCAATGGGACTGTGTGCTGTGCACATGTGGCATGGGACGGATTGGCCATGCCGATGGGTGTGTTGCTGTGCCCCTACTCATTGTGACTCTGGTGTATGCGGGCTCCTGGCCCATCCTGGGTCTGGTTTGTACTTTGCTTTTGGGGTTCATATGGAACGCTTAGGAACGCATATGGCAACATGGGGGCCATGCCCCAGATTCGCATTTGGGAGGGGATATGCTTTTGGGGTTCAAATGGAACGCTTAGGAACGCATATGGCAACATGGGGGCCATGCCCCAGATTCGCATTTGGGAGGGGATATGCTTTTGGGGTTCAAATGGAACGCTTAGGAACGCATATGGCAACATGGGGGCCATGCCCCAGATTCGCATTTGGGAGGGGATATGCTTTTGGGGTTCATATGGAACGCTTAGGAACGCATATGGCAACATGGGGGCCATGCCCCAGATTCGCATTTGGGAGGGGATATGCTTTTGGGGTTCAAATGGAACGCTTAGGAACGCATATGGCAACATGGGGGCCATGCCCCAGATTCGCATTTGGGAGGGGATATGCTTTTGGGGTACATGCTGTGAGCCATGGGTGCCGAACGTGACATGTGTTGTGGCAGCATGACAGTGCATGGTCTGAGGTGTGTGCATGCTTGACATGGCCTGCATATTTGCTGTCTGTTGTGATTACTGGACATGGCATTGGACGCATCGTTATGAGTGAGTGATAGTTGTGTGCCAGCCAACGTATTGCAGTTGTCCCATCTCCTTGGTGTGCGTGCTGCCCTGTGCCATGTGCATCACTGCAGTGCTCGGGGGGGGTGTGGCCCATGTTGTGTGTTGTTGCTCACAGTGTGTCGTGCGCTTAATTGACTTCTGGCACATGGTTGGTCATGGGCATGTGTCTTAGCGTGACTGCTGTATGTGTGGCAGCTGTGCGGATGACATGCCTTTCATGAGACTGGGGCTGACGGATGGGATGGATGGTATGTTGTATGTGCATGGTGTGTCTGTGAGTTTGATGGGTTCAGTGGTGTTCGTGTGCATTTATGTTGTTCCGCTCTGTTGCGTCTAGTGTTGTTTGTCTTACATAGGCGTAGTTGTGGGGTGTGTGGTTGACAGGCAGTAGGGGCTACATGGACAGGACTTCAATGGTGTTTCGGTTGTGTGTGATGAGTTGCACAGTGGCTGCCGTGTGGGACTATATTCAGTGTGGCTTGTGCATGCAGACGTGGCTCCTTGGGTGTTGCTATGTCTGTGATGGGTCATGTGGGGTGTGTCTGTTGTTCATGTCCGTGTGCACATTGTTCACTTGTTCGTGACGGTGGGCGGTGCTGCGTGTTCGTGTGCTACGTGACATGTCCCATGTGTTGGTCGTGTTATGGTCCTCATGCCTCCAGTAATCCAGCCCTGTCCAGTTTCCCACCTGCAAGTTGTTCGTGCGTGCACTGTACTGGATGCCACATGGCTCTAAGCGGGGGGTGCTCCATGTTGCAGGTCTGTGGGGGTGGGGGGTGTTGTGGGTCGTGGGGGTGGCTGGACACCCACTGACACCGATTGCTGTGGACCGTGATGTCTGCCTTTCGGCTGTCGTTGTGCACTGCGGTGGCTGACACGTGGCTGTGGGGGATGCTCCTCCTTGCTGTGCTGTGGGACTGGGGAGTGGTGTGTGTTGTACTTGGGCTGTCCACCCTCCCACCCACTGCACTTTGTGTTCCTGCCACTTACCTGTTACTTGTCGGTTAGTGCAGCTGTGGCGGACACATGGGTGTGGTGGGTGCTCGTTGTGGCGCTTCTGGCATATTTGTGGACCTGTTGGTGGTTACGTGGCTGGCTGAGTGTACACATGTCCCCACGCATCTTACAGTTGTTCGGTTTGGGCTGTGTGTGGTGGTGTCTGTTGCATGTGTGTGTGATGTGTTGTGTATTGTGTGCTGGACATGGGGGTGTTTGTCCCTGGGAGCTGTGGCATGGTAGTTGCGCATGTGAGTACATAGCGGTGTGCTGGTATACATTAGTTTGTACTTACCAGCCTCCACTCCCCCTGCTAATCCGGTGAGGATCTCCGGATGGATTACGACTCGCACCTTCTCCTCCCACGCTTTGAAGGTCTTAAAGAGCGCGGGATTCCCTCCGCCAGTGACGGCAGCCAGCTCTCTGTTTTTGCCCTCCTTCTTCTTGACCAGGCTCTTTACGTCATTCCAACGTTTGTTTATTTCACCTCTGTTCCTGGGCAGGGTCCCGACTGCATTGACCTGGTCTACGATCCGGTTCCACATTCTGTTTCTGGTGGCTAGTGGTGTGTGCTGGACCATGTTCCCATAGATTTGTGGGTACACCTTGATGATCTCGTCGACCATGACCGTCAGCTCCATGGGCGTGAACTTGGGCATCCTTTGTGGTGCCATGGTGTTTGTGGTGCTGGTGCGGTGTGTGTTGTGTAATGTGCAGGGGGTTTGTGGTGCCGGGGTGTGGTGGTGGTGGTGGTGTTTGGTGGTGGTGGTGGTGGTAGTGATGTGTGCGTTTCTGTGGTGTGCTGCTGTCCTTGCTGTGTCACTGTGTCCTCTCCTCTCCTCTCTGGTTTGCAATGTAGCAAGGGGTTGTGGTCTGTGGGAGTGCTGCTTTTGTACTCACCTATGTGGGTGTGTCCTCATGGTCTGTTGTTTTCAGGTGTGTTGTGTCTGGGGTTCTGGCCTTTGTATTTTTTGTTTGTCCGGGGGGTGTTTTCGGGATGTGTACTGTGCTTGTGTATTTGTGCGTGCCTTGCTGTGTGGACTTGTTGGCCATGTTGTGTGCTATTGGTTTTGTGTGCGGATGGTTTCTGTGCAGGTACGTTGGCGCCATGGCTTCTGCCGTGTCGATTCTCGTCGGCGTTGTTTGCGCTGGCGGGCGGTATATTTGTGGTTTTTCCGCGCTCATGGCGGTGCGATCGTAATTTCACGTGCGGTGTGTCGGCCGTGTGGGCGGGCGGTTTTGTGTTGTCGTGCGTGTTTCCGTCCGTGGCGGGCGGTTTGACTCCGACTCGGACGATGGCGGGCGGTATTTTGTGTGATTTTTCCGCCGATGGCGGTTTTCGGTTTGTGTAATCGTAATGGCGTGGTCGGTGTTCAGGCGGTGTGTGCGGGCGGATTTTTGCCGCTTCCATGCCTGGCGGATTTATTTACGCCGGGTATCGTAATGGGCCCCATAGTTTTTTCAAATATCGAAGTCAGTAATATCGTTTGTAAAAATATCGTTTATAATATCGATTTTTATATTAGTGTGATGTATTTTAGTATCTATTTTAAAAGTATGTGATCTAATTTTTTTGTATAAGTATTGCTTTTTTTTAATGTATGTGTAAATTTTTTAGAAGTGAATAATTTTACGTTAATTAAATTTTGCGTTTTTAGTTCTGTAGCGGGTTGTGGGTTTATAGGGGAATAGGGTGGGAAGTAATTTAATTATAATAAGGTAATTATTTTTTATTTATTAGTATTTATAAATAATTTTTAAATAATGTATTGCTTATTAATTTTAATTAATTCATTAATTGATAATTATGTTAATTGTGTTATTTTTTTAGGAGCGGGTTGTGGGTTTATAGGGTGGGAAGTAATTTAATTATAATAAAGCAATTAATAATTTTTATTTATTAGTATTTATAATTATTTTTATTAATTAATTGTTTATAAATTTTTATTAATTAATTAATTGATAATTAAGTTAATTGTGTTATTTTTTTTTAGGAGCGGGTTGTGGGTTTATAGGGGATTAGGGTGGGAAGTAATTTAATTATAATTAGGGCTCCCGGTTTTATGGTATTTATTTTTTTGCCATTTCCGTCTGTATTTATCCATATTTATTTTTTGGGCATTTTATCTGTATTTATCCACATTTATTTTTGCCACAAGCAGAAGGCAACGCTGCAGCTAGTATTTTTCCACATTTATTTAAATTGACAATGCACACATGCATTCGGTTGTTATTGGTCAACACAATACATTCATCTTAAAACTTTGCCATTCGCAGAATGTCCCAAATACGCTTAAAAGTGCTATCACAAGCCATTTGTCTCAGAGCCTTGCAGTTTCTGTCATCGGCACAGAGTGCTACATCCTCTCCCCCACAGAACACCAAGCTGCCCCACTGAGAGAAACTCACGCTCCCTTCAGCTACAACCCAATTGTGCCCCGCTATAAACACCTAGAAGCAACTCAATTCAAACTATGCACTAGACAAGAGTAATTTGCTGCCTGAAAAAAGTAACAACATTCTGGAAAAATCAATCACTCATAGAGAATACAACTTAAAGCTTTTACACTCATTATTCAGAAAGCTAAGGACATGAAAAGAAAAGTAGCGCTTCACTGGCAAACTCTGTAAGGTGGCGCTAATGTGTTTGGGTGTGAATAAAACCAATCTGGCCACTTTGCGACTACTCTGTCTTGTTTTATTTAGTTATGTATTTATTGTTGGTATTTTATAACCTTTTTTCTCTCCTCCTGAGGCCGCGTTTTGGAATAGAAAAATGTCAGAAAAAGACTTTTGTAAGACAAGTGTCCTCTTTTTTTTGGATCCATTTCACTGGCGAACGAATGACAGAAAGGAGAGGAAAGAACAGTCATGGTTTTCTGCAAGTGAGGAGGAGCGCGACAAAGAGAGGGAGTAAGAGGAAGAAAGAGGGGGGCAGCAGAATTGGACACTGTCCTTGTCTTGTCCGGGCAAGAAGGAAGAGACAGCAATGGTTATGGGCTATGCAGTCCGGTCACAAACTCTGCAAATACTCTGTTTCGGAGTCTCACTTACACCCTCTTCCCTGTGTGTGTCTGACTGAGCCCTGCCTTCCAGCGCAGCCCGGGATGAAAATACAAGGATTGGGTTTCTTCCCTCCGCTGCCCACTCCCCCCTGTCCACCCCAGGCATGTCTGCGAGAGAGTGAGAGCGCAGCCCGAGCCAAGGGAAGGGAGGGGGGCTGAATGTGCTGTGTGTGAGAGTGATTCACCTCGCAGAGGTGGGGCGCGGAGAACAATGCAGGCCTCCTGGCGCTGGCAGCCGCGGGTCATCCGGGAGCTCAGGGCACCGCGCCTCCTGCCACGACCCCCCATTGTGCAGGCACTTACTGAGCGCGAAAACAATGAACAGGAGTAGCAGGCATTGTGAGGGCGAGACGGAGGGAGGGGGTCTGCACACAACACAATCCGACGAGCTGAACGGGACAAACAACAGCAGCGCCAGAGTGAATTATTGAGAAGTGGCCCATGTGATTACACTCGAATCTATGTGCCTCGGGCTCAGCTCTATGCGCTACATAGAGAAGGGGGGGTGCTGCATAGATTACTGGGCTTGTGTTGTTTCAGCTGGCCGATCAGTGTTGGGTCTGTAGGCTCTCAAGCTCTCTGTGTTCCTGGGCCCAGAAGTGAACCGGAATATAGGGGAACGCCAGGGTAGTCTAAGACAGGCCGCTGTGGCTGGGGCAGTGTCAGTCACCTGGGGTGCATGTTGCAGGAACCAGCAGACCTCTCTGTTGTGGCCAGTGGCGTAGAAAGGCTTTGCCGAGTTTGTGGTCGGACTGTTCTTGCAGCACACGTACCCAGTGTAGTGCTCTGCAGTCCGGACACAAACTCAAACACTCACTACTACACTGACGTAGCTAGGCTGTGCAGTCCCACGGCGGGGGGGGAGGGAGAGGGTATTGTGGGGGGAGGGGAGCTGGCATCCGATTCCTGCTTTTGCCGCCCCCAAAACTGCATACGCCACTGACTCCAGCCCCAGCCCCCCCCCCCGTACTTACCTTTCTTTTGAAATGGCTGGCCAGACTCAATCGAGGGGCGGAGCGGAGCCCCGGACATGGCTGGGGCAGCTAACAAAAGGCCGACAGGAGCGCAAAAAGACCCCTCATTGAAAGAAATTTCCAGCAAAACTGAAGCTGGTGTTTCGCGTTACTGAAGGCAGCCACAGCCCTAGAATCAGCAAGAGGGCGTGGCGAGGCAACTCTGCTGTAGCACAGCAGCGCGGCAAAATGTGCTAGTATTTTCCCTTTTTACATATAAATACAGACAAAGGAAAACTTGTTTTCCGTCTGTATTTATATGTAAAAATCCGTTTAAACGGAAAACCGGGAGCCCTAATTATAATAAGGTAATTAATAATTTTTATTTATTAGTATGTATATTTTTTTTAATGAATTATTAATTGGTTATTCATTTTTATTAATTATTTAATTGTTGATTATTTTAATTGTGTTAATCTTTTAGGAGCGGGTTATGGGTTTATAGGGGAACAGGGTGGGAAGTAATTTAATTTTAATAAAGTAATTCTTTTTTTATTTATTAGTATTTATTTAATTTTTATTTTATAGTGTTTGTGATAGTTCATTTATTATTAATTATTAATTGTTTGATAATTATTAATTAATTGGTAATTATGTTAATTGTGTCAATTATGTAGGAGTTGTTTGTGGGTTTATAGGGGAATAGGGTGTGAAGTAATTTATTTAAAATTAATTAATAATTAATTGTTGATTAATGGTAATTAATTAAAAATTAAATATGGAAATTGTGTAATTAATTAGAGATGTGAGTTGTGGGGTTTATAGTAGTAAAGGGTGGGAATGAAATTAATTTCAATTAATTAATAAGTTGTTACTGGATAATAATTTAATAATGTTAAATTAGTTTTGGAAATTGTGTAATTATTTTTATGTGTGTGTTGTGGGGTTTGTTGGAGTAGAGGGGGGAAATTATTTAAAGTTTTATTAATTAATAAATATTTGCTAATTATTATTGATTTATTAATTGATATATTTTTATGGTAAATGTTTACTTTTATTTTGTGTGGGGATTTTGAATTTATAGGGGTAATGTTTGGTGAGTAAATTATTTTTTATATGTTTAAAATTGATTTTTATTTAATAATTGTTTATTTGATAATTAATTATATTAATTATGGAGGTACACTTTTATAGAAATTTAGATGTGTGTTATGAAAGGTGTAGGGTTATAGGGTAGGAAATAAAAAGTATTGTTTTTGTGTAATGATTAATGTTTTTGATTATAATTAATTTATATTAAATATAGTTATTGGTTTGTAAAATGTTTTTTAATTTTTTATAAATTAATGTTTGTAGTTAATTTTTAGTATTTTTAACATTATAATATGTTTCTATCTTTTGTAATTTTTTATATTTTTATATATTTCTTATTTTTGTTTTATTGACAATTTTTGAATTGTAGTTGATATTTTGTATCTTTTTATGTAGAATTTATTGTTTTGGAAATATACATTTTAACCCTCTGCTATCCAACATTTTCCCTACTGTTGCACTCTCTGGAGTGGGAATAGCAATTTTTACTCTTCGCTATCCAACACTTTCCCTACTGTTGCACTCTCTGGAGTGGGAATAGTAATTTTTACCCCTACGCTATCCAACACTTTCCCTAGTGTTGCACTCACTGGAGTGGGAATAGTAATTTTTACCCCAACGCTATCCAACACTTTCCCTACTGTTGCAGTCACTGGAGTGGGAATAGTAATTTTTACCCCAACGCTATCCAACACTTTCCCTACTGTTGCATTCTCTGGAGTGGGAATAGTAATTTTTTCCCCTCCGCTATTCAACACTTTCCCTACTGTTGCACTTACTGGAGTGGGAATAGTAATTTTTACCCCTATGCTATCCAACAATTTTCCTACTGTTGCACTCACTGGAGTGGGAATAGTAATTTTTACCCCTACGCTATCCAACAATTTTCCTACTGTTGCACTCAATGGAGTGCAAAATGTAAGTTTAAAAATTTACAAATATTTTAACAATTTATTTTATAATATAATGTTTTTATTATTAGATTTTGTGTTATAGGTGTATGTATATATATAATAGTTAATTTTTATATATTTATAATATTAAAGTTTAGTTTATTAATTGTTTTAAAGTAAATATTCATTTATATATTACATTTTATATATGTATGTTTAAAGTTTTTTAAATTAAATTTGTTTATTATATTTTTTTAAATGTATATTACATCCAAGTAATTTTTTTAAAGTTAATTTTATTAATTAATTTAACATAATTTTTTTATATATAAAAAAAACCGATATTTTTTACATCAATATTTTTTACATCTATATTATTTTTTCGATATTTTAGTAATTTACATTATAAGGATAGGATGTCGATATTTTGACAATCGATATTTTTGCATCGATATTTGTATAGGTAGATATTTTTGTGTTCGATATTATGTCAGTGATTCAATTTCCTGGTGTAGGATACACAGACGTGGGATCTCCTGCAGCAGCAAATCAGACTTTCTGCAAGCCTGCAACTCCCCCAGCTGTCTGAAATGTACATAGTGCACTGTGAATATTACAGATTGCTATTTTAAAACAGGACATACACATGTATAACAAACTGTGATTCGATATTTCTGGCAAATAGATCATAATCCCTTTCTTTTTTTGTTTCAACAGAACAGCCAAAGCAAGCACATATTTGCTTATAAGTTGTTTGTATGTGTGCATCTGTAAAGTACACAATGCAGTCCAGGGATGCCAAGAACAGCACAATTTAACCACCCAGAGCAATGATTATTTTGTCTGTGATCAACCATGCAGCCAAGGATTTTTCAGCATGGTCAGCGTTCTGGGATTTCTGCCTAGAAAATCATTGTTTCAGGTGTGCTGGTCCAGACCATTCAGTTGAAAGAAACCTAAATAAACTACAAGAATCCCAAAGTGCAGATTTGTTAAATCACGTGTTCCTGTGATACTCGTGGTCACCTGGCATCCATTATTTGCAGCATTTTCAGTATGAACTTCTCACTCAACAGCTCTGTGCATACAATACACTCCATTGTCTTTTCATACCAATTCTATATCCTTTTAGGACATCGCTTTATCTCAAAGGACCTCTCAAAGCCCACTCCCTGTACCTCTTGCAACCCGTTCACAACCACCAGCATGTTGCTCCATACCTAGTTAAACTACCCTTAATTCACAACAGTATAATCTGCAACAAAAATGTACCACATAACTCATTACTAAGAGCTTTATCTGATATATCCTTCATCCAAATCTACTCATATCACCCACTTAACAGTCACTCAATGATTTCATATGCCTGACTTCAGTCATGTCCACCAAGTTATGACCTGCAGCTGTTTACACTGTACACCATTCTCTTGTCACACATCTTCAAACATCTGGACAACTATGCATACCACTGAGGTGAAACCACAGACAAGATAACTCACTCAGAAACTTACATTCACCCCTGCTACAGTCACTAATCCAATATACCCAAAGTTACTCACAAGACTGAGCCAGCTGACACTGCTTAAAACTCAATAACATCACTCATGCACAGCAGCTGTTAACACCACATACTCAAACCATTCATCAATAACCAATCAATGACAGTCATCACATCCACTCAAATTACCACACACCTGCTGCAGCCACTTCAACCATTCCTTGCTCACCACCAATGGAACAACTCAACATAACTTACACATCATTTCCTCAACATTGGTTTACTCAAAACAGTTCATTCACCACTTATTAGATCGTACCATCAGCATGCATTATTTACTGTTATCATTCACAACACGTGTCAACTATTCACACACATGGAGCAACTAACAGCTCAATTACAGACTCACCCCTCATAAAAGGAACATACCTCCTTATTTATTTCTCTTGCCCATAGCCACTTATATCACAACTCAGACATTCACATTACTTAGCTACTGTAATCACAACTCAAGATACCCACATGCGCGCGCACACATACTCGAGAACCCATCTATTACAAAACTAATTGCTCACACATTCACTCACCATAAGTCTTATAGTGCCCCTCATTTGTAATACTAGCCTCACACCCCATAATATAACTCACACACAACCACTCATTCACTCAAAGCCACTTGCCACATTGCAGCCATTCATTCACGCATGTGCAGTGTCTCAGTCACACAAATTTCACCACTCACGGAACACCCAAAGAACAACTGTTTTTACCATAAAATCACCATCATCAAGTTAAAACATCACTCATTTGCAACAAGATGCAAACATAACCATCTGCTGGACTTGGCACTTTCTGTAGGGTCATCCCCAAACATTTTGCCTTCCTTCCTACTCCTATTTTTTGCTGAATTCGTTTTTGTTGGCCTTAGGACTTTGGGAACTTTACCACTGCTAACCAGTGCGAAAGTGCTTGTGCTCTCACCTCTAAACAGGTTACATTGGCTCAAACCCAATTGGCATATTTAATTTACTAATAAGTCCCTAATAAAGTGGCACTAAATGTGCCCAGGGCCTGTAAATTAAATGCTACTAGACAATCTGCAGCACTTAAGTAGCCCTTTAAACATGTCTCAGGCCTGCCATTGCAGTCTACGTGTGCAGTTTTTAAACTGATATTTTGACCCGGCAAAACATACCTTTTGCCAGGCTTGTAAATAGATGAATGGTGATACATTACTGATTAAAACAACTAGCATTGCTATTGCACTCATTATAACAAAGATTAGAATAACTGCATCAATTAAAATGTGCTCATTAGCATAGAGCAACATTTTTACACAAGCTCTGTATTGGCTAACAGTTTCCTGTATACATTCAGATGTTTAAATATCAATTTTATACAGTGCATCTGGACTTTGAACTTAAAAACAACCGGGGATACAAAATATATTCAACCAGTGTTCAGCAAGGTAGCAGTTCTTAGCAGCTTATCTGTTTTATCTAAGAATTTGATTAAACCGCAAATAGCTTAGGTGAGACTGGATGGGTCAACACTGGCAGGATGGGAGGGAGGAGCTGGGCACAGTCCTACTTACACTTGAATAGGCTGTGTCCTGCCTCCACACAAAGGGCGGCATACCCTCTATAGTCTGGAGCCAGGGCCAGGAAGTCAGGGCATCTGTGCACTTCAAATGCATGCATCTAGAAGCTTCTCCCCACTTCAACACTGTGTATAAATACTGGACCTAAGACAGCAACTCTTCAGTACACTTCTGGACACGTGGATCCGTTGCCAGGACGAAGGACTGCTTTGCTGCTACAAGGACTACCACTCTGCTGGACTGCTGCTCTAAAGGAACTGCTGCCCTTCTGTCTGTGCTGACCTGCTGCATTCTTCCCTCTTGCCTGGGGAAGAAAAACTAGACCTGCAACTTCATCTTGAACCCAGGACCCTAGAGTGACTCCATGGGCTAGCCTACTGACCTCCTATTCTGAGCCTCATGGACATGTAAGGCTCCTCAGCCAGCTCCAGGACCCAGCATTAGTGAGTTCCTAACCCCCAAGTGGTGCCTCTCAGGTCTTGGACCCTTTGTGTGGCTCAGCAAGCTTAAATCAAGCGTTTAGGCTCTTAGGGACCGCGAACAGGCCCGTCTGCACTTAGACCATGCCGCCCGCAGCGGAAATCAGCACGAGTTGCCGCCAGGCCGCCTCTTTGCACCGCAGCATCAACCGCTCGCGAGGAACCACCAACGTAAAGCACCAAACTTGAGAAGGTAAAACCTCAGCAAGACTAATCTGGGACTGTATCCGACTTGCGCTCTATGGCGGTCGACCTGAACTTTTGACTTTGAACAGGCCCACCGCAACCAGATAGCTGCAGTTGGCGCTTTCTGCTTTTAGGTGCTATTTTACACTTTATTCTTTAAAAATTCATAACTACCGTTCTACTGATTGGAGTTTCGTCATTTTGGTCTTGTTTTGTTTATTACATCTTACTCTACTTTTCTAACTTGGTGTGGGACACTTTTTGTGTGGTGTTGTCACTGTTTTACTGTTTGACGTTTTGCACAAATACTTTACAAATTGCCTCCGAGTTAAACCGGACTGCTCTGTGCTAAGCTACCAGGGCGTTGAGCACAGATTAATTTGGGGCTTGCTTGTGACTTACCCTGAAAAGGATTGTGGTTACTGCTTGACAACGGCTCACACCCCAGTCAACCAGTAACTACATTTCTCCCACCATTGTAATATCATCTACTCAGACCATCACCAATTTCACTCGCAGCCACTCAACACACCACAAATTTCGCCATATGAAATCCCAGTCAAGACACTCAGAACACCGCTAAACCACCTTTTGGCATGTGCAACAGTGCCAGTTGTCGACACTTACTTGCAGCACAAATCACAACCATAAACACAGTATATTATTTATCCACGCTGCCGGGCATTTAATCACAACTACTCTATTATTCACTCAGCCACTCACAAAACCACTTGCAGCACACCCCCTTCTGCAGGGACTCCCCTCAGTCACTTTACCTATGCTATTCAGCTGAAATTCTTACCACTGACTTACTACTTGATAGTCACTAATACCACTCACCTTATCCAATTTACAGCACTCACCAATAGCTACTCAGCAATACTAGTCATTCACTGAACCCACCAATAGCACTTGCCTCACTCACACCGCCACTGAAGTGCAGCCACTCACACTCAAAGACAATTGATCACACAATTCACTCCCCCTCAACCATTTAAAACACACACAGATACATAGCCAATAATTCATGCTGTTCTCACATCTCTCACACTCAGCTGTGCACTGTACTGTTATGCTTGCCACATCGCGGGCATTCACAATTTCATTTGCACCCTAAACACCTTGTGACTCCCAACACCACTTAACTAAGCCATTTGCACTGCTTATTCACAAAACCACTCGTAAAAGCAGTCAACACTGCTTATTCACATCACTTGCCATAATTCCTCAGAATACGAATCTACTCATACTTTGAAATTTACAGCACTAACCCTGGAGCCATTGAATAACACCAGTCAAATCATACCTACTCACACCCTCCTCAGACAGTTGAAGCATTCATCACTGAGAACACTCTTCACATAACACTTCTGAACCAGCCAGGAACCTGAAGGTGAAAGTAATGCAGGATGACAATCTGAAAATGTGGCAGCCATTCAAGTAATGTTCAGTGTGCAAACAGTAGTTCCTTAAGCCGTGGAGCATGGGGAACTCTAAAAATGCGTATGGCCTTTACCCAAAAAGGGGATATGGGTATGGGGCAGCAAACAGAAAGATTTCAGGAAGCCTTTACAGTCTCTGCTGCTATACACTGGATAAAAGCCGGATTTGCTGAGAAGTACTCACAGTGGCACAGAGTCTGTCGAGGAAACTGGCAAACTCTTGGTTTCCCAGTTAAAAGGGGCTCAGTGACAGTCACCCACCACATTCCCATGGGTCTCCAGTCTTCCCTAGGCAAAATTTTGATATCTGTATTTGCAGCATGTGGTCCTTCAAATCTAGGAAGGTACAGCTCAGCAGCAGCACATCTTCCTCTCCTCCTTGAAATTCAGGAACAGAAGAAGAGGGAGGTAGCACGAGAGAAAGAAAGTGAGAAGGGGTGAGGAGAGAGAGAAAGCAAGTCCAGTCAGAGGGCTGTAGTGCTCAACATAGCCACCTCAAACAGAGGTCACGGTCATCATGGACAGCTAGTCATGAGGAAAGCAGTAATTCCTTGTCCAGTGACACTGATGAGCAATTATGTGAGCCCCCTCTTCCAGATGTGTTGATATATATTATTCTAGTAAGATCATGTCATCACCTGACATCAGCAGACAATCGGGGCCAATAGTCCGTCTAATTACTCTGCCCCTTGTTTCTCTCTAATGATGTCTGTCCTGGAGTTAAGCCTTTCCCAGACCACAACCAATGATCAACTCTGATAGCAGTTGCCTATCTCTACCTCAGTGCCAAAAGACCTTTTGGTGTACGTGCAGTCAATAAATGTCCAACAACATAACATAACCTCAGCTAGATTCCTACAAGCCCATTGTACCACACTGATGGGCCAAATAGGGCGGCACCAGAGCTGCACCTATAACTCTCCAAGTGCATGAGCTGACTTCTGGATTCCTCGACCTTGTCCATACCAAGGAAAAATGCAAATGTAGTGGCATCATCTGAGGGTGATCATGGGTTTGATGCCAGCTGGCTACAACACTGCAGTTCTGGCATTATAGATTCCAATGTTCCCTCCTGAACATTCTTCAGCCATGCCTTGGCTGAGTATGACTGGCTGCATATGAAGACTCATGAGGCCCTCTTCTCTCAATGTCTCATTGTGTTTCCATATGCATGGGAAGAACCAATAACCTCTTCCACCCTCCATGGATGGTGCCACCAAACGTCCTATTTTGCCCATCACAACAGGCATTTTGTTCATATTTAGTTTTACTGCTGTGTGCCATACCATAGCTCATGTGACACAAGCCTGCTTCCCTTCTTGCCTCTGCTGTCCTCCCATTTCCTTCAGCCATTTCTATAGATTCGCACGGTTGTCTCTTCCTCGTCAGTGCATCCCTTTGGTGTATACTAGTGTGTTATAGGAGTTTTTCTGGTAAGTTACAATATGCCTGGTGGCTGGTGGATACCAAAAGAACATTTACAGAGACTGGAGGTGGGCTCACCGAATCCAGGTGGAAACCAGAAGAGCTGTGGGAAAGGTTCAGACATATGGAGTTGGTGGGTAGAGAGGCTCCTCCCTTCAGAAAGTACATACACTTGTGATCCCCCTCCACCTGCCTCCCACCTCCAAGGACACTCATAGGCCACCTCTCTCTCTTGCTGTCATTTCCAGCCAAAGTACTTCCGTTCCAGGGTTCATATCAGGCAAAAGTCTGGTGTACCAGATAAATTTGAGTACTAGATTTATTCCTCTAATGAAAAGATGGGTTTAGAGACTGTTTTGAAGGCACATTCTTTTAGCAGAGTTAGTAATTTTCCTCTGCTGCAATAATGAAGTTACTATTGGTAAAAAATAAGATCTACCTATAGAGTCATTTTGTGTTAAAAATTCACCTAGAGGAAAGTGTCCATTCTGTCACATTAAAAGTTTATTGCTTCAGGTCAACACTCGTAAGTATCGCCAGCGTGGTGTGAAGCAACACTTCATGAGAATGAGGACTCTGTGGAAGCACTGCAGGTGAAAGGTGAGTTTGACAAGTCAGGGATTAGAACGGAAAGACACGAAAGAGACAGCAGCGGCTCCTGCGGAGGAGCGCAGCCCCACTGCTCTTTGAGCAGTACAAAAAGGAAAAATAAAATGACAACACTATGTTATTATCATTTTATTTTTTAGTTCTGAGTCTGGTTTACGGGGTGGGGCTGGGCTGTCGTGACAGCCAGCAGGGGAGGAGTGGATGGTGCGCTTAAATGCGCTTGATGGTTTGGGCCGGCCAAAAGTCATGCGCACTTAGCATGTTCTCCAACTGGATAGATTGCACAGCCTGGGTGGAGAACATACACAGGCTCCCACTCCCTGTCCGAGCGCCGAACCAGGCTGCTCAGACCAATCACAACACTGCTGTCATGCTGGTGACAACAGCATCATGATTGGCTAAGGGAATGTGGGAGCCTGTGTGCTGCCGGAAGCCAGGAACCGAGGGAGGACGGAGGAGAGGCGGCAGCCGGCAAGTCGTTGTTTCTTTTCTTTTCTTTTTTCTAATCCCCTCTTCTCCCCCGCCACCGTTCCCTAGCAGCCTGCTCTCTCTCTTTCCTAGCAGCCGCCACTGGAAAGAGAGAGAGCAGCAAACAGCAATTTGTTTGATGCGGCTTTTAAGGAGATAATGAGGACCAGAAACACATTAAATGTGGGGTAATTGTGTTCTAATTCTAGAACCTAACCTCCCCAGAAAGTGTATTTTCTAGCAGAGAGATCAAACTTTAGGCAAAGGACTTTGACCTAATTAGTATAATCTAAAACTGAAGCGCCTGAATTTTCAAAACAATATGGAACTCGGAATTTAGAACCGTTATTCTATTAAGGCAGTAATTGCTTAGTTCAAAACAGCCAGTAATTCATATCAAAATTAATTAAGCTACCACCTACTTGGACGCATTACAGTATCCTCAGCATCAGCAGGTGGGAGGGAGAAATAGATCAGGGCTCTAGATGGACGTAGCTGACATGTCAAGTCACTTACATTGTTGGGGGCCCAGACCCTTGATTTCTAATGTAGTAGCAGTAAATACATTATATTTACATTATATTTAGTTTGTATTCACACTCCGTTTCAGATGCTGGAGCCCTTGCATTTGTTAGTTCTGTTATTAGGATTAATGTAAGTCATTATATATTTTTTCCAAACAAGAGCCAGGAGATAATATGGATGTTGCAAAGTCATACTGTGCCCTGGGCACCCCCCAACTGTTTGCTGACTGGTACTGGTGGTAACTGACTGACTGACTGACTGACCCTGGGCTCTGCCTAACCAGGCCCAGGGCCAGTGCTATGCTGAAAACACTTACAATACAGTGCAAACACCTACATACACTAGGGTACACTAAGGGTTGGGGTACCCCTGTGATTGGCATGACCTACCCCATAGGGCCCTAGTACATAATAGGGCAGGGGGATTGAAACTACCTCTCAGTCCCTAGTATAAAATAGGGCATGGTGGTTTGGAGGCCAGCAGCCCTTTTCTGCACTTGCATGTGTGCACTGCTGAGCCTGAGGTCAGTTTAAAAGTAGCCCTGTGCTGCAGGACTTCTTTTAAAAAGTCAATTGTGTTTGGGGCACTTAAAAATGGTTAACCTACAATGTTTGGGCATATTAGGTACCCCCAGGGTCTCCCCTATGTGTCCCAGGGGTGGAGGGCCAGGTATCTATAAGGTGGACCCTTATAAAATGAGTTTTATATGCCCTGGGTAAAGAGAAATTGCACATTTCACTCCCCACATTGTGATAAAGTGCTGCCCAAAATCGACTTTGGTGGTAGGAGCACTGTGGAGGGAGGATCTGCAATATTTCTGCATATTTAGAACCCCTACAGTCTCCCCTAGGTATATCAGGAGTGGAGGTCCTGTAGATATAGGCAGAGTACTTATAAAATATGTTTTTATAAGCCCTGGTGCTGGAAAAATGGCCCAAGTCATTTTTCCCATTCCAAACCCCCTGCCACATAGGTTAACATGGGAGGAAGTTATTAACTAATAACTCTTGATAGGGAAGGCTAAAAGTGCCATTCAAAGACTTCTCAGAATGGTATTAATAAATCCAACAATATGATATTGTTGAATGTCTCCTAAAATGTACATACAAGAAGTTATAAGACTTTCTTGTTTGTAAGTCCAAATTCAGCCTTCCAGTGGTCTGTCCTGATTGGTCAGAGTTAAGGGCTTCTTTGAAGAGGTGATAAAGAGCCCCTGGGGTTGAACAGCTCTGCTGGGAGTGCAGTGTCCTGTTGCACAGGAATGCCACAGCAGGGGGAGGAGTTGTAAACCATGGACTTCAAGAGAAGGGGAGGACCCCAGTGTCATTTACAACCATACCCTGTTCACCTCCAGCCAGATGCTAGAATTAAGGAAGGAATGAGCAGATGCAAGGGGGAGAGACTATGGAGATTAGCCATCCAAGGGGTGTGTTTAGCCAGCTCTGCTCTCCCTGCTGGAAAATCAGCCATTATGAATTTGGAAGAATTGGTGCACTCTGGGACAAAATAGTGCCACACTCTGCAGGAAGTGGTCAGACCTTTGGGTGGAATCCTGCAGCCTATTGGACAGGAGTGACCTCCTGCTTGACGCAGAGAAGTTGGAATAAGTATCTGAGAAGGGCAGAGCCCCTCAGATCTGCTGCTTGAAACTTAGCTAAGCTGAAGAGTTTAATGTGCATTCCAATGGCCTGCACTCTGAAGATTGCGCCTTTTGCACCATCTGAAACTACAGCCCTGTGGATCAAACCTGCTTCAAAAGGACTAATGAGTGGACTCCCTGCAAGCTACAGGTTAACAGAGCTCACCTGGACCATCACCACAAAGAATCCCCAGCCTGGAGTAATACCAGTGGATTTGTAAGGGCTTTGTCCAAGTGGATTGTGGTAATTGAAGTCTCACACTTTCAAGGACCCTCTTGGAGATTCCAGAACCTTGGATTGTGTGTTGGATACTTTGGGACCCACAAGAAGAACTTCAGGAAGGAGTTCTAACAGGACCCAGCCTGCTGGAGGGGGATGCACAAGACTGGTGAGAGATCCTCCAGAACAATTGCTAAATGTGAATGTGTCCTTGTCAGAGGCAACAAAATAACCAAAAGGGGCACTGTTGGTTTCTAAGCACTAGAAAGTGACTAATCTTTAAAAATTCAAATCTCTGGTTCCCTACAGTGGATTTTTTTCATTTTGGTGTCATTTAAAAGATAAAAATATTTCCTATTTATATAAAAAAAAGTATTTTGTGTTGTGTCTTAATTATTTACTGAATTGGTGTTTTTAAATGCTTTACATACCTGTCTTTGAAGTTAAGCCTGCCTGCTCGCAGCCACGTTACCAAGGGTTGAGCATAGGAGTAATTTTCTAAGACCTATTCTGAGCCCTATACTGTGTTAGTGGCCTTATGGCCAGTGGCAGATATATATTTGCCCCTACTAATAATCACTTTCCAACATTTGTGCTCAGCGGTGTTGTTGAGGACTTGTGTTTAAAAAGTACACCTTTCAGTAAAGTGAATTAAGATTGCAAAAAAATCCTCTAAATTGCCTTAGAACAAAACTTTGGAGTTTGATTTTTGGAATTTGGACTAAACTGTTTTTAATCCATTGTTTCGATTTTTCCAAATTGTTCCAAGTCTGTTGTGCCTAGTTATTGTGACCCAAAACTAGGGAACCATGGAGCTGGACCTGGCTAAACTGTCCCAGTTCGCGGTGGGTGATCTTAGGGTACGGTGTAGACTTAGGGGGCTGCCTGCTTCCAACAAGATTAAGAAGGCAAGGTTGCTTAAGTGCCTAACGGCCTGGGCTGGGGTAGCTGAGGAGATTCAAGGGGGGATGGAGGGTGAGCCCCCCAACCTCACCCCAGAGGGGGCGGGGGTGAGGATGATTTTTTCTAGTGTTAGCCATATGATTCCAGATGGTGGGAGGGGGAAGGGCCCCTTACTCAGGAACCACCACTGTACCTTGCGGACAGACAGCTTAAGGCTCAATTAGCTTTCATAGCTTTGGAGCAGAGAAAACTGGAATTGGCTGAGAAGAGATGGGAGAGGGAGGAGGCGTTGAAAAGAAATGGTGGCAGTGAAAATGATGAAGATTTTGAAATGTCCAGGGGTGGTGGTCTTGATCACAAACTTTCCAAGGGTATAGTACCCAAGTACACTGAGGGGGATGACACTGACTAGTGGCTAGCAGCTTTTGAGAGGGCCCTTAGAATGAGCAGGGTCCACTCTAAGTATTGGGGTGCACTCCTGTGGGAGTTGATTCCATTAGCTGGGAGGGATGGGCTCCTGACCCTGAAGGGAGAGGATGCAGAATCATACCAGCAGATGAAGGCATGCTTAGTTAAGAGATTTGGTCTGACTCCAGAGCAGTACAGGGTGAAGTTTAGAGGCACCCAGAAATTGAGTTCAAAGTCTTGGGTAGACTTTGTGGACGTTTCAGTGAAGGCACTGGAAGGCTGGATTGTTGGTAACACTGTTGACAAATATGAGGGATTGTATAATTTATAATTTGTATAATTTGTTTTTGGAAGAACATATTTTGACTCATTGTGCAGAAGAGAAATTACGCCAGTATCTAGTGGACTCTAAGCTGACAGACCCCAGAGAGCTGGGAGAAGCAGCTGATGAGTGGGTGAGAACCCGGGTTTCCATTCAGCACCAGGGGGGTGACCAGAAGAAAGGAGGATAGGTCCCTCCCCAGGGGAAAGCCCAAGGGAAAGAAGGTCAAAACCAGAAGGAGTCCTCCAAAGACCCACAAAAACCTGCACAAGGAGGGGGGTCCCGAGCCAACCCAAATTCAAAGGGAGGGGGTATCAGGGAAAGAATGGTAGGTTCTTTGATCCCTCAAAGGTGGGTAAGTGTTTAGACTGTAACCAGCCAGGGCACACGCAGGGAGATGCTGTCTGCGCCAAGAAGCTCTCCCCTAAGGGGCCATCCACAGGGATTGCCACTGTAAGTGTAGGTGTGGAGAGTGGTGCCCCAGAGAGGGGTAGTCAGGTGGTGGAAGCAACCTTAGTGTCCCTGGCTGGGGTGAATATTGCAACCCTTGCTGCCTTACCCCCAAATATGGACAAGTACAGGCAGAGGCCTAAAGTGAATGGGACTGAGGTTGAGGCTATCAGAGACACCGGGGCTAGTGTAACTATGGTCCTGGATGAGCTGGTGCCTCCAGGGAGGTTGCTACCTGATGAGTTTCACCGGGTGACTTATGCAGACAGCACTACTAAACTCCATCCTATGGCTGTGGTGGATTTGGAATGGGGAGGTGTGACAGGCCCTATGAAGGTAGCTGTGTCAAAGGTGCTACAAGTCCAGTGTTTACTGGGCAATGATCTTGCAGCCTCTCAGTGGTCAGAGGTGGAGAGAGGACTCCATATGAAAATATTGGAGCTCCCTGAGTGGGTATGTGCTGTGACTAGGTCACAGACTAGCCAGAAGGAAGGGGCTGGACACTTGGACCCTGGAACAAAGGGCCAAGCATCCAAGGACATGGGTACTGGGCCTGGTGAGCCAGCCCAGGGAACTCCAGGGGTGCAGGAAGAATCTAACCCTGATGGGGAGGATCTGGCCTCTGAGGGAGGGACTCCATCCCTGCCACAGCTGTCAGATTTGGCAGAGCTGACAGGAGCAGGTGGACCCTCCAGAGATGTCCCACCCTTGAGAGCTTCAGGCGGATTGCTTCTAAGCAAGAGGAGGGGGATGACAGTGGATTTCACAGACTCTACTGGGAAGATGGACTGCTTTATACTGAGGCCAGAAACCTCAAGGAGGGGGCCACCAGGAGGTTGATGGTGCCCCAGAAGTACAGAGTGTTCATCCTGACTTTGGGTCATGATATCCCCTTGGCAGGACATTTGGGACAGACAAAGACATGGAACCAGTTGGTGAACCATTTCTACTGGCCCTATGTCTGAAAAGGTAAAGGAGTTTTGCAGCTCCTGTGTCACCGTCAGGCTAGTGGCAAGGCAGGGGGCAAGACAAGGGCTCCCCTAGTACCACTGCCAGTGGTTGGGGTTCCTTTTGAAAGGGTGGGGGTGGACATTGTTGGTCCCCTGGACCCACCTACTGCATCAGGGAACCGGTATATCTTAGTGGTAGTGGACCATGCCACTAGGTACCCTGAAGCAAACCCTCTTAGAACCATGGATGCTCCTGCAGTGGCTAGAGCACTGCTTGGTGTGTTCACCAGAGTGGGTTTTACGAAAGAGGTGGTGTCAGTTAGGGGCACGAACTTCCTGTCCAGCTATCTGACTGCTATGTGGGATGAGTGTGATGTCAACTACAAGTTCACCACCCCTTATCACCCACAAGCAAATGGTCTTGTTGAGAGATTCAACAAAACCCTGAAGGGCATGAAAAATGGGTTGTCAGAGAAACTCAGGAGGAGATGGGAAGTTCTCCTCCCGTGCTTACTCTTTGCCTACAGGGAGGTGCCACAGAAAGGGGTTGGTTTCAGTCCCTTTGAGTTGTTGTTTGGTCACCCTGTGAGGGGGCCATTGATCCTGCTAAGAGAGTCTTTAGAGAAGCCTCTTAAAGAAGCAAAGGACAATGTGCTTGACTATGTGCTAGGCCCAAGATCTAGAATGGCAGAGTACATGTACAAGGCAAACAGGAAACTGGAGGCCAGCCAGGAGCTCAAGAAGCACTGGTATGATCAGAAGGCTACTATGCCTGAGTATACTCCAGGACAATTGGCGTGGGTGTTGGAGCCTGTGGCTCCCAGGGCCCTCCATGACAAGTGGAGTGGGCCCTATCCAATCGTAGAAAAGAAGGGTGGGGTTACTTATTTGGTTGACCTTGGCACTCCCAGAAACCCTCATAGGGTCCTGCATGTGAATAGATTGAAACCCTCCATGCCAGGGCATATATGACCATGTTACTGGTCACTGATGAGGGAGTGGAGGAGGAAACTGAGCCAGTGCCTGATCTCCTCTCCACTAATGTACAGGATGGGTGAGTGGAGGGAGTTGTGCTCTCTCCCAAGTTGACAGACCTGCAGCACAGAGACTGTAAGCAAGTGCTGGAGCAGTTTGCTGGCCTGTTCTCTTTGTCAGTGAAATTGCTCTCCCACCCTCGCAGCTCCACCATTAAGTGAGGTGCCCCTGCCCCTGCACTCTCGAGTGTTGGTGATCGAGGCCCTCCTCCACCCGCAGGTTTCCCTGCGCCTCATCCCTGGTGGTCCAGTGGACCTCTGTCTCCTTCCTCTCACTCTGCTCCTTCACTCGTTTTTCTACCCTTTCTATCTTTCACCTTTCTGCACTTTTCTGCATCTCTGCTCTTTTGTGCCTTATTTCTGCTTATTTTCCCTTTTTTCTTTATCCCTTATTTCCTCCCTTTACCTTTCCCCGCCGCTGCTGCCCCCGCGGCCCCTCCCCCCCCAGCGCGACCGGCCCATTCCAGCTCCTCTCCCCGCTCCCGCCTCCCAGCTGTCCAGCCCTCCCCGACCCCTACTTAATGGCGACCAGTGCTCGGCCGCGCCACTGGTGCACCGAAGGCGCATCAAAGGCAAGCCAGTCTGCGCCCGTCTGCGACCCGTCCGCGACCAGCGCCAGGAACCCTGGACCTCCGCCCCGCCAACGCTACGACCCAGCAGCACTCCACACACTCAACCCAGGCTGCAACAACAACTGCAAGCTAGCATCACCAGCCGACACCCACGGACCCTTCAGCTGTCACCGCTGCCGGCACACCTGCAGCACCGCCAAGAACACGGATCCAGCACAACCCGCCCACAAGAACACAACCGAACCGAAGACCCTGCAATGCATCCTCCTCAACGTCCGATCCCTCCACAAACACGCCACAGAAATCTGGGACCTCCTCGACAGCACCACCCCAGACGTAGCATTCTTCACCAAAACCTGGACCAACACCACCTCGGGACCGTACATCGCCATCGCCATCCCCCAAGGATACAAGATCTCCAGGAAGGACCGCCCCACCCGCCCAGGAGGAGGAATCGCCATCATCCACAAATCCAGCCTCCGCCTGAGCACACTCCCTGACTAGCCCACAGAACTGATGGAACACCTTCACTTCAAGATACTGGCCAGCCCCACCGCCACCCTCCGAGGAACCCTCATCTACCGACCCCCTGGACCCCGCGGACCCTTCGCCAACTCCATCACGGACATTATCTCCCCGCAGGCCATCGCATCCACCAACTACACCCTGCTGGGAGACCTCAACTTCCACCTCGACAACCAACTGGACCCCAACACCACATCCATCCTGGACAACCTCCACAACATTGGACTCCGCCAGACCGTGACCGAGCCCACGCACTCAGCGGACACACCCTCGACCCTCTCTTCACTACAGGAAACTCCATCACCTTCAGCCACACCACCGAACTCCCATGGACCGACCATCGTTGCGTCCACTTCACCTTCAGAACACCCACCATCCACAGACACCAGCACCTGCTTCCACGAAGAAACTGGACCAAAATCACTGACGACCAGCTCACCTTCTCACTCAACAACTCCACCCCAACCATCGCGGAAAACGACGACCCCAACACCGCAGCCCGAACCCTGCATAGATGGATCTCGGACAGCACCAACACCATAGCCCCCCTCAAGAAAAACAACAATACCCGCGCCAAGAAAGCCAGATGGTTTACCACCGAACTTCGAGAGTCCAGACGCATATGCCGCCACCTCGAAAAGGCCTGGAGGAACACCAAATCCACAGAAGCCCACAACAACTTCAGAGCCGCCACCAACGCCCACCATCAACTCATCAGAGAAACGAGGAAAAAAGCGATTGAAGACAGAATCTCCACCCACGCGCACAACAGCAAGGAACTCTTCAGCATCATCAAGGAGTTCGCCTAACCCACCAGCGAGTCTACCGACATCCCTCCCTCACAAGACCTCTGCGATAAACTCAGCACCTTTTTCCACCACAAAATCAAGAGCATCTCCGACAACTTCGACGAAGACAACCAACACACTGAACCCTCACCAACCACCCCCGACACCCGGAAACCAGCGATTGATGACTGGACAGCCCTCACCACCAAAGACACACTGAAGACAATGAAGTCAATCCACTCAGGGCCCCCACGGACCCCTGCCCCCACCACATCTTCAACAGAGCCGCCGACACCATCGCACCCATGCTCCGCCACACCATCAACCGCTCCCTGGCGACCGCCTCGTTCCCCAATGACTGGAAACACGCCGAGGTCAACCCCCTCCTAAAGAAACCCTCAGCGGACCCCACCGACCTCAAAAACTACAGACCCATCTCCCTGCTCCCGTTCCCAGCGAAAGTCATCGAGAAAGCCATCAACAGCCAACTCGCCACATTCATTGAAGAACACAACATCCTTGACTCCTCCCAATCCGGCTTCAGAAAAACCACAGTACGGAAACCGCCCTCCTCGCCGCAACAGACGACATCCGCACCCTACTGGACAAAGGAGAAACAGTAGCCCTCATCCTCCTCGACCTCTCAGCGGCGTTCGACACAGTCTCCCACCGCACCCTAATACGCAGACTCTACGACGCAGGAATCCAGGACAAGGCCCTCGACTGGATCTGCTCCTTCCTCTCCGGCAGGACGCAGCGGGTCAGACTCCCCCTTTCCTCTCGGACCCCACACCTACCACCTGCGGAGTCCCCCAGGGCTCCTCCCTCAGCCCGACGCTCTTCAACGTCTACATGGCTCCACTTGCCCCCATCGTCAGAACCCTACGGACTCAACATCGTGTCATACGCAGACGACACCCAGCTCATCCTCTCCCTAACCAACGAGCCCAACACCGCCAGACGCAACTTTCGAGAAGGCATGGAAGCCGTCGCCAAATGGATGAAAAACAGCTGCCTACAACTAAACACCAACAAAACAGAAGTACTCATCATGGGCCCAAACCCCGACGCCTGGAACGACACCTGGTGGCCCCCCGCCCTCGGAAACCCGCCAACCCCCACAGACCACGCACACAACCTGGGAATCAACCTGGACTCCGAGCTCAAAATGGACCGCCAGATCAACTCTGTCTCGTCTTCCTGCTTCCACACCCTCCGCCTCCTTCGTAAGACCTTCAAATGGATCCCCTCGAACACCGAAAGACAGTCACTCACGCCCTGGTCACCAGCAGACTCGACTACGGCAACGCACTCTACGCCGGAATAAACAAAAACCTCATCCGCAAGCTACAGAACATCCAGAACGCCGCCGCAAGACTGGTCCTCAACCTGCCAAAACACTGCCACATCTCCCAGCACCTGCGCACACTCCACTGGCTCCCCGTCGAGGCGAGAATCACCTTTAAGATGCTCACCCACGCACACAAGGCCCTCCACGGCACCGGACCAGCATACCTGAACAGCCGACTCCAATTCCACGCACCCCAAAGGACCCTACGATCAGCCCAGCTCTCCTACGCCTTGGTCCCCCGCACCAGAAAGACCAGATCGGGAGGCCGCTCCTTTCCTTCCTCGCGGCCAAAGCATGGAACGCCCTTCCGCTCCACCTCAGACAGACAACATCGCTCCCCATCTTCGCAAGAAACCTCAAAACCTGGCTCTTTGACAGACCCCTCCTTGATGGAATGGAACCTGCACCCCCCCCCACCCCTAGCGCCTTGAGACCCTTCGGGTGAGTAGTCGCGCTTTAACAAACTCCTGATTGATTGATTGATTGACCCCAGGCATCACTGAGTGGTGTGTGCACCACATTGACACTGGTGACAGCCTACCTGTCAAAAATAAACTGTACAGGTTGTCTGACCATGTCAGAGCCAGCATTAAAGCTGAGGTTGCTAATGCTGGAATTGGGGTTAATTGAACCATC
Source organism: Calotriton arnoldi (assembly GCA_963921515.1). NCBI lineage: Eukaryota > Metazoa > Chordata > Amphibia > Caudata > Salamandridae > Calotriton > Calotriton arnoldi. Next base: position 944,408 of record CAWUFW010001772.1, on the reverse strand, counting down.
TGAAAGTCCATGGGCCAGTCCAGTGGTGCTGGTACCTAATCCTCAGGGGGGACCCAAGGAGTTAAGGTTCTGTGCGGACTACAGAGGATTGAATGCAGTCACCAAGACTGACTCTCACCCTATACCTAGAGCTGATGAGCTCATTGACAGGTTAGGGGCTGCTAAGTACCCGAGTACTTTTGATTTGACTTCAGGTTACTGGCAGATTGCCCTCACTGATGGAGCAAAGGAGAGGTCAGCATTCTCCACACCTGAGGGACATTATCAGTTCAAGGTAATGCCCTTTGGCTTAAAGAATGCACCTGCCACCTTCCAAAGGTTGGTGAACAGGGTCTTGTCTAGGTTGGAACGGTTCAGTGCAGCTTACCTGGATGATATAGCTGTATACAGTTCTACCTGGGAGGATCCCTTAAGCCACCTAAGGGAAGTGCTTTAGGCCATGCAGCAGGCAGGCCTGACTATTAAGGCAAGTAAGTGCCAAATAGGGCAGAGTTCTGTGGTGTACCTGGACCACCTGGTAGGTGGGGGCCATGTACAGCCTCTCCAAGCTAAAATCCAAACTATTTTGGATTGGACAGCTCCTGTTACCCAGACTCAGGTCAGGGCATTCCTTGGACTGACAGGGTATTATAGAAGGTTTGTTCAAAATTATGGGACCATTGTGGGGCCCCTAACAGAACTCACTTATAAGAAGAGGCTCAAAAAGGTGTATTGGACCCCAGAGTGTCAGAAGGCTTTTGACACTCTGAAAGTTGCTATACGTTCAGCACCAGTGTTGCTGGCCCCTGACTACACAAAAGAATTTGTGGTTCAGACAGATGCGTCAGAACAAGGGATTGGGGCAGTATTGTCACAGCTAAATGTAGAGGGCCTTGATCAGCCAGTTGCCTTTATTAGCAGGAGGATTCTTCCCAGAGGTGGAGTGCCATTGAGAGAGATGCTTTTGTTGTGGTTTGGTCCCTGAAAAAGTTGAGACCATATTTGTTTGGGACTCACTTTCGTGTTCAAACTGACCACAGGCCTCTAAGGTTGCTCATGCAGATGAGAGGGGAGAATCCCAAGCTGTTAAGGTGGTCCATTTCCCTACAGGGAATGGACTTCACATTGGAATACAGACCTGGGGCTGCCCATGCAAATGCGGATGGACTTTCCAGGTTTTTCCACTTAGCTGATGAGGACTACCAGGGTGTAGGTTAGTAACCCATCACCTTTCGTTTGGGGGGGGGGGGGGGCTGTGTTGCAAAGTCATCCTGTGCCCTGGGCACCCCCCCAACGTTTTGCTGACTGGTAGTAACTGACTCTGACTGACCCTGGGCTCTGCCTAACCAGGCCCAGGGCCAGTGATACACTGAAAACACTTAGAATACAGTGAAAACACCTACATACACTAGGGTACACTAAGGGTTGGGGTACCCCTGTGATTGGCATGACCTACCCCATAGGGCCCTAGTACATAATAGGGCAGGGGGATTGAAACTACCTCTCAGTCCCTAGTATATAATAGGGCATGGTAGTTTGGAGGCCAGCAGCCCTTTTCTGCACTTGCATGTGTGCACTGCTGAGCCTGAGGTCAGTTTAAAAGTAGCACTGTGCTGCAGGACTGCTTTTAAAAAGTTAATTCTGCCCAAACCCGACTTGTGTTTGGGGCACTTAAAATGGTTAACCTACAATGTTTGGGCATATTAGGTATCCCCTGGGTCTCCCCTAGGTGTCCCAGGGGTGGGGGGGGGGGAGGTGGGGGGGCGGCAGGTATCTATAAGGTGGACCCTTATAAAATGAGTTTTATATGCCCTGGGTAAAGTGAAATTGCACATTTCACCCCCCACATTGTGATAAAGTGCTGCCTAAAATCGACTTTGGTGGTAGGAACACTGTGGATGGAGGATCTGCAATATTTCTACATATTCAGAACCCCTAAAGTCTCCCCTAGGTATACAAGGGGTGGGGGTCCTGTCGATATAGGCAGAGTACTTATAAAATATGTTTTTATAAGCCCCGGTGCTGGAAAGATGGCCCAAGTCATTTTTCCCATTGCAAACCCCCTGCCACATAGGTGAACAAGGGAGGAAGTTATTAACTAATAACTCTTGATAGGGAAAGGCTAAAAGTGCCATTCATAGACTTCTCAGAATGGTATTAATAAATCTAACAATATGATACTGTTGAACGTCTCCTAAAATGTACATACAAGAAGTTATAAGACTTTCTTGTTTGTAAGTCCAAATTCAGCCTTTCAGTGGTCTGTCCTGATTGGTCAAAGTTAAGGGGATTAGCCAGGCTTCTTTGAAGAGGTGAAAAAGAGCCCCTGGGGTTGAACAGCTCTGCTGGGAGGGCGGTGTCCTGTTGCACAGGAATGCCAGAGCAGGGGGGGGTCGTAAACCATGGACTTCAAGAGAAGGGGAGGACCCCAGTGTCATTTACACTTACCCTGTTCACCTCCGGCCAGATGCTAGGATTAAGGAAGGAATGAGCAGATGCAAGGGGGAGAGGCTATGGAGATTAGCCATCCAAGGGGTGTGTTTAGCCAGCTCTTCTCTCCCTGCTGGAAAATCAGCCATTATCAATTTGGAAGAACTGGTGCACTCTGGGACAAAATAGTGCCACACTCTGCAGGAAGTGGTCATACCTTTGGGTGGAACCCTGCAGCTCATTGGACAGGAGTGACCTCCTGCTTGACCCAGAGAAGTTGGAATAAGTATCTGAGAAGGGCAGAGCCCCTCAGATCTGCTGCTTGAAACTTAAGAGAATCAGAAGGGTCTAAGCTGAAGAGTTTGATGTGCCTTTCCAAAGGCCTGCACTCTGAAGATTGCGAATTCTGCACCATCTGAAACTACAGCCCTGTGGATCAAACCTGCTTCAAAAGGACTAAAGAGTGGACTCCCTGCAAGCTACAGGTTAACAGAGCTCACCTGGACCATCACCACAAAGAATCCCCAACCTGGAGTAATACCAGTGGATTTGTAAGGGTTTTGTCCAAGTGGATTGTGGTAATTGAAGTCTCACACTTTCAAGGACCCTCTTGGAGATTCCAGAACCTTGGATTGTGTGTTGGATACATTGGGACCCGCAAGAAGAACTTCAGGAAGGAGTTCTAACAGGACCCAGCCTGTTGGAGGAGGATGCACAAGACTGGTGAGAGATCCTCCAGAACAATTGCTAAATGTGAATGTGTCCCTGTCAGAGGCAACGAAATGACCAAAAGGGGCACTGTTGGTTTCTAAGCACTAGAAAGTGGCTAATCTTTTAAAATTCATACCTTTGGTTCTCCACAGTGGATTGTTTTCGTTTTGGTGTCATTTAAAAGATAAAAATATTTCTTATTTTTATAAATTGGTGTTGGATTTTTATTTTGGGTTGTGTCTTAATAATTTACTGAATTTGTGTTTTTAAATGCTTTACATCCCTGTCTTTGAAGTTAAGCCTGCCTGCTCGCAGCCAAGCTACCAAGGGTTGAGCATAGGAATAATTTTCTAAGACCTATTCTGAGCCCTATACTGTGTTAGTGGCCTTTCTGCCAGTGGCAGATATATATTTGCCCCTACTAATAATCCACTTTCCAACAATAGAGAACAGGTCATCGATCCCCACCTGAAACATATACATGGGGGCATTCAGGGCCTTCTGCTATTTAGTCATGCTTGGGGGCAATCAAATATGAATGCTGTCAGAGCTAGATTGCCGTAAATATTATGGAACTGATTGTAAAAATACCCAAGTACAGTAAATGCAGAAGAGACACCAAATATTCAGAAACCCAACTGCTCGAGCCGAAGTCTTGGTGGTGTCCGAGCTAAACCAGTATGTCCGAATTGCTTTATGTTTTATAAATCAGTCTGAGTTGCAGTGACATTATTAACTTTTAGTATAATTCCTTCTCCCCAGTCCACCACGGTCCATTAGGAACCGACGGCTGCGGAGGGAAAGGTATACGCTGCTCAATTCCTGGCTTGAGAGAGGGGGGCAAATTGGAATTTAGCGCTCTAGTCGTTTTGACTGGAGATGCTGCTTAGGGGGCATTAGGGTGCGGACGCGCCAAAGGCAAGCACATTTGGACTGTGCCCAGAGCCCGGACCCATGGTCCTACTGGCCTAGAAATGCCCCAACTCACTGTGTATTCCAGATATCAACTACTGAAGCTACAGTGAGAGGGTAAGCCTGTTTCATGCATGCCATTTGGCTTCGCCGATATGTATGTATGACTTAAGATCTTGCAAGTGTAACACCTGTGGTTTAAGGCTTCTTATTTGCCCGCTAGCTCACTCCAGAACTCTCTCAATAGTATAAAAACAACTTTGATACCTAAGGAGGTCAGACGTCAAACTCAAAGGGTTCTTAATCAATGCGAGGTCAATGATAAAACCCGGATTGGTGCTTCATTATAGAATCGTGGGCTAATTATGCCTCATACCATGATCTACTGGATGTGATTCCTCCAGACTTTTCAATACTCAGCCTGGATAGAGTAGGTCTATAAAGCACAGTATCAATGTCACCTAGAGTCTAATTTAGGTACTAGCTCGTGCGAAGCCTTGTATTTTAAGACTAAAATATCTCCTATCAGCTCTTTTTTCTAAATGCTAATCTACCCCCTGGACTTAGGATTACCTTCCGGATTGAAATATCGAACCTTATAGAACCCTTCATGGCAAATGGCAATATTACCATTTTGGGTGATTTCAATTTTCATCTCGATGACAGTGCTCATAGAGATTCTATAATATTGAAAGAGACTCTGACCAGCCTGGGGCTGCCACAGCTGGTCACGGTCTCCACCCACATTGCAGGACATACCCTAGATGGTATTTTCTCCAATGATCCCCGGTTGTCATTCCAGTCTGTGCTTCTCCTCAGCTGGTCTGATGACAGCAGTTTCCTTCTCAGTTGCCTCCTTCCCGTGGGAGGGACACACGTTCCAACATTAAGATCCTCAGGAGGGGATGGAAGGGGGTGTCAGCCAAATCTCTCACTATTGAGCCAGGTAGCAAGCCCTTTGTTGCGTAGGAGGACATGGACAAAGGGGTGGAGGATCTCTCAGCTTGGTTGAGTGCAGACACAGATAAGGTAGCATGGGAAGTCAAGCTGAGGAGAAAACTGCCTTCGGCCCCCTGACTCACAGATGGATTGAAGTTGCTCAGGCAGGCCTGCCGCCACTAGGAGTGTGCTTGGAGAAAAAATTACGAGGTGCAGGAAAGGTCTGCTTACAAGATAATGATGAGAGATTATAAATTAGCTCTGAATAAGAAAAAACCATTTAAAGTACCAACAACATTGAAGCTACTAGTTCCTCTAAAGAGCTCTTTAAAATTATTCAGCAGTTATCTACACCCCAACCTCTCCAGAAATCGAAGGCTCACAAGAGCTGTGCAACCAGTTAGAAGAGTTCTTTCAACTTAAAATCACCAACATTTATAAAGAGCTCGAATCATCGAAATCAGAAGAAGAAAACTTGCTGATTTAAGTAGCGAGCTTCAGTCAGAATCTACTAAATCTTCTGAACTTAAGAAAAAAAACGCAAATAGGTTGACAGTTTTCCCTCTCCTTACCCCAGAACTTGTTGAATTGCACCTTCTTTACACCAAGTCGGGCTCCCCCTTGAACCATGTGCACCTCAAACTTTGCATTTGGTAGCCGGCTTGATAGCGCACCTACTTTCATCTATGATGAACAAAGCCATCTCTTCTGGGTGCTACCGTCGGTTGTGGAGAGAGGCAGTAGAGAAGCCACATTTCAGGAAGCCAGCCTGGACCCCAATGACCTTATAAGCTACCACCCTATTTCTCTACTCCCAGTCCCTGCTAGAACCTTGGAGTAACATCTCAATAGCCACTTGATGGCGTTTGTGGAAGAACAGGGTTGGTTGGACATGTCACAGTTTGGGTTCAGGAAAAATCACATAACTGAAACAGCGTTGGTGGCTGCTACAGACTTATTCGACGGCTAGTCGATGCAGGGCAATGCTCTGATTCTGTTGGATCGGGAAACAGCCTTTACATCGACTCATTGACAACGAAGGACCTGAACCACGACTCCTTAACAACGACCTCAACCTGAATCACGAGTCTTTTAACCACTAATGCATTTACAACTACCTCTGGCCAGTAGATGGCACTCTTGGATTGTATATGACAGATGTATTACTATTGATAAAATGGTGGATGGGCGCATTTTATATGGTTTTGTAGAGTGGATGTGTTGTTGTTTTTTAACAAAATAAGTTTAGGGAAATAGTGTTTATTATGTGAAAACGTGTTTGAATTTTGTTGTAAATGCATTGAAGGTAAAGGCATACTCGCAGTAAAAAAAAAAATACTTTAAAATGTAAGTATTTTGGTAAGTATTACGTGATATATATATATATATATATATATATATATATATATATATATATATATTTGCAAGTGTATTTTTAAGGGTTTAGGGTGAGTATGGATTTTCAAGGTTTTTTTAGGGTTTAGAGTGGGTATGGGTTTTTGGCTGGCAAGGGTATTTTTTAGGGTTTAGGGTGGGTATGGTTTTTGGGTGGCAAGGGTAATTTTAGGGTGGGTATGGGTTCTTGGGTGGCAAGGGTAATTTTAGGGTGGGTGTGGGTTTTTGGGTAGCAAGGGTATTTTTAGGGTGGGTGTGGGGGTTTGGGGTGGAAAGGGAATTCATAGGGTTTGGGGTGGGTGTAGGTTTTTGGGGTGGAAAGGGATTTTATAACATAAATAGTGAGTATAGGGGTGTGTGTGTGTATATAGTGTTAATACTTACCAACATTAATTTTACAACACGTCTTTAGCATGCATGCCTTTACCACGAAATGAAAGTGTTTTACAGGTACATACAAACCCATAACACATACATACATGTATATATATATATATATATAGGTTTATACTTACCTGTAAAATAGATACATTAATGGGGTAAAGGCAATCGTGGTAAAGGCATAGTAGTTGTAAAAAAATAGTTGTTGTTAAAACTGTAGTGGTTTAGACTAAGTAGTGGTTAAGGAGTAGTTGTTTAGACTGTAGTTGTTCAAGTGGTAGTTGTTCCATCATACAACCATCTCTGTGTGACCTTTGACACCATCTCCCCATCCTTGCTGATCGAACGCCTTCGGGATTTGGGTATCATAGAAAGGGCTTTGAATCTACGGTCCTCCTTCCTTAAGGATAGATCTCAAAGGGTGATGGTAAACCAATTCCAGCCAGACCTCTTTTCCCTGCCATGTGGGGTGCTGCAGGGCTCATCATTGAGTCCTAGGCTTTTTAATCTTTACGTTGCCCCACTTGCCAGGATCATACGTTCCTATGGGCTACAAGCGGCCTCATATGCAGACGACACCCAGCTCATTGTGTCGATTTCGAAGGATATGGCAGCCACTGCAGATAACTTTAACCACTGTATGACAGCAGTAGTAGGATAGATGGAAAAAAAACTACCTGAAGCTTAATGGGGAGAAGACTGAGATGTCATTCTTTGGAACACAAGCTTCTATCCGGAACGATAACTGGTGGCCTGATACACTCGGTATCTTACCAGTTCCAACAGAGAAGGCCAAGAATCTAGGGGCGATCCTGGACAGCGAGCTCTCACTGGACCAGCAAGCCAACCGCACCTCGTCAACTTGTTTCTGGATCATCAGAATGTTGAAGAAAATCTTTCAGTTCATACCCCTCTCAGCACAGAAACAAGTAGCCCTGGCATTGGTCAAGTCAAGGACTGACTATTGTAATGCACTTTATTTAGATACCAATACAGCACCCAAGCCAAACTGAAGTTAGTGCAGAATGCACTGGCGAGGCTTACTTTGGATAGTCCAAAACGGCAGTCGGTGTCCAAGGGATTACATGATCTGCACTGGCTCCCAATAAAAAAGTGCATTATGTTCAAGGCCCTTTGCATAGTGCACAAGACTCTTTACCAGGTAAGTCCAGATGGAATCCAGGCAATGATTCACAAGTATATCCCTGGGAGAAATCTTCGCTTAGCTCACCTCAATTTGGTGACAGAGCCTAGAGTCCAGAAGAAGAGATGGGGAGGCAGAGCTTTCACGGGTGCGGCAGCAAGACTGTGGAACTCGCTTCTTCATCATCTGACCTGTATCAAATTGCATTCTCCCTTCAGAAAAGCTTAAAGACCTGGCTTTTCACCCTATAGGGAGAATTTTCAGCTCATTTTGCAATTCTGCTAAACTGCTTCCTGGCTGATTTGAACTACTGAGACTATAGCGCATTGACACCTGGGGGGATTTGCTACACTCTACAAATCTTGATCAAATCAAAGTAGTTTCTTATGAGCCATCCCCGTCAGCCTTGGATCATGAGAAGCACTGCTGTCCTGCTCCTCACTCCTTATCAAGGAGACTAATTTCCTGCACTTGGTCAAAGCACCTTTCTTTCTCCATCAAGCCTTCTTGTGCCTCTCACCTCTTTGCGTTCTGGTGCTAGTGTAGTCTTTGAGAGGCGATATTGGAAAGGATGGCTGAGACAAGTGCAGGACAAAGTGTTGTTCTGCGCACAGCACAACTGATATGCGTGTTATGCACAGAATTTGGGGCAACTTGGTACATTTTCCAGTCTCTCTTCAACCCACACAAGTCTGAATGTGAAGGGAGTATTGATCTTAATATGTGGTCCTCAAACTCGAGGACACAAGATACCAAGCAGGGTAGGGGGAGGTAGTACCATAGCCCGGGGAAAAGGTACAGTCCACCCCTTGGGACAATACTCTGTGCCTATTAGCATGATCAGAGGATCCATGGAAAAACATAAGAAGAGTACAGGGATCTCACCTCGCAGCATCATACAGAGTATTGCAAACACCCACTTGAAACCCCATGTCCACTGACATCAATGCAGGGGATTGATACAGAGGAGAGATTGAGGGATTCTACGACTGTTTGTTTGGGACAGGTCAGTGTGATGCAGTCATCACACTCACAGTCCTAGAATGTTCTACATGTAGTCACCCTTCCAACAACATGGAAGCAGCCACTCCAATCTGGGCGACATGACTACAATGTTCATGAGGCTCCTGTCCTCAAGAAGATCTCTGTGAGCGAGGGGCGTGGTCTGCCGTGCTGCGGAATGGCCGCTCTGTGAGCAAGCTCCGCCGGCCAAGACATTATCCTGCAGCAATCCGTGCACCAAGGGGAGTCGGAGTCGTGCCATTTCCTCTTTATCGGAAGCGGTAGACCTGCGGCGCTAAGCGGTGTCGACCTTAGCTGCCTATCCTGCTCCGGAGCCTGGAGTGCGAGTGCGGAGGAGAGGGCGGATCCGAGGGCTGTGCAGAGGGGCGGCCGGGACTAACTGAGGCTGAGGCTTCCGCGGTGACGTAGGCCTCAGCGGAGCAGTTTACAGCGCTCGCAATTCCTGACCGCCCGCTAACGAGGTACGGGACATACCTGGATGTCTGGACGGCCCAGCAGTGTGGCGAAGCGGATGGGTGCCTGATTGCACGGGTGGGCCGAGACGCCGAGGAAGCTGCGGGGCGCTCCGGGCCCTGTAGGCGCCATTTTGGGATCGAGAGTGCCGACCGGTGCCTGTCCGCTCGAAGCAAGAGTGCGTGATTGCCCTGTGAAGCCAGAGGATCCGGTGGTGCAATATAACGAGAAGCCACCTCGCTTTACGGGTAAGCTGTAACACCAGGGGGTTTGCGGGGCCCTCTGGACCACGAGGGCGCCATTTTCGGACTACACATTGGGACCAGAGAGCACGACAGAACTGAACAGTACTTCCTGATTTGCCCCTCGATACACGCTGGAAGCCAGATGGCGTTATTACCACGTGAAGATACAGGGAGACACTAGCTGAATCGTACTTTCGCTGAACTGTCTTTACCTGCAAACACGGTGTGCTACGACCATTTGGGTGCAGGTGAGGGAGAAGACAGACTGTTGGCTGGCGTCCTGGGGTGAAAGGCTGTAAGGTGGTGATTAATGGCATGATCCTAAACTGACTACTGATCGTCCCGTGCCACTACCACCTTGGATCCATCACATGGAGAGCTGTGTGCACTGCCCCTGAAAGACAGCGAGGTGCGGGTAGTGAATGGGCTGAGGGCCGAAATACACCTTCTGTCTACTGGGGATCCATAAGTCGCAGGAGGCCGTGTGGTGAGAGCAGGGCAGTGTGTGCGTTGGAAGTATCGTGAAGCTTCCTTCTTTATTACTGTGGTGTGTCTCCAAAAACAAGCCATGGGTAAGCAAGATGCCAAGCAGCCCAAAATCAGCTTTGATCAAAGAAGAGCGACCCGCCTTACAGAATCAGACCCTGAATCTGCCGCAGGGGGATCTACTGAGGGGCAACTGGGAGACCAGGGAGAGGGCATTCGTACACTCATGCTCGAAATGCGGTCCAGCCTCCGCACCATTGACGCAAAATTGGATACTTTGGTGGCCCAAATGGAATCTGTAAAGACCCAGGTGGGAGTTCATGAACATAGGTTGGATGTGCTGGAGAACAAGCAATCAGACTTCCACGAATTCCAGGTGGAGACAAAAGACCAATTGCTGCATATGGACAAGCTATTGGGTGTCAAACGTGCCAAAAATGAGGATTTGGAGGCGAGGTCCCGCCGCAACAACCTGCGTATTACAGGCATTCCGGAAACTACAGCAATCACCAAAATGGAGTTGTATGTGTCGGAACTGTTACGGGACCTCTTCGATGCACACCTTTCACCGGTCTTTACGGTGGAAAGGGCTCATCGTGCTTTGGGTCCCAAACCTCCAGTGGGGGCTACTCCCCGACCCATCCTGGCGAGGCTCTTAAACTACCAGGATCGTGATGTGATACTGCGTCAGGCGCGTGAAATGGGGAAAATCACGCATAAAGGAAACCATATCCTTTTATCCGGACTTCACACCAGCCGTGCAAGCAGCGAGACGCGAATTCTTGCCGGCAAAGCGGATCCTGTTGCAGGCACATATCCCCTACTCGCTCTTATATCCCGCCAAACTTAAGGTGTCTCATGATGGCTCTTCCCATTTTTTTACTGACGCCAAGTCCGCCCTAAAATTTGCAAAACATGTGGGAGGTAAACAGGCTAAGAACAGTCCTAGATTGGAGGATTCGACCGAAAACCAGCTAAGTGACAATGATTGAGGAAACTTAGACCTACTCTTATATATTGTTCAAAGTAATATTTCTCTTCTAATCTCTTGTCCTGGGGGGGAAGTACACAATTCCACTGTTTTAACATTAGCTCCTTGCTCTTTTCGATTGATACACACTGCTGTTTGTAGTTGACAAATGGTAGCTTCGAATATTTGTTAGGTGATGGTTCGACCTGAGTTGGACAGTTGCCTCTGGTTACCTCGGGAGGATGTTGTTTTATTCACTGCCGCTTGAGATCTGCTATCCGTAGCTGTCCGCTATTTTCTTGTGCTGGAAATAGAGGGGTGAGGTGCAGAGGTAGTCACTTATAATATGTAGCCGCACATTTATCATTCTGTTGGGCTGTAGACCTGACTCCCTGCAGTTTCTTGGCCACCCTGCCACGGTAGGGAAGTATGCCGGCGCTCATACATCCCCATGGGAGTTTTCCCAGAATTACACTGTTTTGTTTTTTGTTGCTGGGTGGGTATTCTTCAACTTGATTGGGGGGTTGGTGTGGAAGGGGGGTGGAGGGTTGGGTATGTTAATAAATGTTTTGCCGGTGTATTTGTATGCTATTGGAAGAAGTACACAGACAGACTTGAGAACAAAATATGTTGCCCTAGACACAGTGATTTTACACATACTGCCTTATTGTACACCACGTGACCAGTCTAAACTGCTTGTGATGGAACATAAGAGGGTTAAATGATGGCAGAAAGTCCAGACTAGTACATGCATATCTCACGAGACATAATATAGATTTGTGTATGTTACAGGAAACTCACCTACACGTTAAACCCTCCCCAAAACTCAAACATAAAAGATGGGGGTTCGCCTACTCGTCGGTCTATTCCAACTATTCTCGTGGTGTGGCAGTGCTGGTTAAACGTGGCATTGAATGGAGGGAGAGGGAAGTACACATAGACCCTGACGGTAGGTACATCATTCTGTTGGGCTCGTTGGGAGGGGTTTCTCTAACCTTGGTAGCAATATACGGACCTAATATTGACTCTCCAAGCTTCTTCCAAGATATATGGGCCAAAATTAAAGCGACTGGGTGCACCACGATCCTATGGGGAGGGGATTTCAATGCAGTATTAAATGATGTAATGGATAGGCAGGGAACGGCGAGGACACTTCATCCCGCTGCTGGCAAGGCCCTGAATGCAATACTCGAAGATGGGGACCTTGTTGACGTCTGGCGATTAAGACACCCCCTGTCTAGGGAGGGTACCTGCTTCTCTGAGCACCATAACGCCTGGTCCCGGTTGGACTATTGGCTGGCGTCTCGGGATGTTGCGAGCTGGGTAGTGGAGGTTTCACACTTGCCGAGAACACTATCAGATCACTCCCCATGCCTCTTGCGGCTATCGCTCCCGGACTCCATGCGGCGGGCGTTTTTTGCCTGGAGACTCCCTCCACATGCTTTATTGGAGGAGGCGTTTAAGGAAGAAATCCGTAATGACATAACTGACTACTTTACTCTTAATACAGGCTCTGTCGACACTGAAGCATCTTTGTGGGAAGCATTTAAAGTGGTCATTAGAGGATAATGTATTGCTCGGCAGGCAGGGGTACTTAAGGCAATTAGGACCACGCTGACTTCCATTGAGGCTCAAATCAAAGATCTTGAAACGCGATTTTATTCTGATGGTACACCTGCTACCCTAGCTCAGTTGAAATCCAAATTGCTGGACTATGACGAAGAGGCACAGAGGGAGGTGAAGTTTCTTGGGAAGCATGTAGAGGCGCGTAGATATGGAGAGGGAGACAGACCAGGGCGGACGCTCGCCAGCATGATTCGTACCCCGAGGTCTTCTGCCTATATTCCCGAGCTGGTTAACAAAGATGGAAGTACTGTCAGAGGCCCAGTAGCTATACTTAATGAGTTCTCCTCGTTCTATTCCCAATTATATACAGCTACACAATCCAGGTGCCCGGAGGGCATGCAGGTTTTTCTCGACTCCCTAGAACTGATTTGGTTTAATAACGGACACAGGGAATACATGGACTTGCCGTTTACGGTGGAGGACGTGGCGAAAGTGATTACAAGTTTGCCCCTGGACAAGGCCCCTGGGTCAGACGGGTTGACGACCGCCTTTTATAAAACATATGTAGAGGAGCTCGCGCCCCGACTTTTGGCGGTTTATGAAGAAGCCCAAGCGTCGGGTATACTGCCCCAAACGATGCGAGAGGCGATCATTATTACTCTGTTAAAACCTGAGAAGCCTGACACCGAACTAGATTCATATCGCCCCTTGTCGCTAATTAATGTGGATGTCAAGATTTTGGCGAAATTAATAGCCAATAGGCTACAACCCATGATCCCCCTTATTGCTCGTCCAGACCAATCAGGATTCATACCGGGGAGGTCTACTTCTCATAACCTTCGGACCGTCTTTTCGGTTCTACATTACTTACACCCGGATGTGCAGGCGGCGGCGGTGTTCTTGGATGCAACCAAAGCCTTCGACTCGCTTGAATGGCCCTATCTTTTTACGATATTAGAGCGGATAGGGTTTAGCCCTCTTTTTATTAAATGGATCAAGTTATTATACATTGAGCCAACAGCTAGGATACGAACTAATGGTCTCTTATCTGATCCATTCCCGATCTCGCGAGGCATGCGTCAGGGATGCCCCCTGTCCCCCCTGTTATTTGCCGTTGCGATGGAACCATTAGCGGCACGCATCAGACAACATCACACAGCCAGGGGGATAGGGTTCAGCTCTAGGAGCCTCCTTATATCACTCTACGCGGATGATGTCACTCTGTATATTCTGGACCCCGCGAAGAACTTAGATGTTGTTCTAAGAGAATTAATTAAATTTGGTGGGTTGGCCGGCATATCCATCAATTGGGCTAAATCAGTCATGTTCCCCCTGACAGACAACACTAAGGCTGTGACCTCTGAGTTCCCGCTGAAGTGGGAAGCTGAGAAGGTAAAATATTTGTGAATCTGGACAAGCCGGGACTTACAGGAGGTGTGGAACTTGAATTATGGTCGAGTCATAACTTGGCTGGAAGAGAAGGTTGCTCTATGGACTAGGCTTCCTTTGTCACTGGCAGGGAAGATCGCAGTGGCAAAAATGGTTGTATTACCTAAATTTTTGTACCTTATTGTGAATTTGCCCATCATACTTTCACAACCTTTTTTCAGAACACTACGCTCATTGTTAATATCTTTGGTGTGGGCGGGCGGACAGGCTCGAGTATCGTGGGAGTTGCTGTCTCTTCCGTTAAAACAGGGAGGTCTGGGCGCCCCGGATATGAAACTATATGCACTTTGTGCACAGGCACAATTTCTGCATTATTGGGTCCACCCAACACCATTTCAGCCACATGCAGCGGTGGAGACGGACTCGGTGGCACCGGTTCCTCTCCAAGTAGCATTATACCAGACATAGACGCCCCACAGAAGGAATTGACACTTCCGAAACCCTGCGATGGGCTTGGGATGGATTACGGAAGCGTGCGGGAGCCCAGATATTATATGCCCCTTCAATTCCCTTAGCACAAAACCCAATGTTACCCAACATCAAGGATGAGATAAGTAAAAAGGTCGTGCAGAAAATGAAACTTCACACGTTTGCGGACCTCTACCCGGGGGACACATTTAGGGACCCCCCGGTTGCAGAAGAGGGTCAGAGGGTGCCATTCAGGGAGATGTTTCTCGATCACAAACTACGAGCTGCCTGCCGCGCATTGCACAGCGATTTCCCAGCCCCACCACCCCCCTTATCATCCCTAGAGAACCTACTTCACTCACCATCGCCACGCAAACTTATAACCCGACTTTACACACATATGCAAACCACTGCCCCTGTGACGAGACCTAGTGCATTGCTGAGGTGGAACGCAGAGCTCTCTCCCCCACTGACCGAAGATCAGTGGACATACTGTTGCAATCAGCTCACTGAGCTGTCCCCCAACTATAGGCTTCGTTTGATTCATTTCAAATTCCTCCATAGATATTACAGAACACCCATAAGTTTACACCATATGGGGCTGAGAGATGATGAGTGCTGCTGGCGTTGTGGGGTAACCCCCGCTTCTTTCCTACATATGGCATGGGAGTGTTCTGCACTCACTGAGTACTGGTCCCAGATTTTTACGTCAATAAATCAGATCCTGGGTATGTCCTTGTCCCCATCCCCATTATTGGGACTGTTAGGATATGTTAAGGAAACACATGTTAAGAAGCGTAAACTACATACATTACTGCTATTATTCGCCAAATGTCAAATTGCAGTTCACTGGGGGAGGAGGAGGAAGCCTACGACCATGGAATGGATTAGAGAGGTTACGTACGGTCATTCCCAGCTAACCACTTTCTGGGAATTGATGCCACCCACCTTGAGACCCCGAGAAATATGGGAGCCATTTATTGCCTGGGTTCAGGAGAAGACGAGTGGAGATGAGGATGTTGTGATAAATGCTGTCCAAACTGAGGATGTATAATTAATACGATATGGATATTTGATATGTTTATGTGGTGGGTACTGTCAGGTGGAGACTGGACTCTGCTATTATATTCAGGTACTACTATCTCTAAATGTTTACTGTTTCGTGAATACTGTTCCTGGTGATATTGGGGCACATCGCTGTCGTAGGCACATGATGACTAACGATTACTGTGTGTATTTTGTGCTGTTGTATTTCTAGAAATATGTATACCTGGCATGTTGGTTTGTTGCATAAAAATGTATATTTCATTTATTTGGAAATACCAATAAACAAAATTTAATTTTTTTTTAATTTTTTAAATAAGATCTCTGTGAGCTGTGTACTGCAGCTTCTCCTCCTGATCAGTGGTCAGCGCCTCTACACATCGGACAGCACAGCTCATTGTTGTTCCAGGCAGATGACAGCAAAAGAGTAATAGGCAAACTGGGGAAACCAGCAGCTTCAAGAGTCCTGCTCCTGGCCAGATGTACTTCTGTGCTGGTGCAGCCAAGTTCCTCCAGAAATCCAGATGAATAAATCCTGCTGAAATGGGGGAGGAGCTATTTACCTAGAATTCGGAGGCTGCCAAGAAGGCAACACCAATCAAGCTGGGGTTCAGATTAAAATAGTTTTAAGCAAAGTCAACCAAATAGGAGGCACCCTTCAAGTATTTCTTTCTGGGCTTTGACAAAGAATGAGAAGGGGAAGCGCCAACTGGTCAAGAAATGTAGATTGCCAGGGAGGCACTGCACTACCCGATTAGGGTCTCTATGATTTTCATGCCGTCCTGGGCAAAGGATAAAGGGCTAAGCCACATAAACCCACAGGATGTGGACTGAGCCTCAGAACAAGTCACACACCGTAAGTGGCACTCACCTATCTTTAGGCAGATCTGGAAGATGTTCTGCCCAGGCAGTCCAACAGATTTAGGCCAAGACAGACTCTAGGCTTTATGTATACTGCAGCCTGAAACATGGATCAAAATGCTAGGGTATCTCTGAAGCACATGCCCCAGGGCAGTTACATTAACAGAGAAGTTGCAAAGTCTATATCTTAAAGGAATCATTATTTTATTCTGCATCCAGAAGGTTTTTGCCACGAACACCATTCACATTGCGCAATCTGAAAGCCCCACATGTATGCCCAAACATGGAACAGACTACATACATGAAAGAGAATCTGAAGGATTCGCAGAACAGGACCCTTCGCTGCAGCCAGCATCCCTGCTGACCATGCCATCCTAAACAAAGGCACGCATTGGTGGAGCTTTCTCGTTCCTACAGGCAGAAACATTATGGGATTCCATTCCAGAAAAGACTTAAATCACACAAGATCACTTGCAATTTACAGAGAATAAAGGCAAAGGCTTTTCACTCGAGGATGATGCAGAATCGCACTGGCCAAAAAATCTGAGGTAACCTTGCACATAAGGATAGTATGAGCGACCGATATCTTAGAAGCATACATGAGAAACGGAACCAAATCTTTATGATAAAGATGGGAGGCACGATCACATATGTAACTGTCTCTGAGTCTACATAATTTAACTCTATGCATAAACACATCCACACACATAACCCAAACCCTTTCAATCAAACACAATAATAGTATAAAGCTCTACCCCTCACTGCTCACGCCACTTCATCCTTTAGCACAGCAACATACTGAAAGGTAAGAGAACCCTTCTGGTCATCACGCACACCAAAACACTTCTCATGTAGGCCAGCCTACAAACACACATCCTACCAACCAACACAAACCACAGTATAGTGAGATATGTGGCCATCAATTAGCCTTACCACCTCAGCAGGGGTATGAAGCGCTATATAAAACCCAACTACAACACATTATAATGCAACTACAAAGACCCCAGTGATTGGGTACTAAGTGAGTTTTACAAGGAGAGGGTCAGTAGGCTCCTCTCCCACTGTGCTAAAATGCCAGCGTCCAACAGCTATAATCTTCCCACAGCTGCTTAGTTCAAGGTGGTAGTAACCACTATCCACTATGAGACCAACAGAGCCATGTGCTCTGCTGCACACATGTTGGAAGAGAGGGTACCCTTTTTAGAACAGTGGTGGACAAACAAAACAGCAGATCAGAAACAAGAGCAGAATGACACAGCTGTCCACACAATAAAAGGAATTGAGCAGTTACAGGGGGTGATTACTGTCCGAAGGCATGCATTTTAGCTGGAGGACAAGCGAGTCATGTCTGGGCATAGGCAGAGGTCTTCCACCTTGTGCCCAGTTTGAAGAACTGAGCAGCATGCACCTCCAATGACTGTAAGCACTCTTCTGGTCCACAGATCGTTTTCGGGGAGATAGACAGAGGTCCAACTCCAATCAGCTCAGGAACTAAATTAAAGATTTTGGCGCCCAGCAAAATAGGGGAAAGGACTGGTTCGCTGACTTTTTCCCACCCAAAACTAGGATAACTGGCTTAAGTAGGAACAGAATGTTATGCAAGCTCCTAGCTAAGTGTCTTAAAAACAGCTTGTTATTTTTGGCGATTTTAATGTTGACCAAAACTCACAGGCAGAGGGTTACCTATGAATGTTCTGCCATCCAGAGGTTCAGGGAAGACCTGGCTTGGCAGTTCGGGCTGGACTGTTCCCATGAGGCACAGGGTCAAGACTGATTTGCATATAGCTGGGTCTGAACTGCGGTGGCGAAGTGAACTAAAGAATGATGATGGATTCAACCCAGATCTGTGACTGGGGATGAGTGTCTGAAAAGTTTCAGCGCTCCGTCCATCATCTCCTTGTGTTTGCATTGTTCGCCCTAAGTTGGCAGGGTATGCCCAGACGTGGGTCCCTTGCTCACTTTGCCACTGGATTCAAGCTAGCCTGGCTGATGAAGGGTGTTACCCAGAAACCGGTCCCAGGATGCTTGTTTCCGGTTCAGGGAAGACCTGGCTTGGCAGTTCGGGCTGGTCTGTTCCCATGAGGCACAGGGTCAAGACAGATTTGCATATAGCTGGGTCTGAACTGAGGTGGCAAAGTGAGCTAAAGAATGATGATGGATTCAACCCAGATCTGCGACTAGGGGTGAGTGTCTGAAAAGTTTCAGCGCTCCGTCCATCATCTCCTTGTGTTTGCTTTGTTCATCCAGAGGGGAAAGCACATGATCACAAGCATCCACCACTTGATTAGCGGATACAGGCATATTTTAAAGCTACTCACCATGTGCACTTGGGTTAAAGAAAGCATGTTTCTGGGGGGTGGCTGAATGGATTTTAAGAGTGTATGTGTTGATAGGCCTCTCTAACAGAGCACAATAAGCAGGTTGTACTGCTGCTATGTAAACTGTTGTCGGTCAGACAGTCTCCTCATAGTCATGCTAAAAATTATGGTCTCAGGATAAAAGGTGGGCACTGTTGGTGCTCTCCAGCTCGGTAGAGAATACAATTCACTCATTAGGTTCACGGGAACCAAATCCTAAAGGAAAGCTAATTAAAATGCTAGCCTTTATTGCCACCTAAGGTGTATGTGTTCTTACAGCAGCCAATCTTGAACGTCCCTCACAATGGAATCTGCACACTACTGATAATTTAGCAATCTGCAAGTCAGCCACAGAGAAATTATTAAATTGGGAAGGATTTTTATCCAACATACCCTCCACTAGGATCATACCCAGAGAATTTGTCAAGAAACCACTCTAGGCCTCGCAAGCAGCATAGGACGCAATCTATAGATAACCATACACACAACCATACAAAACAGGACAGGATCATCAATGAGGAAGTTTACAAGGTGGATCACTGAATACCCAGAGCACATTGTGTGTAAAAGGGTCTGCTCACCTGTAGAGTGCACAAGCAGAGGGAGTCTTTTCATGTGCCTTGTGGCGCGGTATAGGGACAGGTAGCCATGTCTTCTCACTTTGCTGTGGTGATACTGTAGGTATCGTTCATGAATAAACTGCAGGACCCACATGATGACTTTGGCAGTGAGGATAACGGTCTGCAGGTCCAATGGCTGGATATATGGCTTGCACTTTACCTCCTCAGCAGGAAGTGAACACAGAATGCCCACTACAAATGCTAGCACTACAAAGGCAACCTTTACAATGGAGAGGAAAGAAAAATACAAAAATTAAAACAAACTCTGGCGTCTGGTTTCAAATGGCATTTCTATCTAGAATGCTTTTTCAATTTAGACTTTTTAGTTAAAATATGTGCATATACCCGCCTCTCCCCACGCACACACAACCGTGCGCAGTCTGCATGGAAATCTTACCTGGTCATATTTACTTCTTGAAACGGACCCAACTTTAAAGCAAAGCCATGTGGTACCAGAGCGGTTCCCGCGGGTTTAAGTTTCAATTTACAAAGCTTTAGCTTCTTAGATACTTCTCTGTTTGCCTTACGTGTAAAGTTAACAGGCGCCCAATGAAACAAACTTGAAATCAGAATGTTTCTCAGTGGTTTTAAACCGAGAACAGCTCCCCGCGCCACCCACCGGAGGGGCTTAGTGTGGGAAGCCGTGATTAAAGGAGCAGAAAAGACAGTTCGGCAAAGTCCATACTCTGAAACAGTCACAAATAAAGATAACTTTATTTGCAACATGCTGCGCACGCAGGGCCTGATTCACAGAACTAACTTACGTCAAAAACGTAAAGTTAGTACTTTTTGGTATTCACAGAATACACTTACTCATTTTGCTATTCACAGAATGAACTTACTCATTTCGGTATTCACAGAAGTTAGTAGTCCTAACTTTAGGACTCCTAAATGCCTTCTGTGAATACCGAAAGTCTTAAAGTTAGGATTTTTCTCAGTTTACTACTCCTAAACTGAGAAAAATCCTAACTTTAAGACTTTCGGTATTCACAGAAGGCATTTAGGAGTCCTAAAGTTAGGACTACTAACTTCTGTGAATACCGAAATGAGTAAGTTCATTCTGTGAATACCAAAATGAGTAAGTGTATTCTGTGAATACCAAAAAGTACTAACTTTACGTTTTTGACGTAAGTTAGTTCTGTGAATCAGGCCCGCAGTGTGGAATGTCGGTCTTGGCCGGGCGGATTTGTTTTAAGGAGGGGCGCTAAAGAGCCGTCGCCCCAGGAGTCGGAGCTTTTAACACAGTATTGCTCTCTCTGCTGAATTCTGTGCAGAAAAACCTGCCGTCTGCTGCTACAGAGAAAAAACCTGCGGTCTGCTGCTACAGAGAGTCCATCCTCCTACACCACCGAGTCAGGCCAAGTTTTGACTGCAAAAACCAACACTAGCGAGACCAAGAATCTCACACAATGCTGGCCCCGGGGGAAGCAGAGTCGCAGATTAGTCTTCCCCCGGGGTCTTTCGCGCAGGGGCGGACCAGGCAGGGTCAAGGGGTGGAGTTAGGGGGTGGGTATAAGAGCGCGGGGGAGGAAGGCAACTTCCTCTTCCTGCGCTCGGCACTATCGGGAGGGCTAGTTTCGGAAGGGGTGGTAGTGGTAGCGTAGGCCGAGGTGTGCTTCAGGGAAGCAGCGGACGTTGTCGGGAGGGTGCAGGTGTGAGCGGGAGCCACTGGTCGGTGGTCCGGGGTTTGCAGCGCGAGGTCGCGACGCGGAGGCAATGTCGGCTGACGAGGTAAGGGAGGCCTTGCGGGTACTTGGGCGCGCCAGGCGGATCTCCTCCGGCCCGGTGTGCTGGGTGAGGCGTGGGTGGGGTTTACGAGAGCCCCGAGGGCGGCTTCAGCTGGGGTGGCGGCGGCAGTTCTAGCCTGCCAAGAGGAACCTCCGCCGCAGGGGAAGTGCATGGCTGGGAGGGGGCGGGGCACGCTTAAAAAGGAGCCCGCGCGCGGAGGTCGGAGGAAGAGCCTGCCTCCGCGCCTGTCTTTTCCGCAGCTTGACATCGTGCCACGAGGGCCGGCAGGACTCGCGGTGGGGCTGATTCCCACCGGGGAGCTGCTTTATTCTCCGGCCTGCACACAAGGGGAGGAGGGAGGGGGGGTGGTGGGCGAGGGGCTCAGGCCAGTGCACTCCTTGACGGGAGAGGTTTTGGAGCAAGTAGTGGTGGGAGGGGGGGCGCGGGGCCTAGTACCTCGCTATTGGAGCCTGGGTTGGACGCAGGGGGTGTGGGTGAAGGCTTGGGGCAATGGGTGGACGAATGGCATGGTGAGCAAAAAAACGATGGATTTAGGCCCAGATCTCTGTACTGGGGTGAATGTATGACATTGTTCTGCATTCTGTCCATCAACTGTTGTTTTTGCATTTGTCACCCCGAGTGGGACGGGTATGCCCAGACGTGGGTCCCGTGCTCTCCATACCACTGGAATCAAGCTATCCTGGCTGAAGAGGGGTGAAACCCCGAAACCGGTCCTAGGATGCTTGTTTCCAGTCCAGGGAGGACCTGGCTTGGCAGTTCGGGCTGGACTGTTCCCATGAGGCACAGGGTCAAGACTGATTTGCATATGGCTGGGTCCAAACTGGAATGGCATGGTGAGCAAAAAAACGATGGATTTAGGCCCAGATCTCTGTACTGGGGTGAATGTATGACATTGTTCTGCATTCTGTCCATCAACTGTTGTTTTTCCCATTGACCTCTCGGCGGGGGCCAGGGTGGGCACGCTGGTTTCGGGGGGTGTCAAGGGAGCGCAGGAGATTTCCGCCCTGGTGGCAGGCGGCAGTGCAGTGGGGGGCCCGGTGACGGCCCCTCAACCTGGACTTTGGCAGCCAGGAGGGGGGTTTCAGGGCCACGGCCCCCACCCTCCCCTTCCACGCTGGGAGGCACTGGCCTGGGAGGACAGGATCAGGGAGCAGCGCCTCTTAGTGCAGCTGAACGAGGCGAGGTGGGCAGAGCAGAACGCACTTAGGGTGGGTGCGGCCTGGGACGCTGAGGCTGAGGGGCCCCCGACCCCCACCTCGGAGGAGGAGAGGTGGGCGGAGCAAGAGGAGTTGGACAGGGCTGGGCAGGCCCGGGGGTGGCAGGTAGCTTCAAGGGGCCTCCGGGCCCGGTAGGGACGGCCAGGACGGCTGTGAGGCCCGATGGTGCTGGGGCCCACTCAGGTTGGAGCGACCTGGGGGGTAGGGGGGATCCAAGCCGGCGGATGTCGGCAGAGTGCGGGGTGGCCCGGCTGGGCGCAAGACGGCCCCTGGACGCCGGCGTGAAGCAGTAGGGCGGTCCGCGGCGGCCATCCCTCCAGCGCGGGAGCGGGCAACGGCGTCGTGTATGTCAGGTGGCCGGGTAGTGGGTGCTGCAAAGAGTAAAGGTGTGAAACGTGCGGTGAGAGAGGTGTTGTGGGCACCTGTGGAGGTGGAGCCGGAAGTGGAGTTGGACTATGCTGAGGAGAGTGATGAGCTTGAGGAGGGGGAGGTGAGGGATGACGACGACAGGACGGGGGGGGGGTGAAGAGCAACAGCGGATTTGGTGTTTTACAGGTCCATAAGCCGACGAAAGGCAAGGCAAAGGCGGAGACACCCAAGGCTTCCACCTCCAGAGGACGGCCCGGAGAGATGCACTCATCACTGTCAGGTGAGGGGTCTTGGTGGACGGCTTGGGATGGTGGGCCGCAGGGGGGTAGGAAGAAGGCTTGTAGGTCGGTGGGTGTGGGGGAGGGGTCGGTGCGAGAGACCGGAGAGTTGCAAGAGGACAGGCCGTCACGGGTTGTCAAGCAGGTGGGAGGTAAGTTGGTTTCTACGGCGGGGGTTCAGACTGACAAGGTGGACGGGAAGGACGAGAAAGGGGACAAGTCAGAGGACAAGCACCAGAAGAAGCTCCCCTACATGGGGCTGGCCATGCCCTTGGGTTCTCATTTGTCTGACAAGATTAGGAGTAGAATGTGGAAACACGAGTATGTGGACGTGTTTAAATTACTAGGTACAGTCCCGGGCACACGTAATGAGGATATAATATCAGGAGAAATGTCTCATACTGCAGAAATGTAGAGGGTCTACACCAGAATGATAATCATAGGTGTTTAATATAGTAACAAAGCATAAGCAACCAGCCAAAGCAAAAGCAACCAGCCGACACGTGTTTCGTCACAAAGGGTAGTAACCCGTGACTCTTCAGGGCTGAAAGGCGGTGCCAACAAGGTGGATTCTAGTGACCGTTCAAGAATCCAAAACGGCAATGAAGAGCAGTGCGAACCACGGTAGGTGGACTACTGCCAAGTGTAAGGAAAGGAAGACGGATATCGCCGGGCGGCGGATAAGCCAATGAGGACTATTGACCTTCAGAAATGTTGATGCAGTCTGTGGCGACGAAAAGTAACCATGTGCTAAGTAGCACAGGAGGGAATATTGAATTGGGCGTGCCAGGTCAGTAGTCCAGGACGACAACGGCGGATGCGCCGGAGTACAGGAAACTAGGAGAAGTGGTGTTCAGGAAGGAAAATGGTTCCGGAAGAAAAACCTGCCGACTGCTGCTACAGAGAATAAACCTGCTGTCTGCTGCTACAGAGAGTCCATCCTCCTACACCACCGAGTCAGGCCAAGTTTTGACTGCAAAAACCAACACTAGCGAGACCAAGAATCTCACACAATGCTGGCCCCGGGGGAAGCAGAGTCACAGACTAGTCTTCCCCCGGGGTCTTTCGCGCAGGGGAGGACCAGGCAGGGTCAAGGGGTGGAGTTAGGGGGTGGGTATAAGAGCGCGGGGGAGGAGGGCAACTTCCTCTTCCTGCGCTCGGCACTATCGGGAGGGCTAGTTTCGGAAGGCCACCCACCCGCCCTGCAGTTACTAGGGGTTGGAGGTAGGGTCGGCATGGCGTGCCAGTTTAGGACGGGCTGCGGGGTAGGCGATACTTTGGAGGGGTGGGGGAGTCAATAGCGGGCGCACCCATCCCTCGGGGGGAAGATTGAATGATGGGGGGAGCTGAGGCATGACTGGAATGCCAGGTGATACCGGGGAGGATGCTATGAGATTTGTGGAAATGGATGAGGAACAGAATGGGCATGGAGTGGTTGGAGATGTGAGTTCAGAGTGGATGAAGAGAGTGAAGGGATGCAGAGTTGTTGTGGGGGGTTTGTTATTGATGTTGATGTTATTGGTTTATTGATGACGGTTGTGCAGCCTGGTCCTAATAAATGGCCTTTTACGCTTAAAGACATCAGCGTGGTCTGTTTATTGCGCAATGGAAAACCAGCCACGCTAGCAGACACCAGCTCAGTTTGTATCGCCTCTAAATTCCGACTTCTTAATTATCTAAAGAAGATGCTATCTGTGTGTTCTTTGAACAGCCTACAACATGCTCCAGAAGGGAGTCTGTCTGCATACTGTTAAATAATGCCGCAGCCTGCAAATAACA
Organism: Calotriton arnoldi; assembly: GCA_963921515.1. Classification (NCBI taxonomy): domain Eukaryota; kingdom Metazoa; phylum Chordata; class Amphibia; order Caudata; family Salamandridae; genus Calotriton; species Calotriton arnoldi. The sequence continues at coordinate 919,643 of CAWUFW010001772.1, read as the reverse complement.
CGCAGATAAAAACATAAAACAAGTTTAAAGGTCTTGCTATCAATAGAACTAAAACAGTAAAACATGTAAAACAAATTCTACAGCTCTCCAGCTGACTCGAGAGAGATGTCCATTTTTAGGTCTGGCTGCAAACTGCTTTTCCCGTTTGTTAGCTATACCTATTATTTCCAATATACAAAGAGATGGCTTTATGACAGCCACTTGCTTATGATCGGATGGCTTGGTTGTTTACCTCAGTTTTCTCCACTTGACGCAGTGGGGTTCCTCCCTATTGGGTTTGGAGCTTTTCAGTTTCACAGTGGTCTAAACGGTTGACTTCTATCCGTCCACTGTTGACTTTGCTCAAATTCAGGGAACTACTTTATTTTCTTTTAAGCACTCCACAGGAGTGCACATACTTTCTTGCTCTCTCCCCATGTGCTGATTCCCCCTTCACTTTGCTCCTGCCCACTTGCTCTCTGTATTGCTTCACCTAAACCTCCTGCTAGTTTGTCCTTTGCGTTCCCCACCCTCCCAAACCTGTTCATGTTTTTAAATAGGCCCCCACCACAGCTCCTGCTCCTCTATTGCTCCCTGCTACTCACCTCTTGTCACCCTTTTCACTGCTCCTCTCCCACATCATATTTTCTTTTTAATCTTTTTTGCGCCTGCCGCACTATTGGTGGGCATCCATCTAACAATGTGTTTTTACCCATTTCAACATGGCCGCCCGTGACTGTACACAAAGGTGCAGAGGGCACCAAGGATGAAGTTTGTATTATGTAAACAAACCCATTCAAAGATGGCCACCGAGGAATCATGCTCACCCTCTGCAGTCATCTTTCAATGGGTTTATGCAGATTTTACAAATGAAGCCAAAGTCATCCACCGTGGATGAACTCACATTCAGCAGGTCTGTCTTTGAATATTACAAATGCATTCAAAGATGGCCCCTATGCAGGGCTTTAAGTGGGAAGAAAAAACTGGGGGGGGATCTCCCAAAGGGGCGTGGCCAATGTAATTAAGGGCGTGGCTTAAAACACGTAAGCTAAAAATCTGTGCTTAGCATAGTGTGCCGCCTGACTTGTATTTTGCTGTTTCTGTCATTGCATCCAGATATATGATACAACAAGTAACATCATACCTACAACAAGTCACGACTATTGGCTTTGTCAATGGTTGTTAGTTGCATAAGATAAATAAGCAGCAACTATGGCTTGTATATAATATTGAAAAAGCTTCGACTTAAAGCCCTGGTGACACCACGACAATGTTGCTGCTCCTGAGTTTCAAAAAGAGAAGGGAAATCCAGAGAGAAAATGACTCTCTTTAAAGGATTTCCCTTCCCCTACAACGCTCACCTGGCATGACGTCATGCCGTAACTTCTCCACTAGTGAGAAGTGAGCAGTGTGAGCACGCGCACATAATGTGCCTGCTGTCACTGCAGTCCGGAAAAAAAGGGACCGCCTGTGACAGGGCACAAAACAGACCCCGATAGAGACCCGTTTCGAGGCCCCCTTTAAAAAACTGCCGGTGCTCAGCACCGGTGAGACCCGGCCCACTTAAAGCCCTGCCCCTATGAATGTACTTACATTCATGGCGACAATCTTTGAATGCATTTGTAATGTTTTTACAAAGCCGTTGAAAGATGGTCACATCAGATGCACAGACTATTTTACACAACAAAAAGTATTGGCAAAGCCAATAGGTTTCACTGTTGAGACCTTCTGGTTTTGCCAATGATTGCTGAATGTGCAGTGCTAAAGGTTTTATAGCCTTACCTACCAATCTTCTTCTCAAACCCCACTTGTGGCAAGGGAAGACCAAATGAGACTTTGGAGGGTGGGAATGAAAGGAATTGGTGCTACAAAACAGCAAGGCAAAATAGAAGTATCATTTTAAAGGCCACAAATAACTTTATCACATTCAAGGAATCAGTGTACAAAAGCTCCATATATTACGTCAGAGTGCTTTTCTCCGACTCCTGTACACAATGATGTTCATCTTGAGCATGAGCCCCTCTGTGTCCTCAGCATCGTGTCATGAAGGAAACGATCAAAATAATGCATGCCTTAACAGGGTCTAATAAATAGAAAGTCACAGATACTGGAGTTGTGAGTCCCATGCTTCTAAAATAGTCTCTGGTTCTTATTTGGGAATGACCACAGCCACCATGAGGTTACATATGACCACAAAAAAGAAAAGTGCTCCTTATTAATGGCACCAAATTAGTCAATGGCACTGCCGCCCTCCACTTGGAAATTTCTAATAGTGTTGAGCAACTGAAGGCATTCTAATTTAATAATTAGGCCAGTTTCAAACCAAATAAGTTATTCAGATTAGTTGCGTGAACTGGTAAACAACAAAGATGTTTTCAGAATTCACCTACCATTTGCATATTGGCAAGATAAGACACAATCTTGGGTGCTCCCCATCATTCAGTTGTGGATGCCTACCAACACATGGTCAAAATTGCACAGCACTGCTTGGTATAAGTTCTAAATGTCTTGTTCTCAAGGGTCGAGGCAAAATTATCCAGACAGATCCAATCTCCACAAGCACAAGGATGATTTGTGTCAACTCTGGGTGCTTTCACCTAGGTGAGACTGGCACTTGCTCACCACTTGAGCCCATAAGCCAGGAATAGCAAGCGAAAGGGAAGCAATAAATAAAGTATTAAAGAATGTAATCCTGAAGTTATGCATAAATATTTTGGACGCTAGAACATTTAATTGAAAATGTGCAAATTGAACGTATTTTTTCAGCTGATCACTTTTGCTTTCAAATTGTAATTTTTTTTTCTACATAAAATCCAAAACTAAAACATAAAACTGATTTAGGTCAGGAGATGAAGATGGTCTACATTATACAACCCTAACCATCATATCCTTTCATATAATTAGGTTAAATTCCATTTCTGACATCTCAATCACTGCATCTTCATCAGCATGAGGGGGCGTGGGGAGTTAAAAATGGAACTCGATAAATAGCAAGGCCATGTTCATGGACCGCCAACAGAGTAGCACAAGGTGAAGGGCAATGTTAAGTGTTCACCTGTCTGTTTTAGGGCAGTCTTAAGAAATCAGTTTGGGGCAGTAGGGAATGCAGCATGGTTATCTATCAATCATGGCTATCTCTGTGAGAGTTGGAGGGTTTGAATAATAAGCAGCTGCTAGGTGGCCCTTACTTTAGAAAATCACTTTCTTGGCTTTACAAGGTACCTTTACTTGTAATGTTTGGAATCTTGTGAATACAAAAGGTAGGGATCAAACCAAGTATGCTTTTAAGGCTGGCCTTTATATCTCTGCCACAGGACGAGCATCAGAAGCAAATCAGTGATTAATTTGCACAGCATGAGTAGAACTCTACTAGGATACTTTACAGAACTAAGCCAAAGACGAATGACCAACATGAGTTGCCTTTGCATGTTTGTTACGTAAGCGTTATTGCGAGGTGCAATTGTTTTTTTGATAGCAACATTTTTTTGGCATGAAACAATCCAACTACAGTTCTTCTAACGTCTGTATTATGCAAATAAAGTTGGTCTACTACTTCAGAGATCTTGTTTTATTTTGTGCTACAGTTTCAGGGATCTTGCATTACCACAAGGCTGCTTTGTATGAATTGCACAACGGACTGTTCTGAAGAGATAGCGGTCCACATTGAAAAGCCTGCCCCAGGTGTTAACATTTGCTGCATTTATTTAATAGGTGGGAGCTGCCATCTTCTCTACTTTATACCAACAAGTTTTGTGGTCATAACTTGTGACCGGCATGGGCTCAAGGCTTCGGTTACGCTGTATTTATTTTACCCTTTCTGTTTACCGATGTATATGTTAAAGATTCTTTCTTTTTTCAATGTAATATCTCTGACTGGACAGAGATTTACAAGGCTAAATTAGCTATAATTCTTTGGTCCCGCTCTGCACCAACCACTAAGCTTCGTTGAACAAAAGTACACTTTTATACTCAACAAACTTTTAAATGGATTAAGCACAGGGGAGATTCCTGGAAGTTCAGCGCCATAAGCTATGAAATGGCCTGAATCCATACGTTTTCGGAAACGGACTCTTCAAACTACTACATCAAAAAGTGTTGACTAGTGATGAACCTAGGAGAAGGATCCACCTCGCAGATCACATACGAACACATCACTCAATACAAAGAGGCAGACACTCACACTAAGACATTCAGCACTGTGAAGTAATCAGGAAGAGACATGTAGTGCTTTAGAAAACTCCCAAATAAATGAATTGTGAATATGCGCTATTTTTTATCCAGTGCTAATCTTCACATGACTCTCAGTAAGTAAGCTCTAATTGTTTGCCCACAGCTAGCACTGCAGACTTGCCTCACCACTAAGGTCCGACAACTGAGAACAGTGGGTCAGTAGCAAGTGCATGCAGTTGTACCTCTGACACTGCCAGATGCTTTCCACAGCTGGATCTGGGGGAAAAACGTTTATGTCACCATCAATCATCCCATGGCTTACTGTTCAGGTCCCAATTGACTCCCTTCTCTTTTAATTCGAGCAGCAGGAAACTTAAGTACCATGAAATTCAAACAAGCTCAACACACGGAGGCGCTACAGTGGAAATGTGGTTGGATCTGAGATATTAAGGGCTCGGTGGCGTCAAGTTATCTCCAGACAGGGCAGATGAGGTGTCCGGCACCATTCATGAAGTTGGGCAACGAGCAAAACGGGAGCTGTTGGTACCATAGCTGAATTTTGCAAGACCCGAAACATATATCACGCGACACAAGCCCCGCCATGTGTGGTGTGAAATGCACCATTTCCTGTGATGATGAGGATGTAATCTGTGCTATAGATGCCGAGGAGACTGGATTGTTCTGCTTTACCACACCAGAGTCCTTTGTGCTGATTTTCTTTTTTATTTATTATTTTGTAAGGAACGGGGCAGCTGCATTTCAGAAATCTATGTCACAAAGCAGTCTACAGGAAAATCCTTTATTGTTTAGCAACTTCGTAACTTAGAATATAAGACGAAGGTGTGCAGATCGGAGTCCTTCTAGTAGAAATAAATGCATATTATTTAGAATGGAGATTTTCACCTTCCCAGGGTTCCTGAGCATAGGATTTATATGGTTATTTAAAACAGCTACTGAAATGTCAAGATAAATGAATCCTGAACAGCTGTCTGTGATTTTAGAAGCCTTAAATAATTGTTTGGGTCTACAGGTACGAACCTGGTTTGTGTCATTAGTAGGTGGCCTACCTATTGAACCCTCAGGAGAATGGTTAGCAAAATAAATATTCCTCTCATTATACTTAATTTGTGGCAATGTATATAGGTTCAGCTTATCATCACGGTGGTGTTCTGCCTACATGTTATGTTATGCCGATTTGTAGAGCATTCTGTCACCCGGGAGGGTATCCTGGTGCTGAGCAGGTGTGCGTCTAGCCAAACCTAGGGCCTACACGAAAAGCTAGGTCTTCAGCTTCTTGCAGAACTCAAAAAGTGAGGAGAAGGCCCTTATGTGTTGAGGCAGGTTGTTCCATGCTTTAGAAGCGATCTAGGAGACGGCTCGACTGCTGAATCTGGTTTTCCATATGCGTTGAATTTGTGCAAGTAGGAGTCCGGATAAGCGACGGTGTCTGAAAGTTTTGTAAAAGCTGATTCAATTGTTAACGTATGCTGGGCTAGTGTTATGTAGTGCAATGAATGTTTGGGTGAGAAGTCTGAATTGTGCTAATTAGTGTATGGCACCCAGTGGAACTCCTTCAGGTGTGGTGTTGTGCGGTGTGGGAGATTGACAGTAATTCAAGCTGTAAGTTCTGAATGGTCTGCAGAGTTCTGGTGAGTCTTTTGTTGATCCTGGCATAGAGTCTGTTCCCACAGTCCAGCTTGCTTGTGTCGAGCGCGTGCGTTATGGTTTTTCGGGGGCTGATTGGAAGCCATTTGAAAATCCTCCTCAGCATCTTCAGGGTATGGAAGCATGAGGCGTTGACAGAGTTGACTTGGGCCTTGATGTCAAGTTTGCTGTTGAGGACTATTCTGAGGTTCTTGGCGTGGTTGGTTGGCATCGGTCCTCACTCTGTTGGCCACCAGATGGAGACAAATGGTGGAGTGCTCTTCCCAAAGATGAATATGTTGTTCTTATCGGTGCTGTGCTTCAGACAGTGGGTCATCATCCAGTGGGCGATTTCAGTCATGCAGGCATTGAACATCCCTTTTAAGGTGCGGATGTCGGTTCAAAAGACTCTAGCGAAAGTTGAACTTAAGCTGAAACACAGGAGGTGGGCGAGTTTCTCGCAAGACAACTTTAGCAAGGCCCCTTCACTGGGGGGGCCCCCGGGTGGTCGGGAGATTGACTCGGCATGTGAGGCCTTAGATAGGCGCATTTCGGAAGCACTTGACAGCTGTGCACCCTGGGCCGCAAAGGCACCCAGAAGGCAAGCAAAATCTGCCCCCTGGTTCGGAGACGAACTGAGACTGGCTAGAGCAGCCTGTAAACGTCTTGAAAGACGATGGAGAAGGGATTTTTCGGCCCAGATGAAGACTGAATACAAAGTTAGTCTTAAGCTCTATCATACCCTTATCAGAAAAACGCGGGCTTCCTATTATAAGGAAAGAATTGAGAGAGCGGAAAATTCAGTCAAAGAGTTGTTCACCGTCTACAAAGAGATCTCATCCTTGGATAAGATCGCAGCACAGAGTATAAGTTCAGTGGAGTCCTGTAATCGGATAGCAGAGTTTTCTGTAGAGAAGGTAGAGAAAATCTATTCCACCTTCCCGGTCTCTGCAAGGGAGGGGCGCGCTGTGGTTGCTGCCCCCACTAACATAAAGGGAGAAGAATATCTGGATACTTTCAGTACCCCTAATCATGAGACCCTAATGAAGATAGCTAGTAGCATCAAGTCCGGCTCTCCCAGTGACCCTGCAAGGCCAAGGGTGCTGAGAGGGAGCATGGACTGCCTTGAACCTTGCATCAGACATCTGTTAGAGCTCTCTTTCAGCTCAGGCACTGTGCCAAAAAAATGGAAGGAGGCTGTGGTCTTACCGCTGAGGAAGAAGCCGAATGTCAGCATGGACCAGCTAGACAATTTGCGTCCCATCTCGCTACTCCCTTACTTTGCGAAAATTGCAGAGAAGGTTGTGAACATCCAGCTAACGGCCCATGTTAGCAAACATAGTCTTCTCCATCCCACTCAGTCCGGTTTTCGAGCGTCGTACTCGACTGAATCGGCTTTGCTCCTCTCCACTGAGACCATCCGGAAGTACGTTGATGAGGGTCAGACGGCAGCCTTAATTTTATTAGATCTGAGTGCCGCCTTTGACACTGTTGCTCATCATACGTTGCTTCAGTGTCTCAGGAGGGGAGGGGTGGGGGGAAAGGCATTGGAATGGATGGAATCCTTTCTGCAGGACCGCAGTTTTCAGGTAGCGCAGGGACCTTATCTATCTAAGAGCATTGGGCTTAAACAGGGGTGCCACAGGGGTCCACCCTTAGCCCGACCCTATTTAACCTATATGTTGCCCCAGTGGCAGACATCACTGGAAAGTTTGGGGTCAAAGCCGTGTCCTATGCTGACGACACGCAACTGGTGGTGTCTCTAACACAGTCGGACGAGAAGGCAGCTACTAATTTTAATTCCTGCCTGCAAGAACTAGCGGTATGGATGGCTAACAACTGCCTTAAACTGAACGGGAGCAAGACAGAAGTGACGGTTATTGGCAAGGCACCTTCTGTGTGGACATCGGCGTGGTGGCCACAGACCCTGGGTCCTATCCCCGGTCCTAGTGAACAGGTGAAGAACCTAGGGGTGTGGCTTGACCCTAAGCTCTCGTTTGAGCATCATACAAGGCGGGTGGCAGGAACTTGTTTTGGAATCTTGCGTGGACTCCGCAAGACCCTGGACCTCCTGCCCACCGTAGCTAGGAAGACCATGGTTCATGCTTTGGTAACATCGAGGCTGGACTATGGAAATGTGCTTTACCTGGGGGCTAATGTCAACTGTGTACAGAGGCTTCAATGTATCCAGAACGCAGCAGCCCGCCTGGTTCTGATGCTACCTAGGCAAGCCTCTTCCAGGAAGGCCCTGGTCGCCCTTCATTGGCTCCCGATTAAGGAGCGAATCCTGTTTAAAGCTCTTTGTGTGAGACATCGGATTCTACAAAGGAAGGGGCCCACATACCTACATCACCTTCTGACTCCGTATGTCCCCTCCCGCCAATTAAGATCTAGCGGGACAGGACAGGTTATTATTCCCAGAGTCAGGAGGGTAAGGATGGGTGGGCGCTCCTTTAGTTTCAGGGCAGCTCAGCAATGGAACAAACTCCCATGGGGGCTTCGGATGGAGGCCTCGGAGTTGATTTTTCGTAAAAAGCTGAAAACTTTTCTATTCCCCACTGAGTAGCTTTCGGGTTGCTGTACCGTATATGGGGGGTGGCCTGGGAATGATGTCTCTCTCGACTGTACCGTAGCGCGGGGAAACTAGTGTAACCAAGCGCTCTACAAATGTCATTATTATTATTATTATTGAACTTGATCAAGGTACTGGGCGTCATGTCCGTGAGGGAGAGAATGAGTTGTGTGTAGTTGGCATAGGAGATGGCGATGTCATGAGAGTGGATGATGCTGGCAAGAGTGATCATGTATGCATGTAGGAGGGTTGAGTTCAGGGAGGACCTTTGCGGAACACAGATGAGGTCGGGCCATCCTCGTGTATGGCGCCAGACTGACTGACTGGGTTCTTCCAGGCGGAAAGGAGCGGATTCATCAAAGTTCATGTCCTTGGATTCTAAGGTCGTGTAAATGTTGGGTGAGGCTGGGGTGAGAGAGCATTTCAAACGCTGCAGAGAGGTCCAGGAGGATTAGGACTGCCATGTCTCCTCTGTCCAGAATCATACAGATGTAATCCATGGCATCAATAAGGGCAGTCTCCGTGATGTAGTTGGGTCCGAAACCAGACTGAATGGTGTCAATGAGTTAGTGATCGTTGAGGTATTCGGAAAGCAGTCTGTTGATGATTTTCTCTATGATAAGAAGATTTTTCTCTTGGCCGGGAATGGTAGCAGGGAGATTGGTCTGTAGTTAGCGAGCGTTGACTGGTCCTTTGAGGGTTTCTTCAACTGTGGGAGGACATCTGTGTGTTTTCAAGCATCTGGGAAGGTCACGGATGAAGTGGAGGCATTCAGAATGGGTGCAAGCAAGGTGCTGATGTCTTCCTGTCCTCTGGAGACGGCACGGTGGGGATAATGGTCGGATGGGGCAGGTTTACATAACTCTAATGGCATCTTCCCCCTCAACAATGCACAAATTCTGCAGGCCCAGATTTATAAAGCCAACCTATTTTTTACATTTAAAAAAATGATTGCTCATATTCCCCAGATTTGGTGGCTCTTCAACAGGCAACAGAATGCTTTATGCACCATGCACAGCACAGTGCAGGCAGGGGTCACGTCGCAGCTGCGGGCTGTTTATCTCCTATTACCCATTGTGGAATAAGACAGCCTAAGACACAAGTCTTCGGGAAGAGAACCTTCTACAAGCAGGGTTTAAATTAAGTAACTCTTTCCACTCCGCACACACAGCATGGGACACACATCCAGCGTGTCTGAAATGGGTAAACCCTTATGGACACTTAGTGCAACTAACTTCATTCACAAGTGCAATTCTACTTGACTAAGCCACAGAATTGGAAATTGCACTGGTACATTAACACATTATGCCAGCCTGATGGAATTTTCTGGGTAACAAACCTGATCGCTGGGGTGAGTTTCTGTGCATTCCAGGAAGGTGGCCCTTGACAAATTTACTGAATACCGACACTTGCAAGATTGAGAGTTCTCACAAACCTTTGGTAGGAACCCTGAAAAAGGTTAGCGATGTGCCATGATCCAGGCCGGGATTAAACCCGATTTCAGGTTGAGAAAGGGAGAAGTACGTCCTCAAAGGTGGTCAGGGTGTTGGGGAGGGGGTTTCAGCAAGGACATGAATATCTTTCCAGAGTAAACACCAAACTTTTCACATAGGAAATGCACTTGTGTGTGGCATTTTGGCATGTAGAAGTACAATACTGTGAACTGAAAACTTTATGCTTGCGTGCGTATACAGCACGATTTTTTTCCGATATCTAAAAAAGCCCTAACTTTCCTAAAAACGTCGGTATAAACCTATAAGAATAAATGTAAACCTTTTTTTTTTTTTTAAATTAAAAGCAGGCCGTGCGTGTTTCACTTCAAGGAAAGCATCATCAGCACTAATATGTCCGAACTTCTAAGAACCAAGGTATTGGTTTACCCTTGTTAACGTGTCTTTTTTAAGCTAAACATCAGTAAGTTGATGCGACATGGCCTGAGCACCAGCAGAAACGAATAATACATCTAGCTCTGTCGGACTGAAGTGGCCACAGCTCTAGGTGCAGGGGCCGGGCTGAGAGTGACCCCAGAGCTGACAACTAGGCACGCGCTGCTTCCTACATACGTAATGGGTTTCCCTCGGTGACGCTCTCTTCTTCTGTTAAATGCCTTTGCGAGGCTCTGACAACGGGATCTCGTCTGGCATGTGGTTCTCACCAAACAAGAAGCAGATGAATGGGCCCGGGAATTCCAAGAATGTAAACAGGAGGACCAGCTGCTCTTCTGCCATGAACACCCGACAAGCAATAATGTCACCTCACGAGACGTTTCATTGTCCCGTGTAACGACCCTTGTGGGTGGAAGATGCAGCGTCTGTTGACTCCTTTCTGTTTATTCTAGTTCAAGACACCACCAGGTCTCTGGATACGGCTGTCTCGATTTGAAACACTCGGGTATTTTTGTCACGGATGTGATTGGCCACACCGACATCTATCCTTCTTGAAATTCACCCGAGCCTAGCTGTAATTTGTAACCTATAGATTCTTTACTACACGCATCATATTGTTTTTAGCTGCTTTCTGTATGCTGCTGGCTGTGCAGCAACATATTTCCCACTGCATTGGAGGTCGAACATACAACTCAGACCGTCCAAGGCTCCAGATATGTGGTAACATGTGTGACAATCTGCTTCAGGAAAATACTCCAACCAGCATAAGTAGGCAGTTCAAGACGTATCCTTTTGTGGAGTGCGGCTGCATTGTCAGGGGGCGGCTGTCATGCACTTCTAACATTTTATTCTCCACGTTTCCTAGCACAGTCAACCCTAAATAGCACATCTGATGTCTATCTATTTCTGGGTCCAGGGTGTACCGGACATTGTTACCGCTCAGCAGTGAGGACGTCTGGGTGCCACTGGGTGATGTTTTGTGGCAGTACTCTTTACGGTTTGTAATTTCCAAACCGTGCCCGTGCTTTCACTGTGTGACTTTCAAGTGCTGTGACTGCACGTTTTGTAACAATGCTGTACAAATGTGCCTGCCCCATCTGCAGTTCAAAGGTCAATAAGATGTAACAACACCACACCTGTCTCTACCAATTCCAGTTGACTATTTTTCACTGTGTTGGTATCTTACTTCCATACCCTCCATCCATGCTCCTGCTTACTCATTTCTCAGTTTGTCATGCCTTGTTTATCTGTCTTGCTGTTTAAATCATGTAATCGTTCATGTCTGAACCTTCTTTCGTCCTGTGCATTTTCAGAGTAGCACACTACCATGTCAGCTTTCCGTTACCTACCTTAAGAGGTCTTAATTGAATCATCTGAAGCTTTTTTCTTTTTGAAGAAAGAAGCGGTCTCTTTTCCAGTTCTATTCATGTCCTATAGTCTCAGACCACCTGCGATACCTAGTGTGTTTTTTCAACGTTCATTTTTACAGATCATGTGTATGTACAAAAATCAGTTGTTTTTTTAAAAGGTTAATCTTTCTTCTTTTTTTTGTTGGTGTATAATCGGTCATTGCTGTAAGAATTCCATTACTAACCTCTATAGTTATCTGTGCTGAGTTTACAACATTCATTGTTATATTGGCATAAGTTATACACCTGTACAAGGTGAATGCTGTCTGTTTGGTGTCTACATTTCCCAATGGCTGCCATTAGTCCAAATTATCATACTCCAATGACATTTAATTTGTATCCATGATTTTACCCCAGCATGCCCAGTGCTGGTTTGCATTTTTCATCAGGCTCCCTCATTGTGGCAAACACTTCTCTGGATCCTCTCGTCATGCAGTGTTTTTTTTCTTTTCCACTAATCATCCATTAAGCTTGTAAACTGATGGAAGACCAAGGCCATGAATTTGAGATTCTTTTTAGAAGTTATTCTGAATGGCCATAGTTTATGGTCATGCAGTCCCTGCTGCCCAAGGTGTTTCTTAGTTAGGGATTTCTTGACCACAGTAGTAAATATTTTTGGGCACAGCTTTCTGAATAGCAAGTCTGTATGAAGTAATAGGTTTAGACAGACTTGCATTCTGCCAACGGATACCATCATTGTGAAAAGGCGTCTCTCTTAATCTTGCCCAAGAAGTCCAATTTTTTTTGCTTTTTAGATTGGCTCAAAGCGCATTGATCACAACATAAAATCACCGACAACAGGCTTTTTCTTAAGAAGTTCGTGCTAAATAAAATAGATTTCTGTGATGTAATTTAAGCCTTAGTGATCTCTTAAATTGATTATGGGCGACCTTCTACTCATTGGAACACCTAAAAATACCTTCTAACCCACACAAGGCCAGCTAAAGTCTGTGGTTAGACTTGTATCTAGTTCCAAAAAGTATAACCACACAAATCAAATGTTAAACGCTTCATTGGTAGCTCTGCAATTACCAATTCAAGCTTGCATGTCTCATTTCCAAACAGTCAAACATCAGCAAGAGGCATATCTCTAATCCATGCTGACGATTACCGATGGTGCCAAGCCTCAGAAGTAAAGACGCTGCTAGGCTATAGTCATAAAGAATCCCCACTTAGCTATGAGCAAATCCTTTTCTACTGCTGTTCCCTCTGTGTAAATCTAATTCCTTGCGATGTCTATAACATTTAAAAATATATATATATATAGCAAATGCTCTCAAAATACTCAGGGTCATTAGCGCTTTTCTTTGCAGCTGTACGACTGTACTGTTAGGGGTATGCCCTCAGAGGGAGGTCGGTAGGGGTACTGTAAGAGGCGGTGTGTTACATGTTGTCTTTTTTACTGTGGTTGTGCCTGGATTAAGCTGCGGTGGCAGTCTGTGCTACCTGGCAGCCAACCTGTATGGGGGTAGCTCTGCTGTCTAACTATCGAGGGATATGGCTCTTCACTGTGCTTTGGGTACCTCTGCTGTGTGAAAAACGAGGGGTATTCTTGTCTGCATTGAGTTGGAGCTCAGTCGGCTGAGCAAGGGATGGCTCAGCCATAGGTGAGGGATAGTTCTGTCTTTGGCAAGTGACGGGGAGGTCTATTCTCTGAAAGTAAGAGATAGGTCTGCTCTCTGGAGTGCATGAGGAGCTGATGGCTGGATTGCTCAGCTGTCAATGACAAATGGGCATTTGACCTTTCTCAAGTCTGTGGGTGACTATCAACTGCAGGGACTGGGGGGTCCTGTTGCTCCCTCGTATTGATGCATTTCCTTACTTGCTAAAACAAGCCTTTTTGCTTTCTCCCACTGATCTTTGTTCCTTCATTGTTCCATTTTCTCTCAGTTTTAGCTGTAAGCCGCAAAAGACATTTTTTCAACTTAGGGACAGTGGTTCCGAAAGAGACAATAGTAGAAAAGCCTCCACTGCCAATCACATTCCTTTGTTTTGAATTTCTTAACATGAGGAGGATAATAGAATGCCAAATGCCACACATATGCAAAGGGTTAAAACTTTAAAACTCACTCTGCAACTTTTTAAACCCTTGTATCTCAAAAACTGCTGAAGTGATCTAAGCAAACAATCAGATGCACACTGTGTAAAGTTCTAGTTTCAGGCCAAGTGTAAATCATTTAGTCGGTTTGCGCTGTAGGCCCAAACAGAATTTTCTATGGGGCTAAAAAGGGAATGGTTGGATGGATCTGCATGATAGTAGGCATACTAAACTGTAGCTGGCTACGTCAACCAGTTGCCAAATATCATGCAAATCTAACAGCAGGGTCAAAAGTTATAGGCAATCAAATATTGAGAAAGCCAATAGGTCTCACCTCCATGGCTTCTTGGTTTGCCAATGCTTTTTAAGCATCGGCAAAAGAAATGCAATGCATGCATGAACCTGTACGCGCCACCTTATAACATAACATTACATAACATGTATTTGTAAAGCGCATGTACACCCAATGGTATCTTGGCGCTGAATAACAGATGTTTATTGTTGCCCAACTCAATGGTACTCATTTTATCGACCTCAGAAGGCTGAAAGGCTGAGTAAACCGGCCAGGATTTGAACCTGTGACCATGAGGTCGAACATAGGCCCTACACTGGACACATTAGTCCACTAAGCCATCAGACCCGGCTATGGGTTATGTAGCTGCATCATTCAGTAGGTGTGCGGATGTATCACCATTATATTTTATTTACGATTCAAGATGGTGAACGTTACTTGGACTGGTAAATAAAACATGATTTTTCGCTTGCGCAGTAGCACGTTTATGAAGGTGACGCAGACCAGCAGCAAATGGGAGCTTTCGGGCCCTTCAAGAAATGTAAAAATAAATATTTCAATTACCCTGATGTGTGGGGTGCAACAGTGTAACAGTTGAGCAGTAGGAACGGGGAATGGGTGGGTGGAAGCAACAAATGTGTGTGGATATTAAGTAACAAATAAAACGCTAGGGGATGAAGGGAGCAACACCTGGTGGGGATGGTATCTCACCGTAAAAGCAGTACATGAGGTAGGAAGTAGGAGCTACATGTACTGTTGAGTGAGAGAAGGGGCCCCGCTGTTTGTGTCTGGATGTGTGCGTTTTGTCATTGTGCAAATTGTGCATTACTTATAAAGAAAAGCTTGCCAGCAGATCCAGAGATCAATCTGAATTGCATAAGCATATAGCCTGGAAACTCACTGCTTCACAATATCCTCAAGAGCCATATTGTCTCTACTATGCTGATGACAGGATTTGACCTTTACACTGTAAACTTATTACTGTATTCTTGCCTAATAATAGGTTTTATTTGGCCAAATATATTTTCAGTGGCACAGTGTATTACTTACGACAGAAAGCAGTATTTGGTCTAACAGTGTTTTAAGATTGACACCAATGGATAGTCCACGGGCGATACTTTGGGATGAGAATGCATGTGTTTTTTAGCTCTCTACCAGATGTAATTCTTTCTCCTCCCCAAATAAACACCGTCCCACCACCTTGCTCAATGTTGCTGTCTCCCTCGTGTTGCAAGCGACTGTGCTTCTCCCCACCAACCTCCCTGTTGCTTTCTTGTTCGTCACATCTCCCCACTCGACCACCCCACCAAGCGCCCTGGCGTCTTTGTTGCCCCCAAGCCGAATGCAGGAGGCTCAGGCAGCAAATTGCTACCAGCCCCTCTGCATTCATTAAAAACAAAACCTCGCTTTTAAACTTTGTTTAAATTTTAAACAAAATTTAAAAAAAGGTGCATGTTTCGTTTTATAGGCATACATGCTGGCACCTACAAATTGATGTGGCTGTGTCTGAATAGAATCGCCAAAAGGCACCCGCTAAGCCAAGGGTCCCACTCTCCAGACCTAAAGACTTTGCCAATGCTTAGGATCTTTTGATTATACTAATATTAGATATATTATATATAAATTCTATGTATGATATATGTGCTTTCAGTCAGTCCTCTTCATCCCTTGAACAATTATTATTCACTTTTTTCTTCCGCCCACTACAGCATGCAGTACAGGGGCAGCGGGGTTTGCCCACTTCAGCTACTTGGTAGTGCTACAGGAAGATTATTCAGGAACTCCTCTCAGCAAAACGACCTAATCTTATTTCTATAGGAGCCATGTCTCCTTTGTCCCCACTTTAGTGGCTAGGTCTTCTCCCTTTTGCTTCAGGATTGTCAGCAATACAATTCCACTGTCAAGAAACCAAAATCAATTCTGTCTTGTGCACAGGAAGAGGCCGGGGGCTTTCAAAATGGAACCCACAGGACTCCATTATTCTGCTTCCCTTATGCATACAATGCATATACTACACTGGCCCCCACATACACACACATGCACAACATATTCTTGGGATGTTAGCTGTAAGCACCTTTCATATCAGCAGTTACTCTGCTGTGCGTAGAAACACCCTAGAATGGGAGTAGGTAACAAAACAAGCACAATATCTGTTTGCTCATTGACGAGATGCTCTTAGCCAATGTCAAATAACTTGTTTTATTGAGAGTACAAAAAACAGAAAAAAACTTTGAAACAGAATAATGAGGGAAGATCATTAAATGATACCTTTTTTAGGTCTCGCCTAGCGACGCAGCACATGCGCTGCACGCTTGGCGAGATCTATTGTAGTCGATTTTCTGCCGAAGGGGGACAGGAGATGTACACGCGTACGACAGGAGATGTGCACGCGTAGGGGTCGCGGAGTTATTTTCAGCACAACGTGCTTTCCCTTATACGGACAGGAGATGTGCACGCATACGGGTCGCAGCGGTTTTTTTCAGCACAACGTGCTTTCGCTTTTGCTTGTTTATGTGGGTCCCAAGATGGCGGCAGAGGCAAGTAGTACTTGAAAAAAAGGTCTCTAACTTTACTAGCTGTTTACAGTCTGGAGGCTGCAGACAGAGATGGCTGAGCCGTGCCGGGTGCCCTTCGTAAGTCTTCTTGCCACCCACGTGGTTATTGTGGACGATAAGGTGAAGGGAGAGGTGAAAGCTAGAAAAGCAGCGTGAGCCCTCCGGGACGTGCTGCACCTTCGCCGGGACACGAGGTGGACGAAAGACGTCAGGGCCCACTGCAGCAGCTCGAGGGACCCCAGCGCCAGCTCGACATAGGCTTGCCGACACTGCCAGCAAAGGAGGCACCGCAAGAAGCGTCACAACAGCAGCGTGGACTAGAAGCACATCATGGCCAAGTGCAACTAGAGCCCTGTGTGATGCTAACCCCGCAGCGAGAGGCAATGCCCCTTCCATGATTTGCAAGCATGAGCCTCTGCTTTTACTGGGCGCATAGGTGAGTTTTTGATTTTTTGTGATGTTCTTGGCACACAAGGGAATCGTGCGTGTGTACTGTGAGCTGCAGTTTGTAGGCACTGTAAAGTGCAGTAAGTCAGTGTGGATCTGTGGTATAGATTGACGCAATAATGGGACTTCTGTAGAGAGAGGGACCAATGTCCTCTCACTGGATTGTAAGGTATTGCCAGAGGTGGCAGCCTGATTTATTACTAGAAGGGAGCGGAGTCCCTTTACTGATACCCGAGGTGAGTGGCCTATTGGCTTCGCCCTTGTAAAGTGATAAGTACAGCTGTACTCTACATTAATTTTCTGTGTACACACGTGTAGCGCTTGTATGTTGGCATACCGTCAGTGTATGTCAGTAATGTTCAAGGAGTTTGTGTGCTATTTTAAACCAATAGGTGATGCAGAATGTATTTTGATATAGCTGCGTAGGTACCGTATACAAAATGGATAGAGAGGAGTCGCCTTCCAGATGGGCTAAGTGAATTGCAGATCCCTGATACAGACTTAGCTTTTTGGTAACTAATGAAAGCAGTGTGTGTTAGGATAGGTAACAGGGGTATCTTGGAAGGACAGTGGTGTTTCCTGTCCTGACTTATGTTCCGCTAAAGGCGATACATACAAAAGCTAGCCGTTTTGGCAAGTGTGAAGGTTGTTGTGCCAGTGTTTTGGTTAGCCCTGAGAGAAGCATCACATAAAGTCTTTTTGGGACAGTCACCCAGCATCAACAAAACATGTCTGAAAGAGCTGTATGAAGTATGGCTCTAGATTGCATTCAGTGTTTGCGAGGTTTTCCATGACTAAAGGAGTGCAGCCAACAGGGTGTAGGAAGACTTCTGTGATCCAGGGCTAGAGCCTCTGACTACCAGTTTCCCCAAGGGTGTGAGGGACTATTTACCCTAGACTGTATCCTGCTGTTGAGTCTGCCTAGAAAAGTGGACTGCTGAGCGAGACACACTGGAGTTGTTACTGCAAGCGTCTGCTCAGCTGACATCTTAGAACAGCTATTGTCGTTTCAATCCGATAACGTGTCAGTGCCCGGGCTGTTCTAAGATGTCCTGATTACATAAAACGACAGAGCACCAGCTAACAGGATCCCTCTGCTACATGGGGACCCATTACAGAAGTATACATTGTGACCGGACTATATTGTCCAATCCTGGTAAATAGAACTTCAAACAGCATCAACACTGGTAGGAACCCACTATCTTGGTTCACCTGCCGACATTCATTCCATAAGACCCAGGGACCCTTTGTATCTTATCATCAAGAAACCTCGCAATTGGAATTAACCTCTATAGAGTGCCCATATACAACAATAGTGAAAGTTGAGACGGTGTCCTGACGAAGGCAACCTGCCGAAACGTGCGTAGTTCCATCTACCGCCGACCCTCCTTTCTGTCCATATGTGATCTGGACCCTGTTACGAATATAAGAGAAAAGATTGTACTATATGTCAACTGTATGATTATGTTTAAATCTCTTACTCGCTTGATTATGTCTTATATATCATTCGATGCATTGTGAATTTTAAATACACGATTATATTTTTGATACTCTGAAAAGATGACAAAATATTAGTAAAACAACAAAAATAAAAAAAATATTTTCGATAAATACTTAAGCACTATGTCGTCTGATTGTATATATTATGTCCGGTTATAATTGCTCTTTAAATATTTGAGCTTGCAATTAGCTTGATAATAAGGGAAGTGTGCATCTCCAAACATTTGGGTATACTAAGGTCTCTGTGTGGCCAGCTGGCGCACTTGGAGATGGACATTCGCAATTTAGAGCTGTGTTACGCTGCGACTGGGGACGCGGGGACACTCTCAGACATTAGGCAAACGCTTAGTGAGTATGATAAGCTGGCGGACTGGGAGCTGCACTACATGGGTAAGGAGTCCAGGGCTAGAGTGTTCCGCGAGGGGGACAGAACGGGCAAGACCCTGACTGGGCTCCTGCAGAAGCCTCGAGCTACTGAATACATACCTCAGCTTGCAGATTAGCTGGGGGAGACGCATACAGACACTGAAGATATCACTGAGACTGTTACCTGTTTCCATAGCAATCAGTACCAAGCCACAGCCCTCCCCCCGTCGCAGACCGAATATGAACACCATACAACTCCTCTGGCTGGATAATGAACATAGGCGGTACCTTGATGTCCCCTTCACAGTTGAGGACATTGTGCAAGTGATACAGGCCATGCCTGTAGATAAAGCGCCTGGACTGAAGGGCTTATCTCCTTCCTTCTATACACAGCTGCTGGATTCCCACTTGCTTGCTCTCTACAAAGAAGCCTTTCAGGAACAACAGCTCCCCACCTCCCTTCCGGAGGCACTCATTGTTACCATACTGAAATCTGATAAGAATTGTGCGAGCTGTGATTCGTATAGGCCGCTTTCTATGAATAGCATGGATAATAAAATTCTGGCCAGATTGATCACAGACAGGCTGTCCCCCTTGATGTCGACTATTGTCCGGCCAGACCAGTCAGGTTTTTTCCAGGGACGTTCAACTGCAGGCGTGGCATCACCTTAAAAGACGAGCAGCTTTGTCAATCGTCTATGCCAGCTTGCTCCCCATCATACGAAACCCGGCTCTGCCCCTGAAACTGGACCGCGGGTGTGACTATAGGGTGACTGTACCCAGGGGAACATTTATCACTGCACATGACATACCGGAAGACCCACACAACACCACACTGGATGCCTTTCGGATATACAGTCTCCATGCCACCGGCCGGAAGATATTCCCAATGTTTCTTGCTGCCCCTCTGGAGCTTCAGGCCTTGGAAACTTTGCTGGGTGCCCACTCCCCAAGGCAACTTATCACTAGGTTGTATGCAACAATGCAGGAGAAAGCGACACTGTATACCCCAGGGGCCCGAGCCCTCATGCAGAGGGACTTGGGCGCTGAGTTTTCAGAGAAACACTGGGTATATTGCAGTACCTTGACAAGTATGTTGTCCCCAAATTATAGACTGCGGCTGATCCACTTCAAATTCCTCCACAGACTGTATTGCACTCCCTCTGCGCTCTGCCTCATGGGACTTCTCCCAGAGGGTACATGCGTGAGGTGCAGAGCGTTCGATGTAGATTCTTTTTTACATCTGGCATGGCACTGCCCTGGAGTGGCAGCCTACTGGGACACTGCTGGACACGGTGGAAGCCACTACCGAATGTCAAATTAATAGAACTCCCTTAGTGGTCTTACTGGGATATGTAAAGGACGTTCCAAAGGAGGTGCATCGTCTTAAGGCTATGCTCCTTGCCTTCACCAGGAGGCAGCTTGCTATGCACTGGGGGCGTCAACCGGTACCCACGCTTCGCTGCTGGCTACGAGATGCAGTCTACAGCTTGGAACAGCCGGATGTATACTGGGAACTTATGCCTCTCGGGTCAAAACCAAAGGACATATGAGCACCATTAGTTGTTCACCTCACCACTTGAGAGACGCTGTATTACCCTGACTTGCGAGCTATGGATGACGTGTCAGGTGCGGCTGTGACATGGAGCAGGCGAGCACATAAGACTGGCGTAGCCATTGCTACGAGTCCCTGACAGGAGATGGCTGGGGACATGTGTTTGCGGACTCTGCTGTACTTCAATCATCAGCAAGATTCTTAGTCGCCAGTGGGAGAAATGCGTGTGCTGCATGGGGTTTCCACTGGCATATTCACGTTGAGTGCTACTGGTGTATACATACTCATGGCATGTCTTAGGAATGCACTGCTCTTTGTTGCTATGGTGTCACAACTAGCAGGGGGAGGTATTTGTTGATTTATTTACTCTCTAGTAACTTCCTGCCGTTGTCTTGCTATTACATTAATGATGCACCCAAAATGAATAAATAAACGAAAAAAATATCTATAATTTCACAGTAAATATGTTCAAAAGATCCTGTTTATATTGCAAAGATATTATGCATATTGTTTTGTATTGAATGCATTTTTCATCTGCATTCAGTTTATACACCATATGTCATTTACCAGAGGATCG
This sequence comes from Calotriton arnoldi, assembly GCA_963921515.1. Taxonomy (NCBI): domain Eukaryota; kingdom Metazoa; phylum Chordata; class Amphibia; order Caudata; family Salamandridae; genus Calotriton; species Calotriton arnoldi. Next base: position 898,653 of record CAWUFW010001772.1, on the reverse strand, counting down.
GAGCAGTAATGGCTTCCTGTACTGCGTTGTACACTCTTCATGTTGAAAATCAATATTTAAAAAAAGCTCCCCCTATGCTCAGGGATGGCATGCAGGGTTTCCAAATTTCATCGTATTCCTGGGCCTCATGAATGCGCCACCGATGGAGAGGACGCGAGAAAAAGCACGGCTCATGGGTATGTTTGTTTACAGTGTGTAACAAAATCTTTGACCAAGATGTTCCTGGTTGGTGTATTCAACCCGTGCTCTAAGCTTTTTGGTGCAATTTCTACTTAAATGCTTTAAAGCTCATATCTCTGGTTCATCTTTATGGGTTTTTATCATTGTGATGTCATTTTATTTATTAAATTCTAGAATGTTTTTATAATTCAGTTTGGGATTTTTATTGCTTTGCATTTTGAATTTATTTTTGTTTTGGCAATGCATAAATACTTCACCCATTTTCCTAAGTTAAGCCTGCTTGATCTGTGCCATAACTACCAGGGGTTTGAGCTCAGGTTAATTTAGTGACTATCAGGGTTAACCCTGACGAGAGTTGTGATTATTCCGTGAGGAGGGCAGTCGCCCACTCCAAATAATAATCCAATTTCTTACATGCTCTTCGGCATCAGCAGTGAATACTGCCCCAGCTGGTAAAGGTCCTAAGCCTAGCAGCTTCCTTGATTCTTCAGACGGGAAAAGAAAGGTGAGGAGAAGAGTCAAACTGCAGTAACCGCAGCTTCCGAGTTCTCATCTGGGGATCAGTTAGGGATCCACTAATCTCAGGAGACAAAGGAGAAAATACACAAGGGGTCTATTGTGGACATATTTGACTGAAGAAACTATTGGGGAAGACAATAAAGATTCTAAAGAGTACTCTAATAAGCAGCATGATACTTTAACAAACTAGACAAAAGGTTTCACCATCTACCAGTATATAAATTCCCTCAGCTAGTAGCTTAAATGGCTTATTACCAAAACAAAAGAATTTGGGGGTAAATGCTGGAAGGAACTTTTGTTGGAAAAAGTGTTAAACTCTAGAATCAGCTGGAGTCAGAGATGTAAATGCCTGGTTGCAAGGTATGATGCTTAAAAGGGAAAGGCAGAGAAATCAGCCCTTTTGGACCCCTCAAACAGCAAATGAGAAGAAGGTGACATGTTTGGGCTACAGCAAGTGAACCTGTACACAGCTGGCCGGCACTTGCAAGTTCAAGCAATACTCAACAAGTTCAAAGAAAATGTGTTTACATGTTCTTACATTGCGTTCTGTTGAAAATAAGAAATACCACGTTAGGCCCAATAGTTTATTGACCAAATTTCTGAATACAGATAATAAAATTTTGCTATTTGTTGGATCCCATGAGTGCCGGTCTACTGTTTAACAGCAGAACATGATAGTGAGTTCCACTCTCACTGACTACGGCACCTGCAGCATTGGGGAGCGGCAGCTACTGAGGTGGAAAGGCAATCAAATACACATATGTTTATATATTTACTGAAAAAAACAAAGGTTACAGCAGTGGCGGTCGGTAAGTTTTGGAGGGAGAGGGCGGACGGGACACACTCATGCACACGCACACATACACATAACACTCAAAGCAATGTATTCACACACACGCACCACACAAACACATCCATTCACAACACTCTTCACCAAACATTCATACATACACGCACGCATGCACCAAACAGTTTAAAAGAAAAACACACACTTACCTGCAGCCAGCTCTGCCTCGGAGGTTCCAGGAAGCTTGGGATTGCTGCCTTCCCTCATTGGCTGACCTTAAGGCAGCAGTCCAAACATCATCACAGTGAGACTGCTGATCCCACCCCACTCTGTGATGAAGTGTCACTGATTGATACTCGACCCTTGGCGCTTCAGGGCTTAAAACTGAAGCGCCCAGGTGCGAGGCAATCAGTGACGCTGCCCCTCGTCACTGAGGGGAGGGCCTCAGGGACCTTTGCTAAGCTGAGGACGTCACGCCTACAGGAGCTGTGACTTCCTCAGCCCAGCAAAGTTCAGCTCAGGCAGCCAGTAGCCTGCGCTAAATGCACATGTCTGGCTCCTGGCTGCCTGAACTGAAAGTGAACAGTGTCCGTCAGGCAGACCTTTGTGCAGCCTGACAGACTCTGTTCATGAGGGGCGAAAGGTGGAGGGGCGTGGCCCCTCAGCCCCAATGGACCGGCCGCTCCTGGGTTACAGGGACGTTATAGTTCTGAAATAAACTAAAAAAAGACCTTAGAAATTAATTGAAAAAAGGCAAAGGTTGCAGGGACGTTATAGTTCGGCTCAGGTATCACTCGTACAAAACCAATGAAATTCAGCAGTTATAGTTAGCAGGGCTACTATTACCCACCTCCCGCAATGCACTGCTTATGACCTCACATGTTGCATCATTCATGACATGGTCAGTGACATCACTGATGACATCTCAAATGACATCACTGATGACATTCAAGGAATTTCTAAGTTTTTTTAATTCCATTTCTGAACTATAATGTCCCTGTAACTTTTGTTTTTTCCATCAATTTCAAAGGCTTTTTAAATGCTAATTCCAAACTACAATGAACCTGTAAACTTTGTTTTTTCAGTGAATTTCTATGTTTTTTTAACTAGTAGTCGTGTTTGCAGTATGGTGGAGAAAGGGGTTGGGCCTCCGACCTGCTCTCAGCAAATCTGCTGTCTGGGGCTTACTGGAGGTAACAGAAGGGGGTTCCTGGTCCCCTAAGACCCTCAGCATCCACGGGGACTTCATTCCCCAACCAGCAGTGCACCAGGAGGCGCATTTGTAGAGTGGTGGAGAAAGGGGGCATGGTATCATTTGAGATGTCATCAGTGATGCAATCAGTGATGTCACTGACAATGTCATGAGTGATGTAATATGTGAGGTCATAAGCAGTGCACTGCGAGGGCGTAAGTTATAGTTAGCTGAGGTAACTAGAACTGCCGAATTTCACTGGTTTTGTACAAGTGAAATCTGCCCCTAACTATAACATCCCTGTAACCTCTGTTTTTTCCAGTGAATTTCTCAGGTTTTTTAAAAAGCTAATTCCCAACTATAACGTCCCTGTAACCTTTGTTTTTTTTCTAGGGTTTGTCAACTAGTAATCGCGTTTGCAGAGTGGTGGAGAAAGGGGGCTCGGCCTCCGACCAGCTCTCAGGAATCCCACAGTGTAGGACATACTGGAGGTAACAGAAGGGGTAGTTGGCCCTCAAGGACGTCCTTGAGGGCCAACTACTGTTATGATTCGGAATGTACCCCAATATAGGCCTGGGTAGTCACCTAACCTTTCACCTACATTTACCCTGCCATTGTACTACGTAACTGTTTTTGTGCTGACCTTTTACCTAGTTAGGTGCTGCATAAATATCGTGTGGTTTTCCCCGAAAGCTAGCCTCATTTATTATACATGAGGATTCTCAGAATCACAGCAGGATTACCATCTTCTACATAATAACTGTGTATAAGGTTCATCACCATCGTCATCCTCGGCCGACATGACACAGCAAGGTAGAACCCCTGATGGTACCTTTTGGGTATATAAGCACCATATCTTTGCTGGGGCAGACAGAGGAGAAAGACTTCCATGCTAACACGAGACGCTGAGGTTCCTGCACACAGACACTCCAGCACGCAGTGGTCTGACATCCCTCGCGGGGTGTCCATTTCGAGACCACGACGGGGTCCTTCGTTCTCTCACATCAGGTAATGGGGTTGGCTCTACCCTAGGGGATTCTTGCCTGCACACCTACATACATGCTAGGTACATTTAGGTACATCTAGTTAGGGTTAGCATCGTAGCAATCGTGCATTATTACTGTCATACATTTATATGCCTGCATATATTCATTGTTTTAGCACTATGGAAGAATTCTACCATCTAGTTACTCTGTTGGTGCTTATAACAGTATACATCTGTTTCAGTCTTATGGTTGTTGCAGCACACATATTTTACACTAGAATGACGCTGGTTCAATAAATGCTTATTGAAAACATCCCCATCGTTTATTCTGTGTATCTCTCTGAGGCAAAGTGAGCACGAGTGACTGAGCGAAAAGTACTGTACTGTTTCCACGATCCCCGAGGGGACAGGGTTGTCATGTTCGATAGTTGCCAGAAACTATTTGCTACTTGGTAAGAGGGGTTCATAGTGGCACTGTGAACTAGCTGGTATACAGGCGAATATATCCGATGGGGGTGTCTGGAATCGGTCTGAACACCAATCCCACAGTTTATGTTGTCTAAACACACAGATCCTGTATAGATTTATAGGTACTACACGACACTACCCTTCCTGTTCCCTCCAGTAAGTCCCACACAGCAGATTTGCTGAGATGTTGTCAGAGGCCACGGCCCCTTTCTCCACCACTGTGCAAGCGCACTTATCAGCGAACTACTAGTAGGGGGATGAATTCCCTTGCCTCCGGAGGATCCTTGGGGGCCAACTACCCCCCTATTAACGCCAGTAAGTCCCACATAGAGGGTTTACGAAGAGGTGTTCGGTGGCCACACCCCCTTTCTCAACCACTCTGCAAACGTGCCTCCAGGAGCTCTACTAGTTGGCGGATGAAGTCCCCTTGGCTCTTGAGGGTCCTTGGGGACCAACTACCCGTGATGCACTTCTGGTTGGGGGAAATAGCGCACTTTAATCCTGAGGCCCTCAGGAGTAAAGTGGAATTCATTCCCCAACCAGAAACGTGCCAGGAGGAGCGTTTATAGAGTGGTAGAGAAGGGGGCGTGGACTTCAAGTCCTCTCAGCAATCCCGCCGTCTGGGACATACTGGAGGTAACAAGAGGGATTGTTGGCTCCCAAAGACCCTTAGCATTCAAGGGGATTTCATTCCCCAACCACAACTGTGCCAGGAGGCGCGTTTGCAGAGAGGTGGTGTTAATAATTTTTTATTTTTTTAGGGAAGGTGGGCCGCGCGCCCTCCTCCTGAGGCCAATTTCGGCCCGGGGACCCCATCCTCCGGGGCCAGGCCTTCATTTAGGTTTTTTTTAAAAGGGAGGGGAGCCGCATGGCACACCCCTCCCCAGGCCTATATCGGCCCCGCGGATGCCATCCCACGGGTCACGGCCTCAAGGCCCCCACGGTAGCCGCTGGCTCCCTGCCTCCTGTGGGAGCCGGCAATGCTTTTGGACAAAGGGAGCTGCAAACATGCAGCTCCCCCTGTCCAAAAGCAATTCTGCTCCGCTTCATAGAAGTGAGAGCATTTTCAATGCTCTCGCTTCCATGAAGCAGAGTAGAGTTTGCTATGGCTTGGCGGGAGCAGTGCTCCCGCCAAGACATGGTAAACTGCAATGTCCCGGGGGTGGGCACCCCGGGACATTGCTGGAGCCGACCTTGGGGGGTGGCGGTCCCCAGGGCCACATACAGCACCATGAGGGAGCGCGGTGCCTCACCAACAAAAATTAAGCCCCGGAGAGGTGGTGGTCTCGGGGCTGGAGCCCCCCCACATTTTTTAATATAGCCCAGAGGAGGTTGCGGAGGCTGCGTGGCCGCCAAGCATTTCCTTTCACATCAGCCCCGGGGAGGTGGTGGTCCCCGGCACTGCAGGGGGCCCGCACGGCCCCCCATCATTATTTATAATTTTTAATTGCCCCAGGGACCTGGCCCACCCAGAGGCCTATATTAAACAAAGCAGGGGAGCTCGTGCTTCATTTGTTTAATTTACGGCGGGATTCACGGATCCAGCGCTACTTCAGCTGAAATCTTTTTAAAAATAAATGCTTTTCTGGGCCTTGAACGATCTCTGTGGGACCCCTGAACCGGCTTAGGGTGTCAGGGTGTTTCTACAATCTTTTATCTTGTGACTCAGTTCAACTGAGTCACAAGATGGGTGCCAACACTTCCTGGTTTAAAGTGTTGGTAGCCAATCAGATCTCAGGCATGAGATCGGTAGGGGTCACGGATCCACCGCGGCCAGAGTTGTATATCTGAGAAATCTTTAAATTTCTCAGAAACTACTGAACGGATTTACACCATTTAACAAAAAGAGTTCTTTCTGGAACAAGAGCTACCTTTCTGCCAAATTTGGTGTAATTGCGTTCATTAGTTCAGGCTGTAGATGTGTCTTAGGTTTCCCATGGAAATTAACATGGAGAAAAAGCGTTTTGGGAGCCCCCCTTTTTCATGGCCCCCACTTGACTAATGCTCCGAAATTATCAAGACAGCAACTGAAGTGACTTCACTGATAGTTTTGAAAATTTCGCGAAGATTCATCAAACGACGTCAAAGTTCTTGGCAAATCAAAAAATGCCACAGGCTCATTTCGGCCCCGGGGACCTCATCCCCCAGGGTCTGCTCCTTTTTTTTCAAACATTTTTTTTAGAATAAAAGGGGGGAGGGGGGGTCCGCGCGGCCCCCCTGCCAGCCCTAGGGACCGGCCTTTAGTCTGGGGGCCCTGATCCCCCCGCATTATTTGAATGCAAAGCCCTGGGAAGGTGGCAGGTTGGGGGGGAGGTCCAAAAGCCTCCCCCCATTTTTAAAAATATAATCCCTGGGGAGGTGTTGGTCACCGGGGCAGGCTGTACGGGCATCTCCTGCATTTAGTTGAATTGAAGCCCCGGGGAGGTGGTTAACCCCCCCCCTCCCAAGAGGCCTAGATGGTCAAGGTATTTCTACCCTGCCCACCCCCTTTTTTAAATACATTTTTTTTACATTATTTGTGGACTCTGCACTTCCTGGTTGAAGTGTTGGCAGTCGATCAAATTTCAGTAGAATTTCAGCAGGATTTTGGGCCCCCAGATATCTATATTATTTAAACAAAAATAGCTCTAAAACTTCTGAATGGATTTACACCAAATTACAAAACGCACGCTTTCTGGACCAACATCTAGCTTTCTGCCAAATTTGGTGCAGTTCCATTCAGCGTTTCGGGCTGTAGTCATGATCAAAAAATGAAAAATCCACAGACAGAACATGGGAAAAAATTAGTTTTGGGACCCCCCTTTTTTTTGGGGCGGCCGCTTGACGGATCATCCCGAAATTTTGAACACAGCAGCTGAACCTGAAAGGGTATGGTTTGAAAATGTCATACAGATTTGTCAAGCTTTGGTCCTAACTATAACTACCTATTGCCAGTAGCACACACGCACGCACACACACACACACACACACACACACACACACACACACACACACACACACACACACACACACACACACACACACACACACACACACACACACACACACACACACACACACACACACACACACACACACACACACACACACACACACACACACACACACACACACACACACACACACACACACACACACACACACACACACACACACCTCTCTCTCTCTCCCCCCCCCCCCCACACCTCTCCAGCAATATAAGAAAGTCACGGCACTCCAAGGAAGTGGTTGTTTGCAAGTTTTGAATCCATAGGCGGAGAAAAACACATCAACGCGTTTTGGCGCTTACGCACCTTTGCCAGGACAGTAAGTAGTTACAGTTAGGACCTTGTTTCTATAGTAAAAGTGTATTTTATTTTGCCATTAACTTTGATACCGTTTGACGAATATTCACGAAATTTTCAAAATTAGTACGCCACTTACTTCAGCTGCTGTCTTGAATGGTTCGCGGTGATTCGTCAAGTGGGGGCTGTGAAAAAGGGTGGGGTCCCAAAACGTGTTTTCCCCATGTAATTTTCCATAGGGATTTTTAACACAATTCAAGCGCGAACCGCTGGACGGAATTACTCCAAATTTGGCAGTAAGTTGGTAGCTATTGGTCCAGAAAGAATGCTATTTGTTCGTTTTTGTAAATCCGTTCAGTAGTTTTTGAGATATTAAAAGAAAAACAAATTTGTATATCTAGGGACGTGGACCCTCCATGGATCCACCTGTGGTGACTCAGCGACTCCACACGCCAAAGCAAGGTCCTGATTGGCTGGCTGCAACTTGACAGTCCCCGGGGCTGAAAAGTAGCATCTAAAAGCATCTAAAGCAAATGAAGGTGTCAGGTTAGAGCTTTCCTGAATAGACGTGGATGTGGGAAAAGTATGTGCAATGGGCAACAAAATGGCAATGTTATTGTTGCAACGTGCAAGATCTGCAGAGCTGTTGAGGGGCTCAGCGCGACCCCCAGTGTAAATCTGAATCAAAAAAAAAAAAATATATATATATATTCTCAAATACTCACTCTGACACCAATACAGACCCTCACATCCAGTCACACACCCAGACAGATGCTCTTACACCCACTGTGACACCCAGACAGACACTCGCACATCCACACTCACACCCATAGACACTCACACCCACTCACACCCACTCACACCCAGACACTCTCACACCCACTCTGATGCTCATACACTCACACCCACTCACACACATACACACTCCCATCCACTCACACTCTCACACCCATTCTGACGCCCATACAGACACTCACATCCACTCACACACACTGACACCTACTCACACACCCAGAGAGACATTCTCACACCCACTCTGACACCCACACAAACGCTCACACCAACTGACACACACAGACAAATTCAGACATACACTGATGCATAGACTGACATACCCAGGCATACAGCAATGCAGTCACTGGTACACCCAGGCATACACTGATGCATAGAATGACACACCCAGGCATACAGCATTGCAGACACTGACACACCGAGCCAAACACTTATGCATCCAATAATACACTGGGGCACACACTGACACACCCAGGCATACTCCAAAGCAGACACAAACACACCCAGCCAAGCAATAAAGCATCCAATAACACACATATACACTGACACACCCAGTCATACACCGATGCATACACTGACACAACCAGGCATACGACAATGTAGACACTGACACACACTGACAAATCCAGAAATACACTGATGCATAGACTGGCATACCCAGGCATACACCAATGCAGGTACTGGCACACCCAGCCAAATACTAATGCATTCAATAACACACTTAGGGAAAAACTGACACATACACTGACACACCCAAGCATACAACCAATGAAGACACTGACACACCCAGGCACACAGCAATGTAGACACTGACACACCCAGTCAAACACAAATGCATGCAATGGAACACCCATACAGACACTCATGAATACACTAACGCACCCAGTCACACACTAATGCATAGGCTCACACACCCAGGCAGACACTGACGTATACACAGACACACCCAAGAACACACAAGTGCAGACACTGACACATCCAGGCATACAGCAATGCATACACTGACATACCCAGGTACACAGTGATACAGACACTGACACACCCAGGCACGGGCTGATGCATACACTGAAACACCCAGGCACACACTCATGCATATGCTGACACACCCAGGCACACACTGATGGATACACTGACACACCGACGCATACACTGATGCAGACATTGACACACCCACGCATACAGCAAAGCAGAAACTGACACACCCAGCCATACACTAATGCATTCAATAACACACCCAGGCACAAACTGATGCATACAGACACACCCAGGGACAAACCAATGCATACAATAGCACACCCAGGCATACAACAAAGCAGACCCTGACACATCCAGCCAAACACTAATGCATCCAATAACACCCCCAGGCACACGCTGAATCATACAATGACACACCCAGGCATACACCAATGCAGACACTAACGCACCCAAGTGTACACCAAAGCACAAACTGACACACCCAACCAAACACCAATGCTTCCAAGAGTACACTCAAGCATACACTGATGCACACACTGACACACCCACTCTCACACCGATAGTCACTGACAAATTAAAAACACACACAGAGTTGGCTCTTTGTTTGACCAGATGGTAGTTCTAACAAGAACTTTTTTTTTGTAGAAGGGATTTTGAATAGTTTTTAAACTGTTTTCTTCTTTCACATTTTTTGAACAAAAAGTGACCAGGGTAGTAAAAAGGGTAAGCATGGGGAAATGCAAAGATGCAACTGGCTTCAATCTTCAATAAACATTATGTGGTCACTGGAAGCACAAAATAAAAAAAACCCTTCTTTGCTGTATCCAGAAATGCACCCACAGAAGACATTTACAGCGACAAGCATGTGGCATTTCGCACAGTGAATAACCATGTCACTCAATTCTTCGCAGGCAGCTGGCAGGTTAATAAGTACAGCTGATGATGGTTCTCTTAAGGCTGCTGTAGAGGTCAACTGTCCTGCTGCACCCTCTTTCTCCCGCATCATACGGTTGTAGACCCTTTCATGAATTGTTTTTAGGTGCTTCCACATGGAGCTTGTCCCGTGTAAATACTTCTTTGCCGTGCCTCTGGATAACAACTTGCCACAAATATTGCACTGCACATATTTAGCCGATACCTTCTTTTCCCCAGAAAGTATAGTAAAGTGCTTCTAGACATCACTTTCTTTTCTGTGAGGTGGTGTGTCTTCCTCCTCATCCTCAACAGGTTGTGGATGCTCATCCTGGACGGTAAATGTAACTACAGCCATTGTGTACTAATGGTTCTCAATCCTCCTTCTAGAGACTTCACTGGAGAAGTAACTGGTTTTGGGTGTGGTTTTCCATATGCATGGGTGGGGTCCTCATATATCCAATCGGAACACAAGGTCTGGGTGTGGTTTCTTGTGAATTCGTGAATCTGGAGCGTAGAATCGCGGATTCGTGAAAGTCGTAAAATTGGTAACTTTGTTGAAAAACAGATATATGGTGGTCTATAAATATATATCTCTAAATATGTTCACACCGATTTTATTATCGAAAATTGAGGGGTGTACATATCTGAAATAATTTTTAACATTTTCGGTGAATCCGCGCATTCGGAATCGCGGATTCATTCCGATCATAGAGTAGTACTCAGTCTATATTTACAGAAACACGAAGGAACTGCGGTAAAAAAATATATATATATTTAAAAGAAATTGCTTAATTACATTAAAAACAACTTCACAAACTTTACAATAGGTACATGTGTGATTTTTATATTTTTAAACTTATAGAAAGTATATTTATTTAAAAAAACAATGTCTAAAAACTAAATTAAAAATCTAAATAAATTATAATACACTTAGTATTACAAATAAACCCTACAAATTAACTAAAAAACTAAACATTAGAGGGACATAACACTTTAGAAATGGAATTTGAAAAATCTAAGAAATTCACTGAAAAAAAACAAAGGTTACAGGGACGTTATAGTTGGGCTCAAATTGTACATGCACAAAATCATCGAAATTCAGCAGTTATAGCTACCTGAGCTAACTATAACTTATGCCCCCACAATGCACTGCTTATGACCTCACATATTACATCACTCATGACATGGACAGTGACATAACTGATTACATCTCAAATGACATCACTCATGACATCACTAATAACATCATCCACAGAACCACTCACACACCAACTCACACACCCACTCATACACCCATACAACCACTCACACACCCACTCATTCATCCATGGAGTCACTCACATACCCACTCGCTCACCCATACAGCCACTCACACAACCACTGACTTATCCATACACCTACTCACACAGCAACTCACTCACTCACCCATACAGCCACTCACTCACCCATACAGTCACTCACACAGCCTCTCACTCACCCATAAAGCTATTTACACACCCACTTATTCACTCATACAGCCACTCACTCACCTATATAGCCTCCCAACTGAGCCACTCCCTCACCCTACCACCACTCACACAACCACTTACATGCACATTCACACATCCATACAAGCACTCACACGTCCATTTACTCACCCACAAAGCTACTCACATAGACACTCACTCTTCAATACAGCCACTTACACACCCACTCAGTTAACCAAACACCCACTCAAATAGCTACTCACTCACGCATACAGCCACTTACACACCCAGTCACTCACCGTTCCATTAACTAACACATCCAGTCACTCATACAGCCACTCACTCACCAATACAGTCACTCACACAACCATTCACTCAGCCATACAGCTACTCACGCAGCCACGTATTCACCCATACAGCTACTCACTCACCAATACAGTCACTCACAGCCACTCACTTATCCATACAGCTACTCTCACACTACTTATTTACCCTTACAGCCACTCACACACCCATACAGCCACTCACACATCCACTCGCACACGGATACACACAGTCACACAGCCACTCACATAATATATGTTAGAAATAGTATCACACATTAGAAGCATACAAAGTATACTAATTTAACTTTTGTTGTACCTTAGTATATGTTTAACACTCATAAACCACTAGATAATACTTACAGTCACTAGATGATGTCATCAGTGATGTCATTTGAGAAGTCATCAGTGATGTCATAAGTGATGTTACTGACCATGTCATGAGGGATGTAATGTGTGAGGTTGTTAGAAATGGTGGTCTCTAATTGGCAGTGGCTTGCACCCTGTCCAAGTAGGGAACCTTATTCTAGTCACTGTAAGGGAGCTACACACCCAAGATAACCCCTGCTTACCTCCTTGGTAGCTTAGCTTATCTCAGAGGCAAAGTGTAAAGCATTTTTACATAAACGCACAGTAACAGTGAAAATACTACAAAATGGACACAACACCAGTTTAGAAAAATATTCAATCTTTATCGGAATAAAACAAGACCAAAACAACAAAAATCCAACATACACAAGCAAAAATAGCGCTTTTAAAAGGTTCAAAATAGTTCAGTTCATTGAAAACTATGGATGGGTCACTTTTTAGTGCGAAGTACTTGGGATGTGTCAAAAATCAAAAGAGGAAGACAGGCGCAGAGGAGATGAGGCACCAAAAACAAAGTGGTGTGTCGATTCCTTACTCTCAGGGGAGGTGATGAGTCGATTCCTTGCTGTGGTGCAGAGGAGGTGATGCGTTGAGTCTTTGCTGTCAGGGAAGGTGATGCATTGACTCCCTTCTGTGAGGGGAGGGGAGGCATCGAATTTCGAACACACTGCTTAAGTTCCTTACTGCTGGGCAACGTCAACGAAAAATTGGCGCACAGGTGCGATGCGTGGAAAATCCGGCTGTGCTGGGTCGAGACATCGGCGAAACAGGCACTGTGTCGATTTCCCAGCCGCGATGCAAGTGATGCATCGAAACTTCAGCTGCACAGCAGAGCGGGTACCTTGGACGTCGGAGACATGGTGCTCAGGACTCAGGCTGCAGTGATCTTCAGGCTGCAAGGCAGGCGCTGTGTCGATTCTTCTGTCACAGTGATGCGTTCGTTTTTCAATCGCACTGCAAGACTGCGGCAGGAAAAACAGGCGTGAAGGTCGGAGCATGGATTTTCTTCTCTTCTTGCAGACGCCACCTGGTAGGGCCCAGAACTGAAGTTGGCACCACTTGGAAGGTCAGAACTCCCAGCAGAGGAGTTCAGATGGGCTGCAGATGAAATCTTTGATGGCCCGAGACTTCTTAACAGGAGGCAAGCACACAAAAGCCCTTGGAGAACCTTGGCAAGCAGGATGATGAAAACAGAGTCCAGTCCTTTCACACTCGAAGACAGAAGAAGCAGACAGCAGGCCTGCCCAAACCAGCACAAGCAGAGTGGCAGTTCCCTTCCTACAGCTTCTCCAGCTCTTCTTCTTGGCAGAAACTCCTCTTAGCCCAGAAATGTTCTGAGGTTATGGGGCTCACAGCTCCAGTACTTATACCAATTTCTGCCTTTGAAGTAGGCAAACTTCAAAGGAAAGTCTTTGCACTGCACAAGCCCCTGCTTTTCCCTGACCTGGCTCCAGATACATTACAGGGGGTTGGAGACAGCTTTGTGTGAGGACAGGCACAGCCCCATTCAGGTGTCAGTGACAACTCCTCCCACTACTCTAGCTCAGGGAGACCCATCAGCCTGGTGATGGACCATCAGGATATGCAGGGCACACCTCAGTTCCCTTTGTGTGACAGTCTAGAGTGAATGTACAAACAACTCAACTATCAGTCTAAACTAGATGTGGATTCCACAGGCAGGCAGAGGCAGAGAATGGCAAAGCAAGAAAATGCCCACTTTCTAGAAGTAACGTTTTCAAACACTCAATTTTAAAGACAACTTCACTGAAAGATATATTTTAAATTGTGCGTTCAGGGACCCCAAACTCCAAATCTCTCCTTCTCTTCCCAATTGGAAGTTACACTTGTAAGATGATAACCTATGGGAGAGATAGTCCTTGCAATAGTGAAAAACGAAATTGCAGGATTTTACTATCAAGACATGTAAAACACATCAGTACATGTCCTACCTTTCACATATACTTCACCCTGCCCAGGGGGCTACCTTGGGCCTACCTTAGGGGTGCCTTACACGTAGAAAAGGGGAAGGCTTGGGTTTGGCAAGTGGGCACACTTGCCAGGTCGACATGGCAGTTTAAAGTTGCACTCACAGACACTGCAGTGGCAGGCCTGAGACTTGTTTGTATGGCTACTCAGGTTGGTGGCACAATCAGTGCTGCAGGCCCACTAGTAGCATTTGAATTATAGGCCCTAGGCACACACAGTGCACTATACTAGGGACCTACTGGTAAAACAAATATGCCAATCATGGATAACCAATCATAATAACAATTTACACAGGGAGCACTAGCACTTTAGCACTGATCAGCAGTGGTAAAGTCCCCAGAGTTCTAAAACCAGCAAAAACGAAATGCAGCACACAGTTAAAAACAGGAGGTCAGAAGCAAAAAAAGACAAGGGAAAAACACGCCAAAGATGCCAGGTCTAACAGAAGTCATAAGCAGTGCATTGCAGGGGCGTAAGTAATAGTTAGCTCATGTAACTATAACTGCTGAATTTCTGTAATTATATTAAGTGGTCTTGCTTTCTAGTACCATTCGGTAGAGAGCGCTGAAGAAGAGAAGAGGCAACAAAAGGAGATCTTTATCACCTGTTGTCTCCTTGGATGAGGGAGAAAGTTAAGGGAGAAGAAGTAAATGTAACCATACTACGCCTCCCGCAGGACCTGACTTTGCGCCACCCCCTGATGGGCAGCTTTTGGTACAGCAAGTAGTAGCAAAGGCATCACCAGCATAGAGGTCCAAACACTGTCATCACAGTAAAACCCTCTGATTAAAAATGAGGCTGCTCCTTCTAGCCATGACAAATACTTTCAGTGTCAGGAACTTGATTCCATTCTTCATTTTCTAAAAGAGAGCTTTGGTTTAAAAGAGAGAATCCAGAGGGATGAGCTTTGCAACTTGCTGTTTCCACAGTTTGAGAGACCTTCTGGTCCGGGGCTTCCACTTCTTGGCAACATAAGATCACTTATTCTGTATGAATGGTAGGATCTAGATCTTCTTGAACTCCTTCGTTTCATACAAAGGATGCACTCTTTAGAGAAAGCTGACAAAGTTCTGCCACATGCTATTAAAATACACTCTATGCTAGCCACTCTCACTGGCCGGACAAGAAGAGTGTATATCAGTTGATCAAGTGGATAAGCATATGGAGTGAACAATCTTTAGTCAAGGATTTTGGATTCCTGCTGCAGAACGGCAATGACTGATGGGATCTGTAGGTTGAAATAGAAGAACAAGCATGTTTCCTCTCTGAGATTGCTTGGGATGGGATTAAAGCTTCTGCAATTGCAACAGGAGCCTCAGTCCTGGAAAGAAGGCACAAGTGCAGGTGAGACTGAGAGGCTGCTGCAACAGAAAAGAATACTTTGTTGAAATTCCTGTTTACTGATTGCAAGTTGCTTGGCAATCAGTTGGAGCAGATATTAAGTACAGCCTTTAAGGATAGGAAGTGCATATTACTCTACAAGTGTTAATCCTCATCCTTGTCCTATATGGAAGCTGGTATTCAAGCAAAAATACTTTCTGCTCATATAGATCTTTAAGGTACAAACGATTTCAACAAAGAAACGCGGAGAGAAAAAAAAACTTCTGTACAGCCTTTCACTATTCCGAATAAACAACATCATTCCTGAATATTGGGCTGCGGTGAAAGCTACAGGTTCAGTCAGAGGGTGTTACAAGATTTTCTTTCAGCATGGCAAGCAGATGTCGCAGATCAACGATACATAGATGGCCTGTTCCAGGTGAGCAGAGGTGGGGTAGGTCTCTGGTGCTCTCCGTACAGAACCTCTCTCTTAGCAGTAGCGTGCAATCCTCTTCTTCTGACCTAAGGGGCTGTACAGATTATGGGTTGGACAATTCTATATTGAGGTACTTACCTATTAGGGGATTACCTGGCACTACACATCCCTCTCAAGGTGTAGGGTAGGGATCTTTCTGGTCCTGAAGAAACGCCAGGGATCTAGCTGGACCAATAGGTGTGAAACATGTCGACCTCATATATACATTAAGGCTATCTTGGTTCATTGAGTCCTTGTGATAACTCCCATTCAATGGTTTTTATCGCTGCCGAGGGAACCACCATATTAAAACTAATTAGGTATCCCTTAGACAGTTTTAATTTCCCTTAGCACTTCATTTGCACCCTACAAATTCCGCATACTCACACCCACCTTTATCATTACGGCAGAATATTAAAAAGATCTCAGACAAAGAGCCCTGGCGTGGAGCCCATAGGACATTGCATCGCCAGCCCGACAAGGAGAAGCCCCTATGAGGAAGCATGACATCCATTTGGATGTGTGAGGGCACGAAATAACAATCATAAGGACTCCCTTGGATTATTCACTTCCAACCTTGATTTCTTCTCTTTTGCCCTTTAGGAATTTCACCTTCTGGATTCTTTGATTATGTTTTAGGAGAATGGGTCTTGGACCTTTATTAGCGCCCTGTCCCCTCTTGTATTTTTGTACTTCTGAATCACAGCTTACTGATAAGCCGCAGAAAAGTCACAATTAGATCCACTACAATGCTTAGAAGTTATTGGAGAAATATTTTGCACTTATTTTGGTCTCATCTATTGAACTTACTCAGGCAGGAGAACCATACTGTAAGAACTTAGTTCCAATTTCTAGTGAACATTGCAGCAGAGCTCATATCTGACCAAATTATGAAGGCTGTGAAGCATCACACCACCCATCTGCAGCAAGAAATAATTCCATTACGATTTCAGCTCCAGAAGGAAAATTGTTCAAGACGTAGTACAGAAGCGGAAAGAACTACGCGAAAAATACCTTCTTCACATGACCAATCAGAAAGAGAAGACTGGATATCTGGAAGGAAGAATTGCAGGCCAGGCCCTGGTTGTGGTAGTGTTGTGAATGAGCCTAGGATTAGTTTTTAACATATCCTCTGAGGGGCAAAAATGGTCTCGGTCCAAAGAGTGTTAGACTGGATTTCCCATGAATCTGGAGGAGGGGACTTCTTGTTACAGTTCTATGCACACAGTACCAGAACAGAGTTCAGCTACAATGTTCGGTTTATAGTATATATATTGAACCATATCTAGTCCCACCTTTGCTACTCCCTATCTACTTCTCAGTTCCCTCTCCCACAGTTTCTCCAGTAATGTAACTCAGTTTTAACTTTATCATGTTTATGTGATTAGCTATATTTTGCACAACAGCTTAACACAAAAAAATGACAAACTGTAGAGTGCACACTCTAATTAGCTATTGTGGTGTACCAATCTGTACTTCCACTTTGTAGGACATTGGGTTACTGGTTGACTGGGGTGTAAACCCTGATCAAGTAGCAACCACAATCCTTGTCAGGGTGAGGCACAAGCAAACCCTAAATTAACCTGTGTTCAACTCTCTGGCAGCTTGGCAAAGGGTAGTCAGGCTTAACTTAGAGGCAATGTGTCAAGTATTTATGCAGCACTTTCAACAGTAATAAAGTGAGAACACAACACAAGAACCATCCCACTTTAGAAACACAGAGTATATTTTAATAAATAATACAAGACCAAAACAACAAAATTCCAATCAGTAGAAGCGGAGATATGCAAGTTTAAAGATTTCAGTAAAAATAGCATCAAAAAGCACAAAGCACCATCTGTGCTTATCTGGTCGTGCCGGACCGGGACAAAGTCACAAGTTCAGGCCGACCGCGATGGAGCATGGGCCGGTTACAGGGACCCACTTAGGTCCACTAAACAGAGTATCTTAAATCCTGGTGTACGGCTGCACAGAGTTGCTTTGTGAGACTTCGCATCATTCGGCGCCAGTTCTTATTAAGCGATGTGGCGAAGCTCTGCAGGGCTTTGCGTCAGTTTCGGTGAGCTGGCAGCTGTGTAGCCAGGCTTTGTGGGGCTTTTCGTTGCTCGGCATCGATTCCGATGTGGCTAGCAGCTATGCAGCAAGGCTTTGCGGGGCTTCGGATCGGTTCTCGGTTCCGATGGAGACCACAATTGGGCTTGGCAGAGAACATTCAGGCACACGTCCAAGGGTCCAGGACTGAGGTGTCACCACTTGTGAGGGCTGGACTCACAGACGGCAGAGTCCACATGCTGGGTTCAAGATTGTTGGAAGCCTGTTATGCCCCTGAGGCTTCTGATCGGGAGGCCAGCCAACTAGCCTTTGGGGTCCTGGGTTAAGATTTGCAGGTCCATTTCTTCTAACCTAGGCAAGAGGGCAGCAGGTAAGCAATTCTTCAGAGCAGCAGTTCAGCAGAGGGGCAGTCCTTTCAGAACAAGGAAGTTCCTCGACCTGTCGGAGTATCCACAGGTCCAGAAGTGTACTGAAGAGGTGGTGTTTGAGGTCCAATATATTTATACCTGGTGTCCTTCCTCTGGAAGGTGAGAAGCTACTAGAAATTCCCTTTGAAGTCCTGAGGCATCCTTCCTCCAGACTAACAACAGAGGGTGTGCAGCCCTTTGTGTGGAGGCATGACAAATCCTATTGAAGTGTAAGTAGGGCTGTGGCCAGCTCTTCCCTCCAATCCTGCCAGTGATGGCCCATCCAGGCATATCTAAGATCTCTATTGTGTATGGCTGTCTAGGAGAAATACACACAGCTCAACTGTCAGCTACACCCAGTCATGTGACCCAGCCACAGGCTGTAGGCACTAAATGGCTAAAGTAGGAAAAAGCCAACTTTCTAAAAGAGGCATTTTTAAAAATGTAATTTAAAATCTAACTTCACCATAGGTTAGGATTTTTCATTACAATTCTAAAGACAACAAACATGAACTGGTTAGCTGTTCCCATTTGGAAATGACAGCTTATTAAATGTAATAAGGTAACTCCAATGTTATCCTTTGGGGGATGTAGGCCTTGCAGTAGTGAGAACGACTTTAGGAGTTTTTCACTACCAGGACATGTAAAACTACAATGTACATGTTCCACTTTTTAAGTAAGTTGCACCTTGCCCTCAAGTCTGTCCAGGGCCTACCCTAGGGGTGACTTACATGTGTTAAAAAAGGAAGGTTTGGGTCTGGCAAAAGGTTTATTTTGCCAGGTCAACATGGCAGTTTAAAAATTGTAAACACAGGCTGCAATGGCAGGCCTGATGCATGTTTTATAGGGCTACTTAAGTGGGTGGTATAACCAGTGCTACAAGCCCACTGGTAGCATTTAATTGACAGGCCCTGGGCACAGGTAGTATCACTTTACTAGAGCCTTATAAGTAAATTAAATATGCCGATTGAGTATAAGCCAATTCTACCATGTTTTAAGGAAAGAGCACTTTAGCACTGGTTATCAGTGGTAAAGTGCACGGAGCCCTAAATGCAAACAAAAACAGGTTCAGAAAACAGGAGAGTGAAGGCAAAACGTTTGGGGATGGCCCTGCAGGAAGGGCTAAGTCCAACACACTTCCACTCAATAGTAGTACTTAGCTCAGGGGAGTGTTTAGTTGCCTTCCCCACTCTGGACAAAGATAGGGGGGTGCACCATCACCAATAAGGTGAGGGGTTACCGTATTCTGAAGCTAATAGGGGCGTGGAGGGGCAGTAGTGTGTGGCTCCCCCTTTCCAGTTGTTGCGGCAGGGTACAGTAACACTTCTGTGTTTCCATGTTTTTTACGAGAACAAACTCTTGAAACTCAAACTACCACGCAGGCTATACAGAGTATAAATAGTATTTATTTCAGGGTCTCAGTAGACATAAGTAAATTCCAAATGGCATTTCAATTGAATTAGCCACATTTAAACCCTCTAGAAGAAGTCCACATTCTAAACACCACAAAAATGTATCAGAATAAGTCATTCACTCTTACTCTTGAAATTTCTCAATGTGGATGAGTCGCATCTTCCACAGCAACAGAGGTGGTATGATCTTTCTGCTGGATGTACTAGGAGCATCCCCAAACGATGCAACCCCATAGTTACAGAAGTTAAACAATCCTAAAGTTAGAGAGACTGCACACTTCAGGGCATCAATCTTTGGGCATCCTAGAGAATGTACTTCCTTGTTCCTACTTGGTAAAGGAATACTAATATGTTTTGCATGATCCTTTGTGTGTGGTACTTAGCTGATAGATTACTCCACTGCTTTTACCTAAGAGCTAGCTCCCACCCAAGATGCAAGGGGGGATTCCTCAGATCTTCTGTCCTGCTTACCTACACACTAACACAAACTCATCTCCAACGTAATGGTCCAATCTGCTTAAAATTTTCAGTTGAACTCCATCAACACCAGGTAGCCCATAAGAGTCCAAGCCTCCTCCAGTCAGTGGAAGAGTGGGGGGGCTGCAGAAGTCACTTATGTCCAGCTCATAGAGTCCCTGACATTTCCCCGGTTAAGCACCCATTGCCAGCTCCTCAGCCTTCAGACTCTTGAAGTAAATCAGTCAGGAATTCTTCAAGCATTTCGTGCACTCATTTATTGATCACACCCAAATTTATGCTCTAGTTCTCCCTGTTAACAATGGACATTGAACTAAACCAATACGGAACTGCTATCCCATCCCAAGGCTGTGTCTCCGCAACACTGCCGGTATGATGTCAGAGGAGACATATGGAGCACACTCCCTCCTAAAGATGACTAATGTGTGGCCTGACACAGCACACTTACAGCTAAGCCTCTTAATGTTTCTCACAACAATGATCCTCCGGGGAGAAGTTTATGGCATCTTTGTAAGCTTTTATATCACAATAGAATTCTTTATATTAATCAAGTACCCATTGCGTTCAACAAATGTCTCTTTCAGAAAACTAAATGCAGTATGTCAACAACATTTCCATTTATGGATGCTCCTGGCAGAAAACAATTGTTCTAGATATGCTCAAAAAATATTTTGGTTTGTTAAACATTAGGTAGTCTGCTATATGGCAGCAACAGCAGGACATGCATCTAATTAGTGTTTCCCAAACTGTGGGTCCTGACCCACTGGTGAGTTGGTGAATCGATTTTTGGTGGGTAACTAATAAACTTGCCTTTAAATTCTGTATTTATCTTGTCACATTTGCTGCACTTCAAAGACAGAGATCAAATGTCAAGCTATGTCTTCTGCATATTTTTTTTTCACATGGGGATTGATGTTTACAAATTTCACTAACTTTGGAGTCAGAGAAAGAAAAGTAAAATAAATTATGTGACAATCTTGGTGGGGGTACAGTGAGTGAGAAAGGAAAGACTGTAGGATGTTATTTTTTCTAACACAGAAAAACGTAAATACCTGTAAACTAACTATACACATTCAGCAGTTAGGAAAGCAAAATGTAGCACTTTTTTGGTAATAACTGCGATGGAAAGAAAGATTTCATCACGAAAAAGAAATCAAGACACTTTACTGGTGCTGCACAAATGATAAATATTTACAGAAACCCTATTTCCACTCCTTATCATTTGTGTGCAATACAGTTTTATTAGTAAAGCTGTAGATCTACGAAAATTTAGTGGCCATTTCAAAGGAAAATCTGTTGTCGGTAAATGAGAGTGGGCTGCCACACAATGCCTTTGTTACATTATTAAAACACCTGCCTCGTCAGTTGATGCTAGGTGGGTCGCGAAAGTTTACTGTTCTAAAAATTGGGTTGTTTTCCACATCCTATCACTGCATCGGAAGAAAGCATCAGTTCACAAAGTTGGTTTTCCATCAGTGAAAAGGAGGACACTAGCCCACATTTATTATTTTGAGAAATGGAGGCAATAATCCAAAACACTTGCATACATTTCAGTGACGCAGACGAAGAATATTTAGGCTGACAGAGTATAACCCTACAATTACGGAATCATTTTAAAGAAGAAAGGCAGTTCATGATACTCACATTTACAAGGAGGAGGAGAAGAGCTAAGCACACTGTAGGGACCGGATGGAAACTTGGTCTGATGTCCGAGTGAAGGGACTGAGAGGGCAGCAGCGGAGCGTCCAGAAGAGGGTCCTCGTCTACACTTTGTGTGATCTCGAAGGAGCTCTGAACATGAAAAGCAAAGGACAACATCGCACAATTTAATTACTGAACATCACAGCACCATATACATCCAGTACACGTTAGACTGCATCACAAGGTATTGTACATGAACTGCCGGAAGAAGGCATACAACTGGGGCAAGGGAAGAAGGAGTGCAGAGAAGAGTGCCCTGGGCTCAGAGGTGAGTCAAAAAATTGTTTAACCAGTCAAGGGCAGCGACTCGTAGAAAGTCAAGTAGGCACAGAGGCTTATACTATGGATAGGAAGTAGGGAAGCAAAGCCGCAACCAACTATCAGTGAAACTATGCGCATGTTTCTAGGATGAAAACGTGCAGCGATATCAATCAATCACCTATTTGTAGAGCACGGCTTGTCACACTGGAGGCTATTTAGGCGCTTACTGATGGTTTCATTCAAACAGCCAGGTCTTGAGTCCCTTCCTGAAGGGAATCGAACAATGTGGCTAGAAGGAAATTTCACATTCAAATAATAGCTGCTCAGAGAGGCAGGCAGAAGTGGATTTGTGATAAAGTATATTAATAGTCAAATAGCGGAAAAGCTAGGGCTGGATTTATTAGTAAAAGAGTTTTGCAGTGGGAGGGACTTGGGGTCAGTAATGTACGCACATTGGAAGCTATGAGCGGTCTACTGAGGGATCCTCAGAAAATTACAACTAACTCAGGGATTAAGGTAGAAGGTCACCACTGCCTGGACCAATATCAAAGCCAAAAAATCTCTTGTAAACTTTTACATACCAGTACAGAAAAGATAGAGATAAAAGGATGATGCTCAGCCACACAAAACTGGGCCTTCAAAAGGCTCTCAACAACCTGGGAAATGGCGAAGAGAGGCCAAAATAAATAACTTCCCATGATTGCCAGGGAAGATATTTTTTTCTGAACAAAGATCACTTAGTGGTTTCTGTTACTACCAGTAGTTTAGGATTACAAGTTTAATTGGTTGCTATTGAGGAAGGAAGAAAAAAAAAGTGGGATAGGTACGAATGGCTTGATCTATGGCGAGTTGAGGATCAGGTTTTATCAATTTTTTTCCATTTGATTCTTATCAAAAGTACACAAAGCAAATCTCTTTCAAGCTTTCATGGAGTGTGCTCGAAATGCGTCTCCTGATGGCTGTGAGTAACTGTTATATATTAAAGAGGACCAGGCAAACTTTTTACCACAGCAGTAAAAGGCTCCAAAGCCAGGATACTTTGGCTGTCATTTCCAATTTTGATTTAACACGTTTTAGATAACTGGAAACTGAAAAAGGAGCAGTGATTAGAAAAATAAAATATTTGCAGAAACAATTCTGCACTCATTTGAAGTCTGCTCACCTTCATTTTTAACACGGTATAACCAACATCCCCTGCTCTCAGCGTCTCATCTTCCCCTTTCTTTGCACTCATCATCTACCCATGCATGGTCTCACCCACTGACGCTCTCTCTAGCCCTTTCACACACGCATCGTCTCATGCAGTCTCACTCATCCAACCATTTCATGTCTCAGTTTGAGCCATTTTGCTTCTTTTTCAGCAAATAGCTTTGTTAATGTCTCAGAGTCTTAGCCAAGACCCCACCAGGGACTTTCCTGCTTCGGGAGCAAGCATAAGCATGAAGGGGGGATAGCATGTGCACCCCTGCTCAACATTGACCTCTCTCAGTTCAGGATAAGCAAAAGCTGTGCCTTTAAAACATTACATAGCCTATACTCATGTTCCAACTTTGACTACTGTTTCAATTGGTAGCTCGGTCGTTTGGCATAAATGTACAGCTAAGGCAATATCACCGCCTCTAAAAGTCTGCATCAGATGCCACCATCTATATTGCTGGGCAGGCCTATTGCAATTTCACTCTTTGGATGTATAAAATAGAGTGTTGCATTGCCGTTGACCCATTGTTTGCTATGTTTGGGCTGCTGAGCCAGATCCCAGTAGAAATAATACAAAATATTCGCCACCATGTAACAACAGACACAATCAACAGTACACACCAGACAAAATATTCCACATACATACAGCAGAGCAAAGATATGCCATGCAGTCGACTATTGTGTTGATTCAAACAGCACTTACCATCAAGATACATCATATAAAACATCAAACACACCAAAACAACTCAAATATGCCACACACAGACAGAAATACCAGTCCTATACTATTGCAGGTCAAAGGGCATGGTACAATCCTTAGAAATTCATGAAAATCTGGACAAAGCTCTCCACCAGACCTCTCCAACACCAAAACCACAGAGCCACAGCTTTCTTAACAGGACACTCCCACCCATCCATAAACGGATCAGAACAACATTCTAATAATGTATCATACAAGGACAGATCAGACACAAACCCGGAAAACGAATGCAGACACACTCCCAACAGCCAGCAGTGCTTTTAGGCCTCAGTAATGGCTGACAGTGTGCTAAATGAATGCAAATACTATAACATCATAAACTATTGTGTTACCAGATTAGGAAATCTGAGTTTACCAATTCTGACTTGTGCCCCACCCCATCCTCCAGAAATCATTGTCAATATCCATACATACTCTTATCTATACCCCACAGTTCTGAATTAGAAACTAGTGAAGCATTCATATACATCAGGGCTTGGAACTATACCAATAATCAGCGTTTTCTCAATAGGAGAAACTCAGGTAGGGATTGCCCTTTCCAGCCACTCCAGCACAACTTTCTAATCAGACTCTGTTCTACTGATCTAAAGATCGTTTTACTGCAGTCCTGTTCGCTCTGTTTCCAGCCCTGTGGACAGGAAATGTTGGCATAATAATCTCTGGAACACAATGCTGCTCTCCCTGCACGATCCGCCCAATGTCTCAGTTCAAAATAGTATTAAAGACAAATATGTTTAACAAAATGCTATTTCATTTCACACACCCTGAGGATAGCTAACACTGATCAACTGCTTACAGCCCCAAGCAGTAATCAACACTTAAGGCCTGATTCACACAGATGTTTCTATATATTGGTTTAACTTACTCTTGTCATACTCTTAGCTCACTCCTGAATTTCAGTATTACTACTGCTTCACCCATAGGCACAATTCAGGTAAATCTACATTAAGTGGCGATCGATGACGCTAGTATTTAAGTTGCTCCTACGTACGCCACACTAAAATACAAGCAGTTACCTCTACCCAGGAGCATAACGCCCATAGGGCTTAAAGGGCTTCAGATCCGATCCCACCCCCACACCCCCCGCCTCCCACTGTCGTGTGTCTCAGCCCGGGCTGCTGCAGCTCGAGCTGCTGTGGCTGGGCAGTGTCTGGAGTCTTATCTCCGGCACGTCCGAGTTTTCGCAGGTCTTTAAAGACCATTTGCATATTTACATTCCTTTGTAAACTGGTTACAGAGGCTTAGTTTTTTTCTGGTTCCAGTACCCCCTGGTCCCCACTCTGCCTATTCCTTACATTTGCATTTTACATTTACTGCCGTAGTGTGAGAATGCATTTCATGAAAAGGAATATAAAGTAGGGTTGCCAAAAGAAAAATGCCAGCCATGTGTTGTTTAAAGAGCCCGCAAAGACCTCATCTTTACACTAAATAGGGTTATAAATAAAAAGTATGTATTCATTTGTAATGTAACTTTTCTGTCTTTGTTCCCTTTAATTATCAGTCATGGATCATTCAGGCAGCCCTAGAACACAATTAAGAGTGCTTTCTATTTATATTTGCTGTTCGAAGTATGCACAGATAAGTGCTGAAAATACGGCTTTAGGTGACTGCTTATTTTTGTACGTCTGGGACATCAAAATAATGAGCTGGCAACCCTAATCATAAGACTGGAAGTTTATTGCAGGATCAGCACATTATGTATTTCCTCCACCCTCAATCCCTGGTTAATGCCATAATAGCAATAATTTAACTTATATCTGAAACCCTACGCCGCCGTCTATAACATGCTGAGTTACTTCAAGTGTCTAGGAATGCACCCTGCATTCAGACAACTCACTCCTCATTCTTGCCCTCCACTTTCGCGCTCACCCTGCACTCACAGCGATCACAATGCACTCACACTGATCACCATGCACTCACACCATTCACCCGCTCACCCTGCACTCACAGTGATCACTCCGCACCTAGAATGTACTTGCACTGTTCACCCTGTACCTCACCCTGCAGTCACACGAGCACACTACTCACCCTGCACTCATGTGACACTTCACTCACCTGTCCCCCTTACTGCTTAATCTGCAATCTCACTCAAACAAGCCGATCACTAACCATGCATTCATTCGTCCCACTCTGCACTTCCGCACCCAAATTCATATGGTCACCTCACTCACCCTGCAGTCACTCCTCTTACCCTACTCTCACACTGTCGCATCGCTCACCGTGCACTCACATATGTTCTCCTGCCACCCACACAGCGCAGAGGGTTAATGTGCCTGCTACAAAAAACGTGTACCATGCAGATCACAGAACTGAGTGTGAGTAAACTAAGAGTAGCCCTATAAAAAAATGAAATTTTTGTCAGAAAGTTGCTATAGAGAGATGAGGTGCATTGTTGGTGAGTGCTAGTGACAGAATTCATGGAGAAGGAGGAAATGGGGGAGGAAGCAGGGGCGGATTGGCACTGCGGGCACTCGGGCATTGGCCGAAAGGCCGGTGTCTCAGTGCCCTCTGTGGGCCGTTTTTTTTTCTCCCCTTTCCCAGTCCACAGAGTGCTCTCTGTGGACTGGGAAAGGGGAGGAAAAAAAACGGCCCACAGAGGGCACTGAGACAAAGACAGAGAAAGGAAAGCAGCTTCGCTGGGCGGCCGTACAGCGATTATCAGCTGTGGCCTCTTCTTCACCCCCTGCCCTGCAAAGCAATCACACTGAGGGTGGGCTGGGAAGGGGTGATTCGTGATTGTGTGCAAGAATCGGCCTCCCTGGGGGCCAGGTGTTGCTCAGGCCTTTGAGCCATTTTCACCTCGGCCCCCCTGGGGCCCACGCAGCCCAGAAACAGTGTTTGTCTTAACACCTCGCCCCCAGCCCTTCTCATTCAGGGCATAGTGGGCGAGGAAGAATGGGTCTCACTGTGGGGGCCAGGTGATGTTTGGAACTCGCACCATCTTCAACTCAGCCTCCCCCTGGCTACCATGGATGACCCAGCAGCTGTGTTTTGTGCTCCCCTGCCAGGACATTGCCCTGAGGCCGTGGAGGGCTGGGGAGGGCTGATTAATTTACTAATAGCAGGGGTCTCACGGCTGTTCATGTGCTCCTGCGCTGGAGGGCTGGGGAGGGCTGAGTAGGTTAGTAATAGCAGGGGCCTCGCTGCTTTTCAGGTGCTCCTGTGCTGGAGGGCTCAAAAGATTTTGTAACAGAAAGGGGCCTTGCTGTTTTTTTAGTTGCTCAGCTTGTAGGCCATTGTCACCTTGGCCCTGTGTCCCTCACAAGAACAGTATCCTCCCACTTTCATTCCTTGTGTGTGCATAGGCATATGTGGCCTGACGCCAGAGTTGCAGAGATGGGGAATCAGGTTTGAGTCCCAGCGTCTGCTCAACACCCTGTGATTCTGGGCAAATCACTTCATCGCCCAGGCCCTTAAATAAAAAAATCGGATCTTGTGTACTGTAATTGGTGCTCATGAATAGAACTCAAATAGCCTTTGTCTTGGGCTGAATTCACACTATATAAAACTGTCAAATTGAAAAACAACTATAAAAAATAACCATTTGTTCATGCTTTATGATTCTGCAAAGGGAACATGATAATTAAAGAGGACACTTTATAAAAACATGTCCGTATTTTTTAACACAGCTTTTCTGATGCAAAATTTTAATTTAATTCCCCTTAGTGCCTCCCTGTCTGGTTTTCGTATGTTGTGGAGGCTGCGCTCTGACACTTAAGTCATTCTGTACCTCTTGTCGGGTGCACCATTCTACTTCTATGTTCTTTTTGTTATTCTGGGAGAGTCTAAGCTTGCACTAAGATAACATTTCATAGTATTCATATTTTCTAGTGACTCCCTCCTCAATGGGCGATCTTGTTGGGTGATGTTTGTGGCCTTCCTTTTCCTCCCCAGCTCCTGCCTCACCTCCATATGGGCACACCCCTTACTCACTGCCT
The DNA here is from genome assembly GCA_963921515.1 of Calotriton arnoldi. Taxonomy (NCBI): domain Eukaryota; kingdom Metazoa; phylum Chordata; class Amphibia; order Caudata; family Salamandridae; genus Calotriton; species Calotriton arnoldi. Next base: position 870,412 of record CAWUFW010001772.1, on the reverse strand, counting down.
GCATGAGTGGGAAAACAGCAGGCCCATAGGTTTCTGTCTCACTGCTCTGACCACACCCCCTTTCTCAGTCAGCCAGTAAGACACAGTTTCTGGATTGAAGTGGGGGTAAGAATTCATAGATTTCCTTCCCGCCTCCTGAATACCACGCCCACGTTAGCCAGGTGAGGGACATAAAAGCAGCTTGCCAGCAGCTTTCATCAGACAACTTCAAGTTGGACTCTAGAGCACCACCACCAGGAGGATCGTATCCAGAAGTCGCAGCAGGAGGTCAAAGCAAAGACCTGCCCAGCCCTCAGGTGCCCAGAAGACCTTCTTCAACAGGCTGCTGCTTCAGCCTATATCTTCATCTCCTTAGGCGCCAACCTTTTCCTATCCTTCCCAGGTGGAAGGAATACATGCCTAGGCCTTCAGTGACCCAGTCCAACTCCTGAGGCTTAGGAAGAAGACAGTCCTGACCCTCCCATACAGAACTACAGAGTGTTCACCCTGCCTATTCTATTTGGTTACTCTTCTAACCAGATGCACCACACTGCCAAGCTCTAACTCAAGAGGGGCCATCTAATCCCCTTGGCACCCCACTCTCCACAGGGCTGACCAAAGTAGGCTGAGTAAAGCAGTACTCAAAGCCACATCTAGTGCGCCTCAATCGTGGTCCCACCGCATCCAGAAAATACTGCACTAGGCTCAGTGCAGTAGGTCTGCCTCAAAGCTTTACTTGACTTGCCACATCCAGCACCCATGCGAATGTGGGCCACGCCCCTTCAATGTAGGCCCCGCCCCGCGAATGTGGGCCACTTTTTTCGTCAGTGCCCGGGCCAAATTGTGATCCCAATCCGACCCTGGGAGGAAGCGCCAAAAAAGACTGTTGTGCGACCTAGAGCCAGCCCTGGCTGGCAGTGTTAAACCCCTCCCCGAAGTTCGGGTCTAGTTGCACCCCTGCCTCTACCGCTTAATAATAAGTTGCAGTTTTTGATTTCGTGTACTGCTGAATCATTTTCAAAATTAGTAGCGCGACATTCTGGCTTGCGATTTAGGACTTAAAGACAAGCCACTTTGATAGAGAATAGTTTATTTGCCTCCAGTAGAAGGTGAGCATACTAATTGCGAACCACGTCGACGGAAATTCATATGATTAAAGGGTTTAGCAGTAAAACCTGAAATCGCCACAAGAGGTCCTCGTTTGACAATTATTGGAAGCATAAAAGCAGAAGTTACACATAGAGGAAACCATCCTCTAAACTACTAAAGACAGTGTTGGAAAAAGAAACAAACGAAGGGAAACCATACATTGGGGCCAAGGCGTTGCGGGAGAAAGGGGTTTGAGGCGTTAAAGGCAGAGTCTGACAGTCAGCTTATACATTTATTTTTAAAGAACTTCGCCCCCAAGAAATTGCAACGAGGAAAAAGCGATAGCAAATCTGTTCTGTCTTATTTACTTGATCGAATACCTTAAGGGGTCAAGGCATCTACTACAGAGATCTTTGTAAACCCAGCAATTTCCAAGGTTTAGGAAAGGTAAGAGAACTCTGGTGTTTGATGCACAGAGACCTGCGTGCAGTCTAGTCACAGAATAGCACAGAGTTTAATATGCCTGTTGGAAGGCACAAAGTGCAACATGCGAATCGGAGTGTTGAGTAATGATCTCCACGGCAGGTATGCAATTGTAAACTTCTTTTATGTAGTTACGTGCATAAAAGGCTAACACGTCTATCTCCTTCAAGAGCCAGGCTGTAACTGACTCAACCCTACAAGGCAACGCTCACCTACATTTACAATCACTACAACAATCACGCGTCCGCAACGCTACACTTTAGTAATACCATGTAAAGACGAGAAGCTCCAGAGAGGTAAGTAAAATGGGGTTTATTGGTAGTGCGGCACAGTACATCAGGTTAAAGCAAGGCAGAGGCAGAAACTGCCGTACAGTGGCTCTGGAACATGGAACCATGGTTGTACAACGCAGGTACAGGGTTCCATGTTCTAAACATGAGACAGTGCACGAGGGGAAAGGAGGGAACAAGAGGAAGGCAAGAAAGGAAGGAAAAAGGAAGATGTAACATACCAGTGAAGGCGCGTCATTGTAGCGTGATTGTAGAATGCGTGGTCAAGAAATTAGAAGATAAACAATCTACTTAAAGGGAAACACAACACAGCGATTTGTATCTTATGTAGACAGCTCAGTGGGCTTGGTGCAAAGATCATTGTGTTAATGGCAGATGACAAGTTGCATAATGCCTGCAATAAAGCTCTGTGACATGGGTTGTCATCAAATAGCTGAATGCAAACTGAAAGGCGTAAATTTAGAACCTCACTGTGGTTTTTCTTAATCATTTGTTATTCTTAGGTTTAGTAAGTGCTATAAAATGGTTCTTAGTGTAATTAAGCATATAGACAGACTACACCGACCTATATATCTAAGCCCTGAATTGCCCAGTGACCCTGCAGAAAGGAAAACAGTGATCAGGAACATGGCCAAAGGAAGGACTGTGGAGTAGGATGGGCTGTCTGTAGAGTTGTACACACATCTGTAGACCCATTGAAGGTACCTCACCTCACCAATATGTACATGGCCACTTGCGAAATGGGATGCCTCCAAGATACAACCAGGGACACACTGCTAGTCTCACTATCGAAAGCCCACGAATAGGCACTGGCTATGGTCTCTTATAGGCCATTATCCATGCAAAACACATATTACAAAACTTAGGATAAATCAATCATAGCTAGTAGACTCTATCACTTACTACCCACATTGGCCCTCCATATTAAAATGGGTTTATCCCAAGTGCAACACCTCCCTGAATCTTAAGAGCTAATTTTGGCGAATGGAACGAGCCCTTGTACAAAACATGAACACAATGTTTGTTTCAATTGACCTAGAAAGAGTGCTCAACACACTAAGCTGGTAATAATACCAGTTTGCTGTACTCCGGTGCATGGTTTTCAAACAGGATCAATTCCGTGGATCTCACTTCTTTATACGGACTCTCCAGCTCGGGTTAGTTAGGATGAGCAAGACGGTCTCCCCGTGTTTTAGGTGTGCTAAGGACGGTAGGAGGCAGGAATGCCCCTCACTCTGATGGGGTTTAAATTGACACTTGAACCCAACAAAATTATTGTTCAAAGAGAGGGAGAAGATAGATGCATACAGTTACAATGCATGTCATCTCTGTATGCTGACATTTTTTTATTTCTGTGGAATAGGGGAGCGGACAGTGACCCTGTATTGTCATCCCAGCATGACTTCAGCCGTATAACAGGCTGAAAGGTAAACTGTGCCTTCCCTATCCTGCTGAGGCTACAGGTCTTGGAATTCAGCATCACCTTGGAGGCAAAAACTTTCTGTTACTTAGTGGTCAGAGTATACTATATGGAGTCCAGATACATAAAGTGGAATGTTACTGCTACTCTGCGCTCCCCTAAAGGATGCATGGAGTTTTGGAAGACCCCACCTATGAACCTTATGGCAAGGATAGCTCTGGCCAAAATATGGCCACTGAGTCGTTGAAACACACAAAAGGTGGTGGGAGGCAGTTTTCAATAAGTCTAACTACTGGCAATAGCTCGGGTAGCACTCCAACCCATCGTTCTTTTGCTCACCTTGCCACTTCAGTTTGGACCCGCCCTATGAAAATCAGTATTAACCCTGCTCCTCATGGGAATAGTCCAGCCTGAACTGCCAAGCCAGGTCCTCCCTCAACCGGAACACAAGCAACCCAGGACAGGTTTAGCCTAGTTTTGGGCTCATCAGCCAGGTACAGCTCGGTTCCAGTGACACAGTGAGCACGGGAGCCAAGTCTGGGCATAGCCATGCCATATAGGGCGGTACACGAAACACACAAAAGGAGATGGGAGGCTACTTGCATTAAGTCTAACCACTGACAATAGCTAGTGGTAGCATTCCAACCCATATTCTTTTGCTCACCATGCCGCCTCAGTTTGGACCCAGCCATATGCTGCGTCTACTTAATTACCTTATTAACCCTCCAATACAAATCCTAGAATCTTTCTTCAGGGAGCTGAATTCCCTTTGATACACTTAAAATAGAACAAAGGCAGATGAAAAGTCTCACGTACACAAAATGCCTGCAATGGGGGGTGGACTGAGGGTACCAAACTAGATGCTTTACTTCCTGTCTGTACAGTTCCAGTGGCAACATGCTCGCTTGGAGGAGTGCATTTAGAAAAAACTAGCCTGTCCATGTCAAAAATCTCGGACGGTGCACCATCCAACCTCTTCATGAAAGAAGGGCTGACTTACCACAGTAATTCCCGTTTACTCCCATTAGTCTTGGCCTACTGGAGGAGGCGTAGAGGACTCGAGCTAACAACCATACTCACTAGCATGGTCACTGGTGGGCCTATCGAAAACATTGGGCTATACCCTGTTGGCAACAAGGACTTGGTCTGGCATCGAGACTGTGAGAGAATGCTATGAACTCAAGAGAATTACAGACCTTGTGGAGGGGGGTGGTTTGCCCCCGGGCAGTTTCTTCTCCAGTGCACAATAAAAAACACACAAATACAGGAATAGTGGGAAACGGCTGATGCTGTACCCTTCTCCCCCCACCCCTCCCAAAAATGAGGAAACAATTACTATTTACTTTAGGCAAGAGACACGTGACTTGGTTTCATGAAGAACTTCAATCCATGACAGGAAGGGATATGACAGACATCAGGCAGAGAGAAAACTAGAATCCAGAAGCTGGGAAAAAGTTTTGGATTACATGTGCGGGTGCTCAAGGAATGCACGCTTTAAATAGATTCAGAATAATTAAACACATAGGACTTATTTGACTCCCAAAAGAATAGACAAACAGAACAGAAGCAGTTAGTGGTCCCAGATGCACACACACTCCCATATACCGGCGTTCTCTATCTGGAATGGGACTGCCCCAGCCTCAGATTGTTCTGGGAATGCGTTGTCCCATCTTTTGCACGCTAGAGCAGCGCCTACAGAGGCTTATCCTGAGACTTCAGCAGAAGGAGATAGGCAACAAATGTCTAGACTTGGCCTTCCTACTGGCAAAGACACCAATAGTGGTGCATTGGAAATCACCAGTCAACTCTACATTGATGGATGGCACAGCTAGGTTCAAAATTTGGCAACAAGCAAGAGCAGTGGAGAGAACTGTGCAAACTTCCGTGTGGGATAAGGTGATTTCAGAATTTGTATATAGACAGGAATGGTTAGGGGATGACGTAGGAACCACTGATCGTGCCAGTTCATGACTCAGAGATTACTCTAAGCACTCTACTTTTCCTTCAGTGACAAACATATCTATCTCAATGACTGGGAATGTGAGAATTCCCACACTTTATGAGGCCAACCATTACATTTATAGACCCTGGGCCTAACAGGACACACCTCCTCAGCCTGCCTCCTAACAAGCTGCATGCTTCGTGGGGAGAAGAATGGCCAATCCACTCCATATGCCAGACCCAAAAACGCCCCACTGCAAAACTGATACCACAACAACACGTTTCCCCCTATGCTTTACACTGCTGATCTGTTGCGCAATGTTTACACCCGAGAAGGAAAGTGAAGAAGGCTTATGACCCAGCGACCGGTGTTTATACATTTGTCTTTTCTGTCTTGATACTTGTCTCAAGTGGTTTATTATAACAATGTCTTTAAGTTCTTATATGCATAAAATAATAATAAGATATTTGAAAAACAGCAGTGGGGACAGGGGTTTACTTTAATACATAACTATGCCGGAAGACTGCATGAAAGGAGTTGCAGCGGGTAGAGTGTGGGATGAGGCACAATTGTTAAGCACGTCAGAAAGGCAGTCGAAGTATAAGCCCTGGGCAGCTGTACAAATAATCATCAATAACTTGTTTATGGCATGAAGGCAATGACATGAGATGGGAGTGTGCCTGAGGAGACTGTACACTGCTCTCCTGGTGCAGTTTCAGACCTTGTCTACTCAAGCATAGTGATACTGTGGTAGGTCCACCACCAGAATCCTGCAGTGGCACAGTTTTGCTTTGACTGCGTGGAAAGGGATGAGTAGGAGAATCTTTTGCATATTTAATACTTGATACAGAGCTGCAGAGTTTGTGGTAGTTATAAAAGTTTGCATATGCACGGCAAATGCATGGCAGGGCCATCACAAGATGGAAGCAGACGGGGCATAATGACCATGCCTCGTCCTTTTCATGGTCTTGTTCTCCTACAGCAAAATGTATATATCGATTTTTAAAATACCAAGGCAGCTTAATTAGCTTTACTACTAGATGGTGTCAAATGCCAAAGCTGGCTTATTTTCTCTTTCTCTGGAGGTCATGCTTACAAACATGTACATGTTCTGTCCGGCATAATGGAAAAAAGCGTCCAGAGCGCCCTTCATCAAATTTTTAACCCGAGCACCACAAATACTTTTAACAGACTTGAAGAGAACACGAAGATTTCTGGCAGTCGAGGGAAGGTCACAATATCAGACTAAGGTTGATATGATGGAGTAAGGAAGTGGGTGCATTTGAGAAAGGAAAGAATAGTACATTCAGCTTGAATGAGTCATAAGGATCAGTACAGCCAACCAGTAGCTTACGTGTCTAACTGAAGAAGGTATGTGAAATTTGGGGAAAAATTGAATATTTAGGAATTGTCAGTTTAAAGAGTCACCCCACTAAAACCAACAAAATCCCACAAGACTACGAAACACGCCAGCTGTTACACCCCAGTGCTCAGGACCACAAGCGCAACTGCCACCAACTGGAGAAACGATGGCACGCCACTAAGAACCCCGCCAACAGAGCTGCTCACAAAACAGCCCTCAGCAACTAGCACCGGCACATCAAGGAAGCCAAGAAAGCTGCCAACACCACTTACATCGGCTCGCGGCCAACCACACAAAGTAACTCTTCAAAATAGTCAAAGAATTCTCCAACCCAGCAGCCACAGAGAACACCATCCACCCCTCCCGAGAACTCTGCAACCCCCTCACACTACTTTTGCAGCAAGATCACCAACATCTACAACAATTTCAACCTCCAACCCGCCACCCTCAACCCCTACGACCTCAACCAACTAGCGAACAACAGCCAAACTTTCACCACCTGGTCTCCGCTCACCACCTCAGCCATAATGCCCTCCATCCGCTACGGGGTCCCCACGACCCCTGCCCCCACCTACTCTTCAACCTCGGAACAAACCGTATCACCATTCAACTCACCAGCATCCTCAACACCTTCATCGCAATAGCAACCTTACCGGAAAGATGGAAACACGCAGACGTCAGACCCATCCTAAAGAAAAACCCCACCAACCTCAGCGATCTAAAAAATTACCGTCCGATCTCCTTGCTGCCATACCCGGCCAAAGTACTGGAGGAAGCCATAAATCAGCAGCTCCCCGAGTTCCTGGAACAAGGCTACCTACTGGACGCCTCACAATCAGGATTTTGGGCCAACCACAGCACCGAGACTGTGCTGATTGCCACAACCGACAACATCAGAATGCTTATCGACCATAGAGAAACTGCGGCCCTCATCCTCCTCGACCTCTCTGCGGCATTCGACACAGTCTCCCACAACACTCTCATCAACAGACTCCACAACATGAGCATACAGCAAAATGCCTTCAAGTGGAACATCTCCTTCCTCACAGGATGCACACAGAGCATCAGGCTGCCCCCCTTCCCAACAAAGACATCATATGCGGCGTAACCTATGGATCATCCCTCATCCCCACCCTGTTCAACACCTACATGAACCCCCTCGCAGACGTCATCCGATCCCACGGTCCCACCATAATCTCCTACGCAGACGGCAGTCAACTAATCCTCTAGCTCACCAAGGACCCCGCTAACACCAAAACCAACTTATCTAATGCCATGACCGACAAAGCCAATTGGATGAGACACAACTACCTCAAACTCAACTCTGACAAAACAGAAGTACTAATCCTCGGGAACAACACCACCGCCTGGGACTACAGCTGGTGGCCAGCTCAACTTGAACCAACCCCCACACCCACAGACCACGCACGTAACTTAGAGATCATCCTCGACAGTCAACTGACCATGAAACATGTCAACGTAGTCAACTCCTCCTGTTTTCATACACTTTGCATGCTCCGCAGAATCTTCAGATGGATCCCAACCAACACAAGAAAGACCGTAACTCAGGCCCTTGTCACCACCCACCTCGACTATGGCAACGCTCTCTATGCCGGCATCTCCACCCAGTTCCTCAGAAGGCGCCAGACCGTACAGAACGCTGCTGAAGGACTCATCCTGGACCTCCTCAAATGGACACACATCACCCTCCACCTGAGAAACCTCCACTGGCTCCCCATCCAGAAGAGATGCCGGTTTAAGCTCCTCATGCACGCCTACAAAGCCCTCCACGACCTAGGACCTTCCTACATCAACCTTGACTCAACTTCCAACAACCCTCCAGACATCTGCACTCCGCCACCCTCGCCCGCATCCGTCGCAGTCATGGACGCTTGTTCTCCTACATCGCGTCCAAGACCTGGAACGACCTGCCCCTCCATCTCCGTAAAGCTTCCTCGCTGGCAGACTTCAGAAAGAGACTCAAGACCTGAAATCTTCGACAGAGACACATCACCCATAGGGGTGACAGTGCTGCGCTTTACAAATGCTGATTGACTGAAAGACTAGCACAAAAGAGGATCCGATATCACCAAGTGAAGAGATAAACACAGAAAACAGGAAGTGACCAATTATTGAAGCTTAAGGGATCTGAATTGCTAGCAAAGTAAGTGAGGAGAACGGGTACAGAAAAAAGAGCATTCAGTAAGAAATGCCGGTGATGCCAAGCGAGTTCAGGCAGGATAGTACAGTAGGGTGAACAATCACATTGAATGTGACAGACTAATCAAGGAGTATGAGGATGGATGATGGGTAAATATGATGACCTTATGTGATTCAGATGATTACATGTGGGACTGTTCTAAGTGTACAGCATGAAAACGTGACTGAAGAGAACGGAGCAGGTCATTAGAGGAGAGATACAGAGTAGGTGTAAGAACAAAAGGTGATAAAGTATTTTACAGAATAAAGGTAGCTGAGAGGCTGGGCAGTAGTTGGAAAGAGAAGATGTAGCCTTCTGTTATTGAGGGTATTACCACTGCTGATTTGAAGCTGGTTGTTTAGGTACTGGATATAAGGCAGTGAATGAAAGAGGTAATGGAAACAACTTTGCACGACAGAGCATGTGTTTAGATGATTGTTGAGTTAAAAAGATCAGTAGTGCATGTCGAAGAGCGCAAGTTGTTAATTGTATGTGCAAGTCACTAAGGGTGCAGTCTAAGTTAGGTGTGAGACTTAGAAAGTAACCAGGTTTGCCGTTGCACTGAGCCAAAGATATAATGTTTCGTGCATATTTATACGGACTCACATTTTGAGTGGACTAATTTTAACACCAATTCCAAAACAGTGCTCTCATCTTGATTTTCATGGAATGAATACTAGTTGAAATCCAAGGGTGGGTGCAAAAATATGCGCAGGAGATAATGTGCATCAAACGCATGTTTCACAGCACTGGTGAAGTTTACAAATGGCTCATTGTTGCAGAGGTAGGACATCATTGTGGGTTTGGTTAAGAAAGTTTGAAAGGGAATCAGGAGACTGTTTCCTTCTAGAAATGGGGAGTAGCAGTAAGGTGAAGGGGTGGGTGGGGTTGGGGGAGGGATAGTGAGTGAAGTAGGCAGGAGATAAAATTAATACCATAATAACATTATTTTATATTCCACATTAAAGGAATCTGAATGGATCCCCATATTTCTTCTTACCAACGACTAAATTAGATAGAACCTGATGTCTTCTGTCTTCTCAGAATGTAACACTTAATTTTGATGAATAGCAGTCATAACACATGAAGATATATGGTTGGCTTCATTCATGTAGCATACTCACATGGGACAGATCAAGGGGTGGATGGCTCAGGTAAAGAGTCATATGACGCAGATCTTAGAGGAATTGTTCCGCCATAACTTAGATGTTTGAGATGCATCTCACTGCACACTTACAGATTCTAAGTGGAGAATATCGGTCATAAAAAGGGAGCAGTGTACAAGGGGGTGAACAAACTAGTTTCCATAAGCCAACTGAAAATGAGCACACATCTTGCTTCTCACAGTTAATGTGAGGTGGATTCTGTGTAATGGGTAAAGATCTGACCCTCAAAGAAATGTATAGTGCTATTAGAGACCTTCTCCCCAATGCAGTTTACAAAGCAATTAGTTTTACTCAGGTCCTAGGACAACAAGCAAGGTCTACTCAAAAATGATTTATGAAGGAACATAGTGATAGTCAGATCCTAGGACGATATGAGTCAGAAAGAGTTTAACCAGGAATGCAGAAAGGTATTAGGTTCCCAGGTAAATAAATGAGAGGTCTGCCCAGACACAAAATGCAAGGAAAGTAGAGAGATTGACAGAGGCAGTTGTTAAGTCCTGCTTGGTTTAATTTAAGGGTCTTTATACTGGTCTCTTCACCAGAGTGCAAAACTTGCCTGCCCGACTTATTTTTGGAATGAAACGCCGTGATCACAGCACACGGCCCTTAGATCGCTACACTGGCACCCAGTGAAACAAAGGACTTCCTTCAAAACCTTCTGCATTGTTCATAAAGCTTTATATGAATGCTCTAAAAAATTTATCAGCCTTGAAAGGGATGCGGGCAACTAACCTGCAGTGCAACTCAGACAAAACCGAAGTCCTCTTGATTGGTCCAGACTCCACCAACTAGAGGAACAGCTGCTGGGCAGCAGCACTACCTAAACGTCCCTCAGAAACGTTATTCATGGCAAAGGGACTATTTGTGAGATTGCGAGATGCACTAAGACGTGCTTTAGCAGGAACACAGAGTTAAGCATTTGCAAGGAAGGGACTTAAGAGATCCACTCAGATGTGTATTACCAGAACGTGAAATAATTACTGAGTTCTCCAGAAAATATCTGCAAGAAAAGTCGGATTAACCCTTATTATGTTAGAAAGAAATAATTTGCAGGAAATATAAAGGTTGTTGAGCATGGTTAGGTAATTAGAATATTGTAGTACAATAACAAGATACAAGTTACAGCCAGAGTATGTTGACAGGAAACGCTGGTCGTCTGAAAACAAACATGGCTGCTCTAGTAGGATTTGTCAATTAAAGTAGTTCAAGCAATGAGATAGGGAACAAGTGGAAATCTGTGTAGCTTAATCAAACCTTTGCAAGAACACCTGCTTCAATGCCCCATAGACTCTGTGGCATGGAGTGTGAGCAGATGAGGGGGAATTAGGAAAAGCGTAATGTAGCTACTCCCCTTCCTGATTATAAGTATGTGGGAACAGTCAGCGGGCTGGCATGCACTGAGCAGTGCCAATTAGATTTTACACAATATGCATATAATGGATTTGGCATAATACCATGCATTTCAAATTTGCTACCAGCTGAATTACATGAGCAAGAGGGGCTGGACCTTAAAAGTGTTTGTTCCACTGATCTTTTTGCTAGGTGGGGGTGTGGGAGGTTCTTGTAGTGGCATACCAAAACAGGTGAGTCACCCCAAGGATTCTAGTGTTGCACAGGACACTGTTTACCAGAATACGCCGAGGCGAAGGGTGGCTTGAGAGCAGTATATTTATAAGCAGTGGAAATCATGTGGCAGATCATGAAGCTTCGGCAAGTCATTTTCAGGGGGCGGGGTGGTGGTGTTCTAGAATGAGCGCTCTATAATTGAACTTCCCTTAAGCTGTAAAAATGTGTACAAGGAATGAAGGCGCTGTATGAACTGAACTGCCTTTAGGTGCAGATGTTAATTCTGAGAGAAGTCAGATATGGGAAAGGCATGGGTTTTACCTGCACGCAGAAGAATTGAAGTGTTAAGGCTTGCCTAAGATGAATCAATAGTGAATGCTACACTCATACTATCTGGACAGAAAAAGACGCTTCTTTTCCTTATTTAATTAATTAGTAGTTAATTAGTAGAGAAAGTTGAAGGTACGCGAGTTGTAGATATTGGGTCGTTAACTAAACAGCTCATTCTAACACTAGGTAAAGGAACACAAAAATCAAGTACGAGGCACACTATAGGCACACTTACAACAGAGTGGGTTGTTATCTAAGTTGAGTTTTAATTTGGAGCAGATGCCCTTCCACTGTGATTTTGGAAACCTTGGAGTGAGTGGTTGCCACACGTCAGGTGGGAGGGAGATCAATGAAAGGGGCCTAACAGGTAGCAGGCTCGAAGCCTGGAGATGCACACGGCAGTTTAGTCAGTTTGCAAGAAGACTGTCATTCATGGATGAGTTTTTGACTTTGCGTGTGACAGGTTGCGTGTTGGAGTGCAGCATGAGCCGGCGTGGGAGAGATAGCTGGAGCCAATTCATTTATAGATTATATTAATATTAGTATTTTTTTACAGGTTCCTCTTCTTGGTGGTGACCCAACTGACCAGGAGTCTGCATGATGAGGTGGGGGTATGTCTAGGTAGGTTTACTAAACTCTAACAAAGTTGAGAACTTTAAATAGAGGTGCTCAGGAGTAGTTAGAAGGGCAACCGCAACACTACGTCAGTAATCTAATCTGCTAACAGCCAGCAAGTTAATTAATGCTTTGGCTATATTGAATGGTATGCGAAAGCATCTTGCACACGTAAAGTTTTTGAAGGTAAGCTGCAGTGACTGTATTGTTGAAGAAAGATTCCATCCGCGTAGATGGATTGACTAGAACCCCAAGGTCTCTAGTCAGTGGGGCTAGAATCTGCATTTGACCTCTTGGTCACAGGTTTGAATCCCAGCGGGCCGATTGAGCCTTTCAACTTTCTGAGGTTGAGTTGGGAAATAATAAACACCAGTTATTCAGCGCCAAGATGCGCAAGGGGTGAACGTGTGCTTTTCAAATACACATCTCCCCCCTCCACGCCCCTTCTAGTCATCCCAAGCCTCCTCCC